>CM024809.1:11503084-12188291 GCA_014281875.1 Nibea albiflora
AAAAAAAGTCTGCATGCTTGAGGGCGTGCGCACTCCTCCCTGAATCTTAAAGTGCACTTACAGTGAAGCAGTGATTATCGGCAGGGTGCATGCATCCAGTGGACTGCATGGCTTCACCGGCTAACCAGC
Source organism: Nibea albiflora (assembly GCA_014281875.1). Lineage (NCBI taxonomy): Eukaryota > Metazoa > Chordata > Actinopteri > Sciaenidae > Nibea > Nibea albiflora. Next base: position 11,503,214 of record CM024809.1, read on the forward strand.
TTGAGAAGCAGTAACCGCTCACAGATGAACTACAATATGATGCCACTCACATTTGTAACTAACTAACTCCATTTTTGTTGTTGTTTTACTTCCAGGTTAGCTGTTCCCACTAACTGTGATTGCATGCTTTTTTTTCTTTTATGTCTGTTTTTATCCCTAGCTTTGATTCCACTGTTATTTTTCCCCAAACATATAATAATACTTATTCCTGATTCACTATTTTTTTTTTTACAGTCAGTAACAGTTAGGATTCGTTCCTGCTGCTGCTTTAGGCTCTTCTGCATGCTTTTTTCTGTATACAGTGTTGAGTTGTAGTGTAATCTGAAGTGGAAGTTGTCTTGGCCCAGTGATCTGACTGCTAGGTTTCAATTGACAGCTGAGGAAGTGTGACTGGAGCGTGACTCAAAACGGCAGGCATTATGGCCCCAGTGCCACTGACGACACTTTGGGGATTACTTGGCAAAGGTAACCTTTTCATTCTTTCATGCCGCCTCTCTGTCTCTCTCGCACCACACAAACACGCAGATGAATAACAGCATATAATAGATGATTTGTCTGATCTCCTTACATTCTAGGAACACACGTCACATATAAACTCACATATAAATCTAATTGATCTGGACTGTGGCTCTGAGTGTTAATAATGAAGTGGCGCACTCTGCCGCAGACGTTTCTCTGTGTGTCTCTCTCATGTTTTCTTCTCCCCTCTCGCTGTTCCTCCGTCTACTTTTCACACTCCTGCATTATTTTCCGCCTTTCCCAGCAACTTAGTGTAGTAAAGTGAAGTGTTTATATTTTGTTAGGGGGGAATTGGATTTGGTTGAGCTGTTTTAGGATTGGTTTGTCTCTATCCTGTTACAGAGTTTAGATTTTTGTGTCAATTGCAGTTTTTTTGGGAAAGCGGGGGGGCTTAATATTTGTTGTCATATCTGCTGAAAAGGAACAAATGATCGTAATTTCTGTCAAATTTGTCATGATTGCATTTCACCGCTGTGTTATTCTTCCCTGTAAGATGACAAATGGTTGCTCAATGGCGGAGGGGGTTTTGAACCCTAGCTTTCCTCTCGGGTTCACACCCAACAAAAACAAAAACACCCTCGTTTCGTAACGCAAAACTTGATGAGGCTAATTAGAACAAATGAAGTCAGGCCACGGAGACAAAAAAGGAAGTCATTCCAGGTCAGCTTTTTAAGCCACGTGAGGATGTTTTACTTTCCACATTTTTAACAAGCTTAGCTTTGTTTGACTTTGTGCTGAAGTCATGCTTTACTCTCTTTAACTTAAAGCTACAGAACCTCCCCCTTCACCCCCCTTCCTCCATACTGTATGTCTCCCCCTCTCTGGGGGGAAAAAAACCTGAACCATTTCACCATGGCAGAGCAAGCAAGCTGACCTAAGCCTTTTCCTGTTACGTCTCCCGTTTTTCCCTGGAAGTGTAGCGCATCTGTGTGTGTGCATACGAATGTGTGCGCGAGCGCGCGCGCGCGCGTGTGTACGGCTCATTTTGCGCCCGCTGAAGTTACAAACTTTTTTCTTCTTCTTTTTTTTTAACAAACGCACATGCACACAGCAGAACCCCCTTCAATAGGCCTCCTAATAGGCCAGTGGAGGTAGCAGAGAAAAATGTCCCCTGCAGCAGCTCGAGGTCTCTCTCACACACACACCAGCCAGCTAACTCCTCCTCTTCCCTCCGTGCGAGTGTACAGTAATGAGCGCAGATAAAATAGATCCCGACTGAATTTATTTGATTTTGTTACAAAGATGGGATTGTAACTCTATTTTATTTTTTCTTCTTTGATGGATTATTCATGCAAAAAATAAATAATAAATAAATAAAACGTATAGGTGGAATCAGCTGGATTCCTCTTGTATCTCGCTTGCCCTTTAAACGGAGCGCTCCGCAATTCCTCTTCAGTACTGGCCCCCAAATTAAAACGCTGCCAGACTCGCATGTTGCCATTGTGCAGGAAATGGGTCAGCAATCCATTAAGATGCCATTAGATAATCTAATTTAGGGAGCTAATCCTTAAACGAAGCACGCTGTATGCCCGGGTTGTGCTTGCAGGGAGTAGAATTAGTGAGGTTTGGGAGCTTGGACAGGGCAAGGGGGTGGCCATCTTGAAGGTTACCTAAGGAAAATACGGCAATGGAGGTCAGATTTTTTTTTTTTTTTCGTCCAGAGCTGCTTGCTGGAGTGAAGAAACGTAAAGCAACAACTTGTACCGAGCCCAAAATCTAGAGACACAGAGGCCTTTTAACGCCATTTTGATAGGTCGAGATTGCAGTGGAAGAGATCGACCTGACAATTTGGATCAATTGGTGTTGTGTGGCATCGTGGCCTGTATGTTATTACATCATACCAAACGACCGGGAAAGATACAAGAAGCATAAAGCACGGCTTTCTTCCTTCACTTGCTGCTTTTTAGGGACACAGTTTGTATTCAGTGTTGAGTTCAGTCATGCTAATAAGGCAAATCTGCAAGTCTCAATTAGCAGCGATGGGAGGATTTCAGGTCTCCCCCCTCAGCTTTGTGATTTTTTTTTTTTCTCCCCCCGATAGTAGAGGAGTCCTTTACATCAAAAAAAAATCCTGCCCGGTGCAGCTTCAGGTTATGGTATGCAGATACAGACTGACAGCCATCGATTTTAACAAGATTAAAACCGATCTGCGGTTTAGTGCGCACAAAGGCCCGCGAGTCGGCTTTTGTAGCTGTGTGGTCCTCCCCTTAATGTAAGCCATTACCTGAGAGGAGTTTCATAAGGGAAGTGAAACACGGGGAGATGGCAGAAAGGAGGGAGGGGGCAAAAGAAAGAAAGAATGAAAGCGAACGGGGGTGGTGGGGGGGGAGAAATCTGCAGCCCTTGGCCACTCTGTGCGCTCTTTGTTCAGCAAGGTAGGAAAAACTTAATCCCCCCCTTTCCTGTCCGATGATTTTTGGCAGGGTGAAAGAGAGAAGGAGGGAGGGAGGGAGAGAAAACAGGAGAGAGAGGATAGCATGAGGACGGGTTGGACGGGGAGGGGGGGGGCGCTTGAGAGGATTAGCCTTGAGGTTGTCTTTTAACTCTTTGCGCACTCAAACATGATCTAAAACTTGAGTGATGTTTGTTTTTATTTTTGAATACATCTTCTCGCCTCTGTCTTTCTCTCTGTCACTCCTCATTAAGGAGTCTGACTCTTTCAGGCCACGGGGGTGAATTGAATTTGCACTTCCATTGTTTCAAGTAAAAGAGTAGTGACTGGTGATTTGTATAAAATGTCGGCCGGCCCATTGGTGGCTTTCAGGAAACGCGGACAGTGTTGAGACTCAAATCCGTCCTCTGTAAAGCAGCATCTTCAGACGTCAGCTGTGTCTTCCCCTCGTCATCCATCGTGTCTCTCCTCCCTAAACATTCATCCTTGCCCACATTTCTTCCTCACCCTCTTCACCTCCTCTCTGCCCCTCTCCATCCGTCTCGCTGCGTCCAGGTTCGATCCTCCGCCGCGCCCTAACTTTAGCAACTTTAGCAAAAAAATGTTTTAAAGTTTGTCGGCGGTGGATCAGATCAGAATCAGAGAAACGTGCGACGCAGGTATTCTCAGACTTAGCGGGGGTGATGCGGGACGTGGGGAGGGTGTTAGATGAGTGCACACTGGGGGCCTGTGTGGGAGAGGAGGGCGGAGGTGGTGGGGGGGCTAATTATCTGACATCTACGTAGCGCAGCACCCCACGGGAACAACATGCTGTTTGTTCCCGCTCGCGTTTTCAGTTAGCACCGTTGCTCCCCAGGAACAATCACTGTGTTGTTTTGCCATTAGCGTGAGATGAATAGGGATGGGACAGCTTTGTATAGGGACCCCCCCCCGCCCCCCCTACCCACCCGCACGCACGCACGCACACACACACACTTTTTTACCCACAATCCCCCACCCCCTTCTCCGCTACCAATCACTCCCGCCCCTCCTCTCAATGCGTTTTCTATACTGCCATCAATGCAGAGAAGAGGGCCTGCGTCACGGCCCTCTCACGTGACGTCCTTCAGCTGGAATCAAGTGGAATCACCTCAGCGTAGATTAACGAGACCCCCTCCCCCCCCTTTTTTTGTTTACCCCTCTCTGTCCGAACGAAACAAAAAAATAGGACCTTGAACCTTGATGACTGTCAGCAGAGCGGTGGCGCTTGGTCATTAGCAAAGCAGTGTTCAGGATAATTGAAAGAAAGAATCTGATTTTGACTGCACCAACAAGTTAATGGCATGTGACTAATCTCTCCGTCTCCTCCTCTCTGTGTCTCCCCCCTCCCTCCTCCCCCCCTCCCGTCTCCGCAGTCCTGGTACCTGGGCGAGCTTAGTTCCATTCCAAGTGTCGAACGGGACTCCGATTCTGCCAACAAATGTCCACCAGAACTACAGCATAAACATCATTGGTGAGCCCCTGGTCCCCGCTGAGACAGGGAACTGAACACACAGAGGCCGGATGACCCCCCAGGGTGGATGGGTGTCGGTGGTGCAGAGCTAGCACTACAGGTGTCCGCAGCCATGGATGAAACCAGCAAAGCAGCACGAGCTGCACAATCGTCCCCCAGCCCCCTCCCCCCCGCCCTCACCCCACTTCCTGATCTCACCCCTTTCCGTGTCCCCCTTCCCCGACTCCCCATGAAGGACACTGGCCGTGAAGTGAAGACGAGGGTTGGTTCAGAGGAAAGGGAAAAAAAAAGAAGAAGAAGAAGAGAGAAACGCTTCAGGTCTGCTGTCTCCTCGCCCAAGCCCAGCCCACACATCCACCACCCACCAGTCAGTTGTTGTGTTTGCAGAACTTTTCAATCCATTCAAATACTGTGATGTATAGATGCCTTAATGTTTTATTGCATGACACTCTAGTCTCTTAGCGGCAATTCCTACTATTTTTCCATGTTGGGGGAAGATGTAAAATCTTGATTTACACACATATACACACACACACACACACCTACACACACACACAAGTGAAGAGGTCTGCGTATCGACAACCTCTGCCTGGTGGATGGCTCCGAGACTCGAAGCTCTCCGACTCAAACCTCTTAAAAAGAGGCTTTCCCACGTCAAACGATTCACTGTGTACACCATAGCAACAACGCGAAAAGAAAAAAAAATTGTGAATTCAGAGTGTTCCTTCTTCCGTTTGATTTCAGTTTACTGTGATAGGACTCTTTGTTCAGAAAAAATGTGTGACTTTGCTTATTCTTTACTGCTACTTAACTTTCAAGAATTAACGTAAACACTTTCTGTAAGAGTTGAGAACTCTTGATGCGGTTTTCAAAAAACACTAAATGTTAGGCTTTGAGATTGGACCCCTCATTAAAGAATTTGCAGCTCCTTTACAAAAGGAAAAGAAAAAGACGGAGAATAGGAAAATCTCGATAGAGGCAAGTGCAATTGAATTTTTGAAGGGAAGCTATCAGTCTGTCAGCCCTAAGACTCTAAAGGAAGGGGAATAAATATTAAACGGTTTTATGGGTAAAAATGTTTAAGAAAACATTTCAATTTGATTTCAGTCACATATCCGTCTCCTCACACGAGAAAAACATCAAACGTGAAAGGCAGTTGAAGGCAAGCACTAAGCTACCTGTGCAGCGCTTAGCAAAACCAGCACTTCTTTTGAGCCCTTCCCATCATTATGGGGAGTTGTTTAGTTTTTTTTTGTTTTGTTTTTTTTTATTTATTTTGGGGGAAATTCAAAAAAAATAACCGAACATAAGCAAAGAAATGTGACGCACATAGTGTGTCAAAGTGGCATTTCATTTTTAGTTTTTCTTTTTTTTGTTTTTCTTTTCTTTTTTTTTTTTTTAATCTTTATAAATGTTCACGATACGATCAAGAGCATATGCATATTTGGCCATCAGCTTCTAAAGCTTATGTTTACAAAAAAAAGAAAAAAGAAAAAACATGGAATGCAAAGTGTTAATTCATGGAAATGTACAATTCATGCAAATGTACAGTAGGCTTATGTGTAAAGCTAGTTTGTGCAAGGTTAACTCTACAGTGGAAGAGGTTTGAAAACTGAAATTATGAATCCAGGTGGTGGCAAATCCCTGAAATCTAGAATTGTGCACGGCATGTCACAGCCATTGCCTCTCCAGTCCAGACATATTTATACAAGGAAAATCTCTCCAATACTCTTAATTTGCACGATGACATATAGTCCACATTACGTGCCTTGCCTTTGAATATAGAGACATCACTACACTTGTTTTTGCTGCATTTATCATTATAGAAAAAAAAAATTAACATTTTTATGATAAGAATTGTTTTGTACTCTGAATGAAATTGTTGATTTTTAACTTCATGTACTACTCTATCTCACAGTTACATTGCATATCAAGGCTGTGTATAGTTGCCGTTTTAAAGTTTGTAATCAACCAGCATTTTTTTTTCTTTTTTTTTTTTTTTTTCAGTATTTTGGTGGTTTTTCTAATAACCTGTCATCTTTTTGTTCTCCTTATTTTTCAATGCTCATTTTTGTTCATCTTCCAGTTACTATTGTGGAGGGTGGAAATTCAGAATTATGAAAATTATGCAATACCAAGTTTTGCCTATGTAGGTAGTGCTTATAGATGCGTCAATTATTAGAGGCTAGTTTGGAGATAGACAATATTGTAATGCATTTATTTTGTTGATATCGTTGTTTGTCGTTGTTGTTGTTGATGATGTTGTTGTTGTTGTGGGTGTTTTCCTTTTTTATTGACCAAAGTGGGGACTGCTTTCTATGCAGTGTATGACAAGGTCTTTTTTTTTTTTCTTTTTTTTTTTCTTTCTTTAGCATATAGGCCTACCGAATGACGGTGAGACGTGTTCCGGTGTATTTTGAATTCGGGAGTTTTAGGGGGAGGGGCGGTATTTTTCTAGAAGTACTTATATAAAAAAAAAAAAAGTGCACCCTTGGTCTTTCTACGGCTGCAAAGTCACTGATTGGTCTACTGTGACTCTTACTTTCAACTTTCCACCTGGGGTGCTAGCATGTGACCTTGAAGGAGCTCATTTTTCACAGGAGAGACGGCTTGACTTGAGTATGACAATCATTTTAAGAAATCACTTTCTTTGCGTAGAATCCCACTCTGTCGTACGTAGTCCCCTTGACGCTGCAGCGGATAGCGCTGCACGCTTTTGTCGAACACTGCGGCGTACGTACTATTCGAGACGTCACCGAATGCAATTCCCAAGTAGATGCCTTAAACACATCAGTGAAGTGGCCTGTGACCTGCGCAACAATCACACACCGACTAATGCTAGTGAGACCTGTCCAAATCAGTTGCAGACAGGCTCAAGCAAGCCTTTAGAAAGTATTTTATAAGTAGTAGATTTGTATAAATGTATATACGATACGCACATATGTCGAATCCTGAGATATGTCCCCAGCAGAGCCCCGTAGAGTATGTTAAAGTAAATATTGGACTAGCGAAGCTCGGTCTTTTCTAACTTCCTGTCCAGTGGCCCAGTAGAAGAAGCTTAAATAGAATCCACTAGAAGAAAAACATAGCACTTAAATAGCACATAGGCAATCGTCTTCTTCCCCCGTACAGTGTTTTGAACCTAGTCTTAAACTAAATCTCTCAGGCGTATTGCAGGGCATTATTTATATCAATCATTCTCTCACCATTTCTAATGTAAAAATAAAGAAATAAAGACTTTTCTCACAGAGAGAGCGGCGCCTCCATTGCTGCTATGACACCTTTTGCACTCTTTCCCCGCAATCGTGAAAGAAATGTTTCCCTCGGAGAGACGGTACTACCAGGAGCTCTCCGCCGTGTGCTGAGGGCTAAGAAGCAGAACAGCGTTTTTTGTTTTTTGAAAAAAAAATAATAATCCTCAAGTCAAGCTCAATCTCTCCGTCTTCACCCAGATTTCTTATGCAGAAAACAAATTGAAAAAGTCACCCCGTTCTATGTGCACTGTTCTGTCTTTTTTTTTTCTTTTATTCTTTTTTTTCGTTTGTTTGTTTCTTTTAAAAGAAAAAACTATAAGTGCTTTGCAGCCTTTGGCCATTGGAGACCCCACTGAAGTGCATTGTCCCCAAGTGTGTTTGTGAGTGGGTGTTGTGTGTGTGTGTGTGTGTGTGTGTGTGAGCGTGCTAAAAATGTGTCAGGGTCACTGTGCTGTTGGTGTTTATTTGAATAGGAGACTGTACATAAAGGTAAATATCCTGATTGCGTCGATAGCAGTAGTCTGTGGGGTTGAACTCTGCTTTGGCAGCTTGGGTGTTCGTGCGCATGCGAGCGCGCACACGTGTGTGTGTGTGTGTGTTTGCGTGCATGAGCCGGATGAGTGATCGAGTGCCTCTGACACTACACAATGAGAGAAGATGAGGGTCTTTCTATTGAAAAAAAAAAGCCTGCCGTAGGACAGGAGTTTGTACACTGTAAACTTTCTCGAGAGTTCTTCTCTTAGCCCTTATTTGTAAATCGTCAATTCTGGGGGAAAAAAATGAGTCAATTCCATTTTAGGAAAAAAAAAATTCAATTTGGGTTTTTTTTATTTGTTTCGGAGGCTGGATTTGAGTTAGAACTCTCCAGGTTTCCCCGATTAGTAGAATCTAAAGTGTTTTCATCAGTTGTTGTATTCCTGTATGTAAAGTGAAAAAAGGGGAGAAATATTCTATACAGATCCATAAATATAAAAAAAAAACAACAACAGTGAAGGCTTTTTTTTTATTATTAATATTATTATTTTTGATCTTGGTTAGTGCTTAGATATTTCCATTTGGGAAACACATCATGAATATTTGAATTGTTGTTCTTTCATTAGTGTGGCCATAGCGAGTGTGATGTGATTTATCTCATTTTTTTTGGAAATGGGTGTGAATTCTTGTCCAACAAGATCGTGGTGTGAGTGTGTTCCTTGTAGCAGCTGGGAGGTGACGTCACTTAACCAGTAGAAAAAAAAAAGAAAAGGCCCCGGATTGCACCTGACCTTAAGCGAGAAGCAGGGTAAAATCTGCAGTGACAAACGTCCTCAATGAATCAGATTTTTCTTTCTCTTTCTTTCTTTCTTTCTTTCTTTTGTTTGTTTTGTTTTCATATAAAATGTTGCAAGACGATTGGTGCTACATTTCGACGTTGTTCAGATTCGGCCGGCCAACGATGAACCATCTACTTTGTTAATATGCAGACGACACTCTCTAAAAAATCTCTAAAGATCAGCAAAAGCATCGAGGCATCACTCATTTTGCACATTAGACATGCTGTCTATGCCTGATGTGATGTAGGAAACCCTTCATCCACACTACAAACACGAATTACATTAAGTGCAGGTGCTTCAGAATAGGGTACCGTACCTTCCAGCTGATAATAGGTAGTGTATTTTTGGAATGGTTACGTATTTCTGTTGCCTAGCTAGGTGTGAATGTAGCCTGTCAAGAAAAAAAAAAGGAAAAAAAAAGCTCTTGAAACTTTATGAAATTTGAATCAGTGTTCCACTCATCAGCAGCTTCAAGAGCCGTGTTCAAGGAAGACCTTTACACTTACAACCACCTTATTTTAGAAAGTATTATGTCAGTGATCGCTGCGATCATCGAGGAAAAAAAAAAAATACAGGACAACTTTATGCAAGGAGGACCTGTGGCACTCATGCAATATGTGCGATTTTCCTTTTTTAACTGAATGTCACGCATTCTGTAGGGACTGAGAGGGAGCACACGTGCAGACTTAGAGGAAAGATTAAAACTTCATTTTCATCCGACATGAGCAATACACACCTTCCATACGTTGGCTAGCTGCTAGTCACTTGGCATCAGGTTGTTATAAAACATGAAAACCAGCATTTTTACAGGATGTAACACTCACCAAAAGAAGACAAAAAGATAGCAATGCAGTGCCTGTTCAAGCTGTCCAAGTGTCTGTTGTATATAATTGTAAAATGTGATAGACTTACTTTCATATGGGACAAGAAAAACACCCTCACACAGAACCGAATGTGGCAAACTCATGTGGAAATATGCTCGTTATTACTGCTTTGATGTTTTTTGAAGCCTCTTTTTTTTGTGTGTGTGTGTGTGTGATTTATTAATTTTCAAATTATGTCAGCACACAATGCCCACATCAAGCTTATTCGAAATTTGAGAGGAAATGTTCACTCTTCTTCTTTATTCTTTTTTTTTGTTTGTTTTTTTTCGGGATGGGGAGTGGGGCGGGGGGGTCAGTGCTACACTAAGCGCAGCGGAAAGATGACATAATGTCTTTTCTTAAGATTAGTCACCAGTTTTTTTTTCTCTGCAGGGCTGATTTATTTTTGGGTCTTGTGGCACTTTTACTTCCCTCTGCGCACACATTTCTACTTTATGAATCATGGTGGAATTATATATTACGAACAACAACAACAACACCAACAAAACAATATGTAAACAGTCTCCAGTAGTGATCGTAGTTACACTGCAAGTGTGTGCAAAGGTCTATGTATGTATCTGAATGTACGTTTTAGAGGACTTTTTGGAAACCTTTTTTGTTTTTTATCTTTTCATTGACAGTTTAGGAGCCACAGGTGTCCATTGTGAACTGTATAGCGAAGGCCTTGATATCCCTTCTTTTATTGATTTTAGAAACGCCGAGCATTAGGCGATGCCTTCAAGCTGGTTACATTTGGTGCAGGGGCTAAAATTGCCACAAGATTAAAATCAGTGTAAATAAAGGCTCAACTTTTTGTGATTGTTACTGTTATATCCAGCCTATACTGCTAGCAGCTGTTTTTACTGCAGTCAATTACTGGAAGTGGATATATTTCCTATGCAAAACTGTTTAAACAATAAAATGAGCTATGCTACAAAAACGACTTTTATGTTATGGCTCTTTCTTGTGTTTATTGTATTTGAATTTCGAATTATTCTAATTTGAGACCTAAATATAAAAGTTCCTGTTTGAGGTCTGACATCAGATTGAGTTTACGTCTGATGAAGGGGTAAACTGCCACATTTTTGTATACAAGCCAGTTGGCTGGAAATCGCAAGGAAATACAAAAAGCATTGACTCGTTCTTTGTAATTTAGGGACTGTATGAAAATTTGCTGGTTTTAGCTGTAGGCAGGGGAGGAGGAGATGGTTTTTCACCGTTTACTCGTTTTTTTTTTTATTGATTCTTCCCATTATCATAAAGTAAATGGAAAACAAACCATAAAATAAACTCTGTGTATAACATAAATAAAAACAGAATGCAGTGATTTGCAAATCCTTTTTGACGTACTTTCGACTGGATACAGTCCAAAGACAACATCTTTACTGTTCAAGCTGATAAACTTTATTGTCTTTGTAAAAATACACTCATTCTAAATTAAAGCCTGCAACATGTTCCGAAAAGGGTTGGAGTTACAGGAGCGACAAAAGACTGGGAAAGTCGTTGAACGCTCAGACAACACCTGTTTGCAACATTCCACAGGTAAACAAGTTCATTGGTAACAAGTGTTTGCATCGTGACTGGGTGTGAAAGGGACATCCTCGAAAGGTTCAGCAAGGACGGGGTGAGGTTCACCACTTTGTCTGCGTAGGCAGACAGTCCGATGTTTCTCAACACGCAATTGCAATGATTTCACCCTCTATAATCCATGATATGAAAGGTTTCAGAGAACCCAGAGAAACATCTACAGCATAAACCGATAATGATAATATTATATAGAAAGCCAACACAGTTTGTCGCTGCGTCTGAAAATATAAGTTAAGACTCCACATAAAGCCTTAGCCAGATATCAACAACAGACAGAAATGTTGCCGACTTTTCTCGGCCTGAGCTCATCGGAGGATGGAAAGTGGAAAACTGTCTGTCGAATCCATGCTTCATATTGTTTTTGGACTCGTGTGCTCTGGACTAAAGACAAAAAGGACCTTCCAGATTGTTACCAGAATAAAGTTCAAGGACCAGCATCTGTGATGGTATGGGGATGTGTAAGTGCCAATGGCATGGACAACTTGCACATCTGTGAAGGCACTACGGGTACTTATGTAAGTTATATCCCATTCCTGCCATATTCTGCCAAGAAATCCCCCTAAATCGTACCCACTGGACCTTTAAATATATTGTCTTTGTACTACGTTCAAGTGACTATAAGTCAAAAAGGATTTGCAAATCATTGCATTTTCTAAAATAAGGGTTGTAGATTCAACCAGTAATTTTTGTACAGTGCCTTAAATAGATGAGGGGAATTCACTATCTGTATTACAGTGCAAAATAACTGTACTGTAGCAAAGTTTAGGATCACCGCACCCAGGAAAATCTCTAAAACAGGCTGGGAGAGCAAAACAAGGTTAGTCGCTGTAAGAGGTGAAATGAGGACAGTGCCAAGTCAGAGGAAAAGACGACTATCTGACGTTAAGTATTAAACTAATTGGATTTCGTTGATTCTCAGAAGTGTGTCTGTGACAGTTTTCCCTGAATGCAAACATTAGTTTTCATGTCCTGGAGCGATCCCATGACCCCACATACCCGTGCTCCATCGTGGTATTAGTCCAGCTAATCTACTGTAATACCCCAATCCCTGAGGAATGGGAGACAGACTAGAGTGTTCGGACCACGGTAGAATCAGTCTGCTGGGACTTGGGAGGGTCATGCGAGGTAACATCCATCTGGGTCACTGTGTCAAGTACATGAAGCTCTGATCTAGTAAGCTTTTCTAATGGGATTGAGGACATTGAAGGAGGCAAAAGTCAGGCTAAAGCACAAATTAGGTCTCATTATGGGTCTGTGTGATGGGCTCGGGGCTCAGCTGGACACTTGATGACAACAACAGGCACCATCAGCGGTGCCCACAAGACTAGGCCCTGTCCGCAGCAGGGGTGCCCTCCTAATGGCCGGTTCAGGCACTGCACGCTGCACACAAACCACAGAAAAGCCCACCTGGCCTCGGGCACAAACCAGAGTTCATTTGGCTATCATTAAAGAGGACCAACAATGTGGCACGCTGATATAAAATTACCCGATCTATAATGGTAATCATCATGCCATTTATCAAAATTGGCCAGTTGAGTCAACATCTGGCTTCAATAGGGGGCTGTAGTCGGTGAGGGTCTTGGCAGCGTCTTGTACCCTACATATTTTCCACTCTCTTTTATCAAGGCCTGCTGTCAGTGATTTGACGAAGCTAAATAGATGATGATTTGGCCCTATTATGTTTCGCAGGGCTCAAGCAAAGGGGATTTGTTGATTGCCTTTGTGTTTGTCCATTTTTTTTTTCCCCCTCCTCTACCCGTATGGATCTAGGAGAGGTAACGGCGCCTTGCGGTTCTCCGACGTGCGTCTGACTGTGTACCAAAGAGAGGATGGAGAGGGGGGAAGGCACAGCGAGTACTCTCGCACAACCCTGTGAGTGCAGAGGCTGGACTGCGCTGTTGGACACGAGCCAATGCCAGCACAAAGAACTCTGTCACATCCCTAAGTTTTATTGGAGGCATATAATATTCATCTTGTGTGCTGTTGGAATCAGGTAATGAATTAATCTGATCCTTTCGTCTTTTTGGCATCAAAGTATGAGTGTAATGCACTTTATCTAGCAGGAAGCCATTGATGCAGAATTGGTGCGGATATTTTATTGGTTTATGACTAAGGGAAGGATTTATATTGTTAGTGTCTGGTGCAGACAATAGAGCTCATGATTTCAATACAAAAGGGAAACAAAGCATTAACTTTGAAATAGATCAAATGTGTCTCTTTGAGCATAAATTCACAAATTAGGAGGTTTTGGTAACCAGGGCAACACTTAAAGGAATAGGTCAACATGTTGGAAAATACAAGATTGCCTTGTGTCTGCCAAATGTATACCAAATATGAAGCTACAGACTTTTACTTTAGCTTAGCATAAGGACTGGAAACAGCAAGCATGGCTCTGTCTAAATCCTGCTACCTCTAAAGCTCATTAATTAAGATGTTACATCTCATTTGTTTAATCCATGGAAACACCAAAGTTTAAAAGAGACAGTTGTGGGTTTTATAGCTAGCTAGTGCTTAGCTGCTTCCCCCTGGTGCAGCCTTCATGCTAAGCTAAGCTAATAGCCGGAGTGTCATATTTAACAGACGGACGTGAGAGTGGAATCAATACTTCTCGTCCAATTCTCAGCAAAAGAGTGAAACCCAACATGTCAAACTATTTCTTGAATTAATTAACCATTTCTTTAACTACCTAATTAACAGTGATGACAGTTGAGTGTGATATATTTAGAGCTATCCGATGGGCGGGCGCTTTTTACGGAGGCTCACCACCTTTCGATGTGTTTCTCATGAAGGAACACTCGAGATCTCAAACTGCGTCAGTTTGCAAAAATGCAGTTGAGGAGAGCTCTGGGAATAAAAGAGGGCTGTCTGAAAATGCACTAAGTCCTAAATAGTACTCTGAGCTCTGTGTATTCCCACACAAATTTGCATAAATTTCATAGTCTAAGTCATGGACTGTGGCTGGAGCGTGTTATTAGTCTATCTTTGGGTGGTAGTACAGGCCGATCACACTGAGGGTTGTTGTTATCTCATTGAAAGCACCCTGGTATTACACCCAGCGGATTGAGAGTGGGTCTTAAGATCGTGGGATTTGTTCACATATTAAAGCATGTCTGTTTGGATGCGCAGAAAAGAAACAGGTGTTCAGTGTTGTGTGTGTGCGCGTGTGTGTGTAGATGAGAGAGAGAGAGGAGAGAGAGAGAGAGAGAGAGAGAGAGAGGGGAAGCGAACTCATGTGTGCGTCTTTGTGTCGTCCCCGTGATGTTTGTTTCGAAAGCCGTACACGCACATGGGATGAGAGCGCGCTGTTCATGTGTGTGTGTGTGTGTACATGTGTTTGTGTGTCTATGACTTGACAGAGGGGTGGGGGTGCTTTATTGAAAAGTACTCCTCTCCTCCCCTGTTCAACATGCTGGATTAGCACCAGCAGTTTCCCATGGAGCCGTCCCTCCCAGCCCCCTGCCCATTTGCATAAGGCGCAGACAGGCGGAGATGTGACAAACAAACCTGGCACACACAGCGCCGGCTGCCTCCTTTCCGTGAACTCTTTCCCCGTTTCTCGCCATGACAAGAAAGAGACACAAGATAGAGCTCAAGCAAACCCACCTGCGCACACTCTTCACCGTAAACGACCTGTTTCCTGCGTCCAAACCGTACAGTATAAATAAAATTAAAGGCAGCGCCAGACTGGGGTTTGAGGCCTGTATTCCTGCTGGTGATCATAGTGATTCACAAGTAAAGGAAAGCAAAGGCCTGAAGGAGGTGAGAAGGGCTTTCATTGCTCTGTCATTTGGACAAAAGTCCCCTGAATCAAAGTATCCTCCCCCTCGTTTTTCTCTTCCTCCAAGATGGTAATGTTCACCTTAAAACATCTTTACTGTACTGTGGCTACATAACACAGCTCTCTGCACTGCTGTCCGGCCGCCAAGTTCCTATCAAGCCTCTGATTTATGGCGCTTGATGCATTCCTTGGCCCTGGCGAGGAGGCAGTTTAGCTGAAATATGAGAAGGGATGCAGAGAACACACTCAAAGTGAGTTTCAGTTTAGCTTGCCTGTGCAGTGTGAAGCTGGTGCAGCCTTAACATTCTGCCCGTGCAGAACCTGAGAGACAACATGGGAGATTTTTTTTTTCTTTCTTTTTTTTTTTTTATCTTCAGATGGTAAAATATTTCAGAAATGTGGCATGGTCTGTTCGCCTCATCAGCATGTCCTGTTGGGTGATAACAAGAAGAAGAACTGTAACCCAGCTGTCATGGAGCCCACAAAACCCCTTTTGTTGATTGTGACATGCAGCTTTCACCCTGCTAAATTACATCGGGATTAAAAATGTTAACTACAACTCTTTGCCTTTTCCTGTCCACTTACATGTAGAAAATTGCATGCAGGTGTATGAAGAGGAAAAAAAAAGACCAAACAACTTTACAGTAGTATTTTGCTGCAAATGGCTTTCTTGCTTGTGCAGTAAAGACCTGTAATCAATCATAGAAGCTTTAAGTAGCTGTTTGTCTTCATTTGGGTCTTAATGTAAAATCGCTGATAAACTGGAATCAGATAAGCAGAAACAGACATTTCTGAAAAAGGGAAAAAAGTCAGTATATGAAGCGTTCACTGTGCGCCTGCATTGCTTTGTCTGCTCCCGAGTTACAACAGTGTGATTACATGCTTTATTAAGTGCTGAAGTGCTCTTCTTGAGTAAAAGCAGATGTCACCACAAGGTCTGTCACTGAGTCTGGATCGGGGTGCCTGTGGTCAGTGTCTCAGCCCGCCTGTAGCTCCCTGTGGTTTCCCATCAATTCAGCGCTCAAAATCATCACCAAACAAAGTGTGCAAAGAAACACACCAACCAACCGAGTTTCTTTTCTTTCCTTTTTTTTTTTTTTATTCACTGTATGTTTCTATTTCCCTGAACAATATGAAGATACAGTATGCTAGAAATTAACAAAGACAGATGTTCTCTACTGCACAATAATGAGGCCTGGCATGTAAAATTTTGCAGTAAAGTGAGTTTGATCCGCTAGACGGGGGACCTAGTTGCTATTTCTGTTAGTTTACAACCAAAACGTGCACATGCCGAGGGCTGCACCAGACCTAGTTCAGGAAGAAGATCATTTCTGTTATTATATATTTTATTTTTTTTCAGCTAAATGTCATAGGGAGTAGGGTAATCATCCAGAACGCCCTCTCGTTGGAGCGAGGATCCACACTGCTGATGTGTCCTTGAGCAACGCACTACATCCCTTCTAGCTTCAGGGCTGCTGGTCATGAATCATGACCTTTGACCTTCGGGGAGTAAACATATGGTTTCTATATCATGCCACATTTTATTGCATCGTGACGTGCAGTCATAACTCTCTACTCATAAAAATCAGTGTTTATATAATCACCTGACATCTGACGGCACGTGTACTAACCAGGACGTTTACAGCATGAGCAATCAATGCATGAATGTAATATCTGAATGTGCATACTTCCATACCTGCTGGTTTAAATACATAAGTGCTTTCACACTGCCAGTTTTGATAAAATACAGTGTGCTTTGAGCACCCGGATGGCGCGCTCATAGCGGCCGAATGCTGGACACTTCTCGGCCACAGTGGCCGCCATTTTGGCTCTGCAGTGCAAGGGGAGGGACTACTAGCATCTTGCAAATGGCGACCGAAGAAGCTGATGGAGCTGAAGCGGTTGTGGTGAGTATTAAGATACACAGTGTAAGTTGTGCATATGTTTTATGTTTATATTTTGGCAGTCAAATGTTGGTGGTAATGCTCCGACCGGTTGCAATTTGGCGACTAGGAAAAACTAAAAAACTAAAACCTCAAAGTACAAAGTGTGCATGGTGTACTAAGTATCTGATGTGAGGCAGAGCATTCATCTATTCTGACTTGTTTCCTGTTTCCTTCTTTGTTTTCTTGATAACGTGACACACGTGAGGCTTTCGACTGACCTCAGGTCGATCATCTTTGATTTGCGACACCTGTCCTCGTCAGTATAAATGCCAGTCAGCTGACTCTCGTTCTCCTACTGAGGGAAGGCTCCATGCTGAAATGTTTATACAAGTCGAGATAAATACATCAGAGTTATGCTCGCGCGGCTTTCAGCTCTCTCTTTTTAAATATCTGCCTGCGGGGCAGTAGCTCACTAGAATAGGTGAGCGTTTCCCCTCAGTGTTTTATTACATCAGTTCTCAGTGTATCGCATCAGCGTATATCACGTTTACACCACATCAAATCACCCGTTTGTCAGGAGCGTGCGCACCGACACTTTGAGGGTGGGACACCTTCTTGATCAACAGACGCACAGAGAAGGCCAGAGCAGGCCTTATATGCTAAATGGTGACAGTATAAAGCTGTCAGGTGTTTGCGGTCATTCGTTTTTGACTAAATTATTCAGAATTTATGGTATCTGTACTTTGGACAGATGAGAGAGGCAACATTGCAGCTTCACACATATGCAAATAAAGGGCAGAGTTGTAATTTTTATAATAGTGACCTCATGCTCATGCTACGATTTGCTATTGAAGCCATTAAAAACAACAGACAGAGCAACTTTAACTCTTTATTTAGTGCATCACGGCGTCACGGCTGAGAGACGTCGCTAAAATTCTTCAAATAAGTGCTATTCCACTTTTATCTGACTCTTCCCACATGTGCTCCCTGTGTTTCCCAACACCAGGAGGGAGCAATGCTCAGAATTTACCTACCATAGTATTAATTAATCATCGCACATCTGTAAGTGTGTATGCCCATTTTGGTGCCTGTTCTGTTTGTTGACTCGTGTGTGTGTGTGTGTGTGTGTGTGTGTGTGTGTGTGTGTGATACAATGGTGCTTTGGCACTTTGGCACCTGCGCTACATTATAAACCTAAAGGCTTGGATAATAAGCTGCAGGTGCACTCCTGGCAAACAGAAGAGATGCAGGGCGGGGGTGTGTGTGTGTTTGTGTGTGTGTGTGTGTTGGGTGGTGGTGGGGGTGCTCACCTGCTGTTATCGGTTGGCACTCTACATTAGCAAGTATATGACATCAACCTGGCTCCTATACCTCGCTCTATACAGCACGTTCGGAAATGATGCATCTTCCAGGAAATTGGCTTCAAAGTGCTCAACAAAGGAATCAACTCTTTTGTCCATCGCCCCCCTCCAGTTCGTGGCACTGTCAATAATTATTGACGTTAATTACCGTGATGATTCGGGTAATTCCTCTATAGCTGTGTTGGCAGGTATGCAAAATAAAGATGGGCTGATGGAACGGACAGCAGAAGGGGCTTTTCTCATTGACAGCATAGAGTCGAAGTGACAGCCAATAAGGAGGCAATCTACTTCATGAAAATGTAATTATGTGATGAATGGTGCAATGTATAGACTCTGGCACAATAATATTGCACTCCCACCTGTGAAAATACTTGCTGGAATAATTGTTTATGTTGGGTGGAGAGCGCTTCGTTTATTTAATGCACACGGAGTTGCGTTGGTATCTTAAGTATGGTATATCTATAAACATCCACCTCATGTAACCCCTCCTAAACACACACACAAGAAGCTCCTGCTGCATACATTGTACGCATTCTGCAAAGATGTGGCTCCTGCAGCACATTTTAACAGTGACAAAAGATGTTTTCTAGTGTGAGAGATTAAAAAGAAATAGTGCCAAAGCCTGAAAATAAAGTTGCAGACTTCACAAAATCTTTTTCCAGCTTCTTTTTTTTTTTTCTGCAGAAGATTGATGAGTAAAATTCACATCATTATAGCTTTTGAATCCCTCACCTGCTTAACATTTACTGTACTTTCTGCTGAAGCCCTGCTATACTCTCTGTTAATGGCTTCCAGACTTCGTCTTGGCTGAAGCACATCGACGTGATTGAGCGAGAATTCTCCTCTGACGCTGGAAACTGTGACCGACTTCTACTAAGCAATGTTTGTGTGTTTAATGTAAGACTGATACAGTATGTAAGAGTGTTCTTTGTTTAAACCTTTCTCGAGGCTTTTACCTTCAATAATAAGGGAACATCTCCCGGGGTTTTAATCATGCACGGGGTCCCTAACAGTTCCCAGCATTGCATTTTAGGTTTTGAAATGCATTAACAAAAGACCACCAGGCTGTCTCGTTGTGAAGCATATCAAAATGACAAATTTGAAATCCTTGGTTTAGAAGTAAGGTAGCGAGGCAGAATACAACATATGGCGCTGCATGTTCAAACCTGGCAACAGGCAACGGATTAACAATGAAGATTCCGTCTAAATGAAACAGAGCCCCTCAAAAAACGGCCGTCATTAAAAGGGCTGAAAGTGTAACCTTCACTTTCATGTGCCCATGGGAGTGAACACGACAAGAGGGGGAGACTTTTTGATTCTTTCGGCTGCATTTTGGAGAGAGACTGAACATGCAAGGAGCTCTTGGATCTTCTCTTCCACACTTTCCCATATGGCGTATGGATCTGGGGGTAGATCGAAGGATGGGATGCTGAAAAAAAGAAAAGAAAAAGGGAGAAGGGGGAAAAAAAAGGAGCCGCATATGTGTGTCTGTTTCTCTTCATTAGCTCCCAGCCAAACAGAAGTACCTCCTCAGCAGCTTGATTGAAATTAATCTTGTTAAAAATGTCAAGATGGAGGCAGTTCATTTACACAAGGACTCCACGCACGGAACGTGACTGTTCTCAGAGAATTTGACAGAGCCCCGAAAAGTGTAAGAAATGTATGTGATAATCAAGGTGCATCAAAAAAAAAAAAAAAAAAAGTTCACCTTGATGTCCCTTCTGTCTAACACTGCTGTGGATGAAGCGGTAAATGAAGGAAGGAGGGTTAGACAACATAGCTTCCAGTCATACTGGAGGTGAGCAACATGCAGAGCTAACCTGGCATGACCCTGAGAGTTTTTACTGTAAGATGCAGCTCGGTACAGATTGTTCCTGGCATTTCTATCCATTTTGAACATTTAGATTTTATCATGCAACCGTAAACCTGCATTAATTGATTTTTTGTGGCCACATGGGGGCAGCCCGCCAAGCTGTAAACACAACAATGACCTATCATCACCTCATAAAGGCTAATACGTTAGCAAAGCAGCTGCATTTTTTTAAAATCAAGCAGCCTTAGCATTTGGAGTTGTGTTTGATGATCCTAAGTCCAACTTTGACTCCTTTCAGCTCTATTTCCACTAACTTATAAGGGGCATTTCTGGCTCTTCAGTAGCCAAATGCTCCACTTACTTCACTAACTGGTCGCTAACTTTATCTGACAGACATTGGGTGCTGGGTAGGTAGTATACGTAGGTTATATTGGCTGATAACAGCTGCCTGCTGCGGCTGCAAACGGTGAGAAAACAGTTAAGTTCAATCCATTAATGCCGCAGCTCCATTCCCACCGCACTGACCCCTCCCTCCGCTAGCTACCAAGTCTAGACAAAGTACCCATTGTACCATTGCCCTCATTCTTCCTGCAACACCAGCCTTTTAAGAATTTCCCTATCCCCACCCCCTGTGAACTTAAACCTAAATTTAGTCATAGACCTATATCTAAATTTGAGAATATATATTTTTGATTAATTATACATAATGACATGCCAAAACACCACTTATCTAAGTCATAAAATTGGGCCTGACCTCATTATGAGGATAAAGCACTTAAAAGTTACCTGCGGTGCTAATGCACTGCTTTCCAATCACTGTGCCCAGTGCTGTGACTTCTTTCTCCTTGGCTTTTCAGCTGATGAAGATTCTGGAAGTGACCAGTTAAGTTTTTTTTTTGTTTGTTTTTTTTTACTTTTTAAAACGGTAACTTTTCACCTGAGATTTGAGGAAAACCGATGTTAAACTGAGCTGCTGTCTGTCATCAACCGGGCATCTGTCTTCACAGATGATTTACAGAATTAGACCCAAGACACCTCCAGGGGGGCTCAACAGGAAATTCCAGCATCCTAAACCCATCCAGGTCTGACAACCCTGCTCTGTGTTAAAAAGCACATGTGCAATATTTCTTATCACACAGACAGCATCAATTTGCACACAGCCTCCCCTTGACACTTTCTACCCGCGTCCCTAGCGGCATGGGGATAAATCTGCTGTTACCTTGAAGAAGGTGTTGACACTGGGCCTGGCACCAATGAATTGCACCGTTGCCTCAATTAGCTGCTCAGGATCTTGTGTCAGAGCCATGAGGACAAGGGGGCGATGTGATACCCTGTAGTCGAGGCTCAGTCGCTTACCTGGTGGCCCCATAGTGTGTCTTAGCATATCGTATGCCCGTGCACGCTCCCAGCTCTTTTTACATGGATTCAGCAGAAACACATCCATAGGGGCCTCTGCAGGTCCGTGACTCCTCCTTGGGCAAAGCATGCACCTTTCTAACCAGGGCCAGGCCTGACGGGGAATACGTTACAACTGATATGATGTCAGATATTCTCTGGAAACGAGTAGTTGCCAGCAGGATTAAGGTTAAGGAGCATTCTGGTGCTAGATCTGCACTTTGGGGCATCTTGTAGCTCGGAGGAAGTAGTACCGGCAGAAGGGGGCGAGTGTACCTCCCCGTTACCCCCTAGCCACCCTCCTCCAACTGCCATCTGATGTGAGGTAACATGTGAGGGCGAGCTTCCATCTGTCCACGGTATACGCTAGCAGAAGGTGCAGCTAATGAGGCTTGATTTGCTGCTGCACCTGCCTCCAATCTGGGGGGTGATGGTAGTGGTAGTGGTTGTGTGTGAGGTTGTATGTGTGTGTGTGTGTGTGTGTGTGTGTGTGTGTGTATACTGGGGATGCTCTATCTCACCAGCCTCTTCCCTCCTCCTCCTCCACACGCCCCCTCTCCCCCTCAAGGTGTAATCATTGGTTAGCTTGTATGGGAGCGCCTGCAGGTTGATGGACCCTGGGAATTCATTAGGAAGTAGGTGAGGACTTGGGTTGAAAGGGCCTTTTGACCTGCCTCCAAACACCCTCACATTACAAAGCAGAGGACGATTCAAAGGGAGAGGGGAGTCAGCCAACTTGTCGATGCGTCACTGCTAGCGCGTTAGTCTGCCTGTTAAAAAGGAACATTTTGATGCTCATACTGTAGCTTCTGCTGCCTGTTTTGCAACAATTCTTCAAGAAATTGAGCCCGCACAGAACCAGTTGTTGGACGAGGATCTGTGACTAGTTAAAGTTTATGAAATGCGACCAAAACAAGATCTTTTTTTAGTAGTTGAAGATGAGGTTGTTTTGGTCCAGATGGTGTGAGGGGGAGGTGTTATGTCCACATGTTAAATGCAGCATGTTTATCCCCATTCTCTGTTCCCTGTCACAGATACCATTTGACACAAGAGCTCTTCGGGGGCCAGTTATTCCAGGCCATTGAATCCAGATCAAAACCAGCCCTGTGTTTTTGTGACTCAGTGTTCAGCTCCCCTTTTCTTCACAATCAGTCCCTCTCTGCTTCTGGAACTGGAGAGGGAAGGCAAGTCCTCACCGCAGGTCTGCATTATATGCCACAAATATGACTAGCTCTCTCGCGGCGGAGAGTAGCACAAAAATACGACAGCCTCACAGTGTTCGGGTCTTTAATTTTTTTTTTTTTTTTTTACAATAATATTTTGTCGCTCGTTCTTGTAAAATGTTGCATTTGACCACAAGAGTTCAGTCTCAGAGGGAAAACAAAAGAGAGAGGGCTCGTTGCCTCAAGGCAGCACTTATAACTTGTGTTGGACCCATCGCTGGGAAACCTTCTCCGCAAGCTGCGTGAATAATCCACGGGGTGATGTCATCGCCGACAAAAGCGGTGTGCCACTCTGGATTATTTTCAAATTAGCTGCTCCATTCAGAAAAGACCTCTTCATGAGGATCGTGCATAGTAATGAGTGACCTGGACAGACTGCTAATACTTAACATATTCACATTTGATTGAGAGAACATAGAGAATGAGGCTGGAAGGTATCCCGTCAGCGCTCATAAGCGACGTTAACTCCAAGGCGGGATGTGGATTTTAACTTAACAAAAAGCTTTTTGAGTTTGCTCCGGCCTCGTATCAGCATGCTGCAGAGGTACTGAACATACTGTATGCTTGACCATGTTATTCATCAGCATCTGGAAGGAAAACCACGTCCTTGATTTGCATTCCAGCCACCCCACTTTATGCTACACCTCATGATTTCATGAATACTTCATGGCTCCAGTTTGTCTGAATGGCTCACGTTTCAAATTAGTTGAACTTGCTACAGTATCAGTGATGTGAAATGATACAATGCGCACCCTCGCAGCATCTATAAATGATGTGCAACCCCACAGCGCCGCAGCCTCAAAGTTGCGTTTTGAATCTCGCTCTCGCCTCCTCTTTTGGATTTAAAAAAAGAGATGTCAAATGAGAGCTCTGTTATAAATCAGCGCTGCTTCGTCACCGAATGAATCGAGCGCTGAGAGATAAATCCGAGGCCTGTGTTGAAATTATGAGCCTGCTCCATGGGAAAAGAGTTTATGCTGCGAATCTGAGAATGCTGATCATCCCATCGGGCTCATTTGTTTACTTTCAAATTCCCTCTATTGTGTGGTTTGGAATTGGAGCAATGTTTGTGCTTGCTATGGCCAAGGGGGAAATCACTTGAGATGTGATTAAGAAAATGGATACTGCCCTCTTCTGGTGGAAACGCTGATCACTTCTCTATGAATCTATAACAATTACTGTAGTCATCAGAGCAATACAAAACCACTAGTGAATTAAATGGGTGATAGAAAATCTTTTTTTTTTTTTATCTCCAGAAGTAGAAACTTCTACAGAAAAGTGATTTTTCTTACACTTGTATCTATATTGCTTCCCCCCGTATCTATCATTTTAATTGAATTTGTGTGTGCGTGTGTGTGCATATGTGAACCTCTTTTTCCACTGAGTCCTGGCCAAGACAGGCAGCGGCACACACGGCAAACATTGGACACCGTTTTACTATCCCCAGCATGCGAGAGAGGGGAGATGAAATAAATGCAAAATTAACAATTGTTAAACAATTTACCAGGCAGGCCATCATGCCCTAACCAGGTAATTGTCCGACACTTTTAATGACCACTGCAAATCATTCATTAAAGCGATGTATAAATCCCATATGTTTCCTCTGCCTCTCTCTTGTGTGTAATGGTGCTCCATCCTCGTGGCTGACGTGGGTCAGATCTTCAGGCAGGTGGCTGGGAAATGGAGGCAGATGGGCCGGGTACGCCGCCGCCGAATCTGTGAAGTTCTCTCTTCAGTTTCAAGCTGCACCGATGGGCCCTTGAATTATTACCGGGCCCCCCATTCATAATTAGCCCGAGCCTTGTGGGGACCAAAGCCCCACTAATGATGCCTTTGTTGCCGCTGATCCACGCTGCACAATCAACAAGAGGGGGACGTATGACTGGGAGAAGCAGTCCCCGCATTGAGTGATAACGTGCCTTTAGGGCAGCCTCTCTAAAACAATCACGCATGGTTTCAGCTCTCCCCTCGTTAAAGATGAGTGTTCACATGGGGCGTGAGACACAGTGTGCGTGCGTGTGTGTGTGTGTGTGAGAAAAAAGAAGCTTGTAGGTCTTCAGATATGCCAGTTCCCACAAGCAATATATAGCTATTTGATTTCATAAGGCCCCCAACGGTGGTCCTTGTATGTCAAAGCTGGCTCAATCCTTCAAGCAACACTCCCTTTAATTCTTTTTTTTAAATGTAAAATTGTTGTAATTATAATTGTTCTCCTGATATAGATTCATTTTGATAACTTTTTTTTTTTTATGTTGCCTATAATACAGATTTGATGTAAGTTGGAGTTTTTAATAGTAATCTGATCAAACAACTAATTTTTTTTTGTTTTTTTTACTTTACTTGGACACAGTCCAGAAGACAATATT
This sequence comes from Nibea albiflora, assembly GCA_014281875.1. NCBI lineage: Eukaryota > Metazoa > Chordata > Actinopteri > Sciaenidae > Nibea > Nibea albiflora. The sequence continues at coordinate 11,528,456 of CM024809.1, forward strand.
TTCAACATTCTTCCCTTATCTTGCGGTTGCACAACAAAACAATCTGACATTTCAGCATCTCATCTGTTGTGACTACTCCACTCGGTGTAAAGCTGCGTTCACTATTGTGAACACTGCTAAAAAGTGTGGCACTCTTATGAACTCTAAAGCTGATCTGTGCAGTATAAATTAAATGTATTATGTGTATTCTTGAATACACAAAGTACAAAGCGCCTGCTAGGCCAGACAAACACTGCTGCGTGGTCCCTGCCTGGGTGACCTGGACATTGAACCTCCTCAGTAGAGGTGGATCAATAAAAGTATCAACATCACAATATAGAAATACTCCATTACAAGTAAAAGACATTTTACTCAAGGAGTAAAAAAAAAAAAATAGAGCAAAATATACGATTCAGAATATATTATAATATCGGATTTTTACCGATGCAACATATAAGCAGCAGTTAAATGTCACCATTTGGAAAGACTTATTTTATATATTGCTGGATTTCTTAATATTGGTAGAATGTCGGTTGTGGGGTAAAAAGGGGAGAGATGTTAGAGTGATGGAGCTGCCACATAGCAGCACCCCCCCGAGCAGTAAGGGGTTCTGTAACTTGCTCCAGGTGAACTGGCACCTCTCCAGCTACCAGTCCACGCTTCTGCTGGACTTGAGCCGACCACCATCCGGTTCCCAAGCCAAGCCCCCACAGACTGCTGCGCCCTCAAGGGTTCGTATGAGTATACAGTAGCATCAACTGGAAATATATGTAGCAAAATAAAGTATACACCTCAAGACTGTGCTCACTTGAGTAAATACTTACTTTTCACCACTGTTTTCTTGGTAATGAGGTGTGATGCAATGCATGAGGAAAAGAAATAATTATGGCCATTAGTAAGCTGTTATATCAAAGTACCACAATGTTCAGCATGGATCATTTTAGGTATCTGATTTCATAATAGCAGGCAGAAATCACATTTTTACATTTCAATAGAACAAAAATCAGCCCACTGCCAGCCTCTGCCAGCTCTGCCTCACCTGCCCGTTTCACCTATTCGGTTCAAAATGCCAAGCAAATACACTCCTACGTACGAGCACAGATGAGAGGAAAGGTCACATGTAGGTCTGAAATTATTTCTTACTTTCTTTCTCTTGGTCACGACAACTCATCTCCTACCTGGAAGGAAGCGGAGGAAAAGAATAAAGAGCAGGATGAAACAGAGTACAGGAAATTAATCGCATGTGTGTGTGTGCTTTCTCTTCAAATGAAAGACTTTGTTTGATAATGATGCCAAAAATGTTAAATCACTACTTCATATACGTCCACATGAATATTCTAGATATTCAAGGTTTGGGACAATCGCGGTTTCCTTCAGAGGATGCACTTCAACTTCACTTGAGCCTCCTCCACTGAAGGAGACTCAGTTTTTTGGCAGCTCCTGTCATCTTCTCTGCCATTGGGAGAGTTGGCAACATGGTGGCACCAGCATCTGTTTCTGGCTCACAGTGGCAAGGAGGAGCTAGAGGAGGGAAAGGATTTATTTCGCACTTTTGGGATAAACCTACAAAACACTGGTCAAATATTCAGCTTCTTCTAGCTCCTGGTTCACTTTGAAGATAACAGCAAAGACAATTTGCTCCTTTAATTGCTACCACAATGCCCATTTGGTTAGTTAAAGCTTGCTGGTGCAGTAAAATGCAGCAGAGGAAGCAAACGTCTATCAAAGAGGGGGGCGGATCCCAAAGTCCAGGAACTTGGCGCTTTTTCAAATGAAAGTGTATTTGGGCATTTATTAGTGTGCATTGACAGCCTGTGTTAAACGATTGCTCTCCTCCCACTGGTTAAGTCCTGCTTTGAAGTTACACGTGAAAGGATTACCAATCGTGTTCTTATATGCCGAGGCAGAGTGAAAGAAAATATTGGAATACACTCTCGCTGATTGCGTTCACTTCCATACCTTCTCAGAGTCAAACGTGCGACTTGAGAGATGTTGGCTTTTTACAAGGTATTCGACGGAAATTAGTTTTAGAAGTGTAGACAGAGTACGTGGAGCCAAATACCAGTTGAACTTCTTAAGTTCAGAGGCACATCCAGAGGCCTCTGTGTTCTGCTATGTTCAATGCACACTCGACTTCGATGAAGAAATAGTTGCGAAACGTGCTTATTGGCTTTCTTGTTGACAGTTAGTTGAGACGAGTAATACCACACGTGTTTTTACACTAAATATAAGGTTACCGCTAGCACCCAGCTAGTTTTGCTTAGCATAAAGGCTGCAAACGGGAAATCTGGCTCTGTCGTGGATAACACGTTTTACCTACGAGCACCTCTAAATCTCACTAATTAGCATGTTAAGTGTCAAAATTCCACGTTATGCGTCTGATCGTTTCTTGGCCGGGTGTAGTGACTTCCTGTAGCAGTCCCTGTGAATTGTCAGGCAACCAGTGTGGACGCCAAACGGTGTCTGAATGCGTCCAACTTCTGGCGAGAAACCCCAAATAAGTATTTCTCAAAATGTCAAACTATTTTCAAAAGTTTTTGAGCAGCAGGAATCCAACAGAAGATTAAGACTTTTTTTTTTTTTTTCACACCACGGTCCTGTGAGATTTTGAACCTTTTTCTTCCAGTAAGGCCTCCGTCCTTTTTGACGACTGTTTCATAAGTGTCTTGTTCATTTCAGCCCGGCATGCTTTATAAGATCTATCAATTCAGCCTTTGGCACACGACTCTTTTGAAACATGTTGTTACAGTTGTGTGAACTCGGTGAATTAACAATGTCTGAGCAGCGCGACTCACTGATTACATTTAAAACTAAGATGCAGGAAGTCAGCTGTGGAGAAGCCCTTTATGGTTTTTGGCATGGCGGAAAGGCTGTTCGCAGCCAATTGTTCACAACGCTGTAGTTTCACAGATCTGAATGAAGAGTGTGCAGTGATGCAATGAACTGATTAAAAGAGGGCGCAATCATATTTGTAAAGTACAACTGAAAGCTTAAAAGCAGCGGCGTTATGGCTCCATAAAGGAAACCGGACTGTTCTAGATTTGTGTTATCACAAGATTCCTCCAACTTCTGCTAAATCCCACATGTTTCTGTTTATTACATGGCTCAGTTTTAAATACCTCATGGCACCATTTTAGAGAGCGCTTGCAATAAGACCAGAAGCTAACAGTTTCCAGATAAAATCCCTCCTTTCCCAACCCAATACTTACAGTCCCCCCGCTGACCTTCCTGCCGTCAGTAAAACACAGTAAAACACCCGCTGACCTGGTCAACAGTACAAGACGTCTTTTAAAAAAAAGAGAGAAAAAAATCTCAAAATCTATAATGTGAAATGTGATTTCCTTCTTGTTTCCGGACATACTTTTGGGACGAACACAGGCCAGACAGCCACTACTGTACCTAGTAGATTAGACTTCTCCACTTCTTCCTGTTTCATTCCATCCAGGTGCATACTGGGAACGCTGCCATGTATATCCCTCGGTGCACAACAGTACAGCGCAGCTGTGGAAGCCACCTAAATTTGATTCCTCTCGTTGTAGCCTAGCAACGGTGGGTATTAGCGCACACAAGCTGGATGGGTGCAGTTCTGGTGCCAGAGGCAGGATGGGCGCCTGGTTGCAGCTCATTGGCAGATGACATTGAGTGAAAGCTGGCATTCTGAGATTAGGGGATCAGATGCTCACAGGGCTCTATGCAGGAAGTAGTATGAAATGTAAAATCAATGCCAAGAGGGTTCGACAGGTTCTTTACACTTGACGTACAGATGTACACAGATACACCGTGCATAATGTTGTTATACAGCGCATAAGCCCGCATTACATCACCTCCGATTTAATTTGTTGGGACTCTGTAATCAGCTTTTTGTGAGAATCCAGTATCTCAAATGAAAAAACAATATTTGCTGATGTAAAACAGACCGAAAGACCATTTAAAAAAAAAAAAAATCTGCTATCAGATCTTGGCTCCCGCTACAGATAAGAAAAGTGGTCCAGGATTTGAGCAGATGCACTGGCGTCTTTCCAGCAAGCACAAATTCCTAATGTCACCTTTGCTATTGATTTACTTTGAATAAATAAGCTACTGTTTAGACTTGTTGTGTTCGGAACTCAGCACAGGGGGTGTCCTGGCAGCTTGGTGGTCTAAAATGTGTGTGCCATGTAAACATGAATTCCTGGTTTGAATCCAGCCTAGGACTTTTGTCATATACTTGCCTTGTATCTTTAGTACCTGCAAAAATCCCCCCCCCCCAACCCTCCAAAAGAAAAACAAAACAAAACACTTGAACAGCACTGACAACAATACCTCTTTGCCACCTCTTGTTGATTTAAAAGCCAGTAGGCATTTCCACTGGCTTGAGGCTGCCGAGTGGGGGAGGCAACTCTCCCCATAAGCGTTGGCAGCTAGGCTAGCTTCTGTTTGCAAGAATACCAGATGCCTCACGCCACATGCTTCAACCACTTTGATTTCATCTCCGTGCAGTTGTTGATCAGATCTGTCTCTGTTTGACGCAACCTGCCTCCCGTCTCCCTCATAACTTTCATCTTCTCCAAGCCGGGCAGGCAGGCGGCCGCGGCTGTCTTGAGATGTCACCCGGTGACGTGCAGTGTCCATCTGGTATACGTTGTAATGGGCCTGGATGAATGAATGGCCAGCCACTCCACTGCTTCCTTTATGATTCTCAGCAGTGGTGCTGTCCAACTTTGATTCCCCAGTTATTAGGGAATCGAATTCCCCACTGAGGCGACGCCCAGAGGAGAGGAAGAGAAAGAGACACACAAAAAGAGTGTGAAATCTGTGGCAGTGCCACAGAACATACTGTACAGCCCACTTCTGCTCTCTTCCTGGAGTCTCTTCTTTCTTTGTGCGTCCCCGTAGCACTCTAAAACGGGAAGGTTGGTAAAGATTTCAAGCAGCCAACCAATGTGTAGCATAAGATTCTTCATCTGAGGTATTGGATTGTACGAATCTGGGCTTTCTTGGCTGAGATGGAGTGAAATAGTAGTCGTGTTCAAAGAGGAGCGGATCAGAAAAAAAGCCAACTGAAGGTCATGTAACGAACCAAGCACCCTACGACAGAGACAGACTACACTAGGTGGATAACCCTCTGGGGATTTTCCTTCATCTTAAAAACTATCGACCGTTTCCCTCTGAATTTAAAGGGCTCCTACTGGATCCCATCACAAGGGGATTAAAAAGGAAAAGGGCAACTGGGATCACTTGGAGAGCAGACCCCTTCCACTTGAGCCAACACTCAAGCAGGGATGAAGTGGAGGCGCAGAGACGACCCAGAGGGAGAGAGCACAGAGGGACAGGAGAGACGGGGAGGTGGCATAGTTTGGATTCCCAATATGTGTCCGGGGAATCCGAAGTGAGGCCAGATGGCATAGGCCTGCCGGTCTTTGGGAATCACAGCATACGGCGGCGGGAAGCATGGCAGAAGGTAGCGGGAAACAGTGCCGGGGTCAGCTCTTGATGTTGGACGCTCCCCGGAGCGGTTCCTTCCATCCCTTTGAACAAGAGAGCATCTCCACACAACTGTGCCGCTTCTCTGCTTAATGCGGCAGTTGACTTCAAACGCCGCGCTATTCCCTCCTGCCCAAAGCCTCCTGAGTTCTAAACATATGTTATCAGACCTGATGAAAACACTGTGCCAATAACATGCCACTGAGCGCCACACATGGACATATGTGTTCTGTTTTCGCCGCAACTTTCATCTCGTACAATTTCATTTGACTCACTCGCGGAGCTGACATGTGGGGAGCTACGTCACGGAGCCGGAGTGAGCAGCGGCAACGCTTCTCGACGCCTGTCATGCCGGTGTGCTTTGCAAGAGAGTGAAGCACGATATGATGGCAGCCAATTATATCAGTCAGCTTTCGGAGACAGATGTCCAATATAACCTGGTTAGCGCTAATAGGCAGATTTTTAAACAAGAGTAATTATTCATCGTTCACAGACCAGTAAAAGAGACGGATTCTAATATCTGATGCTGAATGTGTGTGACAGGTGTTACCACCAATTTCCCCCAGTCTCCTGTGGCAGCGCCCACTATGAAAACATCTTAAAACACGCCTGCATCCACACTGGAGTGATCTCACACATTTTTAACACATACTCTTTGACTTTAGGAAAGAAGCAATTCGGCGTGTGCATACTGATTATCTTCGTCTATTTCTGTCTAAATAACAGTTTTTTGGAAGCCAAGTGTGGTGTTATGCTTGTTGTTGCATCTCCATATCCGTGTATAGACTAAGATCCCCTCGTTATTCTCATTAATGGTCCATCTGTCATCTTGGCAGAAGCCCACTAGTATAGAGTTAGCTATGATTAACATTTAATCTATATGATTTTCTAATGAAAGCAGGAGTGCCACACTCAGTAATGATTGATTTGTTCGCTTTTTTTAATAATGGCTCATATTGTTGATGGAGATGTTTAACTGTGCGCTTATTATGATGCTATTGTTTTCTGAATTTCATACGGAGCTCCTTCTTAATATGAATTCCCCATCCGTGTTGCTGAGGGTTGCGGTTATTATTGTTGTCGCACACACTCGTAACGCGTAAGCGATGCAACTTTTTGTCGTTTAGCTTTTGATGTGGCCAGGAAGACAGTCGTGTCCTCTCTCGATGAAGAATTATTATGTCATGTCACTCCCGTGTATACATAGGCAGGTTATCCTCAGGTGCTCCGAGCAGTCGAAGCTTGTTTGGATGAATATATAATATGTGCAATGCAGTTGGCTGCCAAATCGTCTGTGCAGATGTAGAATCGGAGATTCACATTTAGAAATGCTCTTTAAAAACGTATGTCCTTCATCAGCTTTAGCGTTAATCTATGAAATGTCAGATGAAAATGAAACGTCAAGCCAATTTTCTTTCTATAGCCCCTAAATCAAATTTACATCAGAGTGATTTAAACATCCGTACAGCATTCGGTACTCTCTGTCCTTAGACTCTTGATTCCGATATGGAAAAACTCCATCCGAAAGAAAGAAGAATCCTCAGGGAGAGCAAAACGGGGGGGATCTCTCTTCCAGGATGAACAGACATGCAACAGATGTCGTACATATAGGGTAGACAGAAATAGCAGTAGTAAAATTACAGCACAGAGGAACAGAAGGCAATATTGAGGCACAAAAACATATGAAGAATATGGATGAATATGGCACATAAAGCTTGCTACCATACAACTACCACCGACAAATACTACCAAAGACAAATTACAATTTCCTGGAGCCTGTGATGACATATAGATTCTCTCTTTTTCTTTTTTTTTTTTGCCTGACCAACTGTTAAAAACCAAAGACAAAACATTTAAAACAACATAAAACAGACAATAGCAGTAAATTATTTGATGCATTTCTCTAATAAATGACTTCAATGATTAGTCATTTATCAAAATTGTTGATTAGTTTTCTGTTGACCAACTCATCAGTCACTTGAGTTATCACATCAGCATTGTGATCTGACAAACCAAAGTGCTTAGAAATTAATGCAAGGAAAAAAAGGCCAAACGCCCATGTATTAAAATGGAGTGTTGCCCAGCTGCTCCTCAAAAATACATTTACTAATGAAGTTAAATGAAAATCCACCATATCAACACCGAAACCTAAAATACCTCTACTCCTCACACACTGCAGATGCCTCAACTTACGCGTTGCAGTTGTCTATATGAGCAATGTAGATCTGTAACCTTCCATAGGCTCACCGAGACATCTGCCATACATGGCGACATGAATAGAGCTGTTGGCTTAGGTTCAAGTTTTCGAGAGTGCCTTTTGTCTGCGAACAGCCCATTGTGGAAGGATAGGAGGATGGTGTTTACGGTCGCCGTTACCTCCGTGGCCCCCACAAGGAGGATAATGAGATACAGTTGTTATCGGTGACAGCCGAGGGCCACAAGGAGCTGTATCGGCCTGGTGTCTCTGCTCTGAGGGAGAAGACACTTTTGCCTTGCCATCTTGTCTTGAACCACTTTTTAATTGCATAACTGTGTTATATATATATATTAAATGTGCCTATCATTATCCACTAAGGAGGTGTTAACTGCTTAATATAGTTAAAGTGTACACAGTGTTGAAAGAGTGCATTTTAGATGCAAAAGTAATTAGTTACTTTAATTACTCAGCTCTGTCAAAGGTGCATTTAAACTACCACAAACCCTCCGCATGCACATGTTTGATATTTAATAAGTATAATAATAAAAACAACATATTGTGATTTGTAAAGAAGCCATTCAGCGGTTTGGAGATATGTACTGTCCATCATTAGCTTAGCCTTGGTAAACAAAACCAGGTGATTCCTGAGTAAGTAAGTGTACAAAGCAAATATGGGCAAAACTAGAAGCTATAATAGCTAGTAGCTAACTCAAACATAGTCTTGTAAAGGGGCCATGTCTCCTACTTTAGGTTTCATTGGACCCAACGCAAGCTAACGCGTCCCCGTAAAAACCCCTGTCCTCTGAACTCAGCAGAAATTCATATAAACCCTCCATCAGACTCTTAGTCACACAACCAACCCTGAGTATCAAAGTGGTAAGTTAAGTGTCCTGAAAAATACTGTAATGTTTTTCACTTCTCACTGAAAGAAGCATTCACATTACTGTAGCACGTTTATGTGTTACTGCCCAACGCTGAGAAGTTTTGATCAGAGAACATACCTTTCTCTGAACTCTGACATTTCTATATTACCCAACCAACCTCCCCCTACACACAGATGTCATTCACTCTTATCTCACAGCTCAGACCAAACATAAAAGCAAATCAGTGGTGGCACACTTTATCCAATATCCATGCTGGATGTGGCACAACATCTTAATTGATTTGTTCCAAAACCAGATGAAGTGAGTCACAAAAATCTGCGCTATATGCCCCTAGATAAGTGCAAAGAAACACGATTTCTGCTTTGAAGACTATCCAGCAATTATGTGTGGTATTTGCGGACAAACGCCATTGTTCATGGAATTTAGGGTCGAAGCTGAGGCCCTTACAGATGATTTATGTATTCAGCTGGGGATGGGGGTGGATAAAATGGGCAAATTTCATCTGGCTGTAGAAAGCTGCAGCCCAGCGGGCCTAGAGAAGGCTTAAACATAAGCAGGACGGGTGCCAGGTCCTCTCCTCGGCCATTGTGCTTTAATTAACCTACATAGGAGCTGACTGCTTAAATGTGCAGTGATAGATAAGGCCCCTTGGATGATTGATTTATTTACTGCACATGCTAGTGATTTCCATAACATTACTACCCCAATTACTAGCCATATGAGGCACAAAAGTCATTAACAGCCAGCCTCAATGTATGTATGGGCATGAATGTACCAACATACAGTAAAACAGCTTGAACATGGACGGTCATTTGCTACCCAACACACGACTTCACGCGAAGAGAAATCTTCCCGCATCAAGATCAGGCAAGGTCAGTGATGTTTGAGTGAAGGATAGCGAGAAACAATTACACCAAATGATCAAGAGACGGTGGATCCACGACTCTTGGAGACATTGTTTTACAAAAGCGCACTGGGTCTGGCTTTGTCAAGTGAAGTCTGGCACGGGCCCAGCAGCAGTCTGAGGCTGTGATTGCAGCAGAACGTCTCCATCAGAGAGCACTAGAAGGTAACGGTGGGATTAAAATGGGCACTGCTGGCACATACAGGCGGGCAGAGTGTTTCTTTTTTTATTTTTTTTTTTTTTTTTTTCCGCTAGGCCATTGTTCCATATGTGCTCCACCTGCGCCTCTCAGAGCCTCGCGCCAAACACACGGCCGGCAGGCTCTACCATCCTTGCTGATTGGAAGTTGCCATGGTGACGCCGTAAGCCGGCACTGAAAATGGGTGGTGGGGGGGGGGTTTGTGCTGTAAATCTCAACATGGTATTTTTTTAATTTAGGAAATTGGCAAAGGAAGTGTAGTAAATGAATCGTCGTTAATAATAATTCACATATGGGACAAAACACAATTAGGCTGTTTTTGGCTACAGGCAAAGAGCAGCCAGCTCCCTCTAAAATGTGATCTCATCTCATCAAAGGCACTTCAGCTCTCCCAGTAGTCCTGAGTGAGGACATAGTACGCCGCGATCTGATAATGATGTTTATGGAAATAATATCACTGAAGATTATCATTGGACACGGAGAGCAGCGAGATGGAGACATCAATCATGTAATGATGACCCATAAATTGATTCCTTATCAGCTCATTCAAATGGATGAGAAGAGCGATTCAGTGCGTTGGCTTATTAGACAACCTGCAGAAAACTCAAATTTATTCCCCCCCCCCCCCTTTGGGAAGCTTACCCACTACCCAATGCTGTTATGTTTCATAAGTTATTTTTTCATAAAGTGTTTGGAGTGCAGAGGAGAGGCGAGCAGCAAAGCTCACCCGTAGCTTTTAATAACACGATGGCCACCATCCAGCTTCAGACGAGTGCTGGGATTGGCTGATCCCTTCACACCCTGGCACCTGGAGCAGCCAGAAGTGTGTATGTGTGTGTGTGTGTGTGTGTGTGTTGTGTGTGGGTGAGAGAGAGGAAGCTGGTGAGAGAGACTGTTATTGGTGGCTGCACTATTGGAGGTGTGACATGACTAGAATCAAAGGCCCTCACCTGCAACCAAGTGAGAAGAAAAATCATTAAAATGGTTTCAGGCCAAAAGCCTTTGCATAAAATCCAAAGAACTTTTAGTTTAAAAAACATTTTCTCCTGGTGTTCAATTCAGAGTTCAAAGTACATTCGAGGAAATTCTTGGCTTGGGTTTTGGTATTTGCAGCAGGTCTGTAAGGAAATATGCGAGGGGAGGAAAAACCGAAAAGCTGCGCGGCTTGAGTACGTGCGAGGCAGACAAAGCCGCAGTGATGCTCACCGCTCGCTGTGGTGACCCACGTATTTGCCTATGATTAGCATCCCCCGCTGAAAACGGCTGTGCAAATATGATATGTACATTTGCATGTTTGTTGTCATTCATTTGACCATTAATCCATAATCCAAATTAGAGTGGTGGTAAACAGCATTGTCTGGATGTGTGTTTGATTGTTCAGCTGTGGTCGCGGGATCATCCAGTGGGTTAATATGTGCAAAAAAGGAGCTTTGCGGCAACAATAAAGATATTAATCGAATGAATTCAAGAATTTCCTGTCACTTCCGAGCACGGGCTCTAAGAGAGAAAGTGAAAATGTCCGCTATTCTGGCCTCAAGATGTCTACCTAAGTTGGTGCTGTTTGTCGGGCTCTCGCGCTGGCTTATCCAGGGCGGATGTGACCTTTCTGAGTCATTGAAAATGCAGAGTAGCAACAGACAAACTGACCTGCAGAGGAATTAGCCGCTGCTCCTTTCGTCTCCTGCAAACCCAACAGCTTGAACACGCCTGGGCGCTGCCTCACAAAGGCGCTCTACAGAGGAGGCCTATTAATCTTCCCAAAGCCTCAAAAAGCAGAGGAGCCAGTGTGGGCCCCTGAGTCTGGTGCCTGGGGCCCACAGACAGGGGTTCTTGGCAGGCTCTGCGGGGTCACTCTTGGCCCCCGATCAAATAGGCGGGGGCGGGACAAGGGCACAGGACGGTGTACCTGTGCCCTTTAGCAGATGCCAGGCTGAGGCATGCTCCGGGGAGAGGTGAGAGGATCAGTCCTGGTGCTGCTGGCCTTCACCAACATCAATCAGGATGTAGCCGCTGTTTCTCCATCATTAAAGAGGAGATAGATGGAAGGTAATCCAAAAGCGGCACAGCTTTTCTCTCCAGTGTTCAAGGCCCGATGTGGAACTCGTGTGAATAAACAACACCTGTGGCACCACTTTTGCCTTGACTGTTGTTTTGTTCACATTATCATGTGGAGACATATTTCCGCTAACACTCTGATCTCTTGGTACACGAAGCAATAATACCTGACAGCACACCTGTAAATCATTTGTTTGCTTATGAGTAAACACTGAAGCACAGTAGGATTGTTCAGTATTTGTTTAATAAAATTCTCAGGAGGACAACGTGATCACGTCTCAACAGAGTGTCAAAAATGTATATACTGTAATGGAATAAACAGCTATAGGACCTCTTGGGTAGCAGCTTTATGTGATATAATGAATATATAATGGGATATTGTGTCTGTACATCTACAGCACACTGGTAACTAGATTTTAGTTCAACATTTAGGAAGTGCTGTCTCATAGAAACACATAAAGGATAAATGTTATTTATTTTTTATTGTCAACAAATTGCACAAAAAGGCCAAAAGCCAACAATAAACTGATCACACTGCAGGCATTGCCCACGCACCCCTTATTCCTGTGGGACACAGAGCGCCATTCATGGACGTAGATACTGAGGTTAAGGACATACGTCTGTTTTTCCATTATTGTCCAAATGTGCAATGAGCCACACTGTCGCAGCGGCTAAAATGTTCCTTCATTTTAAGGAACATGGGCACTGCAGTTTATTTAAAGTCGATCGCACAAACACAAACCCTGCTTGCTGGAAATAGTCATAAGCATAATTTAAAAAAATAAAATCTGAACATCGTCCCCGAGAAATGCACTTTACTCCTGTTTGAGAAAGGTTTACTAAAAAACTGCAGTGCTCAGCTGTTACGGAACAATATATAATAGAAGATATTTGGGAGCCTTTTTTTCCGCAAAGATTTAAAGATTCAGTGGGAACCGACACGTCGCAGGTTTTTAGTTTTTAATGGGAAAAAATAGAACAACAGCAGCCTTATTATTCAAATCTATCGCAAACAGGAAACACTTTACAGACACAAGCGGTTCGTGTAACGTGCACGAACGACACTGTTTCCAACACAGTTTCTAACACGTCTGATCTGAAACATTTTTATGCTTTGCAAAAAGTACAGCAACACCATCTGGACACCATTCACACAGGATGCGCAAAAACCTCCGAATTATTGTAGGCTCTGGGAAAAGCAGAGGCTAAATGAGGGTTATTTATAATTCTAATGCTGCTTAATAATTTATTACGTTGATACAATGATATTAATGCATGCATGGTTCAAGAGCTTTATTACATAAACCTATTAGGCTCCTTGTTTCATAATCAGTAACATAATAGTAATTTAATGTGATTATTTCCGAGCCCTGGTACTGACAAGCATACTTATGAGGAATCTTCTAGTAAGTCCTGTTTCCTACCAGTCCCACGGGTGCAGCTTTGAATCCAACACTGACTTTTGCCCTTTCGCGGAGGAGGTTAAGAGAAAGCAGAATTTCATCTCGGAGATCAAAAAAAGAATCACATTGTTAATATTATTTACATCCATTAACCGTTTCAAAGCGCCGAGCGTAGAGAGGAGCCGGCGCTGGAAATATAGGCAAGGTGCTGCCCTCTGCGAGAGAAATGTCCAAACTTTTTGCATTAATCAGAATTGAAAGATGGGAGAAGACAGCAGCTCTGTGCTCTCGAGTAATTAATCAGCAAAATAGCTTGTCTCCTTTTTTAATGTTTTATTCCCAGCCCTCAAAATACTTCTGTCTCCATGGACATTTGGCCTGGTGAAATGTGTTATATAGTCTTTTAAAAAGAAGTTTTAAATCTGATCTGTTTCTCGACACACAAGTTTGTTTTTTTTTCTTTTTTAATCAAAAACTATTATCACGTTTCCTGAGCTGTTAATGTTCAGGCGGCAAACAGGAAACGTTCCATTTTACTTGATTACCTTCACATCGTCTCAAAGCCAAACCATAAAATGATCCTGTTATCGTGTTAAAGCTTCAGCATCCTTCCGCTGGCTCTATTGCTTCTTAAACAAATAGACCTTGCTCGGTGCTTTTCAGTGTGCATAAGGACTTGTCAGAATAGATGTACCCTGCTGTGGCTGCTGCTCTTTTCACCCCGCAGCCTGCGAGGACCGAACAGAGCTCTACTGTGCCTCGGCGGACATTGAAATTCCCCCGACGTTTGTACAGTGAATTCCATTTCCTCGCCTTTTGATTCATACTTTTTTTTTTTTCTTTTTTCTTTTTTCTCCACCCCTTCTCTTTTTTACTGTGAAGTACCTTTTTGTCCCCTGTTTGAACTTTGGTGAATAATTGCTCTGCAAATGGAGCTTGGGGTCAGACAAAATGGGTGAACTGAATGACTTGAAAAGGGGGGGGAAACTATGAAGAATAATGGCATGTAATGACTAAGGAAATGCATTAAATGAATTCTCTATAAACGATGGCTGCTCCTGTCAAGGCCGCTACTAAGAGTGGGCTGTTTATACAAGCACAAATAGCAATTTAGCTCATTCTTAAAGTGGTTTAAAATTATGAGCCTTAAAATGTAGTTTTAATGGACATTTTCAACTCCAACCAATCAGCTCACCCCCAGAAACCACTGTTCAAGAAGAACACTCTCTCCTACTTCTGTGTTAGCTGCAAAACTTGCTTGCCAGGCTGATGTTTATAGGCTGACACAAAATCATCTAATTAGTTGCTAAAAAGGAAGTAAAGGTCAATGCAGCACCGGACCGGACACTTCTTTCTCGCTCCTGCACCCTACAGTGTCTCTATAGCAAATCGAAGGTGTCTGCGTTGACCGCGGGGGGGGTCAGCTCAGAACAGCCTGTTCTCATCGCAGTGAGGTTCATCTATACTGTATGCGGGGTGTGGATTAGGGGATGAAAGAATGCCACTGACTGTGAAATTGCCTGATTTTTATCGGGGGGATGTTGGGGAGCAGCTGTGCACAATCCTTTGCCCTAATCCTGGGGCCGGAGAGAGGACCGAGCAAGGAGGGGATGTGTGTGCATACGTGTGTTTTCGCCTCCCCGTGTCTGTTGCGTGTATGCCAAGGTGCATAATGGAGAAGTTCTGAATGGTTGTGTTTATGTATGCTCCTTCAGTAGACTAGTTATCCCTGATTAGTTATCCTAGTGTTTGTACTCTCATGAGTGTTTCGGCAGCAGCGTGGAACCGGCGGCATCTCTGGGATGCTGGAAGGATTCAGCGGACGACTGAGGCGACAGCTTGGCTTTTCATGTTTCAATTGGTAAAGGCCATTGCCAGTTAAGAGCTGTGTCATAACAATATTATTGATGCGTTGACTGTATAATCCTGTCTCTCCACTGTCTGACCAAGCATGCTGCTGGAATAGAGAGGGAGAGGCAATCCAACTGGGAAGTCTGACAAGATTTGAGCAGAATTTTCAATTCTTGCGGCAAAAAAGGGGAAACTTAAAGCTGCGCTAATCAAATGATTTTTCTGCTTAATGTGAGGTCGCTCGTAGCGACAAACCCGCAGACAATTATCGCCCAACTCTGCAGCTAGCACAGATCTGCACCCTCAGAGTGTTTTAGCATCTTTCAGCTAGTTGTTTTGTTTTTAGCGGCCCGCTTTGGTTCAGTCTCACCACTAAAATCTCATTTACAGATGCGGCATGCTTTCAGCAAAGAAAAGAAGAAAAAAAAACTCTGCAGACAATCTGCTCAGCTCTAGACAAGCAAAGTAAGTGACCAGGTTTGTTCGCCAAATTGAGATAATAAGGTGATAATTACTCAGTGATTTGTGGCAAAAATGTCAATAAACACTACTTTAAAGTGTGTCAAATGTTAAAACGAGACGGAAGACCGTGGAAAGTATTCACATCTTTTACTTAAGAGACACATTCACAGTTATTATCTTGACAATAATCGGAATATTTATAAATGGAGTTTGCATGTTCTCTCGTGGTCTGTGTGGGTTCTCATGTGAGTATATATAAAGACATGCACTCGATAGGTTAAATGATAACTCTAAAATAAAACTGCCATAGGTGTGAATGTGTGCGTGAATGGATGTTCGTCTCTCTCTGAACTGGGCGACTTGCCCTAAGTCAGCTGGGACAGGCTCAACCCCCCCCCCCCCCCCCGCGACCCTGGTGAGGATAAGCGGTTACAGATAATGGATGGGTGAATGTTGAGAATACATATATGATAATATCATGTAAATCATCTGGCACCTCTTAAATCATTCCCGTCCTTCTCCATTCCTGCTTTGTGGTTCACACGCCTGCATACACTGGTTTGCCAGTGTTAAAGTTGAGAGAAGACACACGATAGAACTTGATTTTATTTTTACTTTAAAATGCCGTGATGATATAACACTGTGAATTATTTTGGCCACAGTAATCACGCGGTGAAAACCTCCTTTGCTTTAATGCCCCGAGTACATCATTCAAAATTCTTTTAATTAGTCTAAAATAAAATAAATGTTTCACATTACCTATTATGATAACCCTTACCATAAGAATTCTTTGTTGTAAAATATAAATGTGGAATGGAAAAAAGTAAAAATTCTTTATAATAACATATGATGTGTCATAAAATGATAAAAAACAAACAAAAAAATCAGGTACAGTACTTGAAAAAATAGACACTTTAACTTTAAAGTTAAGTCAGTTTGATCAACCAAATGATATTAGAGTTTGGATCGTTCATTACATTTACATTTCAGGCATATCGTCACGGTGGATATAGAGCGCGGGGTTTTGATACACAGCGAATCTTTGATCCCTTGTTTTTGATGTAGCTCTGCCCACATACAGAAGCATGTTTGGCGTGGGTGACACATGCCACTGAAGTTCTCAATCTGCTTGTCTCTCTCCGCGACTGGGGAATCGTTCCTTGTGGCGGCGCTCGGATATTTGCATACAGGATGAATCGAGGCCTATCTCAGTGGCCATGCCTGATGCATGGACTGAAATATACTCAGCAGGTGACAGGCAAACATATGCCTCAAATGCCATGGGGTCCTGAAGCCGGATCATCTCCAAAGGCTAACTGGCAGGTCTAAGTAGGGACGGCATTAATACATATTATTCACAAAGAGCATGATTGAACAGAAAAATGTGCCCGGCGTGTACCCAGCTGCTTTGTTGGCACACAGCTCAGCCTCTGCCTGGGTTTCAAGACTGAGCTCGGATTTAGCCATGCATTCACTGAATTCCCCATGCAGCTCTTATTCATTCATTCAGGCACAGGCCGGGCTGTACCAACAAACTGGTATCTGTGTGTGTGAGAAAGAGCGTGTGCGTTTGTGCCAATTCCCGAATAGTTCTGTAAATCACAGCAAATTCAGATTTTTGACAAGTATATACAGGAAACGTATTATTATTCAGAAATTCAATGGGTGTCACTTTGAAGGGCCCCTTTACGCTTTATTTATTAAATTATTGGTGAGTTGTTTTCCACGCACACGCGGCTGCACAATGGCAGCTGAACACAGCGAGTTTCCCAGGAAAAAAATCAAACCTCTGACCTTTAATTTTACTCTCACTTGCTGTTATAGCACCCCACTGTGGATGATTGTATTCATCCCAGTGAGCTGTAATAGTGACACAATTTACATTTTAGATCTTTCAGACTCACGTTGACGTGTCTTGGCTGATGCAGACCGAGATGAAACATGTTCCCTGTTTGCAACCAGGCACAGCGAGGTGCATTTCATTGATGCTCTCACCTGCTGCATGACTATTTTTCCATTTACATTCATAAACATGTATGGATACATTTTTTTTTTCCCCTTCTTCTCGGTCCTCCCTCCTCCCCCCCGGCAGCCATCAGGAGGTCAGCAGGTGCTTCTAGGCTCACCAGATGTCTCTGGTTGCTTCAAACAGCGAGTGCGATGGATAAATATAAAGATGTGACGCCCTCTAGAGGCAGAGGCGTGAAGGTTTTTTTCAGGCCAAGACTTTTTTTTCCCTGGAGCACAGACCCACGACAACCTCTTCCTCTTCTCATTTTAACCTTTTTGGATCTTGATGTACTGTGAAAGATTATTAAACAAAATCACAGACAAATCTGGTCACCGTGAAGTCGGCGTATAGGAAATCTTTATTTGAGTGGTTTAATTGTCAAATCTAACAGGGTAATTGCTGATATGGAAATGGTATTTCATGAGATACACAAAATAAAAGGACAACATTGAAGCAAAAACATAATTGCAAAAGAAATTTGCTTTTCAAAATAAAGTTCTTTTAAGTTCAAGTAAAGTTACACACGTGGTTTTCCTTCCTTTCCTGCAACAGCTGAGTTTACTCAACGCTAAGCCTGACTTTTTATTACTTTGAAATAGAAAACATAGTTAATGATACAATTAAGATGAAATCATGTATTTAAACTGATTAAACCTGCTATGATTGGTGGAAGAATATCGTGTCTGTTGTGTGATGGAGCCTGTAAATATGAAAAATGTGAGTTTATTTCAGATGAAGTTATTAAGAGAAAACTGGATCCACATTCACCAGATGTTTTCACTCTCACCTTCATCGTTTGTCAGCCTTCGAGAAGAAACTTGACTGCAAAAGAATTAAGAAGGATATTTGGCGCTGCTCCAACAATATACAGCATCATGCAAATTTTACATTAAATTTATGTTAACTGCGGCCAAGCTTTTCTTTTGGCAAGTAAAGTCAACTTACATGCTGTCCTTTAAGTGGCTTGCTGTAAAAATCAGACTCAGCTGCTTGGCTTCCCCTCCGATTTTCATTCACTGTAACACCTGAAGGGAATTATCCAATATGCACAGCGGAGAATAGTTCAGTAAAAGAAAATAAAAGAGTTCCATTTAGTGCAAGTGAAACTCACTAGATCAAAACCCGGCACCGGGGATTTGATTAAATAACACTTCCCTGAGGATTAATTCCCCCACCACTGCAACTGGGACTGGAGACTACAAAGGCATGCAAACACAGGTTTTCTCTGTGCACCCTGAGATAAGTTTTTAAAGACTTACTTGGTGTATGATGGACGATGTTGATTTTATCTGCGGGGAGAGAAGTGTTTCCAAGCCATTTACAGTGTACAGTTTAATACCGTCATTTATAAAGTGGCTATTTGTATCAGTGTAACTTAAACGGCACTGTGTATTATTTTATTCCAGAAAAGCTGAGCTCTGTGGAGCCTCTCCGCGATGACAGCAAAATTGAGCCCGACTATCGAGGACGGAAGAATATTTACCGTAGACACCGTCATCATCCTCTCTGTTGTTGATGATACTGGCTCTCAGCTGACTCAACTTCTCCTGCAGAGACCAAGATCAGTGCTTTAATATCCCACCGGCACACACAAAACATCCATTTATTTATAAATTATGGGATTTACATACATTATCTGGGGTGTACCTTCTTAGAGGAGCACTGGAAAACTGGAGATAATGTCTAAATATGCAACAACTAAAGCAGTGTAAAGACTGGTGGTAGTATTTTATACTCCCACTGCATTATGTTTCACAGGGAAATATTGTGCTTTACTGAAAAAGCCATGTCTTTGTTTGTGCCCCTCAAAGAGACATTTCCTTGAGAGACTTTAATCTGCCGCTACAGTATTAATCACACCACTGTCAGTTTTAGTTTAATATTTCTTTTATTTTTTACTCTCTCTAGTTCCTCCTACTTATTTTTTGTCCGTCTATTTTCACATTTTTGTGCTACTGCAACAACTGAATGTCCCCCTGGATTAATATCCAAACTAATAATAACTAATAATAATGATATATTAATATATCAATCACATGGGGCATTTTCTGCATCATAAGTACTCACTTATTTCAGTAATAATATTGTTACTTTTACTTGTGTAGAATGTAAAAAAAGACCAGAATGTAATCTTTTTTTTTTTTTTAACATTATTAGTGTTGGTAACTATTACTGCAGTGGTCTGACATGACATGGCTATTGTACCTGTAATGTAATAATTCATATTTTAGGAAAAGCATAAAAAGGTTCTCCTATATAAGCATATACTATTGTTTAGCAACCTTTTAAATTCACTTGTTCAGATGAACTCACTTTACTCATAGTGAAAGCACTGCAGTTACTAATAGCATTAACAATGAGGCAGATTCAGCCAACGTTGATTTTATTATTTAGACTTGTGTTTTTAAAGTTGTGTGTTTCTAAATATGACCAAATGTCTATTAAGACAGTGAAGAGGGAGACTTTAGTGTATATTCATGTTCATATTAGTCTAGTGTCATGGCGACAGCTCCATTTCAGCTTTTTTTTTTTGGTTTGTTTTTTAATCATTTGCCATATCTGTCTGTTCCAACAACTCCTGTCATTCCCTCCCCACCCAGCAGGTGTCCTCGAGTCTTCCCGCCTTTCTCTAACCACCTGCCTGAACGTCACCTGCCTGCACACCTGTCCCTCATCCCTCTAATTATCCACTCGGCCTGTATATTAATTGACCCACTTTCTGATTTGATGTTTGACGTCCCAAACCTTAATCTGAACTGTTTAACCTTTATTTATTTAACCTTTATTGATATCGTAATGCCAGTGTTTGTTTGAGAAGTGAAATGAAGGCTTGACTCACTGGCTGACAAAGAGAATGCACACATAAGCTGACCAATCAGTGATTTTTTAGATTTTTAGGCTGTTAAACCAAAGCTTGAGAATGTGCCACTCCACCCACACCTGCGGCCACATTTTCCCTTCTTGTACTGTGAAAGTGAATGTGTGGAAGCCACACTGTGGTAAGTCACTATCTGCTTTAGCTGCTTCTATCATAAACAGCCATTCTCTTTGCTTGGAGGTACAGTAGGAGCTTTCTTGTGCCTTCACGCTCTATTGTGAGTCGATTGTTTTGCAGCTTGGCATGCCACGAGCAACAGATGGTCATAGTTTTATTAGGGTTTGATCCTGCATGCTTCTTCATTCCAAGTCCAGTGTGAGTGTGATCACAGTGTGTGATAGTCCTACCTGCTGGATGCTATCCATGCCCTTCTGAACCCTCTGCCAGTCACTGAAACGCTCCAGGGCCTCGTCCACAGTGAGTGAACCTGCCTTCACCCCCTGTTGGAGCTCAATGAGCTGCTGAAGCCCGTCTATCTGGTTTGGCACAAAGGCGTCGTAGGTGGGAGAGATTCCGTCCTCTCGGCCGCGCGCTGCAACGAACAACAACTCGGTGAAAACATGTGCTGCCCCGTAAAATCAGAACATCTGACAGAGGAGTGGAAAACCGTGAGGACACGTTAACGAGCTCTGTTTCGTATATCGTGAATGAAATGTGCTTTTGAGTGACAGAAATAAGAAAGGACAGGGTATAAACCCACTCCAGATGGCATTCATAGAGGGGACTGGTGGGTAATGTGATTTTGCCCTGCACATCTGTAATGTCAGTGAGTCATGAGGTGATGGTGGTTAAGTAATTTTCTGGGTGACTGTGAGGATCTTTGGATCTGTCACTCAGTGTCGCCAAGAGTACAGCAAGGCAGAAAAATGGCTTCCTATCTCTGTGAATGTAGCAACTCTTTCTCTCCTTCACACTTTAATTGAATCTTCTTGGCACCCAAACGTGTTTAAAGGTGCTACCTGCTCTTTTTTTATTTTTTTTTATTTTACTCTTGGTGTGCTGCAGTGACTTACTTCCCCGTGGTGATCACTAGATTTCTTTTTTTTTAGTTAATTGGATAAAACACATTATCTCACATTAATTGGCAATACCAAACAGGTCATTTCAATCAATCGCGAGGGGAGGAGACGGAAATGAGGAGATATTTCTGGAGACAGTGCAAGCAAAAAAAGATGGCACCTCATCGTCATTCAGTGTGCTTGAATGATAAACCTCCGACTGGAGCCGGCATTGATGATTAAAGCCTCCGTGCATGAATACGTAGACGAAAACTCTCAAGTCTGACAAAGCAAGCACGTGACGGTAACCCACATTATCACCCCGTTTAATTCAGACTGGGACTGTCTGAAACCTGTCTGAAAATATATCTTATGATTGTAAGAGGCCACTCTGAGTTTTTTTAAAGGTCGGGTTTGATTGGTAGCCAAGGCAGATCTTTTTTTTATATTTTTATAATCAGGACTTCTACAGTGCTTCAAATGTGACATTGATTGATGCTGTTTCCAGTGACACTTTCATCACTGGCGCTCACCTTGTTTCGTGGGCAGCGAATACAGATCACCGTCACCCTGCGGCGTCTTCTTCTTCTGGAACACTGTAGACACAGGGCAGCTCACACTGACACCATACATTATAGTAAAACATAACATCCAGCAAATATGTAGTATCATTTCATTTGTGCACCTGCATTTTAACAATTCGACCACAAGATGGCACCACACCCTAAACTTACACACCTACGTGAATCCCTCAACAGGAGAGAAAAAAAAACATCCTATTAATGTTTCAAAAAATACTTCTGTGGTTAAATCTAAATATCTGTGAAATAACATGTGTTCTGGTTTATTATTCCAGAGCTTAAATCTGTGTTTCTCGCGGAGAACACAGTCGCACAAATTCAGTTCTGGATTGAATTAAGAGTCCCTGGATGATGCTTTTGGTTTTTGTAGTGAGCACTCAGAATGAAAGGCCACACTGTTTGAGCTGTCAGAGGCGGTGGAGAGCTGCGGCTGCGTGACCAACGCTGGATTAGAATTCAACATCCACACCCTGCAAGATAATCCCACCTCTGACTGCATCCTCCATGACAGCGGCTCTCTTTTCCATTTCTTGTTCAAACACAGCCTCTCTCTTCTGGCCCCGCTCATAGCGCAAGCTCGGCTTAATGGCTTTATTCGGAATGAAATATGCAAGTGAGAGACTCCAGTCACATGACTCCACCTTGATTTTTGGGGAGTGTGTTGCATTGCTCTCTCCGTGTAGCTCACACGCCCAGTAATTCCACTCTGAATTTCATTCACATTTCAGAGCGTTTTCGGTCTGATTTGGCTCGAGACGTTCGCCACTAAACAAAAGAAAACTCCTCATTATTTCCACTTGGTGCGCTGGTCTCCAATAACTGGCTCCTCGCCTAATCCTCCACCGAGCCTCATCTCTCCTCTCACATCTTTCACTGCGGCAGCGAGAGTGAGCAGCGAAAAATGTGATCCTTGTGTGGTTTGAAGCTCCACTGTCTCAATAGATGGAAACCTCAAAATCCCTCTCCTTTTCTCTTGCGCGCTCTGGGGACAAGGACGATGGAAAACATGTGTAATGACTTATTCTGGCTGACTTGGCCTTGGTCTGGCCAAGATTGGTTGCAGATGGCAGCACGGTAGTTCCCTTTCTGTTACAGAGGGGATGGTTGGGATGCAGGGAGTTCAGTGGTGCACTCAATTTCTTTTTCTTTTTTCCCCCTCTGCTTTGTAAGTCCCTTTGGGTAGCAGAGGGTCGGCCCACTGGATACAAGCTGCGTAATGGGGAGAGGGGTGCCTGTTGCACCGCTCTGATCATGTCTGTGTGCACAAGCGAGGGCCCACAGTAACATCGTCTGTGGGAATAACAATTAATTGTGTGCATGTTTGCACTTGCAAGATGAAACAGAGAAGTCGCAGCTGCTTTAATGATTTATGAGCCTTAATAATACCAGTCACTTTTGGATGTTTCATCTTCATGAAATATTCACGCCTGTGAAATTGAACAGTTAGGGGGGGGGGGCTCTTTCTCCCTCCTCCTCGCTTTTGTTTGTTTTTGGAGGGCCGGGCGGCCGTGTTCTTGTGGTTTTTATGGGATCAAAACAAACTGCATCAAACCCCTCTCTACTCCGCTCTGTTCAGCCACACACTCCGCTGACGATGGCGATGCACATTCCAGGCACTTCCTCCCCCTCCCACATGAGCTCCCCAAACTCAGCCTTCACATACTGTGCATAACTCGGTTGTTTTCACTCCGACGGGAGGCAGAGGGGGCAACCGATGCAACAACAGTGAAACTTGTATAGTTACCTTTAGTGATGTAAGGGGTTCTGTCCTCCTTCACCTGGGTGCCCTCGGGTCGAGGTGCGGGTGCTGGTGGGCGATTGGCAATAGCCACTGGTTTTGAGGACTTCAGGATGGTGTCATATTCGTCGTTCTCCCCCAGTGGTGCATAGATATCCTCCTCCTCTCCATCTTCTCCTCCTCCTCCTCCTCCTTGCTCCTTCTGTGCATGCGTGGTGGAGGGAGTCCCTAATGCACAAAGTGTTTACTGTGTACTGTTATGATGGAAGTTTCTGCATGCTGTTTTTTTTTTTGTTACTGTCATTTCACAGCTAATCGGAAGCAACTCTACATGGTGTGCCGATCAGCCAGGGGAAAATATTCAGCGGTCGGAAATGAACAGCAAACCCAGCATAATGATGGTGCTTGGAAAAAAACCAAACAATTCCATTACCGGCTTTGCTTTGTCCTCCTTCCACTTCCCATCAAGTCCTTCACTCACCTGCAGTGCACATCATTTCGTACACGCTGGCATCGCCATTGTCCTCGCCCGAGTTGAACATATTCTGCAACAACAGAGCAGAGAAGAGATGCACTCTATGCCTCCTGCAAATGGCAAAAAGAAACAGCTCAATAGAGGCGATTTAGAAGTCAAGGAAAGAGCTGTCTAATCTGTTATGTTGGAGCCGGGCGTTTGCTGTGTAAGAGTGGGATTTTTTTTTTTTTTGTCACCATACTCGTGCATGACAAATCTTAATACAATGTGAACATCTCCTTGGCTGGCTCACTACATCCTTCCTTTGGGCTCATTTTCTCACCTGTATCCTCCTTCCGAGAGATGAAACATGAAACCCAAGATGACTATCTGAGCTTTGTCACTCTTTATAGATGCTTTAATATTCAGTGTTTCCATGCCAGATGTGACGAACATCCAGTTAGTTCCTGTTAGGACTTCACTTGTGAAGAGAGGGGGGGCCATAACAGGAATTAGAGAGGTCTGCTGTAACCCTGCGTGCTGGCTAACAGAAAGCAGTTTTCCCTCTGACAGCAAGGCTGCCGCTGGAGTCGGCCTATTTGCTAATAGCATGCTGAGGGACAGACAGGGGTATGATCAGGGTAATTATGAAATCAGACAATCTTCCCCTTTCAGTCCAAACATATCATTTAGTGAGCAATTCAAGACCCTTGGGTTGATATTTAGACGGCATCTGCTATGAGATTGAGATACGCCTATTAATTTACTGCCACATGTCAACTTCTGATGGAGGTGTGAAGGGCTGAGGAGCAGCATCGTTCATTTTGGAATGACTTCCAGCAAAAATAGTTTTATTTCTGGAAAAAGAAATGCAAGAGAAAGGGGATAAGGGCGTAAATTGTGATTTGATATGCTCAGATTTTCTCAGATTTGTATATTTTGAATCAAACAGCATTTTTTTTTGTTGTTTCTTTTTTTTTGCTGCGTATAAAAACAGCTGCTGAGCTGCACTGTGGAACATCCAAGCAGATTATGGCAACAAAACACTCGGCCGTAATATATTTGCTAATGCTTCAGGCTTACGTTTGATTCCTTTTGTCTGCTCAAAAGGATCTGCTCTGTATTCAATAACAAAAATCACAGTCAATAATATAAATCTTTGCAGAACATATGAGATGCAGCTCACTTTGATCAAGATATCCTCCATATAACTCGCCGCGCTCTGTGTGCAGTTTCCAAGCAACACAGCCACTCATGACTCAATTACAATATTACACTGTTCCTAGTACTGCAAATTGCTTATTGGCTGCCATGAATGCATTACTTAACAGTGGAGGTTCATAACAGGCCCAACAGGTAGAAAGGACGGGTTAATTACCACCGCAGCTTGAACATTGATGTATAATAGTTGAACGCTGTGCTTAAGCACAGTGTGGTATTTTCAGAGGTAATTTCGAGGCAGGGGAGGGGATATTTATTGACTAACCACGAATGCTAAATCATTTTACAGATGTCTGAAAATGCAGGAGCTCCGGGCATTCGAGACAAATTCAGTTTCACTGCCGCAATCCAAGCAGCAGTGCTTCAGACAAAACAGCAGGGCATGATTCTGTTAGAGTAAATCCAGTATGGGATAAAGAGTGTGAATCTGTTTTCAGCAGCTGAAATGGTCAGTTCTCAGCCTGGCTGGTCTCGGCTCTCCGTGCCAGCATACTCTGCCGTCTTTTGACATAGTGGTTTCGGGATAAGAGCGTCTGATGCGTGGCAGATTGCAGAGTGAACCCATCACTTAGGGTGCCGTGCAGACAAAATCTGTCCAACTTATTTTTTGGCATGGGAAAATAAAAAGTTGTCAAGCCCAGCAGCCAAAGAAATACTTCACACTTCTGTAAAACTATATATACTCAAAAGTGTTATCTTCATAGTTTCCTTTCAACGTGAAGCCAAACATGTATTATGGTTAGCAATAAGACTTAGCCGAAATGCTAGCAGCTGCTGTACTTCAAAACAGTGGCGCTCTCAGCTAGTAACTGATAGCTAAATAGCATTGAAGACAAAGTACAGTTGGACTATCACCGTGTGATGGTAGTAGAGGAAAGATCTGTAGGATTCATCATCTAGGAACCATGAATGTCTGTATAAACATTAAGACAACACATAAATCAGCTCTTGTTGACATACAGCATTTTACTGAATAAGCAGAAGCTGTGATCAGCTGGTGGCATTAGATGAGAAATCTATGTTAAAACTATATGGTTCATGCACTGGGGACCATGAATATCTGTAAGAAACTTTAGTGGCATCGGTCCAATAGTGGTTAAGATATATCAGTATTGACAAAAGTGGTGTATCAGCATTGGCAAACCCGAGGCAAAAAGACCAGCCTCAGAATGATCAACGTATAACCTGAGGGATGAAAACAGTTTTTTTTTTTTTCTTCAGAGTGAGGATGGCTGTATCATTCAAATAATAAACAAAACTCGGAGTTTGTGGCTAGCGATTGTGCAGTTATTAACAAAGCAAACATAACATGCAAAATAAGGTCAGTGGACTCCCTGGCTCCAGTGTAGGGTGTCACCTAATTTGGTTC
Organism: Nibea albiflora; assembly: GCA_014281875.1. Taxonomy (NCBI): domain Eukaryota; kingdom Metazoa; phylum Chordata; class Actinopteri; family Sciaenidae; genus Nibea; species Nibea albiflora. The sequence continues at coordinate 11,555,103 of CM024809.1, forward strand.
TCCTGCATTTGGATAGGAGTGTACGGTACACAAACACAGCACATAAATGGCTCTTTGTAGTCTTTGGAGGACCATGCGGTGTCAAGTTCATTTGTATTTATCGAGCTCTGCTCTACATCTGAGAGCACACAGTGAAATCTTTGGTGGGAGCACAGAGTCCATCTAAATGCCAAGTGACACTCTGCCAAATCTGTGACCCAGTATTAAAATATTAAATGAGGACAATGTGTGTTTGTGTTAGTAATTACCGCCACAATATTGCAGTCTGAGGACATAAACATTGTGGATAACTGCAGAGCGTTTTCTATATTTGTATTCTAGTTATGCTCTCCCTGAATAATTCAGCTTTCCCCTCTGGAGCAGTTCACAGCTAATTAACAAAGAACTGTGCTGCCAGGGCAGACTAGTGGATCTGACGCAGGCCCTGTGAGTGATTCAGCCTGTGTATGAAGCAGGGGACCGATCCATCTAGGATTTATTGACAGAGTGCTGCTACCCTGACGCCCAAATCACTGATGCATCATGGGTTGATTAATTGGAGGTGGGGAAAACACTGCAGATGAGTTAATGAAACTGCCTTGCACAAAAAAAAAACAAAAAAAAGGAAGCAAGAATAAAACCACACCCCACGACGCTGACTCTTACTTTCTCCAGCACGCCACAGGAACACAGTACGTATATAGTTTGAGCTGTCAAGGTGGATTTTAATTACCCTCCGAGAAAACCGCAAAGAAATATCAATGTCAAGCCCGTGTGTTATGTTACATCTATAGGCTCACTGAAATCCCCGCGAGGGGAGAAATCTGTTTGACTCTACTGCCCCCCTGTCGGCTCAGCTGACTCAGTGCAGCCTCAAACTGAACACTTTGACCCGACGGAGCAATCTTATCAAAGCTCGCTCCGTCTTCAATTAGCAGTCTTGCTAGGGGCATAGATACATTTGCAACAGCTGCTGGAGTTAAATTTCCTCAAAGGAAGAATTCTCTATAGGTCGCTCATTCAAAAAAAAAAAAGCAGCTACAAGTTGTCAGTATTATAAGAGAAGACAGGAGATAAAAGCAGGGATTTCCACATGAATTAATGAGCATTATGCTCCATATGCTGTTACAAATTGCTGTAACATGTAAGGAATTCAGCAGCTGATGAGTTTTAAATGATCGGTTCACCGTCGTCACAAAACAAACAACACGTTTGCTCTTATCTCCAGGAAATGGTGTCTAACTATGCAGATAATTACGGTTTTGTCCGTGTTTTGACATATCCATCTCTGCAGTTTCTGCCTCCACCCAACGCAACACTGAAAAAAATTACATTTAAAAACACTCCAGCATCGACAAAAGGATGATAAATTTATGGTAAACAGCCGGAACAGTTAGCCTGGCTCTGTCCGAATAATAAAATCTACCCGGCAGCACCTCTAAAGCTCCTGTTATATTGAGTTTATTCAAGTGTAAAAAAAACAAAAAAATTGCTGTTTTATGTCAATTATGTACCAGGATATTTCTTAGCTGACTTCCTAGTTGCCTGGACACAAAACTCCAGGGAGTTGCAGCTTTGTGGAAAGAAAATAATCTGACAGCAACGCGTTGGTTGTATATTTCACATTTGTACAAATGAAACAGACAGCGTCCGCTGGAGATTCCCAGAATGTTTTGATGCCACCATTAGAGAAGTGAGAAAATATATTTGTTGTCATTTGCATAAGCAAACTATTGCAAGCGTCTACAGTAGGTAGCATGAGCAACGATAGCCAAGCCCATAAGTGCAGATCGGACTGTTAGATGTCACACCCACCCCTAAACCTAAATATCACTTGAAACAGTGGCGAGGTGACAGCAGTGACACTTGTAAGAGTCTTCTTTACTTAGCTGACTTTTTCTTTTCTTTTTGCATAATCCAAGTCAAATATATACAGGCAGAATCTGAGTAAATGAGGCACTCCAAAAATAGATCATGCTCAAGTGAAAACGTTTATTTGTGTCTTGCGAGCGTTCGCAGGCCGCACAGCTAATGGCCGTGTTTTCAGCCTGCCATCGTGGCTATACCACTGGGTGCATCATGTCTTTTTCATAATGATAATGTCCTCGCTGCCTAATGAAATTAGCATCGGGAAAAAAAAAACATTATGACGCTGGTGTCCTCCAGGTTTATCAAACGAACAGATGCGCACGCATGCAGGAGATCTATTAGATTTGGATTGCAGCAAACGTGCTGCTCGTGGGTTATTGTGTACCTGCACAATGAAACGGGAGGTTGAGCAGGAAGAGGGTCCTCGTATTAGCATGGGAAAGCGACAGCCATTAGGCAAGACATTCTCTACATTAGTGGCTGCATTAATTGTCTGAATGTATGCAGACGACCTGCACTCTGGAGCCATTGTGCATGCATGAACAAACACAGCCTTTCTGGTCTCTGTGGGGGTGTTTCCATTAGGAACCTCGTGGACCAAAGCATATTCAGGATAATAAGAGGGGGGTTAAATCCATCCGCTGCCATGAGCTGGATGGTTGCGAGGTCGCTCCTGACATACAGGTCACTCTCCCTGCTCGCCACCTTTCCTATCCTCTCCATTTTGTTCATTATTGATAAAGCACCACTCACTCATAGTACGAACGCTACGCTGGAGCATTCCTGAGTGCCGCACTGTATCCCCCATGGCTGTGCGATCTTACAGGCCGGAGGTGCGTTGTGTTGTTTTCTTCACCTGTCAGCAGGTAACTGAAAACTATGGAAATCCATTTAGGAGCCCTCACATCGAGAGTCGAAGCTCGAGATAGACAAAAAAATGTCGATGGGTGGGTTTTAATTAGCTCACAAATCACTGGACATGAGAAGCTGTCATCACGTATTGGCATTTTGAGAAATGTCTTCATTGTATGGAGGGTCAATAAGACTAAAACAATATTTTCTAGCGAGGATGAATTCCAGCTGGAGCCGGGTGGAAAATGATCAACAACCCCTCAGACAATAAAAAGAAAGAAGAGAAAGAAAGAAAACAGAGCAGATACAATGAGGCCTGTAAATAGTTAATAAGGATGTTACCAGTCTTTCCTTCAACAGGACGTGGAGCTCTGTGTGTCCGTGACTCTTGGCAATCTCAGTGGGAGTCTGTCCGTGGCGATTGGCTGTGTGCAGCGCTCGCTCCGCACCTGGACACTGCAGGAGCAGGCTGGAGACACTCTTGAATCCATACTGGGCAGCGAAGTGGAGCAGCGATGGTACATCTGCATGGCGGATCTCTGATGTGGGATAATTGCCAGTTTTGATTAGGTGCAGGAAAAAGGATTTGTCAGAATTGACTGCACTAACAAAGTGCACTTAGCCCTGGGAGTGAACAGCCGGGTATTTGTGCACACCCTTCTTCTTTGACAGCAAAGATTTCACCGCTCATATTAGTTCCTTCACAGGTGATGACTTGAAGTTGACCCGATGCTGTGTGAGCAATCTAACACAATCAGGAGAGTCAAAGAAAGGCAGCTCGGAGGCACTTATTGACTAGTTTGTCATGGAAACATTTCCCTGTGCCCTTTTTAGCAGAGTTAAGGATCAATCTCTGTGGCTGATGAAGCCATCAATCTGCCACATAATGAGCCAAGAAATAACGGAGGGTTTCCTTCTCGCGGTGGGTAATATGCATCATGCAACAGGAACACATTCCAACTGTGAGAAGTATGTTTAATCCACATTGTTGCATAAACACACACTTGGAGCTAAAGGGGTGAATTAAATGGACAGACTGCTGTGGTAAAGCATTCGTGAGTGCTGCTAATGTCATGGATTTAAAGCAAGCTGTCATTTCAATTAATCGTGACCTGTTATAACTGTGACATGTTGGTAGATGTGGGTAGATCTGTATCTGCAGATCAAATCGAATATTTGCGTGGGATTCCTCAGCAGAGGTGTGAGTAAGCGGTCGCAAGGTGCCGTACCTCTTTCGGTTGCACTTTCACACTGCAGCGCCTGAAATCCTCCGGTGGGCATGCCCTCCAACATCATGGAGGACAACTTCTGATCCAGCCTCTCCACAGAAGACTCCTGAAGAGCCTGAAATCCAGACGGACAGCCAGTTCACAAGCAGGCCACATTTTGAAGAGGAGACGGCTGCAGAAACAAATGTTTCACCCACTAAAACTTTAATTTGGTGCACAAACAAAAAGGCTGGATGCGTTTGGATCATAGGGTGAAATACAGCCTTTAGAGGCACGGCAAAGATGCCAGGTTGAAAAAGAGTTCAGTCATGCCAGTCCAGACTTTTAGTTTGAAATTCTCTTGGCACGAAATCCTTCTTTTGGCATTGCTCAACTTTGCCTCTTCAGCAATAGAGACCTAATCAAATCAAGTGTTCACGGCCTGGAGAAGGCTGAAACCTGGCATTCCTTCATTTCCAGAGAGGAGTCGGTGAACAGCGGCACACATAAGCATCAGCAGAAATAAGCTGATTCAATTTGTCTTCTGTTTTTCTGCCTCTCTCTAATGACAGGAAGTAGATCGATTATAAGCAGTGTTTTTTGGGGCGGCGATTCACTAATTTCTATAACTAAGTTACATAATGATGAGTCACTCAGTAGCATACCACATTCAAAGTGCCTCAGAAGACGCCCTTATATCAAAGAGTTATTCAATATATTTGAAAGACATTAGGAGTTTAAGGTTCCTGTTTAAAGCAAGGGCTGCATCAAATAAATGAAGTTTGGAAATATTAATGTTCAGTTTTATTACAGCGTTCCTTTTAAAATGTTTTGGAAGTATTGCCAATTAGTCTGCAACTCCAGACTACAAGTTTATGCGCAAAAATAAATTAAACCCTGCTACTTCCTGTTACAGTGGGATCCTCCATTTGGCATTGCACTTCCAAGTTGCCGGACTGACAATAAACAGATTGAAGGAAGAATGGTTCAAATCAAAAGTAGCAGAGGCCGATATGTCCTGTCTTTTACTCCCTGGTATGGATCAAGCTCAAAATCACTCAATCCCACACTTCACTTAATGCAACTTAATAGCATTTATTTGTTAGACCCTGTCAGTCTGATAAATACTCAGGCTGGCGTGGCCCCAGTTTTTATTTAGAAATGGGAGGATGTGGCTGGAGGTAGAGAGGGTCGTTCACTAATCACAAGGCTGGCACTTCGATCCCCGGGTCTGTATAAATGCAGCCATATTATCAAGGCTATTTTTTTTCAGACTTGGCTCTGAAGCTAGAGAAGTCTTGATTCTACTCAGATCAGCTATAAGAACTAAATTATAGATATTACTTGAAGTGAAACAGCCCATTAATGGCTTTACCTGACACATGAAATCCACGGGGTCTGCTACCCTCGCCAGAAGACAGGTTATTTCCTCCATGTTGCTGTAGTACTGCAACTGTGCCTTGCTCAGTGGCACTCCGTTGCTATACACAGCCACTCTTACATTTCCTGCAGGAAAATCTGCAACAGATAGCACATAAAATGCACACTTGTGGGGCTAAAAAATGATGTTTTTTTACGTTTAATATTTTTGTATTTGTTTAACCGTCCATTCATTATTTCTTATTGTTTTGTTCACCTGGTGCATTGACGCACAGGATCCGCTCATTCCAGCGGACGGGCTTCACTCTCAGCTTCTGATTCTCACCAGTGAATTCAACCTCAGTGTTGCTGCCAGCTGCCTCATTTTTCAAAAGAATGAACACCTCCATAGAGCTCTGCCAAACAGACAGCGCAGTGAACTGCAGTGTTTGGGATGCTTTATGAAAAGAAAAGAACAGCTTACTCCTGACTAGATTAGACTAGATTGTTTTACCCCGCATGGAACTCTAGAAGGAACGACCACGATGCTGGATCTGACGCTGTGGGCTCCAGGTGACGGTGCTTGCCCCGCGTTTTCCTGTGATCCTGATGGTTTATGCGTCAAAGAGTTGACATTTCCTGATGGACCTACAAGAGATGGGGCATTGAACCACATGCTAAATTATGCACCACTAAAACACAAAATGGGCTTCAGATACAGCCGATGCTAATGGGGTGGCTCTAGGGATGACAACGTCGGTCGCTTGCTCTGTCATTTCCAGACTGAAATAGCTCACCAGCTAAGTGATTCTGTCCAGACATTCATGATCCCCAGAGGATGAATCCTTCTGACTTTAGTGATCCTCTGACTTTTCCTTTAAGCACCACCATGAGGTTCTCAACAGCTAGAAAACTGCTAGAAAATTCAGTAGACACATTAGGTCAAAACTTTAATGGTTTATAATCTGCAAATCTAATGGCATTCCCATCATCCTCAGCTACTGGCAAATGCTAAGTAGGATCATGAAAAAGGCTAATGTTACACCTGCCTTGCATAAAGCATTGTCAAATATACCGGCTAGTATGTTAACATTGTCATTGTGAGCACATACTGTTGCTCAACACACCAGTCTACCCATGTAGTCTCACAGAGCTGCTAGCGTGGCTCTGTAGAATCTTTGTCTTTGTCAATAATGAGGTTAAATTACATTCATTTAAAAACTCTCTGGTACGCTGACATTTCAAGTGATTCAGATCGAAAATAGACATATAAAAGCTCTTGTAGTTTTCATTTACATTAGCGGTGGCTCACTGTTACCAAAGAAACCAATCATGAAGTGCACTTTCTTTCTCTGTGTACGCTTGTCAAACACCTACATGTCTGTTGCCTGTGTGCTAACAAACAAACAGCATCATTTTGGATGAATAGGGAAGGCACTTCTGGGTTAAAATATAACTGTTCGTAGGATCCTGGTCTGAACCACTTCACCGTATCAGTGCAATGAAGTGACGAAGAGAGCACTTGAATTTGCATGGCTTGCGATGAGTAGTCAGTGGTGACCAAAGAGGAAAAGGCTGGCTATTTGCATCAGATGTTCCTCCTGCACACACACACGCACACACCTGTCTAAATACAAGCCCCCTTCCTCTGCTTTATGATTTTATACAAATAGTGCAATTAGGAAAAACAGGGAACCAGACCGAGGATAATTGGCAGGGCAGATGAGGACACGCAAGAGATACACACAGTTTCGCCAAAGATGTCTCTGCAGCTGGTGCTAAAAAATATTGGATGTCAATCTTCAGTGCACACAATTCTCGGGAAGAAAAGTCGGTAAACAGGTTTCCAAGCTGCTGCTCAGCCATTCTCGCATATAATGAGCATTCTTTTTACCCTCACATTTACGGCAAGGGAACAGCAAGGCCATGTGAAATTTTTCCTGAAGGGTGGGCATGTTGAAGAGGGTGATTGTGCTCTGGGTTTACAAGACACACTAGGACTAAATATTCTGTTTTCCTGATACTAATTATTTTACATTACATTTTAGTGTCATATTTATAAGTGGGTATTTTTAATGAATCTTATAAATACTGTTACTTCTCAGATTTAAAAGACACGAGCAGAAAATATCTGATATTAGATCTGTGGGCCAACTGAGGTGGGATTTCATACCTCACTGATTCCTGTAATAAGGTCAAGGAGCCTCAAGGGTCATTGAAGGCATCCTGGGAAGTCCAGAGTAAATTCTACAAATAATTAATTTCAAGATTAATTAATTCTGCTGAGGTTGGTAGAGGTAGAATAGTAAAATGTGTAAGAGCGTCTGTTTTGCTTTCTCTAGTACAGCCAGTATGTAATCATATAGAGCCCAAATTCTTTCATACTCAGGACTAATTGTTATCAACGGGTGGTCAGTGATATTTGGGGGTCTGCGAAACAGTCAAATTTGAGCCAGTTCCATACCTTTTTTCACAATATCAGTCACGGCGGACAGGTACTCATGAGCGTCTTGTTCACTGGAGATCTGCAGGCACTTGTCACCTTTCAGGGGTACCAGCTCCAGGAATGGGGCCAAGCTTTCCACTCCACACAGCAGCACCACTACATTAGTTGCAGGATACAATACACGGGCCAAGAAGAAGCGTCGCATCTGGCACAGACCCTCCAGCATGCCCTTGGAGAGGATAAGGAGCTTGCAGGTATACTGGGCCAGCCTGAGGAAGTCATCTCGCCGGCTGGACACTGTCGCAATGTCATAGCAACAGATCCCAGCCTCTGAGACTGGGCCAGCGAAGACTGATTTCAGGTAGGTGGCCCATTGCTCAGCCTCTGTCTCATAGATGATTAACAGGTCCTCTGCAAAAATTCACAATATGTTTCTGTAAGTTCAGTATTTAGTATTCTATGGACAATATATCACATTCCTCCAACCTTAATCACGCATTTAGGCTACATAAGATATATTTATAACAACAGAAACTTGTCTGCAACTGACCCACATAGCAGAAAAACATTTGGTGTCACTCTCAGTGTAGCATATTAACATACTGTTTGTGGAGGATGCTGCCTTGACACTGACATATAGAAGAACAACCAAAATCAATACAGCTAGTATTAACCTAAATGTTGCTCTGAGCATTTCAAACAATCATAAATCAGCCAGCCTCATATATTAAAGCAATTAGTCATATTTATCACCCCAGTAAATGTACGTGGTAGCAAATTAATGAATAGAATAACACAAACGGACAGCTTACCTGTCTGGCTCATGGCTGCAGTGCTGCTTATCCGCAGGACTTACTTCACAGTGGAAACATGAAAAACAGTGCTGCTATTGTCAGGGGGGAGTTCAGATAAGAGGGAGTTTCCTGCTACAAGGTGGACAAAGAAATGAGGCAGTGATCATAAAGCCCGTTCACTGCTCTGGCGACAAGGAAGAAGCGTGGATGTGAGGTTTTGTTTTAAAATCCAAGTAATCAAGTCAATGGAAGTTTAAATGCATTGCAATTAATGTGGTGGAAAAATTCCCAAAAACTGATTGTGTGATTTGGATGTCAAAAGTTTGGCATCCAAAATTGAGTTTTGCTGTCAGCATGTTGCTGCTGCTCGCACGACCAAACCCGGTATGCAAAAATGAGTAGTTATAAAAAGTAATAAAAAGTTTATTTACTGAAGAACTGAAGTGAGATGAAAAGGGTGACTGTGTGTATAATTATGACATTTTCAAAGTTTGCAAACCTTGGGTGGAGAATTTTTTATTTTTTATTCTGTATTTCATCATAACCTTTTACTATTATAGAATTCATATTGAAGCTCCAGTGCAATTGGTACTGAAATAAGCACAAAAACACATATAAAATAACAAATAATGAAAAACCATATCTCACTATTACTAATATTACTATTACTAACAACGTGCAATAAAAAAGAGGTCTATAGGTCTATAGGCCTATATGTGAGAGAAAACCCCCCAAAACAGCCAATAATAACAAATATCATTGTCAAGGAGACGCAAGTGATAAAGAAGAAAGTGAATAACTGGAGTCGAAGATTTGACCGCAGATTAATTAAGTCTGCCGTGGCTGCAAAGCAGAGCACTAGAACCTGAGGCATGTTAAAACTAATGATGTGGTGTGAGTGCCTCCACTACAGGCAGAGATAAAAAGGCTATGGGATGCACACACAGACACACACTCATAAGGACACACAGTCCCTCATTGAAATAAAACTCTGGGCTTCATTAAGTGCCTCCACCTGCCAAACAACTGACTCATACCACACCAGTGTCTCACTAATAGCAGTTTGCCACCATTTATTTCCTTTGAGCAGCAGTGGGGAAACCGACGTGTACAACTGTTGAGAAAATGAGCAGGTGAAAGCTGAGGTCGCCTCCATGCAAATCGCCAGAGCCATGTACCTGGTGACTCACCACTGACAGATCATTCTGTGCCCATGCATGCAGAACCGCACGCTTCTCACAGTCATGTTCTCTGTATGACTGCTCCGATCTAACCGCAAAGACAGCGCCTGAAAAGTGACACTGAGTTCAGTGGAAAAAGACACATCATCTGTGGCGGACAATAAGCTTATTAAAGTCAGCTTTTAACCTGCGGCATGTAGACAAATAAAATGGCAGGATAACCATGACCTCAGCGAGGTAAACAAACAAGGCTCAAACTGCAAATCTTGTCCTGTGGATGGTGCTGGAGGAAAGGACATGAGCTCGCTCAAATCAAAAAAGGTTTATCTTCATGAGAGCATGACTTATGCATGTCCTCTGTAGACTTTTATGTAAATCTGTCTGTTAGATTGTGCGATCAGACACTAGATCAGAAAGAAAGGTCACCAAAGCTATCAGGATGCATCGACTGTGAAAATCCAGAGCAAATTTCATGGAAATCTGGCCTTTAGTTTTGACATATCTATCCGCTGTGATTATGGTTGACTGAAATGAACGGTCAAATGAAAATGATGAAGATGAGACTGTTTGAGCGGTGCTGAGGTAATGAAAAGAAGATGAAAGGTTAGACGTGCATGACAATAAAAAATACTCACTGTACATCAATTTTTTTACATTTTTTATGTCAGATTTGTGAATTTTTACTCTCTATTTCAAAACAGCTTTTTAGCTTTTTATTTTAGATTTATTTATTTATTTCTCATTACATACTTATTACATGAAGACGAATGACATTTACAGAAATGTTGATTTATGTGTGTTGCCTTGAAATGAAATTAACACTTGCCATGAGCAATTTCATCTTTTATTTTATAACTTTTAGTCTATCATTTTAGGCTTCCATAGTCACTTCTTGATCAAAGCCATACATGTATGTATCAGTAATATTTGTATGCATTCACTTGTTTTTCATCCAATCATGCTTTCATTTGCTGTGAATACCCAGCGAGGAATTTATTATGAGTTATTCATACCAGTTATTCATACCAGGCAGAGATTGACAGAGACGCAGCCCTTTGGTAAAAGTGAATGTAAAAGCAGAGTGGCAGCCTGTCCCTCTCCACCAATGGGAAGGGTCGGTGTGAGTTGGTGGGCGGGTCCCGGGTGAGTTAGCAGGTTTGTGTGCGCACTGCGCTCAGACAACTTGATACAGAGTAACAGTAAATCAGACAGAGCAGCTCCTCCAGCACCAGCAGTGAAATTGTAACCCTGTTGCAAGTATTTTTGGCCGCTGATAGGACCGAGTGAGATCACTGCGGTCTCTTTTCTCGGATAGACTCAAGAGTTGTTCGGCAAGAGCAACGCAGGGACCGTTTTCAGTCTCATTTCTGCTATATCTCAATATTATATCACACTGGAAATGTCCGAAAACAAGCCGAATGATGAACCGAAGTTATCTACGACGGACAGGGTGGTGAAATGTAAGTGTAATTTCCTCACGCCAGCACCGTGGCGACACGGTAACCACACAGCTCCTCTTCCCTCTCTGACCAGCCAGAAGCAGACTTGGAGGAGAATTCACGGCCGTGGCAGAGCAAATGTAGTCGAAAATTGTTTGCTGGCTATGGAGGAAGAAGGGTGTTAGCCGAGCTGTGACAGCAGCAGTAAACTAGGAAGTGAGGAGCTAACTCCAGTTTGTGGAGCTTAGCAAGAATTCTTCTAGAAATGTGTCACATTGTGGCCGTGAGGCGTGATATAGCCGCCCGTCTGTACGTACACTGTTTTCATTAGCCAGCACTGTGACAGATGCATGATCATTTTCGACTCGTATGTACACCGTGCACAGCTTTTTTTACAGTATGCATGCAGATATTGCACAACCATTGCATTCAACCCAAGGGCGATTTCCCCTCATTTTGCATGCATCACCAAGCAGTTTTACCAAAGCCTCCCCTCTCTCTCTCTCTCCCTCTCTCTCTCTCTCTCTTTTTTCTTTCACCATTGCATAATACTACTTGATGTCGTCTATGTTTTGTAATCTCACATTTGTCTGCTTGTCATGGGTTGGCTCTTCCTGCCTTTTCTGTGTTTACAGGTCTGACATTCCACCTTTGCAGCCTACCATAAGAATGCAATAAAGATCATAATCGAGTCGACCTATCCCCCTTGAACACCCGAGTAAGGAGCAAATGTAGCCTGCCTAGTTTCATGTCAGTTGACATCTTGTGTTGACTTGGAAGGCAGGCAGCACTCCACTTGAGTTGCAGCATAAACGCCTTTTTTTTTATGTGTGTGTGCGTGTGTGTGTGTGTGCTTTGGAGCGTGAGCTGTCTCATGTTGGAAGGATAAATTCGGAGAGAGAAAGATAGGTGACAGAATGTGTTTATTTGTGCCTGGCTGCTTTCGCGACCATTATCCCCTATCCAGCTCCAGCACATCACAACCAGGCATGTGCATGAGCTCGCGGCGTGCACGAGCGCAGGAAGGGAATTGTTGAGTAATTTTACCGAGGATTAGTTGCTAAGGTTCAGCTGGTTGGAACCATTAGATCATCGGTGATCATTAAACGTTTTGTTGAGAGAGTAGGACGGGCAGCGATGCGGTGAGACTGAGACTGAGCTCTGTCACAAATGCTGTATAGTTCCACTTCATTGCTTTCTTTCAGAGGCTTGACTTGTGCCATTTGAAACAGAAACGTGTTTTACGAAATTATAAGTGCAATCACTTTTTAATTTTTTTTCTTCTGCACCAAGTACAGAGCTAACCGGATGTGTTCTGGCTACGTTTTGCCCCGGAAAATAGGGTTGAGTGTTAAAAGAGAGTCATAGCATGTCTTGGGTGCATCTGTAATGAATATTTGAAGAGATCATCCCCTCCAGTCTCCGCCAACTTGAAGGGTAATGAAAAATAGATAGGACAAGTATGGGTTTTGAAGAGATTTAACAATATCACTGGGAGACACCGGGTCATGTTATATGTATCTTCTCCCTTTAGAGATGCCGTCGTGCTGCACGTCTCCTCCCCGTGTTTTCAGTAGCTCCCTCCCTCCGCTCCGTGTCGGCCTGCTACGGTCTTAATCAGGTTAAAATGTATTGATTAGTCATTAGAGAGGCTGTCAGGGAATCTGAGAGCTCAGTTTCAAGGGCTCACTCCTCCACCCGATGTCGAGATCAACAAAGTAATTTTAACTCATTATTCATTCATCAAGTTTCAAGAAGCCAGTGTTTTGGTAATGCATCAGTATTATGACAACACAGACTCCGGCTGTGTACAAAGCACCTCTCCAAAATAACTGCAGGCTATAGATGGTGAAGTAATTTGTTTTCAGCTGCCTGCTTTGCCCTGCTACAAGGTGTCAGTCCAACTTATCATAAGTGCTTTGCATCCACCTGTTTTCAAAATGCATTATCATAATGCTCCTGAACGTCGCTGCTGCATAGTAATTACTCCTTAATCAGCTGGGGCGGGAGAAGTTGCATAAGTTTCATCATGTTTTCATCCCCCGGCTGAAATAAACTGAAATATATGAGCAATTTCCAGCATTTAACCGTCGCATGTGATGAACTCCATCGCTTGTAGGTTCCTCTTTGGTTGCCGCGAACATTTTCTTAAAGGCTCACCTGGCTACGCGGCATTTGAATGAGGGTTGTGTCGCGTCTGAAATTATAATCCTGATTGTTTTGTCAGATTTATAAAGCACGTGGCTGCAATTTTGAAAACCGTTCTCGTGACTGATCAACCTGTCGATTCATCTTCGGTCCATAAAATATAGAATATGAAAATTTCACATACTCAAATTGCTTGTTTTGAATATCATACAAGATTAAGAAAAAACATTAGAAAAGATATCACAGATCGATCATCAAAAGTTCGTTCACTTCCTCTAGTTTCAGCCACAATAATAGTCTTCTGAATATGTAATCATTGCCTATAAACTATTCCTGCAATTGAATATTTAGCTCCACCGTCGCTTACTGAATGATAGTTTGTACTAGAGTAACCCTCAGTTAGATATAAAATAAATAAAGGGTTAGTAATAAGGTCGTCACGGTGCAATCATGACAACCGCCACGCTCTAAGCAAAACGAGCTCGGTAATGGTGTTTTTCCGTCACCAGCTAAGAAGCAGGGCCTCCGAGCCCCCGATGTTGGTCCTTCTCTATAAGTGGGGATGGATAACATCTGACATTTGACTTTTGAGGAGAGGCCCCCATGCTCAGACATGCGTGGGTTGGAGAGACGGTGGTGGTGACAGCGGCGCAATGCCAGCCACTGATCCCAGCTGGATAGCCGAGTCATTTATAGAACAGAACATTAAGTAATGCCACATACTTGATCCTTGCCTTACATGTGGTCACCTACATACGGCCCTGCTTCACGTTCGTGATCCGGCAGGCGTGCCGTCGCTTCTTTCTCGTCAGCCACACTGCGTGATGCAGAGATAGGAAATTACCGTGTGTCAGGAATTTCTTCTCGCCGCGTTGTTATCCTCAGTAATATTTCCTCATTAGCATGCATAAACTTGTCATTAGCTTTATTTGCATGGGAATATGATGACTATGAAGAAGTTAAGTGATTTATTATCCCGCGCCAGGTGCTGTGTCTGTAATTTGTTAAAAGTTAAAGTTCCAGTCGAAGTAGTCTGCCGTGTTTTGGTGAAGTCAGAGGCGTTATTAATCAAATCGTCAGTAACTTCGTCCGCAGTTTATTTTTGGCCTCCTTGGGGCATTTTCCAGCACTGGTGGTTTTTGACTAGAAACCAGGAGACCCCCGAAGTGAAGTGCGAGCGGGACGTATAGTGATTGTCATGTTGTTCGCTGCACTCTGTGTAAGAGCACAGCGAGGGGGGTTAGCCTCACTTTCTCACTCATTTAATTTTATTTTTGACTTCAAGTGTAATCCAGAGCGAATAACGGCGTACGGTTTCAGCTCTGTGGGATGGAGACAAAGCACTTTAGATGACATAAAACCGTCTTTATGCATTTTGAGTTCCAATGTCCTCGGCGGGGCTTGTGGTGGTGGTGGTGGGGGGGGGGGTTGCAATGTAATTTGACTGGCTGCCCAAAAATCTAAGCGTTTATTGTGAGGATATGAAGGCACCGCACACTGCAGCACGATTTTTTCCCCCCCCTCTCTAATGGATAAAATTGATCTCCTCCATGAGCGTTGCCTAAAAATGTTGATCCGTTTGTGGCAGATACTCAAGATTTTTTTTTTCTTTTTCTCTAAGCTTACATTCTGAATGGAAAACAGAGGTTCTGAGCACAGCCTGTTTTTGTTTAGCGTCATTACGGCTGAACTGTTGAGGATAATTGTTTCGGTCAATATTAATTTAATATCTTTTGGGAACGGAATTGTTTCATTTCACAACAAAAATAATACCAGAGCTGAAATGACGGGAATCGAGAGAGGGTATTTTTATCTGACCTGTTGCTGTCATCCGTTGCCAAAAACTCATTCTGGCTTCAAAATTATGCTGATTTTTCTGCATTTCTTTGTCCTGTTTGATAGCAAACTGAATGGCGGTGTCCATAAATAATCAAATAATAATGCAGATCCATTGAAAATGAATGCAGCTCATCAGAATAGTAATGAGTGTTATTATGCTGCCACAACACGCAGCTAAGGACAAAGGCCCTCCATATGTGTGCAGTTAGACTGCAGGTGAAAGTGTTAGAATCAGGTCAATCGGAGCCCGTGATTGGTCAGACAGTTGACCTGTGAACAGGCAGTGCTCGGTCCGCTGCACCAGAACAGGCGCTTAAATAGCAAATGTCAATATGATACCCAATCAAGTTTGATTATTTGCATAAGGGGAAAGGAAATCAGGATTGCCGTCCTTATTAATTGCACAGCCACAGCGTTATCTAAAGCCCTCAGCATAGGTTGCTGAATGGTCCAGTATTCGGCTGCTGGCCTCCACTGATTTTTTTTTTTTTTTTTTCACCGCTTGCTTTCCAGACTTCAGACACGAACAATGAGCTTGCAGGATTCAGGTCGGGCGCACGCGGCTGTTACTCTCCCGTGTGTTTTGGAACCTTTTTAAACGAACGAGTAAGTGAGAGTAAGCCAGTTCGTTCAGCGACGCACCCTCCCTGTTCGCTGTCACGTCTGCTTACATGCAAAGAAAGTCTGTGTTCTGGTGGCTGAGGGATGAGGGAGGGGGGGGGGGGGGGTTGGCTACCTCCTCCTCCTCCTCCTCCTCCTCCTCCTCCTCCTCCTCCTCCTCCTCCTCAGCATCTTTTGACTCTTTTTTCAGCAAACAGATCGACCTGAAAATGTCACCCGCAGCAGAAACTGTACATGACAAGAAGATAAACAAACAAGCGATCAAAGCCCGCCGTGTATCCGCTCGCCCTGTCTGCCGTGACGTAAGAGGTTCTCATGGTGTTTTTTTTTTTTTTTGTGATAACATTGTGTTGCATCATGGCATAGTAGAGGGCTGCCACTGCTGTGGCGCGGCACACACAGGGCTGTGGGTATTCTGAACCCGAGTAAGTGCACCTTTACTGCTCATTAGATTAAAGAGGAATTAGGCTCTGTTGTGGATTTAGGGCACAGCAAAGCAGCGGATTTGGACAGATTAAGCTCCATATAGGGGGATAAAGGCGGCTCTGCTCAGAGGTTGTAATCTGACTCCATGCATTAGCCGCTGCTTTTGCTAATTCATGTGAACAAATGGATGTTGGGTCTTGATAAAGCAACAGGGAGAGGAAAAACTGTTTACCCACCTTGGCGTTTTTAGATTGTTGTTAAGCCTGTGAGCACAGTTTGTGGCCTTGCAAACGGTTGAACACGCACCGTCGATGCATTTGAACCGACGCACTTTTGTCAGCAGCCGTTTTGTAGCTTACACGTTGACGGACGGAGTTTCACTGCGGCTTTGTGCTATTGTGCCTCGTCGCAAGGTGCCTTAACACGCACCACATTTTTTCCTTCTTCAGGCACCAGAGCCTCCTTACAAACAACATTTCCCTTTTTATGGCCAGCAGACACCAACACATGGCGCTCTTGTCAGCTACGGTGGGTAACAAAAGCCATTTGGAAGAGAGACAGGAGACAGGAGTCATGTGTCATCAGATCCCTTTCTGGAGCCGGTCGCAGCACTGTCACAAATCAATCAATACAGTGTCTACAACACATGTAACTACATATTGGGCAGCCAGTACAGTGAGTGTGGGGGGAGGAGCGGCTAACCCAGTGAACTGGGAGCAACTGGGTTGCTGGGTTATATTAGAGGCCTGTGGAGTAGTAAATCTGCTTTCTCACTTCAAGGCTCACTTGGAGGGTGGGGCGAGGACTGGCACAGAAGAAGAGAGGGGAGCGCGTGCACACTCACGCGCACATTAGCTACAACACGGGTCACTTTTAGTTAATTGAGAAAGGGGATTTTCTTAAGGATTCAGATATAGAAAACCATCTGTCACAGGACGGACGCCAGCGTGCTGTTTTCGCAAAGGGCTGTGAATGACTGGCTCAACGGAGACTTAGATTCAATTAACAACTCCATAAATTTGGGAGGGGTGTGTGTGTGTGTGTGTGTGTGTGTGTGTTTGTTTTCTCTTTGCATAACTTGATTCGACAAAGTTCAGCCTGTTACGGCAACTGTTAGTTAAAACCCGCAAACGTGTAGTGAAACAAGCGGCGCTGTCGTTACTCTTCTGCGAGGTGAATCACGAAAAGACAGCGAGACTACATTTGAAACACGCTGCGGGAGGGGAAGAAAAAAAAACCTGTCGAATTTAAGTCGCAATTTATTTGACAGTTTACATACACTGAGGAACTGCTAAAAGACTCGGCTTGATTTCTTCTGTGTCGTTTTTTTGATTTTTCCGAAATGTTTCATGAAGTCCATCCCAACAGCACTAATAATACGATAATAGTAACACCAGCCGTGGTAGTGACAGTACCAATTTCAACCTATTAATACTTGTCAGGGGAGGGATGGAGTGTGTGTGGGAGTGTGCAGGTTGGGGAGTGAATGAAAGTGGCTGTGGATGAACAAGTGAGTAGATTTTAGACAGACTGCTACCTCAGATAGTCAATTATTTTCCTGAATCTTGCATTTTGCAGTTGCACGTAACGGCGTGAATCCATACAAATAAATCTTTCAGTAGTAGTTTAGCAGAGTGTCTGAACTGGCTGGAAAAGGAGACACCGTGCCGCAGTTGCATAGATTTCAGACTTTTATTCAGGGAACTTTTGCATTAGCGTTTGGAAATTTAACAATTTCAGGTTCATTTTAGGGCCGGGAAAGTGTAGGGACACGTCTCACTTTAAGGCTCGCTCGGTGCGTATTCATGAAATACAGCGTCAGTAATGTTGACTGCGGTGGTGTGATGCGGTGACACCCAGGGAGACGTTGACCCAACAAGAAAGTCAATGAATCATAGCTGAAGTCAGAACAGCTCATTCTTTTTTGTTTTGCTTTTTGTCATCGCACTCAAACTTTCTCAGAACGAAGAATACGTTCTGTTTACATTTTGAATTCCTCGAATATTTATTCAAACCCAGCCCACAGGTATGCGCGCGCACACACACACACACACAGCCACCTCAAACCGCATGATAAATGCGAAACTGTTTTAGCAACGCTGAATAATGTTTTGTGCCTCAGAATAAAAGACCTCCGCGGTTAACGTTTCTATCTGGGACAAACCTCTTCTGTTTGAACGCGCGCGGCCTCAGTCTTCCTGCCACGCTCGTCTCTGTCAGAGGGGAGGGCGGCAGCTTCGCGGCGAACGCGTACCTGTGCGCTAAGTGGGAGACTCGCCTTGGTGGGTTGGGACGAGACCCCGCGTGCTGCTGTGTGACAGATGCGCCACCTCGACTCGCACGGCTGCGTTGTGGCAGGCGGTCGTTTGTATTCAAATCCGGGTAAAATGAGTAAAGCCATCTGCGGGCCGCCTGTAAATGGTAGATTAGTAAGCAGAGAAAAGTCACCGCAGGGGGAGGGATGTTGTAACTCTTGTGATGGCTCATCAACTCGGCTCATGTATGCAGGGGGGGGGTGACACAGGGAGGATGCGCAGTATCTCATGGTAACAGTCTAGTCGAGATTGCCTCTTCTCTGCTATCGTGTAGGCATCGCTACTTGTTGACACCCACGCGCACGCACACACACGCTGATGCTGATGCAAATGCGACCTGTTCCTATGAAGAACTGATGAATATGCAGATTCGTTTCATTCCCAGCACGCGGGTGTGTGTGTGTGTGTGTCAGGGAAGACGCAAAAGAGGCGCGGAGGCACAACCTGGACACTTTATCCGACATCGCGGCCCGACAGATGGAGTCAGACCTCAGCGATGAGGGAGTCAGTTGCGATAACCTCCCTTTTATTTCATGCGAGCGCATTCACAACACGGGCAGCGGTTTACAGAATTATTCCAGAAAACAGATCATGATTCTAAACCATCGCACCCATCGGAGCGAATCGTGGGGAATGACAGCCAGCGAGGCCTGATTTTCTCATCTCAGCCAACGTCGACCAGTCGTTCCTCTAGATTTCCCCTCCTCCTCCTCCTCCTCCTCAGGGTGTTTGATAAAGCATATCAGCTGTCAGAGCGGAGCGGGATTTCTCACAGTCGTCTTCAGGTTGCCGCTCCGCATTCCACCGCAGGTTTATTTTGGCGGGAGTTCTGTTTGGCCGTTCACTGAAGCATAGGCGCAGGGAACAGCGCCGGCCAACATGGCATCAGCGCTGTGCATTCAAAGACCGGTTGCCCGGCGGCTTCTGGCCTTGCGACGGGCTCCAGGCCTTCAAATGCAGTTTGGCATTTCTCAGGGCCTTTTTCAGCTCTGGTAGCTTTTGTGTGTAAGTGTGTGTGTGTGTGTGACTTGCACTATGTAAAAAAAACCCAACAAAACATGCAGTGTAGGGTTAACCCCACTTCCTCTGATTTCTATTTACCACTTCATTATTTAAGCTGCGGATGGAGAACTTAATCTACTGCGGGGCAGATTTTTATCAAACAAGACGAGAGATCATGTCGAACACACAGTTCCTTTTAATTAAGAGGCCAATCAATACTTTTAATAAAGTGTTATGGATGCACTTTATTAAAGCCTTGATTAACAGTGGGGGCAGGATTAAGAGCAATTGAGCCACTTTTAATTTTATTTTCGTCTGGCTGCGCTGCGTAATGTGATTCAGTATTTTTAGGGTCTGTTTTTCACTCTCTCCGCTGTGCTGCTTTTAACAGTAAGGATTTCTTTTTTTAAAATTATTATCACGCGGCTCCAAATGAGCAAAAATTAGCTTGATTGAGGAAAGCCCTAATTACAGACGGGGAAAAATAAGCGCATTATATGCCACTTTGTTTTTCCTCTGTTAATTCGCCGTTGATCCCACTCCATGAAACGACAACCCCGAGCGGACTGTTCGCCCTCTTTTTTTTTTTCTTTTTTTTTCCTCTCAGGTGTTATAAGCTAGCTAGCTAAAGTGCCCAGTGTGTGTGTGTGTGTGTGTGTGCGTGTGTGTGTGTGCGTGCGTGTGTGGACGAGAGAGAGAAAACTCCAGCTATACAAATACAGCTGGAGGTGAGTCGAGGCCTCAAGGTTTATTTACACGTGTTAATTATAGACCACCTGGCTGAAAATGAACCCTCTGATTCCACGTGCTGCTGGTGAATTTGGCGTCTGCTTATCTTAGTCTGGAAAAAAAAAAAAATCTTTCATTGGATGTCAGCTCGTTCTATAATTGACCCGACAGGATGTTGTTTTTGTGCGATCGGCATTTGCGTGCGGCGACAAGATGGCACTTCCTGATGTCGGCTGACACGCTTCTCATCAGCATATTTATTATGTCTTAATTCTTTTCAGGTTTCAAGAAGATCGGGGCTTCATTTAAACTTTGTTCTGTACTTGTAATTTTCGATTTTCAGTCAGTAAATTTGAACTTTTTTTCATTTTTGTCACTGAAAACTGCTCGAGTGTGTCAGACAGCCGGGCTAAAAGGAGTTAAGCTTTCCCCAGAGCTGATGATGGCAGGCCTCTCAGTCACTCCTGCCCACGTGTAGAGGAGAGGAGAGGAGAGGAGAGGAGAGGAGAGCCACTGCCTGGCCCACTCACTCAAAACACACTCTGCAGAGGCTGACCAGAGCCAGAGTCGTGACTGAGGTGTGTGTGTGTGTGTGTGTCGGTGTGGAGGTAGGGGGTTGATGTATTGTAGAGGTGGCGTGTATTTGTTACCATGCCCTTGCTGTTTTCGCCGTCGAATCAGGCCTCAGGATCGACTCAAAATGGACCACCAGGTGAAATTTCATTACCGGCGGCCGGCCCTTCGCTATGAATTTTCCCTGGCAATATTCCGCTAGTAATTGCAAGGTCAATTTACCCTGTTTAAAGTTAGATCTAATTTACACTAGAGTTTGTCCACGATAAACTGCAGCTCGCCAGCAACACAAAGCATAGCAGACAGCCACGAGCACCTGAAAGTAAAGCCGACTCGGAGTCGGGGCTCGGCGGTTGCGCACGTGCGATCATCGTGCAAACTGATATCTCATCAGTCCGAGCTCACTGCGCGTGCCTCTGTTAGCCGGAATGATGCGGAGAGGTTAGTGTGTCCCGCGGCTCCGATTGATTTTGTGCCTGTCCAAACACCGCAGAGGAGCCATACATTACCATGACCAATCGTTTGAGCTTTCATCCCTCCCTTATCAGACCATGAGGAGCAGAGGGGAGGGCTCGTGGATCTCGTGTGATCAAGCGGGCCGGTTACAAACGATTTCTCTTTTTTTTTTGTTACCGCGTGCAGAGAGAACCTGTTTTTCAGCAGACTGTGGCAGTCAGCTGTCATTGTTGCGCGTGTTCATACATGCGTCCGTGTGTTTTCATATTCGTTGCGGCGTTGACTCCGAAGAATGTCAGACTCGAGGGAGCAGTCTGATTTTCATTCCTGTCAAAGTTTCTGAAACTGCGAGAGACTTGCTCTTTCAAAAAGTTAATCTCCACTTTGTGTGAACTCTCGTAGTCATTGTTGGTCATTAATGCCGTTGTCACACCCCAGTCCTGCACACACACACACACGCACGCACACTTGTTAGCTGTCATGTTTTTTGGCAGCTTGTTTGTTGCTTCACTATATCATGCAAACCTTTTTTAAATAGTGCCCCCCCCCCCACACACAGAAACCGACCGGCGAGGTTGTTGAGTGACACGGACACTCGCTGGCACATAGTTACTGCCTCGAACACAAGTTTGGGTATGTCCACGTCCATGACACACAGTCTCAAGAAGACTAAAGAGTACACTGTCTCTGACAGCTTCTCTACAGAGACTTGACACTTACTTCAGTCAGCACTGTTCAGTAAAACTCCGAGACATACTGTACGCGGCTGATTATTTTCTTTTTCACTGGCTCAACTATTTTCTGTCTCTCTTGTCATGTGTCCCAACCACCCTCTAACAACACATTTGTTGTCTCCTTCCTCTGTTTAGTTTTTAGCTGCGGTTCTGCCATCCCTGCTTTCAACCATGACTACAATGCGTCCTCCAGGCCACCATCTGCCATTCATTCAGCATTTCTCTTTTCAGTTCGCCTTGCACACTTGCCTGCTCGCGCCGCTGCTCAACTCTGTCAGACCCATGCCTGTAAGGAGACCAAAACACCCATAATGCTTTAGGACCCGTCTCCCTGTATAGAACGTAATCTGATCCTCCTGGAGGAATGTGGAAACCCTCGGGGACGGCCAAATTGAGGTACAAATCAGTAGGTCGGTCGGCAGATAGTGTATCTCTGAGTGATTTTTAAGCCAGCAGCAATTGGCAGAGTGAAATCAATTTAGCATTCCCCCCCTCTCCCCTTCCTCCATCGGACTAAATTCATATTTGTTTGTTTTTTTACCCAATCCCAAACGCTTCATGACAGTCACGTTGGCAGACAATAGTTGTAAGCTGCGTTAAACATTCGCTGAGTGCTGTCTGTTTTGTAGCCAGCAGTTAAAGAGGGCAGGGACATCTTTTCAGGCTAACAGATGGTGTGTATACAGTACAGAGCTATGCAGTTACACAGTATTAGGCCGCGGCACTACGCGGTCTTTTATAAAGCCTATTTGCTTTTGATTAAAGTAAATATGCCGTCCTTTTTAGAATCAGCAAACTGCCACGATATATGGCAGCGTATGCTCCTGTGTCTCTGTTTGCATTTAGTCGAGGAGCGGGTCGTAAACATAAAAACAGTTGTTCGACGCAGCTTGTCCTGCGTGCTCTGCCTTTTTGCATGAGCAATTGTATGTTTTTGAATGTAGCCTGAGATAGCTTAGCCCCGGTTTGTGCCTCTCATTTATTAACATTTGAGTGATGAAACTGAGCTTCCTTGAAAGTCCAAGTCTTCTCGACATCTGGATGAGAAAATATTCATTCACCGTGAAGGTAGCCGGGACTGACACGTGTCCTTCCCCGCGTTATGCAACACAAGAACAGGATAAACCCATTACATTTTATGAAAATATAAAACATAATGAGTCTATCCTGTTCCTGTGTTGGGTAGTTCTGGATCTGGATAAGAATGACAACTTCCACATAACACAATGTAACATCACCAGCCAAAATACAACAAATACAAAAGCAGTGTCACGTCATGTGGCTGCCATCTTTGTTTGTTTTGTGAATTGGTGGCACAACTGGGGAAATTAGTTTAAAACCTTTTTTTTTTTTTATTGTGCAGCAGATGTAATATTATTTTTTCTTCCAAGTTCAACGACCCTCTGGGTTTTTCAAAGATTTATTTACCAGGGAAAATGGATGCTAAGCTCTGTGACTCAAATGTAACGTTAATAAATAAGAGACACAGACTGGGCTAAGGGTAGGTCTGCGGGGGGGATATACCAAGTGGGGGATGTCTTTGAAAGTTGGCTGAGCTACAGTATCTCTTCTGTAGATGTAAAAAAAAAAAAAGTGGTGTGTACAGAGAGCAGGGCAGCATGGCCTTTAACCACAGCAGAGGAGAGTTTAGGAAACGAGACTCCCTTTAGGCAGTCAAGCTGTCAGATGTCCCTTTCTGAGTCCTGAACACATTCACTGACCTGATCCTCAAGGACACATGACCTTTGGAGCAAGCCTGCTTTGCCCGAAGGGATCAAGGGCACGATCTAGGCAGCGCACTAATGCTTGACCCACACCACCCAGCAGCACATGGGTTTTTTTATAAGAGCCCCTGCCCTTACTTAGACTTCTTATCTTTGATTGGACGCTGACTGCAGATATGGCTTTAGAATGTGGCGCTATAACCGCCTTTAATCTCACGGCTGCTAGTAAAGCCTGCACAGATGGTGCCTTCAGCATAATACTCCGCTTGTGAATTTTGAAAGTGCTTTCTCTGCAATATGGAGGTCAGGCTGGCGGCAGAGAGGGATGATTTACTTTACAGTCACTTTTAGCCCAGAAGGGTTGCATAATAGCAGCTACTTCAGGGGTTCCGTCACAGCTTCTCCTGATATATAGAGCTCCTGTAGGGGGCTTGGAATGGCGAGACATAGAGAGAGAGAGAGAGAGAGAGTGTGTGTGTGTGGTTGGTGAGGAGTTATATCCTTTGCTGACTCAGAATTCCTTTGGTCTTTAGAGAAGTAATTCCTTTGTTGCCCTCCCTCCCTCCCTCCCTTCCTCTCCCAGCCCCGTGCCGTTTTTTGCCTCGATTTCTTGGCAGTCAGGTGCTCCTGCTGGCAGGAGAACCCACCACACCCGCACAGTCATGGCCTAGATACAGAGATGGGCCTGAGAGGTGGGCGTGGGCAAAGGGGGGAAAAAGGAAGCGGTGGTAAAGGAAGGGGACTCTTAGGGGCCTTGTTGTCTTGGCAAGAGGAGGGAGGAGGTGGCTGGCTGCGCCATCCCATTGCCTCACCACCTGTCCTCAGAAAAATCACAGTCATTCTGCCAGAAATTAAAACTCAACCATGGATCTCTTGGACACAAACGCTTGATGCCACAAAGATGCTTGTTACAATATTAGACGTGTCTTATCATACTTGAAACCCAACCCTTGAGCACTTTTTGGTATGGGATATTTCGGCTTTATTTATGTCTTGTAGTGTATTTGGAGCGCACATTAAATTTTGCTTGCCTTTTCTGACCCTCCCTTGTCCTTTTGACACAGCATGCAGGAATGCCATTTCACATATGTGACGGGGCTATTCTTGTAGGGTTGGGAAGGTTTGCCCCAGTCCACAGATCGCGGCGATAGTCGCGGCGCGGCATTCACTTTCAAGTCCGACAGGTAACCTTCACAGCCGAGAGGAGTACGGGGGCGCGGTGGCGGCGGGGGTTAATTAATGATGAGGATTGTTATCTACAGTTCAGGCAGTGTTTTATTTGGGTCAGCCTCAAGTCTTGTATGCTCGGTTTACCAAGTGTGGGTGCAAATATAGACTGGCCTCATCCCCTCTGTATGCGTCTAGTAATTGCATTCTAGAAATGCCAACATCTCGGCTGCCAACGAGCCCTCCTTGGGAGGTGCGATCACGCCTGTTGAGGCATATTATCTCCGAGGCAAGCTGTGAATGAGTACAGAAAACACTGAAGTCAGTCGGAGTTTCTGGAACGTAACAATATTTTTCTATTGATGCATATACCGTGTTATACCGTGTTTCAGGAGCCGTGTAATTATCATCCATCTAGATTTCTAATTAGATAGTACAACTTGACCTCCTGCAGGTGTAGAACATACATTAACTGATAATCAGTCAGCCAGATATTCATAATGTTCAAAATATCGCATGTGGATGCCGTCCAGGATCGTTGTACTCCATGAGCGAGACATAATACGTCTTGGTGCTCGCAGGGAATGTGTTCTGCAATCTAAAATTCCTTTTCTGTGTTCTCTCTGGAGGGTTTACATGTGTGGATTGAAATATTTAAAAGGCGGCTGGAAAAGAAGGAGCCACACTATAGCTCTTGACAGTTGACTGTTGCAGCCAGCGAAATAGATTAAAAAAAAAATTCACTAACAATATAAAAAAACAAAAAAACAAATCCCAGGTGCAAAATGTAGAACTAATTTGTTTACAGCTCTGACAATTTTATAACCAGCCGACAACCAAGCGCCTCTGCGAATGTCGCTGCAAACCTGTCCAGTTTAATTGTGGCTGCATGCTGCGATATATTTTTACTTCTCTGTCGCGGTGTCATTATAGTATTGGGTTTCGCATGTTTAACTTGGTAGCAGAGCTTCAGAAGTCAAACTTCTGGTTTTGTGACAACAACTGCAACCCTAGCCGATCTGCACACAGCGGATCTGTGCCGCGTCCAGGCACCCGTCCGCATGTCACCGCACACTCAAAGAACAAGCCCCCAACAAGAACGCTTTGTAAAGTGGCTGCCTGTGCAGTGGCGAGGCTCTCCAGGGTTAGTGGGGACATATGTTCTCGATAGACCCGTGTCGTCAGTCCTTCCCCAGTACAAGCGCCAGTTGACAGCATGATGGAGAGCGGCGGAGGACTCACACAAAGGTAGTTCTGTGCACGTGCGGTGCCATGTTTTTGTCCAGACCGAGAGTCCAAACACGCCCACCGACCCCTCCTTAGCTGCCTGACCTTTCTGTTTACCATCTGAAGGAAATGTTGAAATTGTAGCCTTGAAGCCCGGAAAGATGCCATCATTGTGTCAAAGACCTGAGACACAATAGCAGAGACCTTATGGGTGGCCTGATTTACTTTGATTTGATTTGTGAATGACAATTTGGAGTTGTTTGCTTTTAGGGAGACAATATGACTCTGTATTATTTTTTTTCTTATTTATTTTGCAAGTCATGCCTCCTTCTTTTTTTTTCTGCTGACAGTTTATTCTCACAGTTTGCATACAGATCCGTCTTCTTTTCTGTAAACACTTTTAAAAAACACGCACACACAGATTCCATAGCTGATTTTTAGTCAAGTCTAGTCACGCAAGTCATTTTTTTGACGGCTTTCGTTCCACCGCACAGTGCCGACAGCCAGTTGACCACCAACATGTGCATACTTCTGCACGCAGCTTTGCTTTGCGCCTGTGTTGGCTTGTGGACCCGCTTGAACAGGAGAAATTGGGGACAAATCAGAATAAATAGGTGAAATGACGACCAACGGCCATTCGGATTACTACTACTACTCTACTGTAAACTGTAAACTGCCACGAGGGTGTGACAGCAAAAATTATGGGTGTTGGTTGCTTCTTAAATGCTCAATGGCATGTATGCCGTGTTCGTCATGATATCAATATTTTAGGTGTAGCACACAACATTCGGGAATAAGGAGATAAGTGTCGCTAAGTGTCTGGCTGTTATGTGCCACAGGTTCCGTTCGTGGAAATAGCTTCCATACAGCACTCTGTCTTCCAGATCCTTTCAGCCGCCTCCATTGTTCCGTCTCTGCTATGCTCCAAAGCTGATTACAGCGCCTTCTCTAATGAAAGCTAATCCTGTGTCACGGCATTGTGGAGGAGGAGGAGGACGAGGAGGAGGAGGAGGAGGAGGAAGGGGGGCAGGCCTCGGCACAGCAAAGCTAGCAGGGGATGTCTTCTTCAAGGCCTGTCAGAGTGGCTTTCGGAGGAAATGCCAGAGAGTGTTAACGTCTCCGCAAACCTGGAAAACCTGCGAGGTGTTTTACATGGAGACTGAGCTTTTTTTGGTGCTGGCCCGTGTTGGCCCTTAACACTTAAAACACAAGACTGCCCAAACTCGGAATGGCCTGTAATAATTCACTTTAACTGTGTTCAGCCCGGCCATTCATCACGGCTTCTTAGCGGTTGGACCTGACCTGTCTGAATTACTTCGGGGTTGGTACTTAGAGTTTGCTCTTCTATTACACTTTAGCTCTCTCTGACCTGTATTTGAACACCGAAATATGGGACACTGGGACAAGGCGTTACACCTGTTCGAAAACCCAGCACGCTCGCACTTTTATTCCCTTGAAGAAAAAATGAAATCCTATCCTCTTTGCAGTCGTTTGAATTTGCCAAACTCTTCATGTATCATGGTTGTAGTCACGCAATTTGTCCTCTGGAGTCGCACAAAGAGTTTTGTTTTGATGCATGTGACAGCTTGTAAAGAAGTTCTGGTTGAGTAGGCATTATGATGACAGCTGGATGCTCTAAGTAGGTTTTGGGGACACACTAACTCTTTCACTCCCGGTGCTAATGCTCATAACCTTGACTCAGGGTACCTGGCAATGCCACGTACCTTGCTAATACCAAGTACCTTTTTTGCCAATTTTTTTTTTTCTCTTCTTGCCAAAATGTGTGCGCCACACTGGACACTGAAACGCTGAGGTTTATCATGGTACTGTCAAAGAAACTGTATCTAGTTCAAGATCAGTTTCGCCAGTGAAACCGATGTTGTAGTAGTAGTAGTAGTGAAGTATGAGAAGAACATTTTCCTTCTTTTTCCATATTTTCTAGCTGGATTTTTTTATCACAGGATGAAACCAAAGCTGCCGTGTCGCTGATTGTCTTCGTCGGTTGAAAAGTAGACCTGCTAGTTGTACCTTAATACTGCCTTTTTTTGCCTAAAGAAGAAGCGATAGCTCTTTCATGTCAGTAATATTCATTATGGCCTCCTGATTTGGCTACATGAAGATGGTAAATCTTCTGGGGACAGACGCTTGTTTATGATCGATTGAAAGGTGCTCGTTCCCCCAGCGCACTTTTTTTCTTCTTCTTCTTTTTTTTTTATCCCATCTTGACTCTTGATGCGTTTTTATTTCATTGACTGATCTTCCGCTCTCCCTGACTCATGCACCTCCCCCACCCCAGCTCCAAATCCGCTGTAGTCATTTGGCAGCCGTGATCCAGGTCCCTGGCGTCCTCTCACTCCGCCATTGATCGGCTGCTACATTGATGGCTCGTCACACGCCCCAAACCACCACCACCACCAGCAACCCAATGCAGGGACATCCCTTTAGAAAAAGCCCCGTCGCAGCTTCCGCCGCCTACTCCCATCTATCCATCTTTACATATATTCATCCATCCCTCCATTTGCCCACGCCAGCCTCCCACGCTTCAGCCCTAACCTCACTAATTAATCAGGGACTTAGTCAGAGTGCTGTCTGAGCAGCGGTGCATTTTGATCACATGCTGCTACTAACTCTTCCTACATTTCTCATCTAAAATCTGTTGAGCCAGCAGCAGGATTAACGTTTGCTTGTCACTCAGCCTCGCATCGCTGTCGTCCAGGTCTCTAACACACTGCTATGGGCTATTTTCTGTCAGAGCTTGATGGTCTTTGATAACCCTGACAGGCACGGCAGCATGAATGCAGTTCTGGGGTGTATTGTTGGCTTGTTTAGTATACGACCTGTCTATCTTAATAATGAGGATCCCTAGATGGCTGTCATTGAAGCGAACCTCTGTGCAAACAGCCACACATGTTATTACAGCGAACAGCTGTCAGAGGCACCGTCACACCATCTCCCTTTTGTTTGTGTTTGCCACACCGTGCTAATATATTATTTGCATCTCAACGGTGGAATATGTAGGATGAGGCTTTTGCTCAGATTTCCAGCCTTGGATCCAGTCGGTGCAGAATGTAACATGCTGCCGGGGACTCATTTTTAAGCCAATATTTTGATGGATGAAAGATTAAGACTGAGACTCTACAGCTCTGTTTCCCTGGCAACCACTTTTACTCACTTTTATCTAATATCTCTCCGGTTTGTTGATGCGATGTAAAAGCTTATATCACTGCAACAGATGATGATGGCCAACTCTTTAAAGTGCAGTAATACAGTAATTCAAGTCGTGGACATTGAAGCTACAATGTAGTGATAATGTTGACCAGAGGCCATAGACCAATGTGTACATGCCAGCGCAAATATTACATCCGTAGTGTTTACTTGTGAAATAGTTGGGTAATGGTGTAAATAAATAGTATAAGCAGTTTCAAATTGAGAATCCGCAAACATGAATTTACAGAAATACTCTGTAAAATAAATAGTGCGGTGTCAAAGATAAACCACGTTGTGCCAAAACCTAAAATGTGTCTGCAGGGGAAAAAAAAAAAAGATAATTAAAACTCAAGCGTCTGATTTAGATTGTTTGTTTTTCAGTCTGTTATGTAGCAGCGTTCGTGCTCCGTGCAGCCAAAGCCGATCGGCGAAAAAGTGCAAGTAGCGCCGAACGTCGGCCGCAGTGCCACAAAAAAACAAATACGTGGAATGAATGTTATATCTGAGTGTTATTTATTGATGGAAAGGAAAAATAGTTGAGTAGTTTGAGGTCTGCTCTGTTTCTCTGGTTCTGCTTTTTCCCTTCCTGACTCCTGTGAGGAAAAAAAAAAAATGGAACCAGCTTGCTATTAATTTGAGGGAATGAATCGAGTAATTTGAAGGCACAATTTGTAATTTTAGGGCATGAATTATTAATTACAGGGAGCAAATTAAGTAGTACAAGATATTGTACTATTACAAATTATTAATTCCGGGGAACGATAATTTGTGTGCACAAATGATTAAATGTGTTATCCTAATACCTGCTGGGCTCTGTAGCATTACTTGTCTTCATGGCACGATATCTATCTTTGAAACAGGCCCCCTGAGTCTTTGTTGACAGCTCTGTTCAGTCCCCCCCCCCTCCCTTTTTTTTTGCATGTGTGTCTCCTCTGATGCAGCAAAGGGCTTTTATTCCTCTGTCGTCTTGCTCTCTCTCACTGCTGTCTGTCTGCGGGAAGGTGAGCGCCGTTGGCTCTGCTCTCTTTCCTGCCTCAGCCACAGAGGTAACACACACACCGCGCGCAGATACAGTACGTTCGGCGGACTCAAAAGCGCCGAGTTTCAAAGCTAAGCTTCTGCTAAGCGCTTCGTTCGCGGCCGGCTTCTGTCCCCGCTAATGCATGGTAAAGAGGTTCACGCCAATTTCTAAGTGACCTTTTCTTACCATTAGCCCTAAAGCCTGATGGCCTTTTGAATCTCTGGTCCGCCCTCGGTGGCCAGATGGTGGACCTATATGTTCCATAGGTTGACTTCCATTTTAATACATCTGCATGTGAGATAATATTGGAAACAAGAGTAGTTTCCGTCTTCGCCGCACTGACTCACATTGTAAATACCAGGTGTATGTATTCGGCTGTGCTGCTGCATCAGCGCGGCGGTTGATTTCCAGCCCGCTAACAATTGCTTTTGCAGAATTAAAGCACTTAACATGGGATCGTTTTGAAAGAGCTACCGGATACGGCAAATTTGACTTCGTCGTCTTCATGTGCAGTTCTTTTACTGTCCATTAATGCACGCAATGTATGATGCATTCTACGCCGACTCGGAGCCATTCCGTTCACGGTAGACTCTTAAAAACAGGAAGAAGGGTTTGTTAGATTGTCGCCCCATTCAAGGAAATCCTTAAATTAAGCTGGCAGTCATAAGTCCGCGCTAAAGCAGTGCTTTAATCCTTTAGATATTATAATGCACCATCTCGTCTGTGAGCTGTGGGCGTCTCTCTGCAACTGTGTTAATTGTATGTAAGGAATGCTTTATTTCTATGGAGGGCTGACTTATGAATTATTGATTGACAGCGTTATAGGTTTTCTAAATGGGCTGGAGAGGGAGGAGGAGTTGTAGAAAAACCGACGCCAATTACAGACCTGACATATAGACGTGACGCTGGCGTATCCAGCGTGTGAGGTACACCATATTGCAAATAATTTATCACCGCGTGAATATAATGCGTTATATGCTTCAGCTGCCGCACTTCTTTTGCTGTCAGCCATATCTCCTGCATTATGCATGCGAGGTAATCAGCTTCCGAATGGACTCTGTGGTCGTGTAGTAATGAAGCAATGAAGCAGCAGCACAGATGACATTTGAAGTTGAGGTGCTCTCTGATGTACAGCATGTCCCTTTGTTTCCCGCCGCCTACAGAAGCTCACGCGTCCCCCGCTCCCCGTCCCCGATTCCTAAACATGTCCCGTCCTAATTGAACGTCGTTACGCAATTTAATTAACAATTATCAGCGGAGAGTGACTTGCACACTCTCTCGGTGCCCTATTCAACACTTGGCAGTCGTTCTCTGTGCATACACCACACGCAGTGGATGCTTCATCACTGAAAGGCTTCCGACTGGGAAAAAGTCTGAGTGTGATTGAATTTTTTTTTTTTTTTTTCCCATCCCTGCACTGCCGGTGGATTCAGATTCATCTCATGCATATAGCGAAACTGAATTATACTGAAGCATAATCCCACATTACTTTATGTGCTAGTGGGTGTGTTTACTTTCCTTCTCCTTCTTGCTTAGCCGTCGCCTATTGCAGACAAATGCTGCCGCATGCCGCTCTCCACTTCACGTGTTAAAATGCCCAGCTTCACAGCGGACATAAACATGTTTACAGCCTGGTTTAGGCAATGCTTCTGGTCTCTATAACTTTGGAAGTTGCGCAGAATTAACAGCATGACCGCTTGATTGACAGGTAGGTGCCGTTACACCCAGGCGTCATTCAGTTCCGCTGATGTTGCACGTCTTTGCCAATGTTTAAGAAGCAGTGCATCCAACATGGCGGCGGCCAGCAGTGCATAATTTCAGGCTCTGTCCATTGGTCGGCGTACACATGAATGGATTACCGAGCGGGCCCATGTGGCCGCTGGTCTTGACCTCTAAAAAGTCCCAGAAGGAGACACGAAATCATCACAAGATGGGAAATGTCTGCGAAAAGACCACAAATTGTTTGCAGAAGCTGGCACCAGTATTTAAGTAATTCGATCAGGTAGTGACATTCCACTTGAGAGATC
Source organism: Nibea albiflora (assembly GCA_014281875.1). NCBI lineage: Eukaryota > Metazoa > Chordata > Actinopteri > Sciaenidae > Nibea > Nibea albiflora. The sequence goes on from CM024809.1 coordinate 11,587,446, forward strand.
CACACAGAGATCTTGCTCATGCTGCCAGCCTCTTCCTTCGTCCAAGGATAAGAGACACAGCGCAAACTCACAACTTTAGATCAGACGCCGCATTGCCTTTGCATAATAACGTCTGCAGCCAAATTACTTCTGGTATTCTATGCTTTGTACGGACTGACCTTTGTTGCACTCGTACATACTTCTGAAGTCTTTGTTCTGCCTCAGCTCTCCGTTGGTCATGCTGTGATTTCCGCTGGCCATGCTGAGTCTTAGGGGGAGGAAAATTGCTGGTGCGGCGGCTTGTCTGGTGGAAGGGGGCGGCCGGTTTGGCGTGGGCAGCGACGACCCGAGCCTCACCCGCACTCCACGAGGGCTCCCGCTGCATCATGCTCCATCACCGCTCGGGACAGTGTCGCCTTAACACAGAGGCAGTTATTAGCCGATGGCTCGCTCCCCATGAACGTCTGGGTCAGCCACAGTCAATGTTTGCTGTAGGTATTGCTGTGCAGTTGATGAAAATAAACTGGCACCATGGCCGTCAGTCGTGGCACTAGTTAGATATCGATCGCCTGACCATATTGTGCGAGTGGAGCTGTATTCTATCAATAAAAACTCCAGCAATTTAAATGTTTTATAGCTGCAAAGTGGAGACATGTTTTGTAGTTTTATTTGAGAATTTTCTGAATTCCAAAAATCTCTTCTGTTGTTCTTATTCTCTATTTATGATGTCAAGTGCAACACACAACTGCCAAGGCCAGGAAGGAAGGTGATATACAGGTTACTGTCGACATCTTAGCTGCCAGTTCAGGCCAAAATCATGTTTGCACTCCGTGTTCTCCACTAAATGAAGCCAGGCGTTGCTTGGTGAGCCCTGCAACAGTCTGTCTCACTTTCTCCAATTAAGCTGATCTGTCCAGCGCCGTATGACTGCACACCTCCCGCTTTCCCATTCCTCAGAGAGATCGCATTAGCTCTGAACTACGCCAACCTGAACACTTCAAGCTGCCTGTTTTTCCCCCGCTGCTTCTCAGCGGTTTTCAGGAGCGCCGCGCGCCAGGGTGATGCCGACTTTCCCAAGAATCGCACCTGAATGTCGGCTCACAAATGTCGCGTGGACGAAGGTGGCTGCTGGGATTCGTGAGCCAAAGCTCCCGAACCAAAGACTGCGGAAATCCGCTGAAGAAGGAAACCATTAAATGTTGCTATAAACCTTGCTGACCAACACAAGATAGTATACTTTTATTACATCAACTTTAGAGTTTATTTAGTACGCCCTCCAGACACCCAGAGGTTTAGCGGTCTATTAGTCTTTAAACCTAATGGCTGATGGATGGCTTTAATTTGTATCTTGGAAATTACAGTGCTAATCTGAGACAAATTAGCAGGGAAAGTTAAATCGCACTCCAGTTTTCTTTTGTTTTGTTTTTTTCATCCCCTCTTCTTACCCTCTCTCACTCTCTCGTCATTTCTCTCTCATGCTCGATGCTGCAGTGCAATTTCCCGGTTACATAACAGCGGAGAACAGAGAAATGGTCAAATTAATGAAGGCAAAAGCAGCCGGCTAATGGAGGCCATTTTTGAGTCATACTTGGGTTTTGGGCAGACAGCCTCGGGTCAGTTTATGCTCTCCCAGCTATAAAGCGCTGTATGAAAGGATGGATGCACAAGCCGCATTTGCTGTGTGGGAATGTTCTGCTGCTGTTGTTTGACCAGGAACGATGGGGCGCAGTCTTCAATGCAATATTTGACATCACCATTTCTCGCACAAATAGAAGTTTGATTATTGGACTTTGACTGAGTTGTTAATCCACGTTGTGCTTTTTCCTTTGCTTGCTTTAAATTTTTGTCACGGGGGGTGACGCCTTCTTTTTTTTTTTTTTTTCTTCAGAGTGTAGAACCTATCATTACAATGTGCCATGTAATGTTTTGGCAGAGGTGGGTGTTACTCCTGTTAATAAGAGGGCTGTTAGAAATTCCACAAGGGGAAAGTTCACAGTGTTTCCATTGTCATGAGGCTAGGAAATGAAAGGATGACGCGCTGAAAGGTTGCCAGCGCGCCAACAAACACAGCTTTCACGCGAGTTACTCCTCTTAAAGAATAATGTTATTCTTCGGCGTTAGAATTTTAAGACGTGTTATGTTTTTGTCGCTCCGGGCGCAGGAGCACATGCGGCTCGGTCAACATCCACGCGCACGATCCTCCGGTGTTTATTAGAGCGGCAATCTTCTGCAAAATTGCTATGAAGTCAGCTCAAAGGCGGGCGTTGTGTTGCATCTGTCATAGGTGTCCATATTCAGTGTAGCAGTGAAGATATTTCAATAACAGTTTGAGTGACGGTGGTGATTGTTCTTCACCGAGCCCAATAATAGATATTTCTTTATAAAACTCAATGATGTTACATGGAATTGTCCCTACATGGCCACCGTCTATAATGTAGGTCAACTACCAGTTACATTTCCACACAAACAGAGTGTATTTGTTGCAGAGAGAGTTGAGAAAAAAACATTGTTTAGTCTAATAAAAATCAGATTCAAGAGCAGCATGCTCATGGTAGACTGCCCTGGGAGTTTACCTGTCATTGCAGTCATGCTTAATTGGCTAACAGTGTGGTCAAAGGAAAATACTGTAAGCACAGTACCCTTTGCCCTCGTCTGACAGGAATACACGTTTACACGAAGCCTAATGTGACAGCCAGCTAAAATCAATACCCATAGCATTCAGTCATTCATGGTAGTCATCCGTGGAATATTTCTGACATAATCAGCTTGTAGATTCTTGTTGCTGTCGTGCTCAAAGCACAGATCCGTCTGTGCGTTCGGGCGGAAAAATTCCCCCCCAAACAGGTTCGTAACAGTTTGCACGAATGTTCACACTCTCCCAACATCTCTGAGGCCAGAGCGGTGTAGTCGTTCAAGGCAAAAAAGCCTCAAGGCCGTGGCCTCGGGCTAGAGTTGCACAGCAGGTGTTGAGGGGAGGCCAACCTGGGGCCGTTGGTAATCCTATCTCGGATGGGGATTTCTGACCGTCCCAGATACCTTGATGGAGACATTAGGCTTATATTGTTTGAAAAGACGGCGAGTATCTATTTGGCTTCAACAAGGTTTCTGATAAGAGTTCATTTCGGAGTTAAGAATGAAGGATGGCAGTAGTAGGAAAGAGGAAACGTTGATTAAGGTCACTCTCATTGTCAGTATCAGTTCACAGGTAAGTAAGCGAAGCATTATCGGCTCGGTAGAAGAATGCTAGTGTGTGTGTCTGCTGTCACAAACAGAATGTTGACTTGAAACTTGGAGGTTTCTGCGTCTTTTGTCTCCTTTATCCAAGCAGACCGAACGGTATTTCAGAACAAACACAGAGAAATGTGTTTTTAAAAGTCATCCGCAGTCAGATCACCTCTGCCTTCTCTACCAAATATTCAGCGCACAGCCCAGTAAATCTGCACTTTCAACGTACACCTGTTAGAAAGCTTTAAATACTGCAGTCGAGATCCTAAATATCGTCTGTCACTAAGCACAGTGTGACACAGATAAAGTGCAGGTCTGATTACCACTGATGTCACCTTTGGGATGGATGTTAAGGCAAACACACACACACACGCAAAGTACCAACTCAACAGTATTTGCTACTAGCTTAGTGCATTAGTCACACCCTACGCTATGTGCAAAGTCTGCAGGCGGACGTTAATTAAGAGCGCGTCTTTTTTTTTTTTTAAACGGTCCACAGCTGCTGAATAGAAAAGTCACGCAGGATGTGGTCTTTGATTATGTCCTTTTTGTACATTTGCTCACCGGGAGGTTGTAAAAAGCGAATATTAACACACTAGACTTTTGTTTCACTGAACACTAAAAGTGCCTTTTTAAATTATGGTTCAATTATAAAAAAAAAAAAATAAAAAAAAAGTTCCCTTTTTAACTGTCAGCTGTTAAAATGGCAAAGACACAAGGTCCGTTGTAAAAAATTGCATCGTGGTGGGGTTCTGGCCTTTTATCACGAACACATCCTTTTCATTGAAAGTCCGTCCAAAGGCTCATTGTGCTATTAGCATAGAAAATGTGCAGCGTGTATTTTTTTTTTCTCCCCCTGCTGTGATTAGATTTGAGAGTTCCCCATTTTAAATTAAAACGCACGCAGACTCGGGCGCTTGAGTGCGTCCGCTGTGTCCAAAATGACTCGAGCACATTGAATTGCTGCGAAAAGCTGTCTTTTATAAGCCACTAATTATGGAAATTGACAGTAACAGAGATTCGTTGTGGATTTGCTCCGTCTAATTTCCACGACGCCTTCGAGAAATAAACATAATTTCGCCCTTTAAATAATTGGGACTGACAAATAAGCGAATGCATGTCAGGCTGAGGATGACGCCTCTGTTCTTCTTATCGTGCGCATTCAACGGCGCACGGCTACATGTTAGCTCACAGTGTTTATATCAAGACAATAAACGGTTTGCTCACATGAAAGGCTTTTTGTGTTAATAAAAACATTTTAATCTCAGTTCGGCGTTTCATGTTCCTCTGCTATGAATATTGCCAAGCAAACTAGAAACTGTGTGGGTCTGTCATAAATATTGAAAATTGAATGACTCACAGATCATAGCAGCAATCTGGTAAATTGTCTCAGAGGGTGGGCTGGAAGCATGGGAGTGAACACTAACTCCCCCTCCTGTGGGGAGTCGATCCCCTGGAAGGTACAAAGTACCTGCTAATCAAACAGCTTAAATGCCGTTTGCTCAGTGATGTGGAATTAACTGCGTATCCTCATAAGCCTTTTGTCAATGAAAGGTATATTAAAGCAGTGTCGATATGTTATGGAAGCATATCAGCTGTAACGGTCCTTTTCTTCTTCTTCTTCTTCTCCCCCTGCAGCTGTTCCGTTCCCCCCCAGTCACCGGCTGACGGCTAAAGAGGTGTTTGACAGCGAGGGGAAGCCCAAAGTGGACGTGCTGAAAGCCCACCTAACCAAGGAAGGTGCGTGGAGGAATCGGTGGCTCTGAGGCTCATAGGCGAGGGCGCCGCGATCCTGCGTGCGGAGAAGAACCTGCTGGACATCGAAGCCCCTGTGACAGGTCAGGACTCACATTCAGCACGTTGTGTTACAGTTAATCGATTAGTTCATTAATCAGCAAATATTTTGATAATCGGCTATTCTGAGTTGTGAGGATTTGCTGCTTTTCTGAGTAGGTTCTGGTTTTCTTGGTTATTCAGAGAAAGTAAGACATTTTAAAACATGTTGTGGGAAATTTGAACAGAAACATTAAATTGATTGATGATTATTGGTAGTTGCAGCCTAAATCTATTATAAACTTTGTTTTATTGCTTGGGTTTATTGCTATTCTGATGCTGTTAATTATGATAATCCTGGTTATTTAACAGGATTTCTATCATTTCTGTTCATTATTTTATTTCAATTTGCACTCAAACATGTGTTTTTAATGTTAATCACTCCAAGGTCTTGTGCCGTACTTATTTCCAAAATTCAAACTTCAGAACAGCTCAGCTACTCCCTGGAAAACCTTGAACATAATACATGCTTGTTTTTCATCGCTAACCTTAATAAATGACAGATGATGATCCACATCAACATTAAGGGACGAAAGCGGCGCTCGCGTGCCGACATCGCAGAAGAAGCCATTGTTTTTCTAAACACAGTTTCACAATCAGCTATACGTTAGCCTGAAATAACAGCGTTGCATTGTTAGATGTGAAACACACACACACACACACACACACACATTTGGTTCTTTTTAAAGAGATGACTGCATGTGAAAAGTTAATTTTCTTAATTGAGTGAGTCATTGTGACTGCAGGCCACATGTTGACCGTGCAGCTCGGCTCAGCAGTGTGTTTTTATTTGAAGAAACACACAGGTTTCGTTCATTCAATTTGCCAGAACTAACAAAGCTTGGTGACACTCACTCAGCTGGCCGCTTCTTCACTTAGAACACAGCTCTGATACAGAAAAACGCTCTTTGCTCTTTTAATACTCCAAGAAAAGTGTAATTACACCGATGGCTCTCTCTTTTTTTTCTGTCAACCGTCGTGGTCAGACTGTAAAGACGGCATGAAAAGCTGACACATTTTTGTTTGCGGACGCTCTTCACCGGATTTATATATTTATTTCTTCAACCGTTGAGCACCTATAATTTCTCCACAGTGCCCCGGAGCTGAAGTTGCCGATGCTCATTCATGCCCCGTCTCCGTGAAAGAACATACTGTAGCAGGAGGCTCACTGATGCATATGCACCGATCCAGCAGCGTCTATTGTTGTCTTTCTTCCTGGTCAAGTGCCCTTTTCCTCCATTAGACTTTCTGATGAGGCTTCTTTGATGCCGTTGTAATCAGAGGCAGAGACCTACTCAGAGGATCTATGGCAACCCATCATTTCCTCAATCATTCTCAAAATATAGTCCAGAGAGGCCTATGTTCATATTTGGCAGTCATCACACTCACTTAAATTCATGAATGCACGGCCCTTTTTTTTTTGTTTTGTTTTTTTTAAACAAAAGTGTGCTTCTCATATGCCCGCCGAGGCCATTATGATAAGAGAATATCTTGAATATCTCACAGGGAGTGAGGCTTAACAAAAACACGACAAATCAAAAGCATTTGGCGCCTTTGTCGTCTCGTTTGCAGCCACACAAACAAAGAAATCCTGTTAAATGGCGCTAGATTTCGTATTATTTAGCCATGTATGCACATAACTGCCTCTCTTAAAGGCTTTTGAGTGATTTGTGTGCATGATAAAGTAATACACTGGGATGAAATCAGTCTATCCAAACAAATAAGCAATAAGTTAACTTAATAAGTTCATTTCCAAGGCGAAACAGGAGGTTATTAGTAAAAATGAAATGCTTATTTACATTAAGGAAAAGCTTGGATCGTTCAGGGACTGTGCTGGGGAAAAAAAATCTCTTAAAGTGACAGTGTTAATTATGCAAGACATTCATTTAAATACGCTAGAAATGTGCCAGCGCCGGTTTGAAGATATTGCAGTGGGTAGAGGAGAGATCAGATGACTGACAAACAATGTGAACTCGGGAGTTAATCAGACATGTGAAACCGCTTTATGATTCCCTGCCCTGCCATGATCACAATCTGTTGTCTGGTGTGTGTAAACACGCTCCGGCGCTGACCCTCCGCCATGGTCAGCGTGTCATTTCAGTTCCTAGAAGCCGCGTGACGAGCTGACGCGCCCTGGTTTTTCAGCTTCGAGGCGGTTCAAAAGCGATGGAATCGGCCGGCAAACCTTCCTTTTGTTGTGTTTCACAGAAACAGCGGACAGCTTCTTCTCTGTGTGCAAGCCGTGGATCCTGAGGAGCTCTGTGTGTGTGTGTGTGTGTGTGCGCGCGCGCGTTTGTGTACATGAGCGCTGCAATGAAGCACGTCTTTCCCTCCCACTCAACACCTCTGTCTCAACCCCTCTCCCACTCAGTAGTCCTTTTCAACAAGGATTTCTCTGCCGGCGCGTGCTCGTGGTCCTGCTGTGTTTCCCTCTCAGGCGCGCTCTCCAACTCACACAACCGTTCTCCATAAACATCTCTTTGTTTCTCTCACTACTGCTCTTCCCTCCAGTCTGCCATGTTTTATCTTTGTGTGTCATGCTTTCTTTCTCCCTCCTCTCCCTCTCCCTGTTTGTACACTTACACACAATCCCAACATGACACATGGTCAGCAAATTAGTAAGTAAATATTTATCATAGATGTAAAGCACCATGACATGTCAGCTAGCTCTCTTTCTCTCTGCCTCTCACATTCACATAGTCACTTCCTGGTTGGGCCAGATGGCAGGTGGGGTTTTCATGGAGGGAGGAGTGTGTGTGCGTGTGTGCGTGCGTGTGTCTGTGTGTGTGTCTGTGTGTGTGTGTGTGTGTGTGACGAACAGAGCTGGCTTAGGCCACTGAGTACAAGCTGCTCCCGTGGCCTTCGCACAAGTCGCCCATCAGCAGAGCTCCTACAGCCCGCATCACCAGGCAACAGCGAGCTTTGACACACTTCATACATCTGTTTACAGCGCGGGAGCTCGACCCTGTTGCAGCTCGGCATCCAGCATGCTAAGAAGCAATAAAAAAACGTGTTTAACTCAAGCAGGGAGTGATGTTGAGGTCAAGAGTAGAATCTAAAGTGCCTCTAAGGTTTTGGTGTTTATGTTTCATGATATTTGATTTTTTTTTTTTCTTTTCATAAAATTGTGATGTATTCTTAGTAAGGAAATGTTAAGGCCTTGGTTGTGGAATTTCCTGTGTACAACCTGAAAAGGTCTCACTAAGACCTTGGTCAGGATGGCGGTTTTATGAGTTTAATGTGAAGTGTGTTTGCTCTGTGCAGCATTGCAAGGCCATTAAACCTTTCCAATAGGTTGTTATGCAACAGTCTTACAATGAGAAATATTAGAGCGAGACAGATAAATCGGCCGGGATAATTTTAGCTTCTTGTGGACATATTTGTATCAGGAAATACGTCTGATGACATGAAATTCATATTCTTGACTTGTTTACTGAGCAAGTTGTGCAACGTCTTTTAGATTTTGATGTGTTCATGCGTCGAGGGATGATGGACGGCTGTGTTTATTATCAGATTTTTGTACACTCGTGTCGATCGGTGTGTCATGAATCCAGCTTGGGCTAAAATTTGCAGTAGATTACCATCATGCTTTAGCCCATCGGGTTCCCCTCGTGGTGGTCGGCGCGCTCTCGAGAGCTCACAAGATGAATCAGAGAGGAGTTCGGAAAGTGAAAGATGAGAATGAAATTATTTCCGCTGCGCAAAATGATATGCATTCGAGTGAAATACAGAAACGATCCCAAACTGCACAGAGCTCATAGACACACAGGCTGTGTTAAGTGCCTGCGTGCCTGGCTATAAAAAGGCCACAATTTATAAAGGGTTGGGAACCTGCAATGCGAACTTGCTTCAACTCTAAATCAGCTCTGTAACATTTATTGTCGCTGCTATGCCGTGATGGAAGCCTTTTAGACATCGCGTACAGTTTGATGCTCGTAACAGATTGCAAGCTCCACCTCCGCCTTTGCATAAATGCATGCGGTGCAGGATGTAAGCTCTCAGAGTGCCATCATAAAACCGAAAGGGTGGTGGTGGGTGGGGGTGGGGGGGTTTGCGTTGTTGTTATCATCCAGTCTCAATCAAAACATGATCTGGCACAGTCTGCCTCACCGTGGATTTCTCTCGCTCAATGAGCCCGGCCTCCGGAGTGGCCTGTGTAGGTTCTGAAGCCAGGTTGTGTAATGTCCACCACCCACTCAATAGCTGCTGCCCGCTGATATGCTGCTACTCAGGGAGATCACTTTAGCGCACAAGCAGGAGATGGCCAGAACGAATTGTTTCTCACTCCAGATAATGTACTCCCACCTGCTCTTCTTATGTGGGCTCTGGTTCTCACCTCGTTTTTTGTGTGTGTTCTGTGACAAGAGGGAGGGAGGAGAAGCATGTCTGTAGGTGTACTGGAGCAGAGCGATGGGTGGATTGTGCGTTTGCTGTGATAAAGCAGAGCCCGGAGCTGGAGGAGTGAGATGTCGTAGCGTTTGGGTTTGATTCGTATCGACCGGCGTCGTCCGTGCTCGCGGCAGACGAGGTGGCCACAATTCACAGTGACCATCACATCGGGTCTCTTTTGGCCGGTGATTAAACTCTCCGCCGTTGTCGCGTCACCCCGCTGTTTTTCTTTGCCAGCAAGTGACAGCTTTCCAAAAGGTCAGCTGGAGGTGCAGTCCTCCCACACACAGTGTGTTTGACGTGAGCCTCAGGTGAAATTGCAGCCTCGTACTCCCTCACCGGACTCCCTCCTGCAGCGCAGTCTTCTAAAAACATGAAATATTGTTAATTTCCCCGTGAATACAATGATTTCGAGTGCAACTCCTGCATTTAAGTGGATGTAAACAGAAAATTTTTCGCAACAATTGCTCTTTTGGTGGTTACTCTTTCAAGGTAGTGTCATCCTTTAGGGCACACTTTAATTTGTTATTCGCTCAGTTGCTGCACAGCTGAGGTGGTCATGTACATTCATCTGTCTGCTTCCACACAGTGCGTATTTTGCATTGTTGCCATTGGTGATACTTGTAGAGGTCCTTTTATCAGGTCAGCCGCAGCTTAGATTTGTTTTGTGTTTCTTCTGAGATATAAGCTGCCATTGTTGAAAGGACTCAATGTCATTGGGAGGTTTCCATAGCAATAACCAGCCTGGGGATCCTTGTGGATAAAGGAAGATGAATCACTTAGTCTGTTTTTCTTGACCTGAAGGTTTACATTGACCCTTAATGTGAAGCCTGAATGATGGCTGACATGCACAGAAACAACTTTGTGTTTGCTTAATTTGTTTTCGCAATTATACAGTTTAATTGGCTTTGAGCGTTCATGAAGGTTTTAATTTCTTTCAAGTGTTAGGCAAAACTCTATTCATATCACGCATTCAATAAACACTTGAATTATTTGAGTCCCAAATAAAATTAAACAAATGTAAAACGTAATCACAGTAGATTAGTCTTTTATTGTATGACATAATTTAGACAAATACAAACAAAACTCTTATTTGTCACTGAAAAAAGATAAATGTTTCTATACACTGATAATCAGCTTTCCATTTAAATGTGGGGCTTGATTTCAAAGGAATAATATGTGCCAATAAATAACAACGTTGATAAAACACTGGCTACAATTTGAGTGCTCTTCATTCAACCATCGTTTTAGCCATTTCTGTTCCAGGAATCTTACAACCGACTCAAAATGAGCCAGCGCCACATGTTTGTAGTACCGTTGGCGCGAATGCAAGAGGGAGTGAGGCCATCTTTAGAAATCGGACACAAATAATAAGGCTCCCTGTTTTTTGATGTCGGTCCCCACTGTGGATTTAAACCGTTACATAGTGTGGGTTTAATAAAAGACAAACGGTAAAGCAGAGGTTTACGATACAGTCAAGGAGAGTTGATTCTCAGAGCTGTCTCACGAGGCTCGTAACTTGAGATAATTGCTCTCCAGCGCCGTCCTCCAGCTCCCACTAATTGGGTATCTCTCTGAAAGATTTCTTCACAGGCTCTTATTGTAATTCTTGCTGCTAGATACAGCTCATAAAGCGACAAACAGCCTTACAAAACGAAAGCCTGTGTCCCCTTCAAATTAGATTTCAATCTATTCACCCTGTTGTTAATTGCTTAATTGCTTGATTGCTCGAAGAATAGATGAATTGCAGCGCTTTGTCGCATGAGACATGCTCGCCATGTTTCATGCTTGTCGCTGCGATAGCCTTCATATCTGATGCTGCTAATTGTCGTCCGTGTGTTTGTTTATTACAGCTCTCAGGCGAGAAGTTGACTTTTTACACTTGTTTACTGAAGGAGAAGGTCTTTATATCAGTTATGTCTGTTACTATTAATTGCTGTTTTGATCGCACTGGCTGTATCGACGTATTCGCGTTACAAGCCTGTGCCGACAAATCCCAAAATGGACCCGTGCTCCAAAGGTAGACCCTCCATCGAGGCACCACCGATGAGATACATCAATAATAAATAAAGTTCAGCTGCCGCTGACCCCTTGAACCAACCTTTAGAGTATCTAAAAAACTGACCAAAGGCTCTTAAATCAGACGACCTCCCCTAGCACCCTGTCATTCAATGGCTGCTAAGCAGCAAATCTCCGGTGGCCTTTGCGCCTCTGCTCTCCCCAGGGAGTAATAGGGTATAGGGTCACAAAGGGCGATGGGGAAACCAATCCAGCCTGAGTGATTTGCGCAGCCTGATTACTGATGCGGATAGTTTCATCCCAGAACGCTCCCCTGACAGTATTTAAACAGCTGCCTGCTGCGCTGTTAGTAGCTGTACAGAACTGGTATGACACTAGATTGAAGCAAGTCAAGCGATGGTACTGGATTTAACTGCGCTGGGATTCCTGGGAATTCAAGTGGACTGTCAGTGCTATTAGAACGAAGTGAACGTGTTTTTAGCAATTACCAGTAATTGCTATGACAAGCCAGATTTATAATCATTGTTAACGGGACATGTTTAGAGATGAATGCCACTGAAAGCTTTCCAGTGGTTTCAGCCAATGAACTTTTAGTGCATTTGGCAAGGGCCGGTGTGTTCAAATTATGTCTTACTAGCCAGTTCAAACACCTCAAGGTTATAAAGAGGCTGAAAGAGGATGTGGTGGAAAGGCGAGGCATGAATATGCAAACTGAAGCCAGCCCTTGTGATTCCTTTCCATATTGGACAACTGCTTTAGAGGGGGGGAAAAAATGCACTGGAGTATCAACAGTTAGTGCAAAGTGAATTTAAGTTCCAACGTCTATCTCATGCTATAGATGATTTGTCATTATGCTCCTGAACGGAACAGATTCAGATTAAAGGGAAACTTTTCCAACCATGGTTTCTTGTCTTTTGTGTTTAAACGACTAATGGAGACAACATATTTTTAAAAATTGGTCCATTATTGAGCAAGAGCCACAAAACAATGTAAGTAATGTGTAATCCTGCGGCAGTTGGGCACTGTCGATGTCTGTCCACTAAAAGTGCTTGTCTTTGCCAGCGCCAGCCTCAAATTGTTATTGTGTCTGACAACATTACGGGAGGGAAAAAAACCCGACAAAGAGCAAGATCCTTTTTGTTTGAAGTGCAGTCAGAGATTCTACACTCCTACACGAAGCACTGTGATACAGTGCAAACAACGACGCGATGTAGCAAACGTGCAAACCGTCCAAGATGTGCTGTGCGGCTAACATGCAGCGAGCAGCACCATAGTGTGATACTCACAACTCTCCTGCCACCAGCTAACATCACAACAGTGCGGACATATTGGCTGAATCACCTCCCCCACCTTTAACCAGACACGGTTATATTGTTTTATTTCGTTTTTTAAAGTTGGAACAACAGTATTTTTTTATGGGGAATCATGATGGGATGCTAGTCTCGCATTGCCTTGATATTATTACATTATCATATATGTTATCCGACGCTTTGGTGTTTTTAATACGTTAAGTTTGAACTTACCAGCCACTTAGAGACAAAAATGTTGGAAAATACAGTCAGGACAAAGTTTCCCTTTAAACTCCAGATTTTAGTCAACTTTTTTTTTTGCATTGGGAAAAACTTTTTTGGTAAAACCAGCATTGTTTCGATGTTCTGTTGTGTGCATAATTGGAGTAAGCGTGGGCTGTAGAGCTGAGGAGCATCAGCGGCCCATCTACTGTCTAACGACGTCTTTTACATGTACAAATGAGCACTTTAGAAGTTAATATCTCATTAATAAAATAAACAGCTTAAATAGTAAACTGGCAGATAAAACGCTGCCTTTCTAATAATGAATCCCCGCCGAAGGAGTCCAGGTCGCTACATACCGCGTCTATGCGGCATCCGCGGTCTTAAGTTGCAGGTTTACTTGGGATGTCGCACATCGTCGGAGCCCTTCACATCGGATGGAAAATATGGAAAGAAGCAAATAGCCTCTCACAGTGTACTAGAGGCTTTTTATTTGATGTTCCTTGGCTGTAAAAATAGCTGTCATTCTGATGCGTTTCTGTTCCTGTCTCTGCCTTATCCCAGTGTGTGGAGACATCCATGGGCAGTTCTTTGACCTGATGAAGCTGTTTGAAGTAGGAGGATCACCAGCATCCACACGCTACCTTTTCCTGGGGGACTATGTTGACAGAGGATATTTCAGTATTGAAGTGAGTATGTGTGTGTGTATTTTTATTTTTTTTTGTCCACACAAGGGCCTAATCGAGTGTGACACACACCATGTGCCCAACTGAAGCAGTGTTTATTAATAGCTTTCTTTGAGCTTAGATCAAATCAGGCTGCAGATATTGGCGTGGTAATAGGCTTTTGTAATAACTTCAAATGTAGCCGGGATAGCAAATGTCACGGTGTAGCTTAGGGTTATGTACAAAGAGATTTTTTTTAAAATCTGAAGTAAAATACGTGTATTTAATCTGCGTCTTTGGGTGGAATTTACTCAGATGCACATTTCCTGCCATCTCATCGCCCGGAACATTATACTTTTATTAATAAAACATATTTTAATGGAGCGCGCCGTGCCTGTCTGCTGAGGGCTCCTCTGAAGGTTTGACATCTCCTCCAGCGAGCCTGAAATGTGCCACAAAATGTCCTGCATGAATGTTTCATTATAAGCAGAATGGCTCGCATTATTCCACTCTGCGAAATGACTTTATGGTTTTCTGTTTCCAGTTTGTTGTTGTATTTTAAGATGACAAGCTAAGCGTTCCCTAATCCTGTCTGTTCTTCTTTGTTTCAGTGTGTGCTGTACTTGTGGGCCTTAAAGATCCTTTACCCCAAAACACTGTTTTTGCTGCGTGGGAATCATGAATGTAGACATTTAACAGAGTATTTCACATTTAAGCAGGAATGTAAGTAATGCTTTAGCACTTCCTTTTTTTTATGTATTTGCTTTACCTTTGATCTAAATTGAGTCTAAGCAGGCCGATCTGTGAATCTCTGTACAGTGAGTGGAAGTAGAATCGAGTTATTCTTTCTAAAAAATCTGTTTATTATGCATCCAGTCCAGCCGTCGACCTCAGACTCTCACTTGAAAGTGCCCTGTGGCCTGGTACGGGATTCAGTCAGATCTCTGCCCTCCTCGATGTTTACACATGTCAGAACTATTTCTGTTGGCCTCAGACAGAGCAGGGGGGGAAAAAAAAACACAAAAGTGCTGTGAAATTGTGCTGTTTTTAAAATGTGTTTGGGAAGTTTTCTGGCACTTTAGTGAGCCTTTCCGTCCCAAGTCTAGCACACTGCCCCAATGTATGAAGAGCTGTGTTGTTTGACTTGGCATTCTCTCCTTTCCCTGCCCTGTTTCCCCCCATGACAGGTAGAATTAAGTATTCAGAGAGGGTGTATGACGCATGTATGGACGCTTTCGACTGCCTTCCCCTGGCTGCACTTATGAACCAGCAGTTCCTGTGTGTACACGGAGGACTGTCTCCAGAAATCACAAATCTTGACGACATCAGGAAAGTATGTGTCTGATTCTGGTCCATTTTCTCTATAATTTCATTTGTGCGTGTGTGTGTGTGTGTTTAACAGCAGGTGTTCCATTGAAGGCTTTAAAAATATACATCACATTTGTTGAAAATTGGAGCTTCCTGTCCGCTTCATGTGTTTTCTGCATTCATTCAAAGTTAATGAGGGAAAAAATTGTATTCGTTTTCATCTGACACGCTGTGAAAATAACAACCGTGGTCGCGACGCATGAAGTGATTCTCCCAGATCTGTCTCGAACAGCGCTCAGGACTTGGACACGAGGGACCGTGAGCACCGGGGCCTGGTCCTCACTCTGATTAAAAAAATGTTGAAGAGTCGGATCCTGCTTTCAAACTAATTCAATAATTCCAAATGGATTTTGTGGCTGCAATCAGAGGGCATGCATAATAGAATTTGCTCTATTGAAGTGTCCATCATGCTACCCATCCAGTAATCCGCGAGCTTTTGTTCGAGAAAGAGCCATCCTTGGCTGAAAGCAAAGTCATTTATGTTCATTGCTCCAAAAGAATGGCTGCCATGTCTCTTCAAAAAAAAAAAAAAAATCCAGGTACTGAAAGATGAGATGAGCGCTGTCTTTGACACTTCATCCATACTCCATACACTTTCTGCCTTGAATAGAATTAAAAATCACTTGAGCGCACATGTTTGTTGGAGTCGCGATTTTAATTATGATCGCGGCGGCAGCAGCCGCCGACGTCGCTCTCGCCGAGGGAGCGAAAATATTTTCTCTGCAGTACGCGCGCTCTCTCCATGTGCAGTGTTTCCAGTCATACAGGCTGACAAGAGTCCTACTTTTTCTTCCACAGCTAGACAGATTCAAAGAGCCTCCGGCATACGGACCAATGTGCGACCTGCTGTGGTCCGACCCCCTGGAGGACTTTGGGAACGAGAAGAGCCAAGAGCATTTCACACACAACACAGTGCGAGGCTGTTCCTACTTCTACAGGTGAGTATTTTGTCTCTTACAGTTAGACTAATGTGATGTTTGGAGACATATTTCATGTCTGTAATGGTCATTCTTTTACAACTTTGGAAAGTTTCACAAAGGATTCCAGGTAACTGCAGGATGGATAACAGCACTAGTATCAAATAGCATCTGCAGTGTTGCTGCAGTCTCATTTGACAGTCTCATATTAAGCCGCCATTGGATTAAAAACATGATTTTAGTAGCTTGTGTTCTGATACGTTTTTTTTAAATATAGATTTAAGTAGTTTTGGCTTCATAATCTCTGGAAACCTTATTGCTAAAGTGTCTCTCGATTATTATTATTTGAACATAAAGGCAGGTATGCAGTACTTTACACTAAACAAATGTTTTGAAGCAAAAAATGGAAACTAAATGATCCTCATTTCATCAAAGAGTTAATAAATCGGCAAATCCTGCTGCCAAATGTCCATTTTTCATCTCTGAGCGGGAGACCAGAGGTTGTTAGAACACGGCGTGCGTTTCATGTGGTCCCAAAGTCTCCCCCTTTGACTGTTGCCAGTATCCGTGCAACCCACATTACCTTCAAATTGAGCTGAGTAACTGAACAAACAGAGGAAATGCTCGTAGCAGGCAGCTTGCACTGTCACAAAATGTAATGAACTGGCACATTATACCACAAGGCACAGTCCTGTCTCTAAGTGCGCTCCCTCCGCTCATTATGGCCTCAGCAATGCTTACTTGGCCCCGATGTGCCTTGGGCCAGCTAGCAGTAGTCGGAAATGTCCGGAGGCTCCTGATATGCATTTTCATGCTTTTTGTTGTTCTTTATCTAATAACAGGTGTTTCATAACTACTGACTTAATAGTATTTTAATGGCCATGCTTGGAAATGAACTCCCAGCACTGCCATTGTTGCGCGTTTGCGAGGGCATATTTTGCCCGATCATCTTAATGTCTTTTGTTGGTGTATTTGAGCCATTACACTGCAGCTCCATCAAGAATGTTTGCCCGCTAACGTTGCCATTTACTGAACGGAGCATGCGGCCTTTCATTGTCGCCCCAAACGACTGATTTGACTGCCACCTTTGTGTCGCACCAGCATCCTGATTAACCTTCTGCCATTTGGTCAAATAATTCCTCCGGAGTTTGTTTTCATCGCTGTCCTCCACTCCGCCTGCCCAGGGGACGGTCGCTAATTGGCATCACACTGGCATTCAGGATTTATGAGACAGTTTAAGCCAGACTGGGAGAGAGCCATACCCCAATACCTCTCCACAAAAACCATCAACTTCTTTGTTGCTCCTGTCTTGCAGCGACCAATAATTTCCCCCAGCGCCATAGGCACACTCGTAACATTTTTAAAAACGCAGTTCAGGCATGAAATTACACGTGTTTTGAATATGGCCGCTTTTATTTTCGCCCCGACTCAGCAGCGTAGACGAAAGCCCAAAGTGATTTTCTTCGCATCTTTTTTCAATCCGAGCTGCTGATATTAAACCAACTTTAAGAGCTGAAATTTCGAACATGGCGAATGTGCAGTGTGCCACTTTGCACGCAATAAAGTCAATTCTTGCACGACTCTTCATGTTGTCCAAGAAGCTCGCTAACATCTGTGCCCTGTTGTCGGACAGATGGGAAATGCTCTAAACTCAAGATGCAAACTGCCAAAAAACAAACTAGGCCAAAATGTATCTTGTCTACCAAACGGCTCCATATGGCATCGATCTGCATCTGCTGCAGGAAATCAAGTGAGAAATAAAACATTTATTCCTAATTTCTTCCCCTCTCCAAAGGGGGAAAAAAAAAAACTCATTGCATTTTTAATTCACTCCTGGCAGCTACCCGCTCCTTCACGTCCCTCTCCAGCAGATGTTTGTTGTGATTGTCAATGCATGTGTTCTCGTGTCTGCACTGCACGTCTCTTATCGTGGCTTTCACACTAATTAAGTTTTTAAAAAAAGCAAATGTGGCGCATTCACTCAACAACAAGCCAGTTAAATTAAAGTTAGTTTTCTTATATAACATATATAACGCTTTTATTACAAGCGCACCCCAAAAGGCTTTGCGTTAAGAGGCGCAATAAAGCTGGAGTAACGGTGTGCTCTCTATCAGACTCGACCGAAACTCCCCAACACTTTAGCACAGTCATCATGAAACCTCAGCGGCGGCGTGTTGTGTCGATTATGTAGGGAGTCGTGTCTAAAAAGCAATTAAAATAAAAACAGCTGGTTTTGTCGTGCAGAGTCTGTGACAAACAAGACAAAACAAATCTCTTTGCGCCGTTTGCTGAAAGGTCCCAATCCGAAATGTATAGTTTGGTTTCGGTGGCTGCATGTGGGCGTCGTCCTTTTGTTTTGTTTTCTGATTTTGCAAAGGCGTGCGGCGAGGATTACAAAACTTAAGACAAGATTCTAACCTGTGTTTTGAACAGGCACTGTATAGTTTTGTTGAACTGTAAAGGTTTTGATATTTTGCGATTTGTTAACGTATGTTTTGTTTTTTTCTTCTCTTAACATCTCGTGTTATGAAGCTGATCGAACTGATCACAATGACAAACGTTTGACATTGTAACGGAGATGCCCTCATTTGATCCATCCTTACAGGACGAGCTGTAAAGTGACTTTTATGTTAATCTATTATTCATCAGCCTAAAATGAGATGAAACTGCAAAAAAAAACGTGAATTTAGCCCCTATTATTGTTGAAAAATCCTCCCACGTCCACTGAGTGTTGTGTGCAGATGTAATGCAAAGGTGTCACTCATTCATTGCGAGCTGCCAATCACTTTGCTCATTACACAGCATCCCACGATTCACAAATCCTGACATCCACGGGGGTTTTAATCAAGTTCCTGAGAAGCGGCGCTCAAAAGTGTGGCGGTAATGGCGTTTTAATAGCAGTTTGATTTTAGAGCGAGACATTCTCCCTTTTAAAAAAAAAAGAAAACGGCAAAAAAAAAAAACACTGTTTGTAAGTGAGTTGTCTTCTGCCATTCTCATCGTGAGCAAAGGAAATTTCCAGTGGAAGCTGCGGAGGAATGAAAGGTTGTAGCATGGAAAACCCTGAAACCCTACTGTAGCTTGATAGCTGGCAGTGAGTTTTTTTTTTTCTCTCTCTCTCTCTGCTCACACACTGAATAGATCAGCGTGAGCATAAAACACACTTTAACACTCCCCAGTGTTCATGTTTTTTTTTTTTTCTTTCCCCCCCTTAAGAAACGGCCTGCTATGAATCATGTGTCATACTTGACATTTTTTGAGTTTCATTCTAAAATAAAATTCCCCATTTGAGAGGGATCACACACACGCACACACACACGCTGCTCGTGAAGTATAAACGCTGCTTTAAAAGTTAAGCATATTACAGGTTATTATTTAGATAATGAGTCATTATACCTTTGCTCATAAAAGTGTTGGCTTTTTTTTTTTAGACAATAAAATTGGTATGAAAGCCTTCATTCACAGCCAGCCTCTTCAAAGCAACATACCTCCTTATGAGCCACAGTTGGTTTTAGGACAAATTTAGCTTGAACTCGGTGTTGTATATCCACTGTTTCTCTGAGCACAATCAATAAGGCCCATGACTTATTTAGTTATTTCTATTGATTGTTCTTCTTCATCTTACCGGGGTTTTTCTTGATGTATGAGTAAACCAAATGTTTGTCTCTCCATTCAACAGCTACCCTGCAGTCTGTGACTTTCTACAACACAATAACTTATTATCTATCATCCGGGCCCATGAAGCGCAGGATGCTGGGTGAGTGTTTTGGCATTTCGTCACGCGTCACACAGCAGAGTGATTCAGACCTGGGTATTAAATGAAACGCCCCCCCCCTCCCCCGGGTGCTCTGGGGCTTTGCTCGAGCCTTTCTGGAAGGGCAGGTTCGGCGCAGGCAGGCTGAACTTTGAGAAGAAGTCTTGTTAATCCCAGAAATGAAAATGAATCTGACACGAGGAGTCAGTGGGCCAGATGTGATGTGACAAGTATGATTCATGCAGCTCCTGTCAAGAACTGTGGTTTAAAAAAAGTATCATTGCTGTCTGATGGAAACCATGTACATATGTCCAAAAATCTTTTTTCTTTTTTTCAGGAGGATGAAAAACTCTCACAAGCTAGCTCGTAAAATAAAGCCGAAACATTGTAATCAGGCACATTTAGCAGCAGAAATGAAAATCTGTTTACACAGTCATCAGTGAACCATTAGATCCAATTTACATGAGCTAAAGTGAAACATGATGTGGTGGTGCTGAGCCTCAACTCTCCTGTTGATGTCCACCTCTTTTGGTAAACTATCAATATCAAGGCTGTCCTGCATGTTTCCACCTAGTATTGATTTAATCGAAGCAGGCTCATTGCCATCTGACACTGACGTGCGTGCATCAGTCGTCTATCCTTGGTCCACAATGTTATTTATCCAAAGCTATCCTCCCTATCTCTCTCTATCCTGCATACATGATGTAAGAAACATCATTTCATCGGTCCCTAAGATGCTGAATGCTGGCCGTAGATGGGAAAGTATATGCATCATCAAAAAAGGAGTTTTACCGTTTTCATCGGACGGCGACGATATGCTGTTTACTTCACATTCAGACACATACAGTGCTTTACAACTACCCACCTCGTCTATTATTCATCAGGAGCTAACAGCGCGCTCTGGAATTCTAACAAAAGCACTTGAAAGCCTCTTTGAAAAGTTTGGTTTTTGAAACGGGCAGGTGGGCGGATGTGTCAAGCCGATCTCCCTCTGAGCGAGGTTAAGGCGGTGGGATGCACAGCACACAGTTGTTTACCATTGCACTCCCACAGCTTGGTCACATGGGACACCTTGCCATGTCTCAGATGAGGTTTCTGCCCCAAGCCACCTTAGACCACACATGTAATAATGTTATTGAGTTCCTCCTGTGTTTTTGCAAACCTTTTATATATATATATCATCTGTAAATAGTTGCTGCAGGGTGTGGCGCAGCAAATAAATCATCTGAGTTAGTACGCTGTTTGCCTAAAGCGCTGTTCCTTTCCAAGTATCCAAACCACCAAACACGGCACAAACATTTGCTGGGAGATCAGTGTAGTTTGGTTTGAATGCCGACTTGGCTCAGTATGATGACTACTTAAGGGCATGTTTCACGTGTAACACAGGGATTTACTCTCCTGAGGCGATGCCGAGTTGCCCCCCTTGCTGATGCATCACCTTACAAGACAAACACACAGTCGTAGTTAAAAAAAAAAAAAAAAAAACAAGCCATAAAAACTGTCACCGCAAACCATATCCCGAGGGTTGAACACCGGTGATTAATCCAAGAATGAAATGATGCAATTGCCTACTAATGCTATCCTCTCCTTTTGGACGGTTTAACAGATATCGCATGTACAGAAAGAGTCAGACCACTGGCTTCCCATCCCTTATCACCATCTTCTCAGCGCCCAACTACCTAGATGTCTACAACAACAAAGGTAAGCAGAAGGAATACGTCATTCCCAGTCTTCACACGAGTACCGCAATATCATCATCACTGCTGTTGGTGATTACTGGTTGGACCACTTACTCCTGATATAAATGTCCTGGTCTTGTTTGCTAGTTTTTGACTCTCTTCACTAGTCACTTGTTTACTTCAGCTCTTCTTCAGTCATTTTGTACTGGGCAAGCGTCATACAGTTTTGTCATGGGATTTTGTTTTGGGGGAGTAGTATTAACGGGATTTTCGATTTTGGACTCCAGCACTAAGCCAGTTAACTGAACAAAATGAGCTGAAAGCTGAAGACTGGAGTGTTGATTCTGAGCTGGATTGGACGCAGTAACAACCTTTTGCAATTCCGGAACACCGCGGTCTCGATGTCAATATAAAGATATCAAAAAATATTACTTGATTTAGTCTTTTATTAGAAGGATACGCAGCATTCTAGTATTTGGATAACTTAGCTGCCATAAAACAACAGTTGAGTTAGCCTTTTGGCTAACACTGGCCCTTGTACATCCATGTTGATAATTAGAGATTCTATTATTGCTATTGGGTACTTATATTTTTTTATATTTCCTCTTTGAATCTAAGAAGTAGTTTATATTTTATCAGATGTCGTATTAATTTATTCAGTGGTCTTAAATTTCAGTTATACGGTGTATGTAGCAACCATTCTGCCCTGTATCCATAGAAACCAGCATTTTGGTTAAACTATTGTGCCTGATCAACACTGATTTCAGGTCAGTTCAGGGATGAAAATGAAATGGCCCTGGTGCCGGTTCACTTGGCACCTGGTGGCACCCTATGCAGTGCTACGGACGCCCACGCAGCAAGATAGGCTTGCCTTTTGTGCTGTGAGTCAGCACTTTTTCCCCCCTAGAGAACAGACAGTATCTGCCTTGGCTGTGGGGCATGTTTTGGATGGGGGCGGTGGTGGGCAAACCACAGGAAATGGAAATGGGAAGGAAAGAGCGATGGTGCCTGGTGCACGCTGTTTTGCAATTTGTCTCGTGATGAAATGCCATAACAGTTTTATGCTGCAGTGCTGCTGGTGTAAGTATATTACACAAGGGAGGGAGCGAGAGATGTCTTTTTTTTTCTTTCTTTCTTTCTTTCTTTCTTTTTTCTGTTGTTTTCTTTTGGCCCGTTTGCAGGTGCGTGTCTTTGATCCGAGATTAAGTTTCATTTGTTTGCTCTTTTCCCCGTCAGCTGCCTTCATGCCTCCCTCCCCGCACAACGCGGATAGTCAAGAAACGGCGTGGCAGTTTGCCTGTCTTGCCTGCCTGTTCGCTTGTTTATTATTAGGACCCCATTTGTTCCATGCCAACTAATCTTCCTAGGGCTCACAGTCAACACAACACAACGCAAACAAACAAACAAAGTGATGTCAGGCGCACAGCGTTTTTAGTTACGGCGACCAATTGTCTGGCAAATCATTTGCACCTCTCGCGCTCGATATGGAACAGTCGGAGGATCTAAAATGATTTTGTCTGCAACTCGGTCTTGGCCACAACTGGCTGACCTTCAGCTGATAAAATGCCTCCCGGAGCAAGAGCGGGTTATCTGAAAAGAAAAAGATTACTCCGTTTGTTTATAGAACAGACTTCGCTCAGGCGCACAGACGCATCTTACCTCGCAGGACTGCATGTTCTTTATTTCACTCGTCGCTCACTGTCTGCTTGAAAATGAGACGCGCTTTTCTCTTTGGATAAATCTATCGCAAGAGAGATCTCCTGGCTTCAAATACAACTATAATAGCAGAGGAAGAATAATTCCCAAGCAAATAAACATCCCTCAAGCTAAAGGTCTTCCCAGAGATTTAATGTTAAAGCTCTTAAAGCTTCTCAAGTTGTGGTTATGTAATTACTTGGTTTCCAATTCACTTTATCAATCATTTACTTGACTCTGCCCCCCCCCCGCTACCACCACCACCACCACAGTTACACAACTCCGTGGAACAGACACAGCTAGCCAATACAGCCCTATCAGTCCTGTTGATGCTCTTCTAATCAGTCATGTGGGTGGGGTTCACCGGTAGAACCAAAGCCTCCGTAATGAATTGGTCTGCTCTTAGCTTCTTGCAGGAGCTCGGAGCCCACTGAGCATGTCCCGTGATTGATGGCCAATCGAGCGGGCACATAAATCTTAGAGGGGCTGGGGGGGGGGGGGGCTTCAGCGAGATCCCATCAATATAGTGCTGGGAGTTGGCCAGATTAACCAATGAGACCTCTGTGTGTGTGCGGGGCGGGGGGGGGGGGCGACAAAGAGTGCACCTCCCGTCAGAGAAGCGGAGGCGGAGGATATCTATGAGGTACCACAAACCGCGGCAGGAAAAACTCCTCCGCCGCGACATAAATTGAACTTGTAGCTGAGTCAGGACAATCAGGACATGAATGATGCTCGGAGTGCGAGTCCAGCTTCGAGATGCCACCCATCACTCGCTTTTTTCTTCTTTTTTTTTTTTCCCCCTCCTCTCAAGTCAAACTGTTGGCTTTGCAGTAATTGTCAGGGGGCTGACCAGCTGTCCATCGCAACCTTGACCCCTGCACCCCTGCACCCCACCGAGCTGGCAAGGGAGCTGTGTTAAATGAAAACACAGCAGCAGCAGCAGCAGCAGCAGTGATTTAGCAGTTTTCACTGTTTGAGCTTTCGCAGTTTTGAGTCCTGAAGTGACTGCAGTGGAGAGAGTGCAACGGGGAGGAGGGGAGGAGAGGAGAAGTTGGCAGTTACACGCTATGGAGATTGCTTGCGGTTTCGTATTAATGGAATGTTTTCTGCTGCATCATTATTGACTGGCCCCGAAAGCCAGCAACTGAATCGTAATGGTTACGGTGCTTGGATCGAATAAAGCGACAGCGTCGTTGCCAACGCTGTTGACGCTAATCTTTTACTTCGCCCTGGAGACGGTGAGGGATTGGTTGGGTTAGATCCACCTGTTAAACTTTATATCACCAAATTGAACGTCGCCCGTTCCTCTCTTGATGATGAGGTGGTGGAAACAGGATGCAGGGGAAACGTGAATTAATTTTTTTTATAAAAGAGGAAAGCGCTGTTGCCAAGAGGAAGGGTCAGGACGTCATTTTGGTTCAATCACAGGTCAAGCTAGACATGATTCACTTTTTACATGGTTTCCTGCCTGAGGTTATGCTTGTGCTGATTGGTGGGTAGTAGAGATGGGTGACTTGAAGAGAAAGGAAACGGAGTGGCGTGATTGGCCTGCCACTGGAATAAATAGCAGGATGGAAGCTAGGGCAGTGATGACGCCAGAACAGCAGGGAATTCATATTTCCCCCCATCCTCGCCACGAGTGCCAGCGAGAAGAGTATCCCCGGCTGCAGATGCCCACCCATCTGTTATCACTGCGGCCATAACTGGGCTTCCCCTCAGTTTTCTGTAAACACGATTCAGTTCCGAAACTTTTTCACGCTGCATCAAACAAGAAAAATGAAGAACATGCTGTCATCGGGCTCATCGTGTTCCACACCAACGGGGATCTAACCCTCGTCACGGTATATTATGTGCTCAGTTATGGAACATCGTGAGAGTGTGCAAGTGAAGGGTTGGGCAGTTTTGACTCCTACTAATAACATTAAATAATAGCAACAATCAGTCAAGCTAAAATCCTTCATATTGAGCTGTATCCATGACAACTGAGCAAACATTGTCCACTGAAGAAGACCATGAGATGTGGTTTAAAAACTCCAGATTAAGCCAGTAAGTGAGTCATTTAGTTAAGATGAAAACAGCCTTAAAGATATTATGTAAGTGGAGCTTGATGTTAAGATGTTTTTTTATTAGTAACTTTTCCAACATCAAATCGAAAGCTTCCACCCTCCACTGAGGAAGACTGTGGGGTGTTGTTGAAAGCTGGTGGACCGGCATGATAATAATTTAAAAATCGGAACGTAGCTGTAATTCAGGCAGCCATATTTTTCATGCATGACAAGGTCCCGGCTCTATCCTTGTGTGAACACGGTAGACGTTAATGTTGGGAGCACTGCAAATGGTCTCATTAATGAAATTCGCCGAAAATGAATGAGAAACCACTCATGCATTGTTCAACTGGAGATGGACTACATTCAGTCTCTACCATCCACACGTCTGCCATCTAATGGAAGCAGGGCGCTGACTGTAATGGACCGAGAAGGTCTAAAAGGGTTGGCATGGAATACTAATCCAGTGGAACTTGATATAAGAGGCCTTAGAGACAGATATGCAGTCAGCATTAAGCGTCAGGGCAGGACAGTGGGAATCTCCCCCTGATCTCAAAGCAGATTTTTACAGTGCTTGTTACCAAGGAAACCGGCTTGAGGCACTCCCTTATGAATAATTAATGAACGGGGCGTCACCTCGCAATATCTGTGTTACCGTGGCAGCAGGCTTGGCCTCAGCTACCCCGTGTAACCACCACCAGAGCAGCAGAGACATCTAGTGGCTGTCACGCGGCGTTAAATTTAGACGTGGAGCTGGACACAGAGCTCACAGCTGGCTCGCCACGAGAGCTGTGCCCTCCCCGCTGTATGAGAAATAACTTTGCACACAATCACGCATTTGTCGTAAAGCGTGTTCTGACAATCGGGGGGGGTTGCTCCTTGTCGTCCTCATCTGCATGTTTAACGGAATTGACCTGACCGTACCCGGAGCTTGACCAACAACAGTTTTGTTTTGTTTCGCACGGGGGAGGTTGTCGGGCGTCCCTGTTCCTTTAAAGGGAATCCGGTTTGAAGGAGCGACAGCAGGGGAGCTGACCTTCTCCCCCACGCTCTGCCTTTTTCCCTCCAGGCTTCCATGGCTGCGTTCAATCAAGTGCCTGGACCGATGTTTATGCAGTATGTGATGTTTATGCAACGCCTGCCCACGCGTGCGACGGCTTTCATGCACGCCGACGCACACGCACAAACACCCACATCGTCCGTCCGTCTGAGTGCAGTGTGTCAAAGCCTCTCTTATCAGACCGCGCAGGAGTGTGTTGCTGATATTGATAATAATGCCACATTAATTATACAGTATATGGATGTTCCAATGCAGGAGATTTTATGTTTGTGTTCCAGGGTGTGCGCGTTCAATTGTGCAGCCTGGGATAAAGAGGTGACGGCAGTGGAATGTAATGCTTTGCAATACTTAAGGGACCACTTTGGTTGCATAGTTACTGCACTATATGCATTACCGTGCCTCATTGATTCCTCACACACACACACACACACACACACAGAGGCAAACCCCAGCCTAGCAGGATGTTTTCTGACCCGATTTGGGTTACGACCAGGGGTTATAGCTGCTTCGGATGCCAGGTTTGATGACTTGCTATTCCCGACCCGAGAGAGGCCGAGGCAGGAAAGTCCCCCATGGTGACCCGGCCACGGTGTCCGCTTACCCCAAATCTGGGCTACCCGACTGGCCTCATGTACGAGAGCCGCTGGGATCTCTATGTACAGCGTGGATATATTTATGTTTGGCGGCCCTCATGTTTTCCTCAGCACCCGCGTTCACACTATGCCTTAATCACGGGGCAAGCTGTGGTCAGTGTTTGGGAGGCGGTTTCTATGTGAGCAGTACACAGAGACGACCATGTGATTGTGATAAGGCATTCTGTAAAATAAACTTAAGATAAGGTGAGGCGAGGTCAAATCGGCTCAAATGAGTGTTTCTCTGTGTGCCGTAACGAGGCTGAAGGGGCTTGAATTAGTCACTCGTCACTCAGCTGATGTTTTGATGATGTTTGTCTGCCCTCTACACCCTCACTGTGAGCACCAACCTGCCCACACCCACTGCAGTCTCCGCTGTTACATGATTAATAGAAAGGCTTTAATAATTTAAAGGCGGGGGGTTATGTGCCAGACCATTTCATGGATTTCCTGGACTTTTCTTGTTGTTATGAGATTCCAGGAAGTTCCTGCGAGGCTAGCTGTTTCCCCCCGTTCCCAGTCTTTATGCTAAGCTAACCGACTGCTGGCTGTAGCTTCACATCTACGTACGGACATGAGAGCGGCTGCCTGAAGTCTCAGCAAGATGCAAACTAACCCTCAAATTGATCTATTTCTGTACTTTATTTGAACAATTTCTTTGTGATCTTGCTCTTAAATTTGTGAAATGACACAGCGCACACGCAGATTGTAATATATTTAAGCATTTAAAGCAGCACAAGAAGGACTCTTTGACTCTGACGATGTCAAAAGCAGGTCAGTAAGAGTAAGCAGTTCCATGTCAGATTGCCTGGAAAATGATCATCATCCAGAGTTCATTGCTGTTATGAGAATTGCCTATCATTACCTTAGCTTCCTGCCTCTGGCTGCTCTGCTCCCCCCTCACCAGAAATTGATGGTTTTCTGTTAATTAATGAAAAGTGCTCAGCCTCAGAGAGCCCAAATGCTGAGCCATGTGTTTCTGTGGTGACAGACATGTTTCACCCACGGGGAGTGGTAATCAATATGCAGAGGAAATGTTCCAGAGGGGGGAAAATAGGGATTGATTTTCTTCTTTTTTTTTTAAACCCCCAAACCCTGGCTGCCTTCATTTTGATGCTTGTGTCGTTGTCAAGCCTCAATTTACACGTCCCGTCTCATTTTTGTGTATATATTAGCCCCCCCCTGTGATTGACAAACGCTGCTGACGATGAATACAATAATCCGTTTTTTTCAGTGTCATCACCCAGAGGTTGACTGACAGCGTCGGACAGAATCTTGAGTTACTTCCAGGCCACGTTTTCGTGTGTTTCTCTGGCCACTTCACGCTTTTCTCGATCGCTTTTCGAGCCAAATTTTGCTCAGTCACAAGTCTACACAGCACCTGCAGCTAATGAATCATTAACCAGGAAAGGTAGACGAGAGAAAACACAGTGGAACATTTCACAATAAAAAAAAACAACACATTAATAAGAAATGCTTCAGCTCTTCAGGGGATGGCTTAAAAAACAGCGAAAGAAACAATGCCAGTTTAATAAAAAAGAAAGTTGAATATGTTTTAATTTTATGGAGAATTTAATGATCCTTCTGCTCGTTCTTTGGATATGTTTCTATTTCATGTGTACCCTGTTAGCTCCTCAGATAACGATATTCTCCTACAGCTATATTTGTTTCTTGGTCTTAAAGGCTGAGCACTTTGTGGGTATTTCCTTCTGAGCTGATAACTTAGTGGACTAACAAAGGGATGCAGTACGTACTTTGGTATGTACCAGCTGCTGTGGCCACACAGTATTTCTAAGTGGTGGTCAGGAGCAACCCAAGGCTGGTAATGGATCTGGACGTTAATGAGAGCTGATGCTTTTTCTTGGGCGGCCGAAGAGTGGACTCGAGTCTTGTTTTCAGACCGCTTTATGGACGTAGAAGAAAATAAAGCTTCCAGCATATGTACACGCGTTACAATAAGGAGAGAAAGCAGAACGTTACTTTAGCTAACCAAATATATTTGGACATATTTTAACAGCCGCCCTTCCGCTTCTTTTCGTTCTTTCCCCAGCGGCAGTGCTGAAGTACGAAAACAACGTGATGAACATCCGACAGTTCAACTGCTCACCTCACCCTTACTGGCTGCCCAACTTCATGGATGTTTTCACCTGGTCCCTGCCCTTTGTCGGGGAGAAAGGTGAGCGCGGGTTCACACGCACATTCCCAGCACGCTTTGGAAGTAATGTGCATGAAATACAACACTGAGTACACGCACCTCACCAAGCGTTGTTTGCACCAATGAGTTGTAATGAACGTCCCCGAGTCAGTTATGATAATGGCCCAGCCTCAAGAAATGTAACAGAACACTCAGTGCAGGACAGTCAATTATAGGTCATAAATGTAATATCTACTACAACAGGCAAGTTTAAAGGGTTCCTATACTGTAAAAAGTGTGTCAGTGCAACATGAGCAGACGTTTGAATTCTCTCACCGCCTTGAAGTTTGTTCCAGGCATGTGACACATCTGTGTCAATTAATCACACATAACTGTGACTGACGCACTAGCTCCAGGAAGCCCATTTTGGGTGTGACCCTTCCCCACGGGGCCATTCCTAGCAATGCTGCAGGGTCACCGAGGGACACTGCTCCCTCGTTGTGTGTGTGTGTGTGTGTGCCTGTGTGTGTGCCTGTGTGTGTGTGTGTGTGGTGTGTGTGTGTGTGTGTGTGTGTGTGTGTGTGTGTGTGTGTGGTGCGTGCGTGTGTGTGTGTGTGTGCGTGCGTGTGTGTGGAGGGATCACATGGGTGAATCTTTGTCCATCTAAATGGTGACTTTTTATGGCTGGACGCCTTTTCCCAGACACACTTCTGAGGTCGACTCCATCCACATGAGGGTTACTCATCAATTTGGTCTGTTCAGAATGAATTCATCAAACATAAATTTTTGTTTCTTTTCAGTGACTGAGATGCTGGTGAACGTATTGAGCATCTGCTCCAACGATGAGCTGACGACTGACGAGGAGCTGGACGGTAAGCTCGGCAGACAGACAGCAGTGCTCGCCGCAGTTTGCCTCAACTCCACTAGAGGGAGTCCTCTGCTAATAGAGTCACACACACACACACACACACAAAATCTCAAACACACACATTCCTTGTGTTGTTTTTTTTACTCATACCATGGCTGGTCTGCCCTATTTCACAAGATTGAGTTTAAATATATTTAACATTCCTCAGTGTATTCAGAGACAATCCCAAAACTGCTGACACATGACACGGCTGATTGAATGAATCATTGTTGAGCTGCCTTCAGCAGCTTGAAAACACTTTGTTTAGTTCCTTGGGATGTCAGAGAATCCGTAGACGGTCTGAAAGTCTAAACACATTTGAGGCCTGAATACAATCATTAACACTTTGCTCTACCAAGTGCCCCGTAGTACGCGTCCTCGCGGGTTCAAAGAGCACGCAGAGTCACGCAGTATTCTCGCCTTTTATTGTCATATTATGGTAGCAAGTTGGAGTCATCTGTTTGATCCCGGACACAGCTTATCTACAATGACATGACCAGTTTTCCCTCTGCCTATCCCACCCCTTACTGCCAAACAGGACATGATCTCACCAGTCCTTCCCCCACCTCCTCCTCCTCCTCGCTCTTTGTGTTTACTGTGGTACACACAGTCTGACTCGATAAACACCACCCAAGGGTGGAGTGTCAGGATGTCACCAGATTACAAGCATATTTTAAACCCTTTATTTTTTAAAAAAAGTACCCGTTCCTTTGGTTAATTGAAGTCCAGATGATTGGCTAATCGATAAGCAGGGACTATAAATCTAGTTTTATATTGATTTGGCACAACACCTACACTCCCTACAAATGATCAGCCGCCCTTTAACATCTCATCATTCTCCACCAACTCACTCACTCAGTGCTTTTAGTTGACCCACTTTGTTTATGTTCACGTTTCCTTGCCCTCACATTCACTTTTCTTCTCTCTTAAGCTCATTTCTTTCCGTCATAGATTTTAATTTTCACTCTGTTGACATTCAGGATGTTCTTTCCTCTGTCTTTCTCACTCACGATCTCCTTCTCTGTATAATCTCTGATAATCCGTTGGTTGCCCTGCTCTTTATTTGCTTTTATTTCCATGGTTTCCACTTGCCATTGTGTTGATATTTCAGACCTCACTACTTTTTTTTTTTTTTACTTTTTGCACTCTCTTCTCTCCCCCCTTTCTCTCTTTCTTTCTCTCTCATGCTGTGATGTTGTCACTACCTTGGTTTACCTCATCTAATTTCTCTTTTCTATGTTTTCCAGAGTTTTTGTGTTCAAGGCACCGCTTTCTCTCTTTTTTTTCTCCTTTACACTTGTTGTGCTATCTTGCCTCTTATTTCTTCGCCGTCCGCCCCCTCTCCGCCGCCTCCTCTTTCATTCTACAGTCCTCCACTGATCTCTCTGTCCTTTCATTTGTCTTCTCTTCTGGGGGTGTTTCATGAGAAGGACAGCTAATATACCCCCCTAAAAAAGGTACAAACATTAGCCGTAATGGTGTGTGCAGAGGTAGATAGACCTTTGGCCAGTGCTTGCTCTGCGCATTTAAGAAGTCTGTCAACTAACGTCTCTGTTTAAAGCACCTTCTAACACTAACCACTGAGTCTTTCTATTGATCTCATTTTAATTGTTTTCCACGCAGTAATGTTACACTCACCTGCTCCTGCTTCAGCCAAGGCCAAACCTGACACAAAAGTTATTTAAAGGTCATTCTCATTAGCCAAATCAATGTATTTGCTGCACACATTAAGATACGCAGGGCTGTTACAGGAGATCAATACTACGGAGAAACAAATTTTAGAGTAATAATGATGTATTCGGCAAAGGATGAGAGGCAGAGTCTCAAACTAGACATCAGACTGTCAACTCTTTTCTTTTACCCAGCCTTTCACCACACATCAGCTCCATTTCCATCCTCCATACTCATGCATTTTCCAAACTGACTCCCCGGGGCCTTGAAACTGTTATTCTGCACAAACGGTCCCCTTAAACCAAGTTTTGTTTTCCAGTGCAGGAAAAATCCTCCGCAACCAAAAACACAGCGCAGGAAAATTCATAGAGTTCGAGTTCACTCATCAAATGTACAGGAAAGACATGTTTGGACAAGGACCGGGACATTTACAGATGATATAACAAGGTTTAAAACGTTTATGTTATGACCTATGGGAAATAGTATGTAGGAGTTAAAGAGACCTCAACCTCAACAAGAGGTGCAGTGAAGAAAGGCAGCATGTTGTGACGTGTGGATGGATTCAAATTATTCGTATGATCTGAACTTCAGGCTTCAATAACCACATTGTGTTTGCATTTTGTCTGGATAAAACTAATAGTCCAAAAGACTCGCTGTGTCTTTACTAAATTTCATGAGGCTTAAAGAATAAAGACATTTAGAGGTTGAAACAAACGCACAGGACACAGACAGACAATGCAGTGAGGATTACACTCCCACAGGACGTGCTTTGGTATGCATGAGTCAAAGTTTTTATGACCGTGTCTAACATCTGACCCCTCCAGGTGCTACAGCTTCTGCCCGTAAGGAGGTCATCCGCAACAAGATCCGTGCCATTGGCAAGATGGCCAGAGTATTTTCTGTGCTCAGGTATGCAAACATGGAAAAAAAAAAAAAGTCCACCATTGTCCTGTTACCCTCAATACTACTCCATGGATATTTAAATCTACACTAATCAATACTTTTATATGAACACTAGATCAGATGACTGTGTGTATGTTAAAGGTGTTATTTGTAGCAATGAACTCACAGAAGAATTATTACCCAACTCTGAAGTTCTCCTTAGCTCTTTGAATCATTTTAGGATCTTTCAGCTCATTGTTTTGGTTTCACTGCCCGCAGCTTTACTGCTTTGGTTCAGTCTCGC
Organism: Nibea albiflora; assembly: GCA_014281875.1. NCBI lineage: Eukaryota > Metazoa > Chordata > Actinopteri > Sciaenidae > Nibea > Nibea albiflora. The sequence goes on from CM024809.1 coordinate 11,620,115, forward strand.
TGCTCTCAAAAGGTCAGGTGTGCTCACTTAATGACAGACGGGCACAGTTAGCAACTAGCTTGTGAACATAGTAGAGTGTTTACCAGATAAAAAGCCAGATATTTCCCTCAGGTGCTGGTGGAGACCAAAACAGAGCTAAAACGAGAGTTAATATCGGACATTGGTAATTCATTCGGGTGGCCTGAAACATTTTCAATGAATTGTAATGTTGCAGCATGTCTGTCTTAGCTTTATAAGGAGGTGACATGTTCATATTGTGCTTTCAGTTTGTTCCACTGCCCCCAAGTGGACAAAGACTTGAATATTATATGTATAATCTACATTAGCAATGGATTCTTTACTTGTTTAGTCTGTGTTAGATTAGCCGAAACACCTTTTCAATTGTTTTGCAGTAAAATAAGTTTCAGAGAAGTGATTCCCACTCAGTAATGTGTCTATTTCTGTGTTGATATTTCAGAGAGGAGAGTGAGAGCGTGCTGACACTGAAGGGACTGACTCCAACAGGCATGCTACCAAGCGGAGTGCTGTCCGGTGGCAAAGAAAAGCTGCAGAATGGTAAGACTGTCACCAAGTACACAGAGACCCCAAGCTTTGGCCCCCAGAGCGGATCTTCACACACACTTAAATTCCCCTTACACAGCAATACCATGAATAAAGTGCTAGCTCAGTGTTTAGGGGATACTGTATATTCAGACTCCTTCCCCTTCTCCTTCACTGATGGTCCTGGAATTTCAAATTGCTGCCTCAAAGTAATACTGTAAGTGTAGTTAAATATTTCTGGCAGCTTCACTCAGTATCCTTTCTATCCTGCATGTTTAGTTAATTTTCCAGGATAACCTACTCTGAAATATCAAGTTATATTTCCACCCCCCTCTTTCCAAACAATGCCAGATACATTCAGCAGATTTTCTTTGTCCCGTTGTCTTCTCTGATGTGCCTCCTTCCTGATGTCTCGCATTAATACCCTGTCTTCCCGTCCCCGTCTCTTTCTGTATTCCACTGGTTTTATCTCAAATATTACCTGTATCTTTTTCTTTCTCCTTTCTCCCTAGAAACTGCAGGTATAATCGGTTGTGCAAGTATTCTGTTGTGTTCTTTTTTTGATTTATTTTTGATTTTTTTCCTTTCGTTTTTTGTGAGACAAGTATAGCGTTCAGTTCACCCTCTTATGTTGAATTCCAAACACTCCCTAAATGAGTTTGACAAGCTGCTGCAGTGAGGAAGTAAAGGCTTTCTGGAAACACCTTTACAAACACTTCAAATTCTCTTGGACTCCTGACCGAAACGGTCACTTTACTGTCCGTCCGAGCGCTAGTCGCCGATCTCAGCAGTGCTCCGTCAGGATAGAGACGGGACACTCTGCGATCTGAAGGATGAATTGGAATTAACACGAACCAACTGTGGATGAAAGGGGGACGTGTGCCTGTCTGCCCTTTCATTCACAAGAGAAAGCAGAAATCAAGACAACTTCCCTCTCCTCTCACAGGTTCTCACACAACATCAGCTAGCACGTCCATAAAGCGGTAGACTTCACATTAAAAGGCAAAATCTCGTCTTTATGAGAATATGTGTATCATAACGTAGATCTGCTGGACAGTGACCACTGTGGCCACAAGTAGCGAATAAGAGTTAAGCATGTTACTTTCTGTTTTACAACCAGGGTGTACTCTAACATACATAAGTCACATTATGCAGCGACATCTACCTAAAACATTAACAAGAAGAAGATTATGCTCATAGGAAGGCAAAACTCTTTTTTTCTTATGATTTCAATCTTTTTATTTTTACATCTGACATAGACAATGTGTTATTTCTTAATCTCAGGAGTTTCATGTTTTCACTTTGAGCTTTAGCGTATGAAATTTGTTTGTCGTGTAACAGCATATTGGCCACAGATTCCTAACCGGGCCCATTTGGTGTTCGCTTTTTTAAGTTTTGATTTGCGGCCTCCTGTGGGAGGAGAAGTGACGAAATTGAAATGAAAATAACATCTGGACGAGGCTGGCAATTCTGTGCATCTCAATTAGGGAGGATGGGATTCCGTTTTCTTCTTCAGCTCGAGTGATTTCGGCTCAAAAGACAGGGGCACTTTTACATTCTTGCACAATCAGGGGTGCATTCAGTAATAAGACAAGAAGTCTAAATTCCTACACTGGAGAACATCCAGTTAAAATGAGTTTTCGACACCATATATTCAACTTCTAGCCTGGCATTAACTGCATTTTTGGAGTTTTGTAGGGATTGAAACCACCAGAATTGTGTTTCTGCTAATGACCTGCTTAACAATGACAGTGCTGAGGTTTAACACACACGAATATGGAAGCTGAGCATTTGTTTTTTTGAAGCCACTTTGAAGCAGCTGACACTAAAGAGAACCCCGGTGAAGGTAGAGTGACGTTTAGAGATTCCTGTTGCAACATCGGTAGAATCACATTGCCCCCCTCCTTTTAGGCAGACACCAGTGTGCTTCTACTGCAATGTTGACTCCATCTACCATTCTGTTTACGGTCTGTTGCTCTCGTGCCTTTTTTGTAATTTTTCTCCCATCCTCATGACAGTGTGTTCTGTAGTCTTCAGTACTGTACGGCTGTCACTTTGCCGCCACCTTCTGCCTCATCCCTGTCTTTGTGTAAAGCTGATTCACACAGTTGTACTGTATGCTAATCTATGAACTCAAGGATGACGGTAAAAGAACGTTGGTAAGTGGTTAATACACCAAAGCCCCCCCCTCCTCCTCCTCCTCACACTCCCCAAGTGTAAGCCAGCACTTTTGATATACATCTCATATCAAAAGATGCCAATCGTGCAGTTCCAGATGCCGCTTCATGTCGCACACGACACAACAGTAACGCTGCTCTGTGTGTCTACAGCGCTTCGATTTTACACTCATCCACAGTCACACGTGCACTCAAGCCGCTGTCCCCGTTTGCCATCCTCCATGTGTGCTCACATTTGCCGAACAGTAAACGACTAATATACCTCCAGCTTCAGCGTGCCGTACCTGCTGTCAGTGTTCGTCCCTGCCGTGTTCATTTCTTCTTTTTCTTTTTTCTTTCTCCGTGTCACTACATCGATTCTTTTGTCGGGCTTCTTTAAAGTTATCTCAAAGATGCGACCCTCTCCGTGAGGTCCTTCACTGCCACAAACATGTGTCACCTTCCCTTTACAGATCTGGAACTCATCAAAAAGCTAAGGCTCATCCCCCCCCCCCCCCCTCTCTTGCTAACATCCATGTGTCCTTTGTCATAAAATGTGGAAATGACATTAACCTTTGTTGTCGGCATTGGCTGTCTTTGCTGCTCATTGACTTGTTCCTGGGACAAAATGAACTCCTCTGCTCACTTCTCTCATTCGTTTTGCAACCCCCCTCTTCTTCTCTTCAGCTACTATTGAAGCTATTGAGGCTGACGAAGGTAAATGGGTCTGGCTGCCCTCTTCTGTTGCTTTTCATGGCAATAGACAGGGGGCTCCGCTGGGTTTTCATCCATCTCGCTGGTGCTTGAATAGAGTGTGTTGGGTGTTTGGGCTAACAAAATGTGGCATAGTATTAACAGAGAAAAAAAAAAATAAGTAAGCCATTAGGGAAATCCTGTGGTCATGCGTGTTTTAAAGGGGAATGGATTTCATAGCACAGATTTCAAAATCGCAGAGATCCGACTGTGATTTTGAGTGAGCGCAAAGCAAATACTGAGCGTAATTTTTCATGGAAGTGAAGAAAGGTGAATAGTAGCTTCCATTTCCCAGATTGATTCTGCACTTCTCGTTTTACTAGTTGATTACTAGTCTATCTTATTTGATGAATATCACTGTCGATGCATCTTTCATGGAAAATTATCAGACTATCCAGGTTCAGGATCGAGATTGCACTTGAGGAAATGCACATTAACGCTCACATGGTGTGGGAGGTGTAAAGATATATCCTTCATCAGGTCATCTGGCTACTCTGCTGACCAGAGAACACATCCTGCAGGACTGGACCTCTAATTTGTCCTGACCCCTACAGTAGCTGATAATAGTTTATTGCAGATGCTTTTGTGTCGGCTGATAAGTCACAAAAAAAAAAATCACAAATATCAATATCGGCCTCCTCCACACGGTGTTTGGTAGATCTTGTCGAGGAGTCTACAACGCCGATGCCAAAATCATGTAGAACAGAGGGAAGGAAACGAAAATGTGTTAATAAAGTCACACACAGAGTGTTCAGCAGTGTGGCAGGTCACACGCTCCCAATCTCAGCCTCATTTTCCTGCGTTTTATCTCTTAGTTTGGAGAGACAGCGTAGCCTCTGCTCTGCCCTCACACAATACAGTGAAGTCTTGCTATGAAAGCTCATCACGGTGTATTCCCCTTTGAAACAACGGAAGCAGTTGCGCATTGTTGTTGCTGTTGTATTAATGTAATAATACCACAGTCTTCTTTAGAGTTGAATCTGAATTAGCAGAGACAAACGCTCCACAGGAGGCTTTGAAATCCAAATTGGATTCTCCCTAAAAAAAATTTAAAAAATCACTTTTATTGACATCGCCTTTGGCGCAAGAACAACCTCAACTGCGAGCTAAATAGTAGTTTGCCAGCTGCTATTTACGTTGGATTTGTCCAGTATTTCCTCTCTAGCCCCATAGAGGACAGTCCATTGTAGTGTCGAGACACTCCTCTGCTTCTCTCTCCATGTGGATCCTCTGTGGCCCTGCTGTGTCGTGTTCTTTCCTGTGAGCTGCTAATAACCTGTGTCTGACCTGTGCTATGCAGCAACACAACTACACTACCCATCATGCCCCCCTCTCCACGCTCCCCAAATTGTCCTCTTAAAAAAAAAAAAAAAAGACACCGCCCCCCACCCCCACCCCTCACTCATTCCAGTAAAGGGTCATCGTCTTTGCAATCATAGTACCTATCACCATTAGGACCTCCGGGCCTTTATGAAAGGTGGATGTAACAAGATTTTCAACTTTTTTGTAGTCGGGACGGGCTGAAATGAAACTCGGATCAAGCTGAATATTGGAATCACGAGGCAACACCGCGAATGCCCCGCTGAACTGAATAAAACGGAGTTGGCAGATGTGACGCCGCTGCGTCAGAACAGCCTGGTTTTATTCATTCCAGTGGTGTTTTTGTTCCCCTCCGGATTCCACCGTTCAGTCCACCTTGAATTTGATCTCGTTTTTCGTTCGCTCCGGTCCGAGCCGTGCTGTGACCTCCACCCCTCATAACCTCCAGTGATAATTGCTGCATGCTCCAAGCAGACTAAACAAGTCGTTAGCACCCCAAGTACCTCTGTAGTGTCTTTGTACGTGAGCTCAGTCTCAGCGTGGTTCTACTGTATTTTGTGGAAGTGAATGTCTCAGTGGGCTCCAATCCAGTGTTGTTTTTTCCCCTCCCCTCGTTCTTTTATTTATTTACTTTGTCTCTTATCATTCTCCTTTTTCCCTATTTGTCTTTTTTTATTTTTTTAATCTGTGACGTGATGGGGCGATCTGGATGTTTGGGGTCCTCAGGTGTTTTGGAAATGTGCCAGCACGACATATTTTGAAATTATAGAGCACATACGATGTTTAAGATTTACATAATAGCAGCACGAGATGGCCATTGGATGGTGCCGTATTGCAGATTTTTTTTTTTTTTTCTCCACAGTGATAAAGTGTGAATTTAAGGCACAGTGAAAACCTGTTGACCCTGATGCCAGGAGTACCCTCTATAGATTTAGGATTACTTTAATCCCTTTGTCTGTGCAGTTATATAGTTCTGATAAATGTTGTTAATGTGTTGTCATTTCATAAAAATGAGATATATCCTTTATATATTTCTAAATATATAAATTGTTCATGTGTTGTTGAAGCACTAAATGCTCAAAATGATCAATATGTAAGTAATGCTGTACAATATATGTTGTCGTTATTTAAAAATTTAACGTTTAAACAACTGTTGAAGAGTTAGTTCAGCCTTATGAATAGTACAGATTTCTGTCACGTCATACTTATAGTTTTTACGTTCAGCCGATGGAATGGGACGATGTTTTGGGAAATGTGCTTATTCCTTTCCTTGCATAGAGTTCGATGAGTAGATTAATATTATCATTACAAGTCTCTTTGCTAAACTTAAAGGTCCAGTATGTAGGATTTTAAGTGGCATGGTGAGGTTTGCACACTGCAACCTATTGAATACCCCTCACCTCACCTTCCTGTTTCCAAAGGAACCTACTGAACGAAGATATGACACTGAACAACAAGATGTATAAGCGTGTTAAATTTGTCTGATTTTGACTAGTGTAGAAACAAGACTGACCCTGCCAGGCAAGAAATAGTCCCTCATTTAATTCCACATATCGCAAAGTGTTTTTACATTTTGTTTCTGTCCAAATTAGACAAATCTAATGTTAATTAGTGAGTGTTAGATCTGCTCGTAGGCCTGTATGTTCCCTTAAGTTACAGCCATGTTAGCTTGCTCACCGTTTCCAATATTTACACTCCTCGTCCACCTCTGTGTAAGAAAGAGAATACGAGTATTTTCTCAAAACGTCAAACTATTCCATTTAAAGTAAGGTCTGCAGAGATCAACTTCATGCAGCTATCGTTAGCGTTAAGGAGCCGCTCAGTTACTCATTTTTCATGGATGACTTGCAGTTGAATTAGCCAACAGCTCCTCAGACGCAGTCATGTTGTTGTTGTTTTCTCAGTAAAACAAGTTTTTCATTACAACAATTCCATGAACCAAGACCAAACCAAAGATAAACCAAATATGGCGACGTGTGCGTGAGTGTGAGCAAGTGTGAGCCCATTCTTTCATTTAATCTTTCTCCCTCTAAAATCGCTCCTGATTTCTCCCCCTTTTTTGTCCCTCCTTTTTTTTCTTGCATCCCAACAGCCATCAAAGGCTTCTCGCCCCAGCACAAGATCACCAGCTTCGAGGAAGCCAAGGGTCTTGACCGCATCAACGAGAGGATGCCGCCGCGGCGAGACGCCTTGCCCTCCGACGCCAGCCTCAACTCCCTCAACAAGGCCCTGTCCTCGGAGACCAACGGCACGGACGCCAAGGGAAGCACCAGCAGCGGCAGCAACATCCAGTGAAGGCCAGAAGCAGGCGCCACCTTGGCCGCCGGGGCTGCCCCGCCCCCAGCCTCATCACGGCCCGCCACCACAGAACAGGGGCAAAAGGGTGAAGGGGTGGAAAGGAGGGGGGAGTGTGTTAAGTGGAGGGGGAGGCATCTATGGCTCACACTGGGGGGACATCTCACTTGCTAGTCTTTGGATATGCCTTCAAAATATTAGTTCATAGTCAAATCTGCTAAGTTATTGCCGGTTCACATTTATGAAGGGTCGGGCCTTTATTGTGCTTGATTCTCCACCACACCGCAGTATGTCAGAGAGAGAGAGACAGACAGACAGACAGAAAGATCTTAAAGGTGATTTATTTTCTTTTTTTCCTTGGAAGACCCTTGCTCATTTACACCGAAACGGAAAGTCGTGTAACTTCTTACTAACTATTGTACGTTTACAAAAATACAGCACTAAAAAGGACAGAACATGAGATAATGTTTTTAACATATAAGGGTGTACAAACTAAATAAGGACTATTTATTGATAACTTTTTTTTTTGCTACTCTTATAAAATAGCTCTGAAATTAATTAGGCAGTCTTAAAAAGAATGTTGCAATGTTGTCGAAATGCCAAATAATGGATCGTTTTATGGTTTTGTACATATTATGCTTACCTCAGGTTCTTTTGGTGTGTGCTTTGACCTGATTTTTCTGTATAATGGCTAAATAACTCGGTAATGAATACCTATTTTCTTGAGTTTCATAACTGGAATTTACATTTACCTATCTATCATTTGCAAATATGTTTATTTTTTGTCTCTTTTTGGAAAGGGGAAGGGGGGGTTAGATTTATCGTGGCTTGCTGGAATTGAGTGTTAATTTTTTTTTTCCTCTCTTTTTAAGTATTGCGAACAAAGTAAAAATAGAGAACCTATATTGTGTAAAAAAAAAAATAAGAAAAAAAAGAATACAATAAACTTAAAGTGTCTGCCTATGCATGTTTTATAAAAATCAAACAACGGAAAAATAGAAAATCTGAATACCTTGGCTGTGGAGGCCTGTTTTGAAATATATTGCGCTTTAGTGAACATATACTGGATATACCTGCATACTTTCAATTAACACCATGATGCTCTATGCCTTCAACTTATTTTGTAATTGAAGCATTTAATTATCTAAGATGGATGAGAAATCATATTTTTAACCTGCGCTTGTAAGTGCACACAGTCCAATTAAGCATGTTTGACAATTCTTGTGAGGTGTGTGGTTACATGTGTAACTCAAAAATGCATGATTAGCTGTTTGTGTCATATAACAGGTAAATCGGTTTTGTTCTGTTTTGTAAATGTGCCACAGAAAGTGTAATTTGATTCTTATTATTACTATTATTATTTGGAACTCTGCTTTGTATATCAGTTACAGGTTTGATACTGCTCAATACTTTAAGATGAAACGAGAAAAAAAAAATACTTCGATCTTTTTTAAGAACTGCTTAAGTGCCCAAGTAATTCACTACACGACATGAAGCCTTGCTTTTGTAATTTAACTTCAAAACTGTTGGCAGATGAGGCATGCACTTGCAACTATGAAAAGTATTTTATATAACTGTTCAATAAAAATGTGCATGAATTTCAACTTGAAATGAACCCGCTTCTCCTGTATGTATGCGTCTGTGTGCGTGAGTGAGTGTGTGTGTGTGTGTGTGAGAGAGAGAGAGAGAGAGAGACTCGGGGCTGTCCTTCAGTCCTACGCCAATGAATATGCAACCATGTAAAATAAAATCAAATACATAATATGCATATTCCTTCGGGCGTTTTTTGCATCGCAAGTGAGTAAAGCTGGATTATAGAGCTATACGTGATGGTGTGTGTTCACAGGAAACGCACTCGCCATCACCCGTAATTCAATCCTGCAAGGAAATCAAAGACACTTAACAATAGAGACGCTGTGTGTCATCCACACCACAGGGTTCAGGGGGTGAAAAGAGAGATGCTCGAAACCGACCGATCATCCTCCAACGCTGCACGCCGTACCACATGGAGTTAATACGCTCGCTGCATGTGAGTTGTGGTGTTCTCCTGCTGGGTACACACTCCTCTTAAGATTCTGGCATTGGCTGACCACAGTGTGTAGATAGGAAACGGCTCCTTGGCAGCTCCACAGCAAAGGTGTTTCCTCTTCATCAACCCTCCGTGACTCGGTTTGATTAAACGGCGAAGACAAAGCCAAGGTTTGCGCGAGCAAACCTGTGCAGGCAGGAGACAAACATCTTCAGGCTTCCTCTTTCACACAAAGACGAAATGTGCACGAGAATGTATGAGCTTTCATTTTATTGGTTTAATGCTCTTTAACTAAGAGCAATTAACTTCCATATGCAAATTTAATTACTCACATGTTGTGGTTTCTTTGCTGAAAGAGACATAGCTCCCCCATTCCCCCCAAAAAAAATCCAACCTACCTCTCCTTTTTAAGTAGCTGTCCAAATAAATATAATAATCCTGCACAAACAAACTACAATTTAACTAAGCAGCAAACATTTTCATCTCCCTGGTTTCTGAAGCGTCCTTTTGGTCTCTTTAGCCAAAATCAAACACAATGCTCAAATGAAAGGAAGTAAACTCTTAACATCCTGTTTTTTCGGGAGGGCCAAAAAACAGGAGCTTGATTTTTTTTAAACATGAAGACCAAGTGAGTTTGATGTAAAAGAGACAATGAAATGAGCAGAGGCGTCGCAGCCCACAGCTAACAAACCCTCTTCGTGACTTTCTCGGTGTCGTCCGAATCTCAGGAAAACACGACAATCTGCCATCTGTTTGGAACTCATATGTAGAAACTAGACTGAGCTGGAGGCGGGTAGCCTCCGCGGACTGCAAAGTGACCCATCTAAGGTCATCTCCATGCTTTCTGGAGGCACTCTTACATAAACAATGGAGAATAGTGAAACGTCACGGCTGGTATTTGAGCCGTTCCCAGTGGCCTGAGACTTGGCTCTTTGTCATCTTTTCCAGTCGTTTAATCAACAAAACAAACTTCAGTTTTGTGATTGCATTTTGGACTTTGTTGATGCGCGTCAATAGTTCAGCAGCAGTGTGCGTACACGTGATGCAAGCGGTTCCTGTTTTTCTGCGCGCGAGGCCTCTGGATCAGTGTCACCATCACTTATTAAGTGCTTCACGCGTGTATTTATCTTAGCATGTAAGTACTTCCTTAAAGTCCTTAGATATAGATTTTTAAAAGTTTGGTTTAGATTTTTATCCAAGCGAAATCCGTATTTAATTGTTTTTGCGATATCTCATCAGGTGGGTAAGTCCCAGTCTACTCCCAACTGGTGTCACAGCAGGAAAAAATAAGTAATGGGAGGTGCCCATGTATTCATACACAAAGCTGAGATCCCTGTTAAGTGGACATTGGTTTGTGCCCACTGGCCGCCTTGTTCTGGTCTCTGCAGCCACCCACTTTACGTCAGGAAGAGAAGGGAAGCCAGTGTATTTCCTCCCCTTCTTTATCTAAAGGAAGTGCCAAAATAAGCATTAGCAGCGGAGAGCCCAAACTCAGACACCTTTTCCACTGGCCACTCAGTCGGAGTCTGAGGAAGAAGTCAGAGGAGTTCACGGCGGCCGCAGACTCAACATGAAGACAATCAGGGTTCTTGTCCTCCTTCTTCTTGGGTCTGTCCACATCTTCACGCACGGTAGGGGGAACCATTCAAACCGCTCTTGGCTGGGATGCGTGCTGTTAGACATTATAGAATCAGAGCTGAAGGCCTTTCGAGGCTCTCCTTATAGGATCAGTTAGTTTCAGCTTTGCTTCTTTGCTTTATTAAAGGGAGGATTCCAAAAATGGCCTCCATTGCAATGTGTGAAATGTGATCATACTATCATATTTCCACAATTAGGGTGTCCTGTTTGTTTATTAAACAAAAAATATATTTAGTGTAGTTAAAAAATACATTGTGTGTGTGTGTGTGTGTGTGTGTTCTGATGAGTCACGTACGTTATCCTTTCCCATGTCATTTAGTTTTGGTATGTGCGAAGATAAAGATCACAGTGTTGTTCAAAAGACATTTACACTTTGAACCTCAGAGACATCCACTCTAAGAGTGCGTTTCCGTTAAGTCACGGTGAGATAAGCTGTGTGTGTGTGTGTGTGTGTGTCTGTGTGATGCAAGTATGAATATGAGCACGCCTTGAGTCGTCCTCCACTTTTATCACATTTATTACTTTATGCAAACAGTGATTTTAAAAAAAGAGTTCATTATTTTGCCATTTTGGATTTTTTTTTTTCTCATGAACATAAAATATGAAGCACAAAACCTCAGGAATGAGAAATCCCAGAGTGACAAATGATTGGAGGAAAGGAAAAACAGTGTGGCCCTCGGATTTGTTTTTTTTCCTTGCGCAGAGCCAAAAGTACTTGTAACTGTTCTGCACTGGGCAGATAGGTGATCCAACTGCAGATAACCAGTGGGAACCAATCTGCCCTCTCTCTCACAGCAACAACAGATCATTGTCCCGGGACGAAAATGTCCCATCTGGCATCAAATCTACTTCCAGCGGTAAACATCTGGAGGGAACACCCTCGCCTCGGCTACAGCCTGAGGCATTTTTCCTAAACTTTATGAACTTTTCTTTTTACACGGCAAGAAAAGCAATGAGAAGGAAATGAACCAAACTTTCTCTTAAGACTGGGTTGAACTTCAGTCACGTGGGTTTTATTTCATGGTGAAAAGATTTCAGACTCGAAACTGTGGATGGTTTTAAAGACTATGCACGCCTAGCAGAGCCTCATTATTCATTATTAGACTAAGGTATTGTAAGCTACTGTGAATACGCTACACATGTCTGATGGTAAAAGAACTTACTGTACTTACAAAAAGATGCGACTTGACTCGGACGGCCCCAAAAGATCTACAGATATGAGTTGAGGCTTTACTCAAAGGACTTGAGTTTTGGCTTGGTCTTGTTTTGATTTACAGGACTTGCGATTTGATATGAGACTTGCTCCAAAATTGACTTAGACTTGTATGAAATGACTTGAAGGATTGTGATTTTCTGGGGAAGACTTGTCTTCCATAGATGTCGACCTAGATCTTTGGACAATTCTTCTTCCCCGTCTTTGTTTTTGTCCGTCTCTTGCTGTGTTTTATGTGTTTTCGGAGTGTATTTTCTGTGTTTCTGACTGTGGTTACTAGTCCTCTAGGCAGCGCCACTTCTTAATCCTCACATGTTGGACTGAAGGCAGACTGGACGTTACGGTCACCATCGCCTCTTTAGGTATAAAGTGGTACTGTGAGACAGGATGGGCCAAAGCTAGCTGGCTAGCTTTCTAACTTCAAATACTTAGAGGTCTTGGACACATTATAGGACTTAAAAATAAAAAATACTTTATTTTGACTTGGACTTTCATTCATTTTAGGACTCGTGGCTGTGAATATTTCAGACTTGGTTTTATTTATTATTTATGGTTTATTTAAGCATTACACACTGGACTTTAGGCTTGTTTCGATGAATGATCTATAGTACAGTTGTATTTGAGGTTTGCTCTGAAATACTTGAGTCCTGACATGGATTTCATTTAAAGTGCAACTAGATTTGAGTTCTTGATTTCTTCCAGCAAAAAGTCCAGCATGTGGCCTTTGCTAAGATGCACTTCAGTCCGTCGGCGACCGCTCTGGCGTGACATAAGTTGAATGTCATCATCGCTGACAGTGATGTAGATAGGAAGTTTGGCTGCATAGGTCAGAGGACAACAATAGTGTGTCTGGGACAGGATGCAGCTTCTCGCTGCTGCTGCTGCTGTGTTTTAAGCAGAGGATATCCACTTCAACACGCCACAGCCTCCACCACCGTCTTGATTTCTCATCCCGACACTTGGTTCAAGGATTTCTCAGACACTCTCCTTTAGAGCCGTGCCAAACAGGAATGATGCAAATATGCAACTGTGAACCAAAAATAGAGAGTCTGTCTGAGGAAGTGTCTACTGTAGACAAACTGATTCTGGTGTTTTCATGATGGAAGCGTTCTGAACAACAAGCTGAGGACGCAAAGTAGGTAAGCCGGCAGGGTGATTCAGCATTTCTTACATGTGACTTACATTAGTATGCAGAAACAAATGTACTCTTCAACTTTCAATAAAAATTCATGAAAAGGGTCATCACAATTTTAAACAACACTCTGTGACTGGATGTGGATGCTGATGATTACTTCCTGTCACAAAAAAAAATGAAGATAAACAGCATGTCACAAAAGGAACAGCATTCAAACGGTTGTGTTTGTGCTTCACAGCTTCATCAGATGAATCAACACCACCACCACAAGGTAAAAAAGTACAATCACCAACAGCCTCATCAAAAACAGAAGTCTACGTATGAATTATGTGCAGCATTAAAGTCACTGTTCTACATGACGTACAATTATTTGCCTTCAGACAAAGAGTAAGATACAGAATATAGTATAGCGCTAGCTTAGCATAGCACAAAGACAGGAAATGGGGAAACAGCTGGCTTTGCTCAGTCCAGCAATGACAAGACCTGCCTACCACCCCCTCTAAAGATCACTAATTAACAGGTTATGTGTCCATTGTGTAATTTGTACAGAAAACACAGTGTGAGAACAACAATTTGCAGTTTAAACGTGATCCCGTGTGGGACTAGGACATTCAAACTGTTGTGTTTGTGCTTCACAGCTTCACCGGATGAATCAACACCAAAAGGTAACAAAGTACAATCACCAACAGCCTCATCAAAAACAAAAGTCTATGTATGAATTATGTGCAGCATTAAAGTCACTGTACATACGACGTACAATTATTTGCCTTCAGACAAAGAGTAAGATACAGAATATAGTATAGTGCTAGCTTAGCATAGCACAAAGCCAGGAAACGGGGAAACAGCTGATTTTGCTCAGTCCAGCAATGACAAGACCTGCCTACCACCCCTAATTCACACTAATTAACAGGTTATGTGTCCATTGTGTCATTTGTACAGAAAACACAGTGTGAGAACAACAATTTGCAGTTTAAACGTGATCCCGTGTGGGACTAGGACATTCAAACTGTTGTGTTTGTGCTTCACAGCTTCACCGGATGAATCAAAACCAAAAGGTAAAGTACAATCACCAACAGCCTCATCAAAAACAAAGTCTATGTATGAATTATGTGCAGCATAAAGTCACTGTACATACGACGTACAATTATTTGCCTCAGACAAAGAGTAAGATACAGAATATCGTATAGTGCTAGCCTTAGCATCAGCACAAAGCCAGGAAACGGGGAAACAGCTGATTTTGCTCAGTCCAACAATGACAAGACCTGCATACACCCCCTATATTCACACTAATTAACAGGTTATGGTCCATTGTGTCATTGTACAGAAAAACACAGTGGTGAGAACAACCAATTTGCAGTTAAACGTGATCCCGTGTGGGACTAGGACATTCAAACTGTTGTGTTTGTGCTTCACAGCTTCACCGGATGAATCAAAACCAAAAGGTAAAGTACAATCACCAACAGCCTCATCAAAAACAAAAGTCTATGTATGAATTATGTGCAGCATTAAAGTCACTGTTCTACATTATGTTACAATTATTTGTTTTCTGGCAAAAAGGAAGATGAGAAGATCAATACCACTGTCATATACGTAATACAGTATACCTGTATATTATATTGACCGTTTTGAACATAATAAAGCCAATAATGTAATAACTTAAGTAATAACTAGACTGGTGGACTAGACTTTTTCATCTAACACTGAGCAAACACATGTAGGTCACATGACCCATCTCTTCCTGAATTCTAGGTGATCCAACTACCATCTACACTTCACAGCAATGAATTAAATAATATTCCTGCATACATGAAATTATAATTTACATATCTAAGAAAATAAACAATATCCTAAATAAAGACTTTGTACAATAATATAAATTTAAATACATATATATAAAATATATATAAATAAATAATATAAATAATAAGGAGCGAGAGTGCTGCATAGTGCGTTCCCTTGATGAATGAACATGATGACTATGCCCTCCACTGTATCTATTTTTGATGAGCAAACTGCACAAAATAATCTTTTATTTCCAAGAAATGCAGTCCTATTTATGTATTATTACATTAGCGGATAACGATTTTTTAATGCTACGCTAATAACGTAATCACTTATTACATTATTACATTATTGGCATGTTATTGCGTTATTGGCTTTATCTAAATTATTACATTATTGGCAGGTGTTACATTATTGGACATTATTACATTATTGGTTGCTACGCAACCCCCTCTATAGGGAGCAGGAAAACAGCCTGCTTACCACTCCTCTATAGATCATGAATGACACGTTATATGTCTGTTGTGTAATCTGTACAAAAATTGTATGTCTCTCTTTTTTGTATATCAACAACAGCACCAACCCCGGCACCAGCCCCGAGTCCAACAACTTCAGCGATCACGACACGGGCCCCAACAGTCCAAAATGTACAAACACCCAAGACCACAGCTGCACCAACAGCAACCCCAGATGCAAGAACATCAATAACTCCATCTCCAAAATCAGCAACAGCAACAGCTACTAATAGCATCACCCCCAATAGCGCATCTTCTGACAATGGTGAGTGTGAGAATGTTTAGTAAAGATAGATCAGATCCAACAAATCTATGAGGCAATGTTTCTGAAAAAAAAGTCTTTCATTTTCTTTTCTTTTTTAGTGCTTCCAGCCCGATCAACTGTAAAACCAGACCACAACAACAGCAGTCAAAGTTAGACTTTCTGTTATTTTACTTTTTTTTATTATTATTTCTTTGGTGATGATACACAACTCATGAAGCCATGATTTTAACTTGATTTACACACATGCTATGGCACAAGGATGGCGGCGATGAGTAATTAAATGAACTCCAAAATATGACTAACATCTCCTGCTTAAGAATTACATCCGTCTCACATCCTGTTTGGAAGAAGAAGAATAAAGAACTTTTTGCCGACAAGGAGCAGGAGATTGCAACTTTTATTCGTTTTACAAATTTTATTTGTTTGATTTTATGTATTTTCTTTTTCTTCTCTCTGTTAGCTGTGAACCCAAGATCTCATCAGCCTAGGGATGGAGGTAATACCAGATTTGTGTGTGTTACATCATCAACACTGAACAAGCTTTTTGCTAGCGTGAAAAAACAAAGTGTGGCCATGATGGATGTCATTTTGGTTTTAAACGACGGTCAACCACTGTATTTTAAAGTGATATTTAAAATTGTTTGTCAAATCTTGTCAGGACCAAATGGCACTGAGACAGTATCACCGCCAACACACACTGGTATGTTCCAAATGATTGTTTGTGTGTTTTTATGATTGTCTCACAACCATTTCGAGTGAAAATGAAATGTAGACATTATACACACATATCCAAGTTTGACTCAAATGAAGATACTGATCTTTATTTTCTATAGTACACACACTATCCTGAATATTTGATTAACTGTATGTAGATGCTGGTGGATAACACTAGATAGGAAAACACTAGAATCTACACTAGAAAAGACTCCAGTCTCTGTAAACTCACTCTGCAGTTGTTCATATGTCGAGTGACTTGTATGGCTTTTATTTGAGTAATTCATTCATTTCAATGTGACAGTGAATCAGCCGACGCCAAGACCTGCAGCTGAAGACAATAGTACTAGTAAGTTATGCTGTACTTCGATACCGTGCATGGTCATGCTGCAAATAAAGCCACGAATGAAGAATGAAATGATATCAAAATCTAAATCATTTTTTAGTCACGCTGTTTAGTAATTAATACTCTTATTTTGAAAGGTCCTCCGAGCAACGATGGTCAGAAACTACCCCTTAAATCAGGTAATATATCAAACCTGAGCTGTGATGCCAAAGACTTTAGCATTATTTGTACTTATCATCCCTGTAGGTTTCATGAAAATGTGACCAGCGATGTCTGCAAGAAAATATCTGAAACATGGCTGTTTAGTATTTAAACACAGATTAGGCTAACGAAGCAGCAAAATGGCGAGTCGAGGTTCATTTTGGGGTGCTGCGACTGCTACATCACTGCTTCTGCCATTTGGTTTGACAGTAGAAGTCAAACTAGATTAATGTTTCCTCTAATGCCACCTCCAGACAACAGGATGTGGTGGATTGCGTTGCCTGCCCTCGTGGTTATAGCCGCTGCTGTCATTGTCCTCAGATTCAAATGCAAGAAGGTCCACAATCACACAGGTACGTTTACACCTGGTCAACTGTGGAGTGGAATGTTGCTTCATTTTTATAGATGGATACTATTTTTATTTGTTAATGTCTCCTCTTCTGGTCTTCTATTCAACAGAAACCATCGATAATGGAACGGAGAAGTAAGTTTGGACTTTGTGGCCATGGGCTGGGTTCAAACGCCGCGTGAACAGCTAACGCATTCATCACTTTTGCCTCTCTTACTCTCTCACAGTGCATCTTTCCAGAGCAGGCCGGAGAGCACCAGAGATGGTGTCATGCTCCTCGGAGTGAAGTCATCAGGCGGAGAAGAAAATGGTGAGCCGCCTTCCCTCTATTTCCTATGAGAGTTCCTTTCCAAGTTCCTTCTGTTTGTGCATTCTTCCATCACTTGGTGAAGCGGTTTCTCCAAACACGGACTTGCAATTATTCGAGGGAAGTAGCGGGCTTTTAATATCTCATTGTGCTGCATGGGCTTTAGGGGCTTTGCTGGGCAACAGAAGGTGTTTCCTGTGATTTCGCGCCCCCGCCCTCGAACAAGCAACAGGGCTTGAAAGATAGGGACTTCCTAACATAAACACAGATTATTTTGGACAGGAGCTATTGTGCAGCCAGTAAATGTCAGTATGGCCCAGACAAAGCAGGCGTGAGTGCGCTGAACGCATGTGGCACATCCATGGGTGCGCACGTGCCATACGTGGTTTGTACACAGACTTGGTACCCCTTCACCCCACCCATGAAAAATGGAAGAAAAAAAAAAATCTGGGCACTACATGTCCTGCCTTACTTCCCCAATACAATCAGGCCTGGGTGACTTGGCTGAGAGCTTCAGAGGGAAGTGGAGTCATGCTTTAGGAATTCTGCTGAGGAAGAAAGTGTTTATGTTGTCACAGCCTACTGGACTTCTATGGATTGTATCGTAAATTCTTATCTGACAGCCAGACATACTCGTATGTACCACACTTAGAATCCCACACCCTTGAAGTAAAAGCTTTTTTACTCACTTAATGAACTATCAGTACCAATGTTTTAAAAAAAAAAAAAACGACTCTTCCTAACTATCCTAAATATAATGCAATATAATGATTTCAGGCTGGTTTCAGGAAAGTGGTTTTAGATGAAGCGGTGGGAACGTTTACCAGCATGGTCCTAACGTGCTATCACTCAGCGAGTTTAGTCAATGCAGCACTGCCGTCTAGTGTCGGAACGGATGATCCTCTCAAAAACACGACCCAGAGCTTCTTTTTTTTTTTTTCCTGATCATTTTTCAAGCTGGATAAAGGTTTTCATTTTATGAGCGCAGCACAGTTTTGTCTCAGCGTGAGCTCATCACTTCCCTCCGTCTGTTATGTGTGTTCCAGATGCTGCCAGATAAAGACGAAGAAGGGCCGAAACATCGAGATCGAGCCAGCGGATGAGTCACAGCTGTTGCCCACACACTTGACGGCCTGGAGGAAATGTTTCGATGTTTAATTGTTCTGGCGAATTTTGTGAAGCAGAAAAGTGTTGACCAGTGTTTTTTGTTTTTGTTTGTTTAAATGTATGATTCTGTATGCTGAAAGCAGTTTTACATAGCACAGTTTGTGGCTGTGATCATAAATCTCAGAGTGAGTGAGCCCTACACGGTAAATCTCCTCGAACGCTGGCTATGAGTTTGGTTTGACGCAGTAAGCAGGTAGAATGCCGCTTGTGAAAATTAGCAAATGAAAACTTTATTTCAGTATATTGTTGACAAAGACGGACCTGAACACAGCTGCACGGCTGATTTCAAGTCTACATGTTGGGGCCACAAAACACATTTTCTGTACAGTGCACTGACCTCAGAACAATCACATCTTTGATGTAAGAAGTTTTATAAGTATCATTTGGTTTTGTCATTTATTTGCCTTGAACTTTTTCCATGTGTCTTTCAGAGTCACCAGATGATGGTATAAAGACTGGCTGTTTGAGGTGTATTTCATCTTTACTTTTTATGTATTTCTAAAGTATTTTTAAGTGTTCTTAAAAAGGTAGTAGTTAAATATTCCACCAGGCTTCTCCGGCCGGAAAAGTTTTTTAAATTTTTTTTTTTAGCTACGCTCTTTCCTCACACGACCGTACTGTAAATTCACCAGCAACTCTGTGTGTGCATGTAGGTCAGCCTGCATTAATGGTGGGATTCTTTTTCATTTTTTTCAGTAAGTATATATCGTTCAAGCACAAAGAAAGCACATGCAGAAGACTGCAATTTTAAAGACACTGGAACTGTTTTATAGCTGTAATTTGTCAATTTCCTCAATAAAATCACTGGAAAACGGGTTGCTTGTGCAGCCTCGGCTCAGTTTCGGGTTTTATTTGACATTTGTAGGCGAACACAGGGTCAAAAGTACAATGACTTGTGTTGGTGTTAAGAGCAACAGTTCTAGACATAGAGGATGAATGGCTAAGCAATACAACTTAAGTACTGAGTATGTATGAGTGTCAAGTATCAAGTGTACACAAGAGGTATCACTCTATGAATAAATATAAATTTACTATATACTGTACTGAGGCGTCTTGTACTGAATGTAACGTTGTAAAGCACCAACAGTGTCGTGTCAGTTCAGTGATTCAGCACTAGATGGAGCAGGCAGTCAACACAAAGAAAGCATGCTGTACTTTTGCCCCCCCAGTTCATGAGCTGGTGTTTATTGCAGAGAGGTTTCATGAGGTTGTTGACAGAGGAGTGCGATTTAGACAACCAGTGTCAAACTCTCGCTCTGCCGCCCTGCATCCCCTTCGCAACATAATAATCAGGGCAGATGCGCTCGAAACCAGCATCGCCATGATTTTTTAAAATTGAATTCATTTAATTTCCTCCCATGAATTCAAATAACTTTTGCCATTTTGTAGCCCTGGCCTCCATTTTGAAGCGATTCACACACGGGGTTATACGGACCGGCTCCATCTGTGGCCTCTGTAAGCTGAGACTGAGTAACAGCTTCGGCTGTGGGCACATTTCCCTCAAAGAGACAGTGAGCAGGCTGGCAGCAGGCCCATCACACACCACTATAATGCAATAACAGCTGTGGCATAGGCTGAGTTACAGTCATGCCAGGCTCCTTCAGCTTCACTCTACAACTTGCAGTGTTTCATCTCGCTCTTTTAGGCAGATATCTGCTCATCTCTGACAGTGAAGAATCAATACAAACGTCAGTGTTCGGTTCATTTTAACCGAGTGCACTTACAAAATTGAATCCTAATGATTACTGCCTTTGTATGGCAGTAACACTGACTGAAGGCTACCATATGCTTCAGAGACTCAATTGAGGTAATTTACACATATTAAATATCTAAATCTGGGATGTTTGCAGCACGGCACTAAAATTTAACGGCTCGGCACAATGAAAATTGCTCCCTTAGGAGTGATTCTCTGGAGGAGAAAAAAAAAAAAAACACGACTTACTTAAAACTTTTATTAAAAAATCGGATGCTCACACTGTCTGGAATTCCTCGGTGAGACGATAATGGGCCCAAATGGAAGATAAAAAATAAATATTTTGATTTAACTACTGCACATTTCCTGTCTCTAATTTAGGATGCCCAATTAGACAAGGAGATTAGAGGTGCGATATTCCTGCAGAGAAAATGTCTCCCGGCGGAGTCCTTTGTGTTTGTCAAACAGCTGTTGTCACTGGGTTTTGGCCTATTCTACTCAACTACTGCTGCTGCTTCCAAAATGCTACCTAGGTAAATGTGGACTTCTAGCATCGAAGCACACTTAAGAAGGCCTACTAAAAGGTGACTACAAGTGACATTAAAGATGCATAAAAACAGGCGGCGTGCATTTATGCACAATCAGGTAATGCTCCCTCTCCGTTTATTTGAAATATAATAGGTGTAAGGGATTTTATCAGGTATTTGTCAGTGTGTGGGACCTTATCTGCATATTCTAAATAATACAAACCATGCAATTTATGTATGATATGCAAGAGTGCAAAACTGTTACGCTAAGAATCTATTAAGAAGGTGCAATCCCATTAAAAGGAACATGATTTATATGAACGTGCATAAGGGAATATTTTGTCTGCTGGCTTGAACAAGGAGTATTTTTGTTTTCCACTTTTTCACTTGAGAGAACTTCTTTAATTAAGTGCGCAAGGAGCAGCGAGGCTCTCGTGTGCACGAGGAACTCTCCTGCACATGCAACCAGTTATCTCCAGTGGAGATAGAGAAACGCAACTCAGCAAAAAGAGCTCCCTGTTGTTAAATTTCATGGGGGAGGATATCACTGAGCAGAGAGTTGTGCCAGCCAGGCATTCCAGGGGTCTTGACGGGGGATAACAGAAGGTTCATCTGAACTGCGATGGATTAGTAACCTGAAACACAACACGTTTTATCTTTTGCCTCATTCAGGGAAACAGGAGTTGGCACATGGAGCAAATTCAAAAGCAGATTTGAGTTAACTCGCCTTACCAACGGGGAGTGAAGGTCGAAAGCAGAGGTGCTTCACACATTAATAACCCGGTGTCTGCTTCTCTTTTCTTTTTCGCTGTATCTTGCATTGTCATTGCAAAAGAGAAAGATTCATTCAGCCCTTAATAACGAGATGAATCCAAGTGAGATTACAAGCCTTGATCTGGACAGTGTGATAGAAACCTACAGACAGATGGGGCTTCACATAATGAAATTAATATAGAGGCCGAATGTAATCAAAAGGCATTGGAAACATTTTAAGCACCGACAAATGGATTGATCTCCCAGAGTTGGGACAGTTGCTGTAAACACATTAGGTCGTTAGAGCTTTTGGCTGCAGAGTATTATTCCATGCAGCAGTTCAGAGATCATCAACTCTGTTTGAACTTAAAGGACAATCAGAAAAAGTGAACTGCAAAATATCTAAACATAACTAGTATTACATAGTTTATCTGACTTCCTCATTCCGCACACGTTTTTTGGGTGTTTGCATGATCCGCCACATCCTCTAAATTGTGCAGCGCTCTCTCGAATGTATTTCCAGTGGAGAAAACATCATAGCGTGCCCTCTAGCATGCCCTTAAAAGAGAGAAAACATGCTGCAATGCCCCCTGAAGTGCCCTTCCAGTGGAGAAAACATGATGCAGGGTCCACTAGGTTGCCCTTTCGGTGCAGAAAAACGTGCTCTCTACGGTGCGCTTAGTTGAGAAAACACACACACAAGGGTGCCCTTAAAATAGAGAAAACATGACGCAATGCCTTCTAGGATGCCCTTCCAAGTGCAAAAAAAAAAAATCATGCAGTGCCGTATAGTCTGCTCTGCATACTACCAAAGTGTTTGAAACAGTTATAATATAAATACATCATGAGTTTCTGCCTGTTGGTGCCCCACCACTCGGGGCCCTTTTTATTTTAACACCCTTCATACTCCAGACTCACATACACACAGACCTCCAGACTTCATACGCCACGCTGATACTCTTATAGCTAAATGAAACTGGTCATCTGAATTTACTGCTTCATATACAGTTTTATGCATCTGCTGTAGACATTGCTGTTAACCCACATTGTAGCCGGCGATGACAGCATCTGCTGATAAGGGACAGACACTGCGTGGACAGTTTTCGGGCAGTCTCTCCTATAAAAGTGATT
Source organism: Nibea albiflora (assembly GCA_014281875.1). Taxonomy (NCBI): domain Eukaryota; kingdom Metazoa; phylum Chordata; class Actinopteri; family Sciaenidae; genus Nibea; species Nibea albiflora. The sequence goes on from CM024809.1 coordinate 11,642,944, forward strand.
CGTAAGCAACTAATCTTGGTTTCTGCGAGGCTCATTCTCCAGATGATCTAACAATATTAGATCTCATCCTGTTTGCAACTCTACTTGGCTGACCTGCATAGATGTTATTTTAAACACTTAATGAGTCTGTTTCGGCTTGTTAAGTTTTTTATGATACAGAGTAAAAATGTGGGCCACTGGGTCTAAAGGACAACTTTCTCAGCAAAATAGCGACCTTGTATATTTAACATAGATTTAGCTCCAAATGCATGCATGCATTGCAGCCGAAAAATGATCAAACAGCCAATATTGTTTTATTCATTTTTAAGCATTCAGGTTGCTTCATCCCGTGCTGACAGCCTTTTGCACATACCTTAAACAAAAGCCTTGCTTATCTAGTACTTTACACAGTATATGCTTGCATCCACAAAGGCAGTAACACTACCTAAAGCATGTGACTTTTTTTTTTTCTGTGGCCTATCTAGTTCTCCCCATGTGACTGGAGGAAAGCTCTCTCACTCTCTCGTCCACTGGATTCCATTACCCTTTAGCCAGCAAGAGCTGCTTGGGGTAAGAGGGGCAGATCCAGTTACTGGGAGGACATTTCTGTTGAGATAGTGTATGATGAGGGATAAACTGCTGATGAGCTGAACAACTGTGCTCCGAGTTTTATCTGCCAAATGTACACAAGCATACACATACAAATACAGTAAGATGAGACATTTTGGCTCGGTAAAGAGGAGGCTTCCTCCTTCTTTATGAAAAGATCCACAGGATAAGCTGGGGAAAAGCCGCAGATGCCTGTTTGGATTTGTTTCAGACATCTATCTGGAAGAATGTTTTGCTTATTTTGCACATAATTACATGTCTGTCAAGGGTGAAAGCCACTTCTCTGAGCTTCTATTTGTGGCGTCCTTTTTTCATATGGCAGCCACTAATAATGCTTCATTTTGCTGCAGACCCATGGACGCTCCTGGATTGGCATGTGACAGTTCGAGGCAGTGCTCTTGAGGTCAAGCCAAAAAAACTTCACATTCATACTTCTGCTTTTTATTTCACGACCTGCGCCGTGTTTCACTGTGCTCATCCAGCTGGAAAATGCTGCCCATGTCGCAGTTTGCGATTGTCCCTTTTAACGAGTATTTGTTCAAATTAAAAATCAATCAATGAATTTTTCTTTTGTTTCTTTTTCTTTTCTGTTCTTTTATTGCATGCATGTAACCAGAACATGATAGCATGCAAGAAATGTGATTAAAAGTCTCAAAAAGCATGGTAAAAGATCAATAAATAAAATAATAACTAAAACCAATGTATGAGTAAGTAGATGAAATATAAACTTTAGTTCATACAAGGTTGTGTATCTACCCTAAAAGTCAATATTTTAATCAAGAATAACAATTATTTCTTAAGCATTCAACAACAACAAAGCCTCATGGGAGATGTAGTAGTTGTTGAATGTCGTAATAGAAGCTGTTCTGTTGATTTGGAGCTCATCTAAAGTCCTATTTGTGCATCGATATCAATGCTGCATGGTTGTTCCACAAATTTTTTTTAAAAAATTAACAAATAAACTATACGGGTCAAATGTATCTGTCACCTAACCCTCTGAAATTTAAGCTGATGTGATGCCATTTGTCCTCCAATATTTCGGTTTTTGGTTCAGTTTTGTACTCAGAAAAGTAAATCTGATATTATTATAATAACTATGTCTGCTTTTCTTGGCTTAGTTTTGCTCAAATTCATGGTGTCAGCTTTATAAAAAGTGCTATATGACTCCTATCCTGCCAGTCAGGTGGATGAACCCCTGTGTGCAACCACATAACATCTATTTTTCAAACCCAATGACAAAAACTTCACATCACAGCCTGCAGGCAAAGACCTGCCCGCGTAGCAACACCAATATTCCCCTCAAGTATTGGTCAATTATTACATTTAAACCCCATTTCGCGGGCCAATCGGGGAGCAGCGTCGAGAGGCGAGCTCTGATTGGTCAAACCCTCGAGTCAGCTGAGGAGCAGGAATGTATAAATATTCCTCACAACTTTGCCCTGCTGCAGTGTGTTTGTGTGTCTGTGTGTGTGTCAGTGTGGGAGGGAGAAAAAAAAAAAGAAATACGGCGTGCGAATTTATTTATGAGAGAGATTTAATTGTTTTGCACTAAATAATATTTAAGGTAAGTCGTTTTATATCGCGAACAGAGGTCTGCTAGCTAGAAATGAACGGCGAAAGTAGTGCAGCTAAACTTCTGGTTTGTTGGTGGGGGGGCGGGAAGTGACGGGTTGTCTTGATAGCTAACGTTACGTTGTGACAGTTTGAAGCGTTTGCATGCTGAGACACCTTTAATGAGACACCTGTTTCTTATCGAGCTAGAAATACTCCCGCTTCGACTGTTGCACTGACTCTTCCTCTGTTTTTTTCTTCTTCGTCTTCTCTTTCTTCTTCTTCTGCTGTTGTAGTTCTCAAGCAGCTTTGCTTTAAAAAAAGATAACAAAGGCAGAAGGAAAACAGCCCACACCTGGAGAAATCAAGGCTGTCACCATGGTTGCCACAAGCACGTTAAAGACCAAAAGCAGCGAATGTATCTCTGAATTGGTTGACCGAAGATATGACCAGGCTTGCATTGAGAAAGGTACGTCTACTGGACTTTTCTTTGTGTGTGTGTGTTTTGTTTTGTTTTTGTTCTTCCCAGTTGTGTGTGTGTGTGTGCTTGTTTATCCCTGAGTGTGGTGCATGGCTGCAGCAGTGGAGGGGAGGGAGGGGAGGAGAGAGAGAGAAGTCAACAGAGGATGAAGTCATCCCTTCACCCAGTCTGCACAACAGCAGCCTGAATATGAGGGCAGATCTGACAGGATGTTTCTCTACAAACCTGACTCGATGCACTGCAAAACATACGCTGTGCCCTGTTTGAATCCTATCCTTTTTTTAGCAGTCTGTCCGTGATGCTCATCTTTTGTTTTCTCGTGTGAAAGCATTGACTCAGTGCAACCAGAGCGTGCAAAACTCCCTAAATCACTTACAAATTTCTAATTTAAGATTAGAGTCTATCCTATATAAAAACCTCAGTGTGATTCGTGCATGTTTGCGTCTCAAACCATTCATTGTCCTGCAAGAAAGCTGGTCCTGCTCCCTAAATGTTCCCACTTCCATTGTTTTCCCAGAACTGGACTTCTGGGATCACTGCTTGGCCGAGCCCCAGAGAAATGCCGATGTCACAGAGGATAGAACTTGTCAACAGCTGGCCAAGATGTTTGAAAACTGCCTGTCACGAGCCAAGAAGACGACGCTGCACTGCTCCTCTGTGCTGGTACCAGAGAAGCTCACGCGGAGAATAGCTCGCGAGGTCCTGCGGCTGTCGTCCTGCGAGCCCTGCGGCCTGCGCGGCTGCGTCCTCTACGTCCACCTGGAGCTGGACAAGGGCTGCAAGCGGCTGGAGCGCATCGTGTACGATGCCACCGTGGTGCCCACATTTGAGCTGACTCTTGTGTTCAAACAGGATGGCACCGCCTGGCCCAGCCTGAGGGACTTCCTTTTCATGGGAACCTGCTTTGCCCCAACTTTCAGGCACGTACTTAAACTGAGTCCAGGTTTCCGGCTTGTCAAGAAAAAACTGTACTCCTCCTCGGCTGGTACCGTGGTAGAGGAGTGCTGAACTATGGGAGGGATTAGAGCGGGATATCAGGTTTCCTGTGGGTAAACGCACTTCTGCCCAAATGTAAATGACACTCCAGTGGTGTCATATTTTCTACAGTGTTTTTGTACAATACACTTTGTCCGTTCAACTATTAGTAGCCAGTCGATCAGTTTGGAGCTTTGGATGTAAAGTTAAAAGCTTTTGCATAAATGAGCCTCATAGTTCTGGGTTTGGCTTCAGTGTTTCTTAAAGCTTTTTTTTTTTTCTTTCTTTTTTCTTTTTTAAATCAGCAAAATTGTAATATTCTGGGTGTTTGGGTTTTTTTGTTTTTTCTAATCGGAGCGTTTGTTGCTCGGACACAATTTTAAATCGTACAACTTTGCAGAGATGAATGTAAAAATGTTCACGTCAAACATGTTTGAGAGGGACATACCGTGGGTACACATTTGTTAAAGACACTAGCCACTTTGTTGACGCGTCTGCACGTTTCCAGATGCGTTGAATGTGTTCAGCGGCAGTAAGCACACCTAGGCTTGAATAGGAGACTGAATTTTTTTTAGTCTTTTGGGGGCCATATGTAGCTGGTTGTGTGATGCTGTATTTAGGGCTGCGGATGGGTTTTTAAGACTGAATGTCCTGTGACGATGCTGCTGTCATGGTGTGGGCTTCTCACACTAGGGCAACGTGGATGCCTTAAATGTCTGTTTTCACTTGGATCACAGCTTACGTGTACATTTAGTGTAAATGTTTTACTGAAATTTTTTTTTTTATACCCCCTCACCCCTAGACCTGCTTTTTCAATGCAGCGCCTTTATAGATTAAAAGGATGGTTCACCCAAATGTAACGGCTTATTCGTTTTTATGTACTTGTAACCGGGACGTGCAAAGAAATTACTGGAGGTCCAGCTGGTAATTTATGATTTTTGGTAAATTCCCTACATTTTTTTTTTTCATGCCATGTGAAACTTCCTGTTGAAGGAGACTAGATCTTGTCTATTAGACAATAAAAAATTTAAACTGACATTTGTCTCAGTGCACTTTGTTGTACAGCCTGAATAATTTTATTTATTTATTCAGCAGTCACAGAACATTACTGTGCATATTCTGGAGACATGACCAAGCCTACTAAGCCTGGAGTGGGCAGGCGGCAGGGAGACAATGCAGGCTTTTCAAACAGAACAAGATCTCCACAAGAATGTGATGTGTTTATTATGCATGGTGCTGGATGGGATGAGACAAGAATTTTCAGCTTGACATCATGAAAGCCACCAGCAGTCACTGTAAAGCAACTTTATAGGCATCATAAAGTTTATTTAGGCATGGTTTTACGAGTCCTTTAACTTATCCATATTAATATTTTATTGCTCTCATCTGCTCCTACGGGCCTGCTAAGAAACACTGGCCAAGATGGCACATAAGTAGCACAGTTTGTGCACAAACACTGCCGTAGATGTTTATATAAGCACATCAGCTGCTTGTCGTGCGAACCTGCAGAGTTTGTGTGACATTTCTCTCGCTGTCTTTAATGGAAGCGTCTCCATAGTGACTTTGCGGGCCTCTGTTTGCGAGCGATACAAATGAGATTCAGATGAGCTTAAGATTGTGACACTCCTGTGGGACAGGGCCTCTCATCGGATGCATGGTTTGAGGCTAAGTGAAGTAAGCCATTGACCTGATGGTGTACTACTTTATTCTTGATTGTGTTTAAGTCACGCGGCCACGTCATTCATGCACGGACAAGGGAACAGAGTGACGTGCTTACAGTAGGTTAATGGCAGAGGCACATGATCTTGCAGCGCTGTCATTGTGAGGGGACAAAGCACCAGTGATCATTTACTCTGTCACACGCCTTATCCCTTTCCCCCCTGCTGTGCTACTGTGGGTCAGTAATACCTCACTGTCTGTGGAGATTCACTGGTAAATATAGTAGTATGCCAAGTTTTCTATTAAGTTCAGTTACAAATGCTGAATCATGTATTTGACATTTGTCTTTATTCGCTAAAGAAGATTGATGCTAATCTGCATATTAAAGGTCAGGTGTGTTGGATTTAGGGAGGGGGTGGTATAATATGCAGAAATGTTTTCGGTCAGTGTATAATCACCCAAAAATAAGCACTGTTGTTTTTGCTACCATACAATGAGCCCAAACTTGCCACAGGTTCTCTTCCAATGAGGCCATTTTAAAAGGCCGTGTTCCTGCAGTAGCTCAGAACTGACACACTAAACACTCACTCTACAGAGGGCCTTTCACAGGGGTGAGGTGAGGAGAGTTGCTAGTACAGCAACTACACCACAAGATGCCAATAAATCTCACACAACAGTCCTTTAAACATATGAAATTAGAGCCAGGATATACATTTGTCTCGTGTAAAAGCTGGAAACAGAGGGAAACAGCTAGGTTACATGCACAAAAAGGGGTTATGTACCAAATTATTTCTCAGCTGGGATCAGTGACATTATTATTATAATTAATTATAATTAGGAACTTTGTTTTTAAGTACTTTTTAAAATTGTGGCATGTAGGGTTATGGTACATACTTGGTTTATGCTCTATGACCAAAGAAAGGCAAAGGCTGCTTGTACTGAGGCACACACCAACATAATTCATCCAGCCTCTGGCCTCATGGAAAAGTACTGGCGGCCTTTTTTACGTTGCTGCAACCAAACGAATCTGAGCTGCACTGTACGGTCTTGGCAGCTCATTCACTGAAGCTCATGAATCCATTGGGGGGGTACTTGAGATTCTCAGTGTCGACATGATTCATCTCAATCGGCACAGGTTTCAGTGACACTACCATGTTGTGAAATGTGTCCTTCCCCGCCACAGCTGCAGAATCAATCACACTGATCAGACTGGATGCACATCCCCACTGCCCACACAGCACATACTGTAGCCTCGACACCTTACAGATGTTTACCACCTTTTGGGTCCGTCTCCATCCCCACGGGGTGTCTAAGTCACTGGATAGGGCTGTTTGTTCCCAACTCTGAACTGGGCTGGAGTCCATATTTCCTCCTGACCCAGAGAACAACCTTATTCTGAGAAGATGGACATCTGATAAACTTGGATAAGGGTACATGGATGTCACACTGGGACTAGGGTTATTTTGTGACCCAGATATGTTTATCTGACCGTTTGTTTATAATCTGAGTAAACAATGCTCCTTTTTTATTTTATTTATTCTCACACCAGATGCCTGATGGAGGTCCACATGAATGGACATTGGACTTCATTTGCACAAACATCATTTTCTGTCAGGTATGATCACTCTAAAGTGTTCCCGAGCCACTGTGACAGACTGGCTCCAGAGAAAGTTGGACTCTTTCGATGTCCTGCATGGTAAACATGAGCTCGCTGTTTGCTCTTTACTGACGTTATATCATATGATTTGTGGGTATTGAAATTCAAATCGTTCAAACACTGGCCTGGCCTGGCCTGGCGCTATTGGAACTGACAACATGCAATGTCGGTCAGGGGAATTTTAAATCTACTTTGCATTGCCAAGTAGCACTTGAACACCTTAGCTGTGAGGGCACTGTGACACGAGTTAAACACAGGGACAGCACCCATAGTTTTATCACTGTAGTCATCAAGTATTAAATTTAAACCAACACAGGGACACAAGGGAAATGGAGGATATTGTATAATCCTATCAGAGTTAAGGTTAGCATAAGTAAGACTGTGAACATGGTAATATAGTTACAAAATGTCAACATGTTTGCATTGTCATTGCGAGCATGTTAGCATGCTTACATTAGCATTTAGCTTAAAGCACTGCTGTGCCTTAATATGGTCTTTTAGGGCAGCTAGCATGATGAAAAGATCCTTAATGTTTTTCATGGTAGAGGGATTAAAAAAACACATTTTCCATGCTAACAAATGTCTCACATAAAACGCTTATACTCTGCTAGCATAACATTATAGCATGTTACCTTCAAAACTCATGGAAGACAAAATAAATAGTCCTGCAATAAAACAAATAAAATAAAACAATATTTTTTATTTGAAACTTCTATTGTTGAGAGCAGTATAGTTTGTGTGTTGTCAGGATTTTGACATTTTGAGCTTGAATATGTTAAGTTATATACACAATATTTACACTTTTCAATATAATACAGTCCAGTACAAAATGGAAACCAGCCTCAGAAAAATGAAGAGATGAATCAACACTTTGACAAGATGACAGCAGAAACTGCTCTGGTTTTACACAGGAATTATTTGAGGATTTGTCGAGTCATTCAGCGCTTTTCCTTACAGCCTCTTTGCGCTTAACGGATACTTCAGCACTCAGGACGATGTTTTATGAGCTGTTGATTAACTTGATATTTGAAGGAAGTCTGACTCCACATCGTCTAAATACAGCATTTATGAGCATATGATTTCAAATTGATTGCTGCATGTGGTCAGATACCTTAAGGTCCTGGGCGTAACACTGTGTAAAGTACATGCAGTGCCTTCCTCCAGAACTTGGTGTCTTATTTTATGATTTTAGTCTCTGGTGTATTTATTATATCAACTTATGTAATACACATTATTTTGAGTAACTACGTAGAAACTGCATGAAGTTCGAAAATAAATTATTCCGACTGCTATTCACTGAAACGAAATAGGCCAAACAGACACATGATGCACATGTCTGACAGCAGTGTATTCCTAAAAAAATCTGGATATTTTGAGATGTTGCTATGCTATTTGCAGCAGTGTGGACAGAGCGTTATTTACGTGTCACTACAATGTTTATCTGCCCGGTGTGTGACCTTCGTCGGACAAGGTTTGGAGGAGCCTCCATAGCTAATGCTACTGCTGGCTTCAAGCATGGATTTCTGTGGCATCTGACAAGTGGGCGTTGTTTCACTTTTAACCTTTTATAGGGAGCTGCTAGAACTAGGCCTGGGTGTAATCACCTTCATGACAATGGTCCCCTGCATTAATAAAACTTCTTCAATGGAACTTATTTGATGTGTTGCATGAAAGTCTTCATAAGTCTCCATGAATTCTGTACAGGGCTGCACCATCCAAATAAGCTTTTCTCCTGGAATTGATCTTATCGAGATTGAAGTATGTGCCAAGACAAATCCTTGAGGAAAATAAAAAATAAACAGACAGTTTGACTCTAGGGAATGGTTAAAAGTGAATCTCTGCTGTCAATCTTGTAAAACAGGAAATGCTTTAGGATCATTAACCATGTTTTTCTTACTCACTTGTTTCCAGTAAAAATCTCATGTCTTAAAATAGTCTTCTCCTGAAAAGCATGATAACACCCTGGCAGAAACCTGTAGGAGATTTTATGATAATTATATGACAAACTGAGGACAAACTGGTCACGAATAGAGCAGGATTGTTTTATGTACAAAGATGAACAACTTGCAACCACAGCGACATGTTTATTCCACTGCTTTCCTTGAAACAGCAGCTCACGAAATGTTCTTTTCTGTTTCAAAACTGAATTCTAAGCGCAGACCACACAAAAAGAGTATAAATTATCATTACTAAGATGTGTTGCAGCTCATTTAATTGTTGCCTGAGAGTGTGTAGGAGGAGTGAAGTGGCCACGACCCCTTTCACACGTCGCTCTTCATTGTCATGCATTTATACAGTATCTTGATATTTATTCCACCTCAGTATTAACCTAATTAGCAATTCAAAATCTCATTTTTTTTATAAACCCTGGCCAAGGTTAAATCTTCTGTGCTATATTTCCTGCATTTATTAGATATTATTCAAAACAGATTTATATTCTACTCAAGATTCACGCATCAAAGTAAAATTAGACGCTGTTCTTACTGGTGCTGCTATTATTTAACCTCTATCTTGTTACTTGGCTCATCTGGTGGAACAATGGTTTCATCATTCATTAGACAGATGAAATGTCTCTCGAGTGTGTGTGTGTTCCAGACTGCCATTCTTAGGATGCCCTGTCTCATTTTGTTCACTCATTCTGGCACTGAAATCAAACCAGCTGTCTTTTGTAATGTCAGACATAGTTTTGTAGCTTAAGGGCTTCATTCAGTAACTGGACCATGCAGAATTATTAATTATAACTACCGTCATTAAACGTTTAAAGTGGAGTTTGTGTATGTGTGTGTATGTATTCTTTGGTTAATGTTTTTGGATGCCAGATGGCTTGTGGAATTGCTGCGCTATGAAGTGCAATAACATGCAACTACTGTTATAATGATGGACAATAATAATGATAGACAATAATTATCAATCAGGTCAATGTTTTGGCTCAGGAGGTGTGGAGTCTCACAGCCCAGAGATTCTACTGCCATCTAGTGGACAGGATGGATGACAACAATGTTTGACAACAGTTGCACACAAACTACACGTATTTTAGTGGTTAATAAAAGTTATTCTGTGCCAAAAATGTCAAACGTTTTACTACTGATAAATACTATTTATATGGCCTTTTAGTTTTTGTATTTTTTATTAGTCAAATATATTGTAATAGAAATGTATGCGCCTTCATGCTTTTGTTCTGAAGGTCTACCGGAAAAGTCATTTACAGCACTGGTGTCCTCGCGGTTGCCAGGGGCAACACAAGCACCGGGCGACGCTGGCGGGTAAAGTCACGATTAACCTGTAGTTTTCAGCTAATTAGATTATTAATTGGTTACGTTTAAGACTATTCTCAGCATTTTGATCTATTTCATAATATAGATAATCGACACTGAGCGGAAATGCCACCAAAGGCAGCTAAAAAGGGCTCAGCCAAAAAGTCCAGTGCTGCTGGCGCCGCAGTTGGCAACAAGAACTGGGAGGCTGGTCTCACCAGAGCAGAGTTTGAAGAGGTTTGTTAGCTCACTTATCATGTGTGTTCAAAACATTTCCATTTTATCCCACAAGGTAAAACTTTTTAGTAAATGTCTACAAATGGTAGTTAACTGACTCTTACAGGTTAAAGGTTTTGCTAGCTGCGTTGTGCGCGCAGGAGATTTTTATTCTTCATATCAGGTTTAAGGATATAACATGAGTTGTTCTCCTCCAAACTGTTCCTTCATACGATTTGAGACATTTTAACAAAGCCATTCTGCAAGTTTATAGAAAATGTATCGCCAAATATACTTTCTATACTAAATACTAGTAAGTAAATACTATTAACAATAAACCTTTGAGCTTTTGTTTTGAAGGGGAGACGAACAAACAGGAAGTCGTGGTTATTTGTTGTTGAAGTTACCTTAACGCACTTCTCTTCATGAAAACTTGCTAAAATATACCAAAGAACTGACATGTTCTACTTTTTTTTTTTTACTCCTAACTTGCTCACACTCCGACATTTTAACCGTGTTTCTGCGGGTAACGTTTAGCTTTTCTCCTGTCGGTGAAAGTCACGTGACGCACGGCGTCCACGAAGTGAGCGCGTGAACTCACCTGTCAATTAAGTGCAAAGGAAACAGGGCGGGGCATGATGTGAAACGAGTGTGTCTGTTCACTCGGATGATGTGCCGTGTTGTCCTGTTATTTTAATGTCCTTTCCAGGAGTCGTGGCAGGCCTGTGTGTCTTTTGTGGTTGGAAGAAGTCCAGAAGATGAGGAACTGATCCGGGCTTTGGCTTTGGCCGCACAACAACCACTGCGCAAGCTTTTCAGCGTGTTGACCTGGGACAGCACTCTTGCTAAGGTATTAGTTTGGTTCAAGTCTATTAATAGTCCATCCTGTATTTTTTCTACAGCTCTTTTTTTTTTATTGTAATTTTTCTGGGCCACTGCAGTACTTAAATTGTCCTGCATACTTAAACTAAACAAACTTAAATTTGTAAAGTGATGTGCTAACAAAATGGTGTCAGTCCACTCTAATATTTTGTCTTTTGTTTTCTCTCCATATTTATTACAGATCCACGAACTAGGAAATCTCAAAGCAAAAAAACCTGATGATGTTCCCCCGTTCTTTGAGGTGCGTTTCAGATGAGTAAATTATTAACTGCATTAGAGTATGGGTGTTTTTTTAATATGTTGTGCCTCCCTTCTGGCTTTGTTCTCTGTGTTTGTATCCCGTGTAGGTTACAGAGCCTGCTAAAGTGCTGTTGGATGCAGGAGAGGAGATTCCCTGTGACCTGATGGCAAAAATACTGAAGTCCCAACTGCTACAGGTCAAAGCCAACGATCAGCAGAGGAGGGAAGCCGAGCAGGTGAGTTTTCCCTCATGTATGCGATTCTGTGTGTTGATTATTATACATTAACATCAGCGTTGAACTGTAGTGGATATTCACTTAGGCTTCAGTTGCAGTATTCTTACAATCATGACAATTTTAGCATTGAAGAGTCGAGTAGAGGAGTTTTTTCCAAGGGTTTTTGTATAATTTCTGTCCACGTCTTCTTAAGGCTGAGGAAGTAAAGACAAAGGCAGGTCCTCCTGCTTCCGGCAAAGACAAAGGAGGGGCCAAGGCACCTGACAAAAAGGGGAAGAGTCCACCCTCACCTGTGGGAAATTCCAAGGAGAAGAAGACCAAGCTGAAACGCAGAGATGATGCTGAGCCACCAAAGTTCATAGGTAAAAACTCTGATTAAAACCAACTGTGTGTGTAAATAGTGAGACAATGCTAAGTTAAAGACATCTATGGTGGTGTGTATGTGCTTGTGTACAAGAAAGAGAAGTTAGACATAGATTATCATGTCATGTGTGTCCATGCCTAGATGATGAACCAGAGGATGGTCCTCAACACTACATCCTCGTCCTGGGCTTCCACCAGCCCCACTTGGTTGCGGCGCTTGATGCCATAGGTGTACACGTAGCCAGTGTCATCAAATTATGTTCAGGGCCCACGCAAACTTCTCAGGGGCAACAGGAACAACATATCTGTGAGGGCAGTGAGCAGAGTCTGAGAGCGTCTCCAGTTTTGGATGCAGGTAAAGAGCCTTCAGTATACAATATTCATGACTCTTTCACAGATTTAATAATGCACTTTAGAGCTATAATAGATTTTACATGGGTTCAAACTATCATTTTCATATTTATTGTATGTTATATGTAAGATGATCATGGCGGTGTAGAGCTGGCTGCGCAAACCAGGAAGTTGGATCTATTCTGGTCAGGTCTGAGATCAGTTCTGGACAGCGGGCCACTGGACTCCAAGCTCCATGATGTTGCTCAGCTCAGCTACACTGTCCCAGATCTCTCGCCTTCCTTTCATACACAGGACCCCGAGGTTGAGGTGAGTTGTTCCTGTCTGATTTCCTGTTTAGTCATTCTCAAGCTCCTTTTGTGTCTGCCCTCCTCTCCCTTCCTCCTCTAATCTGTGTGTGCGTGTGTCTCCTGCTGAAGATGGGAATCCAAATCTTTGAAGGTGTGGCCAGTCTCATATATGACTGTCTGGACTGGCGCAGGCAATATCAGCACTACCGCGACAACATGAGACTGATTAGCGTAGCCACTGTTGTTGAGTTGGATCCACAGCCTGCAGAGGTACACATTTACTCACATGCAACACCACAATACAGCTGCAACTAATTATTATTATGATTGTCTTGTTTTTATGTCTTGTTTTGTTCAAACATCAGTAAAAGGTGATGGTTCTGATATCCTTAAGTGCTTAATTCATCAGAGCAGTAGTCCAAAACATAAAGATATTCAGTTCCCTTGTAAAAACATTGCTCTAGCAGAGGATGGTTTCGATCCATCGACCTCTGGGTTATGGGCCCAGCACGCTTCCGCTGCGCCACTCTGCTTCACGAGCCAATGTTGACTCAAACACGCCTTTCATAGCTGAGCAGGCGAGCACATGATCCACTGCTGTAGGCAGCAGCATTGACATTGCAACTCTCATTTTAGTTCATTATCTTTGGACGGTGATGGCAGCATTTGTGTGAAATCAAATCAGGAAAACATGAATGTGTTCAGATCCTGTCTGATGTCCTTCATTACAGCCTTCATTTTCATACAACATGGAACACCATGAGCTGACCTACAACATATGTGAACACCAAAGTGACCCAGTGAACAGTTTATAGTTGTTTTGTGTGTTTTTCATGTGCCAGGTTGTGCCGACTCCTCTCCCCATGACTCCACACTCCAAGAAGAAGTTGGTGCGTGAGGAAAACCCACCACAAGGTAAAACATTCTCTTTAACACTCCTCTCTTTCATATATCGGAGTGTGTGTGTGTGTGTGTACGTGTGTGTTAATCAAACGTGTTTTAAAAACTCAGACTAGGATGCCACCTTCTTCCCTCTCTGTCCTCTCTTCTTTACATACAGAGACTGAAGAGCTTCCTCTCTCTACAGACGTGGACATGCGTTACTATAGCAACCTACTTGACCTGGTTCCCCCTGAAGCCTGCTCTGTGCCTCTAATTTTGCACTGTATGCTGGAACAGGTCTGCGTGCGTATTATGAGTATCCATATGTACCCAGAATGGGTGAGATTTGACTTATGTGGTATGTGCTTTTCTTTCCTATATCTGTGCCCATATTTCCATATTTATGTGTTCAGGTGGTGATTTCAACAGAGCAGTCCCCATGCCATGTGTCTGAGGAGCCCGCACCTCATAGTGGTCCCGGGTTAGACCATGAGCTGGTCAGCTTCATGCTCCAAAGCTTCCTGCCTCTTGTACACACAAAAGAGGAGAGAAGCCACATGTTAAACGGCCTGCTGACTACAGCACAGAATGAAGAGGACAAGAAGGTGAAATGGCCACGCAGCAAAACACACACACCTTGAAAAATCTGCTGTCTAGTGTATGCTGTGTGTGTAATAGCCATCAGCACTGTGAGATATACCGTATCTCACAGACATTTCAAAAATTGTGATGTCATAGAAATACTCATGAGCAGCATTGGTGGTTCAGTGGTAGAATTCTCGCCTGCCACGCGGGAGGCCCGGGTTCGATTCCCGGCCAATGCAGCACACTCTTTTTTCCCCCTGTCCATTTTAGCGGGAGGGGTCTGTGCAGCTCAGGGAGCCCTAAGGGGCTTGTATTTCTGATACCAGGGCCAGTTGCAGTTCCTTGAAGCACAAACGCCGATCTCCATGAGCTCCAGTGTCGCACTCGCAGTGTCTGAGAGTGCTGTCTCTGCAGCGCACACAGAGGAGGGTGGGTTCAGAGTGTGCCGTGGTGGGGGGAGGGTGACACACTTGCTCTCTTGAGCAGAGAGGAAGCAAGTGGGAGGAAACGTCTCCTCATTCTTCTGCCGTCTCCTCTTTCTTCTACTTTCTGATAAGTTGTTTACTAGTTACATTAACAGTTTTAAAATTGGGGTCACTAAACACAAATATTCACACTGAAATTACTGCATAAAAGACCCATAACAAACTGAAACAACAAATACATATAATACATCCAACATATGTCCAGCAGATGGTGCTATAATCACAGGAGAATGGGCGCATATTGCATAGTAAAGTTCTACAAAGAAATAAAATAAATGACTTTAAGTCAGTAAAGCAGCCATTATCTTGAAGGGAACATTGGTTTCTCTGACTCAGTCAACACAGGTCAGAGAGCTCTTGTATATTTTCTGGTGTCTGGCCTCTAAAGCCAGGTTTACTGTGTGTGAATTTTGCACTTTAAGGAATTGTAAAACCTATGGAGGGCCGTGACTCCGCGGATACACTGGACAGAATAATATGATTCACTCACTTGTCTCTGCTATATTCTCTTCTGTGTTCTGTGTTAGAGACTAGCAGAGAGGTTTGTAGCTGAGGAGACTCAGAAGAAGTCTGAGCAGCCTCTGATCATCAGGCACCACAATGAGAGGGCACTGCGCTTGAGGGATGTCCATGCAAGTAGATTTGTTTGTATAACTGACTTGTTTTTAATACCCATGTGGAATCTGAATACGATCAATTAATAGACTGTATAGTTTATGTGATCTTGGCTCCTCATTTTTCATCCTTGGACCAGAAATATGTCTATGATCTGTGTGTGCGTGTGTGTGTGTGTTCCTCTTAGGCAATTGAGGGTTTTGATCCATTGGAGGTGGAATTGTCCATGATGAGGATGTCTCCAGTGTGGGAGTTGATCCACTCTGTAGCTCAGCAGAGAGACAGCAACTTGAGCTGGATCAAACAGCAGCTACAACACTTCTGCACAGACGGTCAGAAACCACAAAAACCGCTCAGCTCAGTATATCCATGGGTGGTGTTGCTCTTTCGCAGCTTTTTTGACAACTTTTTATCACTGTATTGATACAAGTAGTTGGTCGGTCTGTTTCTTGGAAACTCTTGACTCATGCGCTTCAAACTGATATTTTCATGTTATGATATCTTACAGATGTTGTGCCATGGCTGGAGGTGGAGCGTTTGTTTCATCAGAGTGTGTTTGAGAGTATGCCACTGACCAGGCTGGACCAAAAGGGTGTACTACTGAATGCTCAGGAAGCACTGGGAACACTTGAACCAGCACAGCAGCAGACACCCACAATAATCCCCTGGGACAGCCCAGCATCCTACGCTAAAATGCAGCTGAATAACCGACGGACTAAAGGTATGACTTCTGCAGAATTCATCTTTTAACTCTGTGTTTTAGTGCCATACCTCATGTTATTATTATATTATTTCAACTATAGGTCAGACATTTCTCACTGATGATCCTGGTAACACAGAGGTATTGTTTTTATGTTCTTATTACTGTAGCTCCTCACATTCTTTGCATGCTATAATAACATTAACCATGTGCATTTCTTCAGATCTTCCTCCCGGTAATGTCACATGTTGTTCTGTCTCCAGGAGAGAAGTGTGAGAGCGTGCACCCAGCTGGAGTTGTCTGACATTCAGAGTTGCAGGCTGAGATCTCTGTTTGACTGGCACCATGCTGAACACCACGACGCCTCGATCTTCCCACAGGTGACCTGTCTTCTCTTTTCCTTCAGGGTTTTCCCTGTCAGCATGAGGTAACAGTTGTACAGTACCTCCTGTGTGTGTGTGTGTGTGTGTGTGTTTCCTACCTTATATTTCTTGCTAAATATGTTAATTGTGTTAAAGCCCAAGATAACCTAATTAAAGCTAAACCACCACAGCTATTAAATTAGTGTAGGGCTTCATTACTGAACAAACAACACAAACTTGTCTGTGGCTGCAGCAACAATGAAGCCAGTTTTAAATGTGACAAAACACATTACAATATTACTTGGTGTATTTACATTTTTATGTGTTTTTATGTGTAGGTACTCCAGTTAGCTTCAGAGGAATACCGCTGCTTGGACACTTTCAGAGGAAGTCATAACAACATCCTGTACATTTTCTGCCACAATCCAATGAGCCCCTATCACCAGTGCAAGGAGTTCTGGGATGTAGCCCTTCACACTGATGTCAAGTTCAGGTCAGAGTGGGAGTTCTTTTTCCTCTCACAGGAAATAAATAGTCAATCAAGATAAAGCTTCCTGTTACCACCATCATTACTGTTATACAGCTTGAGCCTTCTCAGTTAGACTTTAATACTTCATTGTTTTTTAGGAAGTACCTGGAGCATGTGGCAGATAAAATTTCTGATTGGACAAAAGAGGAGGAATTAAAGAGAGAAGCAATGCAAGTCAGTAATGTCAGCCCCGCTGAGCCTCCAAAAGGTACTTTCAGTTGTCAACATAAAGCTCTGGCAGTGAGACTAAACCTACCACCATAGACATACACTATTTGTTTTATTATTGGAGCAGATGAAAGGACTACAGATTCTGCAGAGGAGGAGGACACCCTGGAGCCAGTCATCAGGAAAGATTCCCTTAAAGTCAGTACCAGCCAATGCATGAACATTCACATTCACAGCCAGTTCTTTTTCCGCCCCTTGCTTTCCAAAAACATACAGTACGGGGTTTGCACCTAAGTAAAATGGTGCCAGAATACTTTTCACAAGATAAGGTTGCAAATGTGATCATAAATAGTAATATAAAAAATGAAAAACTCGATATTAGATGCCATTTTGTAGATTCGGTTGAATAGTGCTGGAATCCATATAAGAATTAGTTTTTTTTGACTGTATTCCAAACCATTGCATCCCTAATTGTGAATAATAACTGCCTGAAATTTGAACAGTACACCCCTTTGGACACATTAAAAATCTACAATTGGGAATTCAGTGTTTGTCACTGTGTGCATGATGTTACAGGCCTGGAAACTGGAGCAGGAGCGACTGAAGGAGGAGGAGACGGCCAAGAAATCAAAGGAGAACGTGCCAAAAGGCAAACAGCAGCAGGAGGACGCAAAGTCAACAGACAGGAAAAGTAAAACTTTGTCTGGTGGGAAGAAGAGCCAAGCAGCGACAGCACGCAGCTCAGCCAAAACTCCCCGAGAGCCCATTGTTACCACGGCACCCCCTGTGGAGGAAAACGAAGAACTGCAGCCGGCAGAGGAACCCATCAAAGTGAGGCCACCGCACTTTAGAACATGAACGGCAGAACATAGATGATACTTAGAAGTAACAAACATTGTGATGTGTAGGCTTTCACAGGCTACGGCATGGATGGAACGCTGATCCATGTGTCAGGTCGTCTCCAGTATCTTTTCCCCTCAGATGGAGGACACATCACTGTGGAGACTGTCAGCTATGTTGAAGGTATTGAGAAAAAGTGTTGAGGTGGTGGAAAATGCTCCACGTATCTACGCGCGCTTCTAAAGCACGACAAATGTGTTTACATCCGAAAAAAAAATCAAACCCCGCTCCAATGCAGGAAAGAAAACTGCTCTCCTACATACTCCGAGCAACTCGGCTATTACTCACCGTTACCTAGTGGTGGAGGCAGGTGCTTTGAGTGCTTTTTCGCGTGCACCTGTACATTTTGTACCGTGTCCCCTCTAGGTTCCAGCCTGATGAAAGTGGCCGTGAAGAAGGATGGGCATCATTTCTACACGCACGTCAACCACGTTGTTTCAGCAAAGCCTCCCCCTAAGCCGCAAGACAAAGAGAGCAACGGCATAAAAGAAGATGTTAAAGGTAAAGATGCGGCACCCCTGAGTGCTCATTCTGTCATTTCAGGATTTGTTTTGTCCGTCTTTGCATAATTTTTAATGGACAGTGGATAAAACTGTTGAACAAAGCGAGCTAGCCTGTGAGTGTTCCTGTGTTTTTCAGTGTCAGAGCCTGTGATGATGAAAAGAGTGAAGCAGGGCTCCTTCACAGCGGTGTTAGACAACGGAATCCACCTTTCATACAGCTTTTACGGCCCCACGGGAGAACACATAGGTGTTACACACAAACCACATACTATTATTAGCCTTTGTGAAGTTTTTTTTAATGTATTCAAACGTTCTTTACTGAAAAGGGGTTAAATTCTTCTTCTAATTATATTTGGAGTGAACATGGTTCAGATGTCTTTACACTGCAGGCAGTATTAACCGTTTTCTTGTTTGGTGATGTTCTAGTAAGTCCCCAGGTAATAGAAGGAGCGACCCCAGAGACCTCCACCCCTGTCCCCATCCCTCTTTCCTCCTCTACCCACCGCTCAAAGGGGACAGAGCTGGATTCAGTTCCTTCCAAGACACAAAGCCCGTCCAGTTACACCAGACCTCCAGAGTCCCAGGTTCAACATACACACATTGATGCGCAAAAGAATACACGTGTACACGCAGGAATTGTTCTTGATTTGCTCATACTATATGTACGTCATCATCGTTTTTGTCTATGATTGTGTGCAGTCTAAAGAGTGTGAAGGCCAGCCAGCATCGCCATCGCGTCCATTCAACAGCCTCAACCTGTCTGTGCCTAACGGATTGCTGCTGCAGTTTCTGCGAGAGGATACACAAGGTCAGTGATGTATTTTCTTGGCAAAGTATACACACACTCGCTCAGGTGTGTGTCCTCACAGGTGTGGTTTTTTACAAAACTGCAAAAAAGAGCTCCAGCCACTAAAATTGCATCCCTGGAACGGCTACAGTACATCGTCAGCAGAGCAACGCAACTCAGAAACTGTCACATCAGCCCATAGCCGCACTCAAATGTACCTGCTTAAAGACTGGCAAAACAGGATTTTGCCACTTTATTTGATGACTACAAAAACAACAGAATATTGCTACTACTACTAGGCTACTAGTACTATGATTCTATATAGTGTACATATATTCATAAAATATTTATTCCATTGTTTGTGTGTTCAGGAGTGTCCTCAGAGGAGCAGGGTATGTTGGTGAAACAGGGCTTTCCTCTTCATGGTCGAGGAGTTCAGGACCCTTTCCTCTCCAAAGAACTGTCCCGCGTTATCACCGGCCACGGAGCTGTGATCCGTTACATGAGGGACGGGACCACAGAGGTAAACATACTCTGCACACAACGCACGTACCAGACAGAGCTGAGGAATCAAGACTTCTCGCTCAAAGATCACATTTGTGCTTGCAGGTTCTGTTTGCAGATGGCTCAGTCAGTTTCAGCCAGGACTCTGGCCCAGTGTGGGTTCCCGACTCTGAGGTTGAGGAAGAAAACACCTCGCAAGAAGCTGACCACAAGGAAGGTGCAGCACCAGTGAATGTGGAAAAGTGTTTCCTCTATCGTCTGATGAACATGATGAGCCGCCTGCTGGGAGGAAAGTAAAGACTTTGTGTTTTATGTGTGTGTGTGTCTACATAGGGCAGAGCTTAGAGAAGGAGGCAGATGCTCAGAGAGGGTGTTGGTTAACTACGACCCCGTCTGGAGCGCGCATCTACACTGTGGGTACCACACACAAACACATACCCACCACACCTCTACTGGCCTTCAAGACTACAGACCCCATTACCCACGAGGTAAGAGTGCAGCGTTGCTTCTGATGCTACACCAGTTGTTTTCACGTTGCTTTCAAGGTTTCACAACTTGTGTTGGTCCCATTGCTGGGAGTAACCTCTTCAACCTGGCATGTGTCAGGTGATGCTGAGCCGGGAGGATCTGGTGGTTTCTGTCCACAACCCAGACGGGTCTCTAAGTGTCGAACATGCAGACGGAACCAGGATCACCAGTCTCTACCAAGACAAACCACCAAAGACACTGCAGCACATACTGCAGCACACAGGTGACCAGCATACAGTGAATACACACTGTAGTGATGTCCTGATGTAACCATAGGCAGTATGCACAACACACAAACATACACACACTCACAAACTTCAAACTTTAAATAAAGTCGATTTGTGTCTGTTCAATTTCCAGGGGAGAAGCCCGAGAGTGTGACCCTTAAATCAACTTCCGAATGTGTATGCGGCTGCACTGAGTGTGTGTGCGTGACACGCTGTGCGGACAGCATTAACGAGAGCGTGCACATCCTGGATACTTCTGACAAGGGAGAAGAGATTAGCAGGGAAGAGGCAGCTGCTAGACAGGGTAGCGCAAAGTTGAGCGAGGGTGCGGATGTGCGTGATGAAAGGGAAAGTAGTGTGTACGAGGACGGCGGGGAGAGCGTGTCTGTGGCCGGGAATGGCAAGAAGAGTGCATGTGAGAGCGATAAGGGGAGTGTGTCTACTAAAGAGCGGGTGGTGTTGGTGGAGAAGGAGGGCTGTGCCACAGTGGTGATGTACCCAGAGCGACACACGGCTCACGCCTTTCTAGCAGACGGAACTGTCATCACTGGGAACAATCAAGGAGCCTACCAGGTGGGTGGTTTACAGGAAATATTACATTTATGTTTAAAGTCATTATGTGGCAGAATCTTTCTAATGATTCTGTTGTCAGTGTCAGTTTTATATGTCCAGCAGATGGCACCAAAGTTACTCTTGTACACAATATTAGACAAATACAGGTTTGCATATTTGTTTATTTACCTACATGGATGTTTCTTTGTTTCTGTATTCCTCTGCATTAAAGGTGTTCCCGTTCAGCACGGGGCTCCTGCAGATCCAGAGTGATGGGACATGTGTCTACTCGTCTGACCCACTTGAAACCCCGAGTCCAAAGGGTGGCACTCCTGCAAACCAGCCAGGAAGTTACACCATGAGTCACACAGGCGAAGTGGCCTGTGACGTTACAGACACCGATGGGAACCACTTCCAGGTCAGTTATGAGGATTCTAAGAATCCACTGGCACGGCGGCGGAGTGGTTAACACTGCCTCACGGCAAGAAGGTTCCTGGTTCGAACCTCGGTTGTGGCCTAAAAAGGCAGCATCATAATTAACTAATTCAAGAGCACAGGGAGATGTTGAGAAATGTTATGATAAACCACCTGAGTCATTATAACAGTTTGTGTGTGTGTTGCAGGTGATGCAAGATGGGCAGTTATTGGTGTTGAGCTTTAGCCCTGCTCCGAGCACACTGAAACAGGATGAGGAGGAGCCAGACGAGGAGGAGGACAGAGAAATGTCCAGGATTAATGTAAAACACAGAGAACATTGTCCCAGGTGGGCCTATATCCATATATCAGCTATGAAAAATGACTCTGAGGACATGCAGTCATCAGTATTTATTAGTGTTTGTTTAATACAGAAAATACACCCAACTGAAAACTGTTTGGATCTATATGTTTTCTCTTCTAATGTAACTGTATGTAAAGATTTTTTCTACATGAATACAAAAAAGACAAATTCTGTAATAATGAGACAATATCTTCACATTAACATTATGCTGCTATTGTGATCTCGCTGGAATCTTGTGTTCCAGGCTCTTTATGGTGCATGAGGATGGCTCGGGTACTGAACTACTGAGCTCTCAGACCGTAGAGGAACTGCTCTACCAGGCGTACTCTGACCCTACCATAGCAGTGCTGAAGGAACCTCTGCCGGACACACAAGGTGCCCTGTTCAGTATATTAAAAAAATGATGAAACATTATACTTAGAAAAGAGGCAGATTCAGTTACAACAACATCTATCTGTCTGGAAAATAATTAGAAGTTTGTGTATGTGACTGTTTCAGATGCGTTTGGCATCACCATCCTGAAGCCCAGCCACCAGAATGTGTGGTCCCAGTGGTTGCTAGGGAAACAGAACCCTGACATCACCCCTCCCAACCTCAGAAACCGCAGCTGGCATGACTTCCCCAGAACAGAGGTACAAATAACACAAGTTATTCATGTACACACAGGCAAACAACACACTTGGGGCCAATGACTGACATTCAACTTACTTCTGTCTTTCCCCTTTTGTTCCAGGAGAAGTCCCCAGGTCCTCCATTAGGTATTGACATGGCACGCGGTTTGTCTCTGAGCGAGCGGTCTGGTAGTTCTGCAGCACAGCGTCAGCCTGTCAGGAGCTGCCCTAAAGTCCTGGAAGTGAGAGAACTGTACCAGCACCGACCATTCACCACACTGCTCAAAAACACTATAGATGCCCGACTGAAGGTAAAACAACCTAATTTATTAGATTTCTAGTGTGTGGAGCGAGATATCAGATATCTCAAAATAAAACAGAATGTGGTCCATGTTGTGCCAAATATTCTGCTTCAAGAGTAACACCAGTAACACATAAAAAACACCAGACTTCCTGCAAACTGTTGGAGATGGATGGTTTTTTTTGCACACTTCCACTGACACATGTTGAAATGTGGCTTTGACTGCAGGAATATATAGAGACTTTGATGGAGAGGGAGCAGCAATCAGAGGAGATGAAAATTAAAGACCCACGCACTGAGGAGGAGAGTGTTCATGCTAGTGATCTGCTCAACCTGGTCCTGGTCGGCACACACACACACACACACACATATATATATACACATATTTTTTATATGTAGATATAATATTAATGTCTATTATTATTCATGTATTTTAAAGTCCTTTGCCGAAGAAGAAGACGCTGGTCACTCCTTTGACAAGAGGACTTCAGGTGGGCTAGAAATAAAAGTTATGATTTCTTTTATTTACTTTTAGATAACTAAGCATATATATAATTTTAAAAAAAATTCTCAATCAGTTAGTGGTAGTAATGAGTGAAAACTAATCAGCAAAGCCAAGAAACGATGCTGCATTAGAGAGCTGAATGAAGTTATTGTCACTTGTCAAAATATTATGATGCGGTTTTGGTTCACTTCTTCTGATTCTTTCTGTGTTGATCCACAGAGGACATAGTCAGTCTGTACAACCGAGGAGTTGGAGGCTCAACTGGCCAGTCAGACGCTTCAGAAGACACAGCCACAGTAACTAGTGACAGGTTAGAGGGATTAAAATGCCATGCATGAACATCATAACTCTACACTCACAGTTCCATGTATCTAAATAAGTTTCAAACTGTGTTAATGTCCTTTCCTATCCAGTTTTACTAGTGGAAAGGAGTCAAAATGGACTGAAAGGCTTGCACAGCACAGGTAAATATGTGTCTAAATGGCTTTTAGCCTGTTATTGCCTGTACGGCTGCTGCTGTGATCTCCCTTTGATGGTGAATTATTTCAAACACAACTAAAGCAGCATGCATAAAGGATAGCTAATGGACAAAAGTGGGAAATTATGGTACTACCGTGGCTACAAAATACATTGTATTTGCACTAGTAGCCATCAACTCATCAGTAATTTTCTCCGCGTGCATGTGTGCATCAGACAGGAGATGTGTGAGGAGCAGGCTTACAGGGAGGCTCTGAGGAAGAAGAAGATTGTTCCTTATTTCCACCTAGAAAATGTTCCATTATACCAGGTACTATATATAATATATTTAAAAATGGTTTCCTGTGTGTCAGCACCTTAAGTCTAAAAACATATTTATTCACCTTTTCTGACTATACATAGAAAGTAGACAGCGTGCTGTGTTGACAGTGTTGCTTGTTTTCTCAGAACCTGGTAGAGCACCACACACCAGACATGAGGAGTCGATCCATGGATGTCCCTCGAATCCCCAAGTCAGACAGCGCAGACGCCGTCCTGAAAGACGCCCCACAAGAGAGCAGTAAGTTATTACACTGTCAGTATTTACAAGGAGCTACTGACATGAAACTCATTTTAAAGGCTCTCCTTTGGGAACCCTCACAGAGAAACCGAGGCTTAATTGAGCTGAAAACACTGTATTTTAAAGCGACTGTCAAGGTGCATAAAAACCAGCCACCGCAGGTACAATAACATTCAGACTGGATGATATACCGTGTTTGTGTTCTGCAGCTCCTCGACCCTTAAACCCAACGCCCTCTCAATCTGCGAGGTAATAAAGAG
The DNA here is from genome assembly GCA_014281875.1 of Nibea albiflora. Taxonomy (NCBI): domain Eukaryota; kingdom Metazoa; phylum Chordata; class Actinopteri; family Sciaenidae; genus Nibea; species Nibea albiflora. The sequence continues at coordinate 11,667,505 of CM024809.1, forward strand.
GATGTTATGAACTATTTTTATTTTCTTCTGTTTAATACTGAATCACAAAGCATTTATATTTGTCATATTTATTTTTATAAATTGTCTATGTTTCTGTTTGCATCTGTATATCAGACAAGAGATGTGTAAGGATCAGGCTTATAGGGAGGCTCTGAGGAAGAAGACTGTTCCCTTTTTCCACCCAGAAAATATTCCATCACATCAGGTACTGCATGTTTTCACTCCAGTACACTGTATATAATATATTTAAATATTTTTTTGTGAGTCAGCACCTTAAGTCTAAACACACATTCATTCACCTTTTCTGACTTAACATAAAAATAAACGGGGACAGAGAAAGAGACACGGCACTGTTTGCTTATTTTCCCAGAACCTGCTACAGCACCAAACACCAGACATGAGGAGTCGATCCGTTGTTCTCCCTCCGATCACCAAGAAGGCTGAGGCCGTCCTGAAAGACGTCCCACAAGAGAACAGTAAATTATTATACTGTCCGTATTCACAAGGAGCTACTGACCGAGGCTTAATTGAGCTGACATTGTCTGTTTTAAAGCGACTGTAGACGCGCATGAAAAACAGTCACTGTAGACACAATAACATGCAGACTGTATAATATACTGTATTTGTGTTCCCCAGCTCCACGACCCTTTAACCCAACGCCCTCTCAATCTGCAAGGTACTGCTGTTTAATACTTAATCTCAAAACATCTGTATTTGTCCTATTTATTTCATAAATTGTCTAAATTCTGTTCATATTTCCCACTGAGCCTCTCTTTGTGTTTTTGGTCTCAGCCATGCAGCAGGTAGTGACAGGAAGCTTGAAAAAAGAGCCACCATCCCCACGCCGCAGACTGCTGGTTCGTTCCCCAACCTTCCTCTGTTCTTTTAAATTAAAACTAATTCCCCCAATGAGTGACCTCACTGTTAATGTGTCAAATGGCAGTGCAGGGCAGTGCTGACCTCAAAGCACTTAGATTAGGGAAAGGTATAATAAATCAGGAACAACAGTGAGTATTGCAGGGACAGTTTGAGGGCACAGTCTGAATTCTATTTAAAATGTCATCAGGCAAGAAAGTATGTTAAACCTGTCCTATTTCTTGGTGGCATGGTACGAAACACAGTCCCAGTACAACCCTACTTTTCTGTTATGCTTAGGAACATGTATGCTTTTGTTTTCTTTGTTTTTCATTGCAGGTGAAAGCAGTCCGGAGAGTTCATCTGGCCGATGTAAGTCGGTCCTGGTGGATGTGACTGGAAAGCCCAGGCGGTCTAAAGTCAGATTACCGACCTCAATCCTCAGCTCTAAGCCCTGCAGTGTACCAAATCAGCAGGTACTCTCTGTAGTATGTCAGCGCATGCAAAAAGTTCAGTTCTAATTCCTTAAATATGTCTACGTATAAAATGTCCTCCACAATTGGGCAATAAAACAATCATATTTTTACCAACCACTAGCACTGTTACTACTGAAAAACCTTCCTATTATGAATCCATTATATGCACTAAAGTGTGTTTTATCCTAAAGTGACATCTAGAGGTAGAACATAAGGATTTCCATGACTTCTCCCTTTTCTGTGGCCATCATCAGCGATGTGACCCACTTTGCCCTTGGTATTCATGCAGTCTTTGAAAAATATAGGTTCCCGTTCCATGAACTATACACACATCTCTTTTTCTATTACTTGTCTTTACTCACACCGCCATCTGTGTCCCCTATTTCAGTTCCTGGCGGTGGAAGAGCCGGTGCGAAGGAAGTGTCGAACCATTTCTTTGACCGACCCAAATGTTGTAGCGAGGGGATTCCAGCTCCTCCCGTCCAGCGTCGACTTTGGTACGCTGCAGGAGGGCACCTCCTCTGCCATTACCGTGAGGATGAAGAACGTGGGTGTGGACACCTGCAGGTGAGACACCAGATTATGAATAGATGGATGCACGAAGCAAATGTAAAACTCCCAAACCAGGAAATAATAGCCTTAGAGCTGGTTTCAAATGTGCTTTAATATGTCAGGGGGAAAAAAAAGAGTGCTGTGGATAGGTGCAGGCAATTTGTGGGTCACCTTCAAGTCCAAAGGGAAAACTTTGACCTAACTATTTGTGGTTTGTTTCGATCTGTCTCTCTGCAAGGTTCCAAGTGAAACAGCCTCCTCCTGCTACAGGCCTGCGGGTCATCTACAATCCTGGGCCTGTAAGTTTCCAGCTGGATGGCATGATTAAATATAGTAAAGTGAATTTTTTTTTTTTTACTGCTTATATTGGATTCATGTTTGTCAAACATAATTAATATTTCTAAAGATGCATATTTTAACTCAGGAGAAAAAGAGAGTCTCCCTGACTGTATGTCTGTCTAGGTGGCTGCAGGTTTGCATGTTGAGCTGCGCGTTGAGCTGTTTGCCATGAGCACAGTCCAAGCAGGAGAGGTAGAGCAAAAGAACATCTCCCAGGATATTATCATCCACACCGAGACTGACATCCTCTATGTGCCTGTTACTGCTAATATCCTTTGAAAGCCATACATATAATAATTAATACATATTAATACATTGAGCCATGTAGAGATTTATTCAATACTAACAGCACTGACGCGTGGGTAAAGATTCACATTGGTGACAGAGTAGAGTTCAACAAGTCTAAGTCAATATGCACAGAGCGATATTTCTCCTTAAATAATTTCACCCATCCTTCCTGAGAGGTTATATGACATTTGGCTCAAGGACCGCACAAGTTCACCCCACAAGAAAGGCTCCAGGGTCCGTCAGCTCTCCTCCAGCCTACCAGGTGGCAAGCGGGACCGCAATGTGCCACGTACGACCCCTCCGGACCGGTCCCTCAGCAAGCGCGGGTCAGTATCTCTTACTAACAAGGTAAACAGATTTCACAGCTGGATGGAAAGGAGTCGCATTCTGACCCAGTCTTTGTGCAATTTCAGGACACCCTAAATGCATCACTCGTGTGTGTGAGGAAAACAGTCTTCATCTCGCATTCCTCTCGTGCTGTTCCAACAAAACATGTTTTGATGATTTTTTTTTTTTTAGATTTCCTTTGCTCCAAATAAAATCTCTGTCAACAGTGAAATCAGCGTAGCAAGTGAATTATGTGTGTCAGCTTGATTTGGCAGGAGTTTGGTACGTGCCTCTCCCACTGTGCACGTCTGTCTCCACATTGGGAGCCTCGCGCCCGTGCGTGTGCTCAGGTGAACAGATGGGGAGGGGAGGGGGCTGGGGGTGTTGGTGTATGACGTCAACGGAGACCCAACGCGAGGTGCAACCGCGGTGCAAAACACAAGTTGACGCATTTTTTTTTTTTTTTTTTTTTTTTTTAATTATTAGCATTTTCGACGCGTCGTGTTTATCTTCCACGCTCCTCGCGCAAACCTCACGAGCGTCCTCCGTTATTTGTGCGTCTGCAGCTCGTGAAATCCTTGGCTCCGGTTGGCTCTCCGGCGCTGTTGGTCACGCGCGCACACGTGCGCATACGCACGCTCGCAGCTGAGCATCACTCGGGAGGCAGAGGCAACGAAAAACGGGGGGGGCGACGGGCTTTGACTTTGGATGCTTAGTCACATTTTGCTTTGACCGGAGAGGAAGCGAGGGATGGAGCAGGTGGAGGAGAGACACTGAGCAAAGGGGTCAAGCGGGAGAAGAATACGGGAAGAAAGCAAAAAAAAAAAAAATAGGGGGGTACTACCGACATCCGGAGTAGATGATGCTTATTTGCCGCAGGCCCCGCCATCGTGAAATTGGATACCGACTTGCGGCGGATGGGGTGACCGAGCTTACTGCTCCGCCGGGGAGGTCCCTGCCTTCGGACGCTACCGGGGTGGGAGCTGCCTGTGCCCGGTTCTAAGGAAGGAAGGAGTGGCAAGCGGGAAAATGCAGACGGAGGAGGAGACGGCCACCGCAGAAGAGCCCATTTTGGAGGAAGGGTCAGGACGAGAGCAGGTGAGGAAGGACGTTTCCTCTGTTTGTTGTGTCTCCTTTTACGCGGCTGTTTATGCGTACATGGAAAGAGTCCGGCGAGCGTAAAGTTGCGCATATTTTGCCCCTACAAGAAGCACCTTGTGTTTGTGTGTCATTGCCGGTCGTTCCAAAACAACCTACACGCTTTGCACTGTAGACTGGGTCGACTCCTCTGGCGTTCATTGATAAAACATGTCTTTTCTGTTGACGCCGAGAAGTCACGTTTTCCCTCTTCAAGTCCTTCATGGCTTGTGAGAGCAAGGACACGGAGCGGGACCTTGGCTTTAATATGAATGGGGATGAGGCTGTGGTTTAGGTAAACAGAGAGGGGAGGGAACTCTAAATGCCTGACTAGAAATAAAGCCACAGTATTGATGTGATATGTCTCTATGGTGTGTTACTCCTGGGGGAGCTGGTTTAGTCTTCTACAGTATATAGTAGAGTATGTCCATCTAGCAGCTGACACCACTGAAATACACCAGAGGGTGACATCACAGTTTAGCAAAACACACACACACCTTTCAGGCAAAATGACACATACAGTGAGTGGCGAGGACATGGAATAACACCGCCAAGCAGTGTGTATTTATTTGCACCAGACACAGGGATTTAGCAGTTTTTAATAGTCAGATATAAGAACGCAGCATGTTTTACTTTATGTCTGTCAAATTCCTTTAACCTCCTTAGCAGATGCCACTGTCTTCAGCACACCTACCCAGCTGCACATCTACTATCCCTCCTCTGAAGTCCTCCTCGGCTCCTGAATCCTCACGCTGGAAGTCCTTACTCAGGGAAATGCTTGTACATCTTTGCTCAAAGCGTTGTAAATTTACATTTACATCACGAAGCCACGGACCTGACTCCCTGTACGCCGCCACACTCCCACACGCGCGCCTTTAAACGTGTAACCTCTCCTCCTAAGCGTTTGACAACCCCCTCTGCTACAACTACAGCACTCTGGGAAACCGGCGGCGTTTGTTCAAACTCATCGTCTTGATAATGAAAACCCAAGAGAAACGCAGCAGTAGGCCGTGCATGACAAAACATTACGTAAGTCAGTTGCTTGGAAAAAAATATATATATATATCCACGGATACCTAAAGATGTGGGCCACACTGTATTCTTATCAGCGTATCCAGTTACACGACTCACCATGATGACGGTACTCTTTTGGAGGACAAGCAGAGTTGTGTTTGCATGTAGTGTCATGATGTATAAGGAAGGGGGTGTACTGTCGAGGAGGAAATTACTCATTTCTACACCAGTGGACTTTACCCAGTTGGTCTGAGTAGATAGGTGGGGTGTGTTGTGACGTAAACAGTGGCTGGTGTCACACTTAATGGAGAAACCGAAAAAACTGGGTACCAGTTCTGGAGGCGATGAACTCGGCCAGGAATTAGCTATTTTCACTCTTGATCTTAATCAGACTATTGTTGTTTTTGTTCTTCTTCCAGAGAACGAAATTTCCTGAGTTCCAAAAAGCGGCAAGTTGAATATCCAAAACCAGCAAACCATTTCAATCTGGCAGCCATGAATTCTCTCTCAACTGAAAGTCAATCGATCGATTAATTGTTTCAGCTCTGACAAGCTTTAAATATCTTACCCAACTGGCTTCAAGAAACTCTCCTTCCTTTTTAATTGACTGTGAGTGATAAGAGGAGTTTTATATCTTAATTATCCAACTACTTTTTATAACATATATGACTGACCCAGCCAAGAAATGGCTAATAAAACTGACGGAATTGAGCATTTGGCACATGGTGATTTAAAGCCCCAGGCTCATGATATGTAGAGTAACGAAGCCTGTTAAATGATGCCTTCCACTTTATTCCGCCACTCTCCTCTGTCTTTATCAGTGCCTGCAGTGCAGCGTAATGCAATGAATTCAGTCTTCATCTGTTCTCTGCCTCCATTACTCTCTCTCTCTTGTCTTCCCCTCTCGGTCTGCTTCCTGTTTTAGACTTGTCCATCGTGGAGTCTGCAGCTCCGTCGTTCATCATCGGCTTCACCCTCCCTCCCTCACTCAAACGTGATCTCGCTTAACTTCAGCATTTACCAGTGAATTAGAGCCACATGATTAATATTAAAATTGCATTTTTGATTGTATCTCCGTGTAGATTCTCACACGGTAACAATTCTAATGTGTTCCCATTAGAGATCTATTGCTTCAAACCAAGTGATCTTAATTTCCTTTCAAGTTTGATTAATAAATGCGTTGCACCCTATAGCAAACTGTTCAGTGGAAGGAAAGAACAAGTCTGATGTGCGTGGGAGACAGCCACCAGTGATGTGATGAAAAGTTTCATTAGAATATCAAGAGAAAATAAATGTATCTGACCCTCATTTCGGACATAAATAATACGTCTGTAGTGACAAAAAGAGACACCTTCTGTTGTGGAGAGACTTCTTTGAGGCTGGTTTTAAAGATTTACATCTTCAGTGGGAAGAAATGGGCTCAGTATTCAGCTCGCAAAAAAAATGAAAATTGCATATTGCCAGCCTTATCCTTTTGAAGATGGCGACAGTCAGAAGCACATACAGTGCTTCGCTTGTAATTTTAACTCCAGGGCAACACAACATTTATATAACAATCTACTGTATAACATGAGAACAAAATGCAATATGATAAATATTATAGCCACAGCAGCAGCCAAAAAATCCCTGCCGCTCTGTCACACAGACATCCATAACAAGAATCCTACACAGTTTCTCCATGAATCATTGACAAAAAAAAGCTCAATTCCGAGCAAGGAATATAGACTATAGTCTTTTTCTGTAGAATGGTTCGACTCTAAAAGGAAGGCAGGCGTATACACAAATGTGAACACACTGACACTGTTAATGGAGAATCAAAAGCAGTGTGGAGGCAGACGGCAATAAAAGATGATGACAGCAGACCGGCTGCCATCATGAAGCAGGTCAACAATGTGTAGAACAGCCGACAGGATTACTGATAGAGAAGAAGTGTTTCATGAGATAAATAAAAATGTGATCGCCAAACAGGAGAAGGTGATATGAGACATAGAACATTGTGGCAGATGTCTTCTGTAAAACGCTGTTTCCCTAATGCGAATATGTCTGAATAATAAAAGACTTGATCTACAGTAAAACATAGACTCACCAAGTTTCCGCCTGTTGAACCCCAAATCCTCAACATCCTTCTAACTATGCAACTATATTATTATATTATACTATTATATCCAGATAGATTTGAAATGTAGTCAGTTGTCCCATGAAACAAAACCGCTCTGCTCTCACTCAAAGCTGCCTCAAAGCTAACTGAAGCTGAAAGAAAGTGACTTTGCTACATTTAGTTTAAAAGATAAACTAACAAACTGTAAATAAATGTAATATTTTTACATCCGTTTTCCTTATTAAGGAGAAAAAGTTTCTCTCTTTTACTACACTAAGGTTTGCTTAATTGCTTTGTTAACTCATCGTCTTTTTTTTTTTTTTAAGTCTTTCTGCTGTTTCAATGATCAAGCAACTCTGGTTTCTCCAAAATAAGTCCTCAGTTCACTGTGTTGGATGTGAAAATATCCCTGCTTAAAATGACGTTAAATGTTTTTGTCAAAGGAGACTCGTGTGGTTGCCTTGAAGAGAGCACAGACTGTAATTGCCCGTTGGAAAGGACTGTCTGGTGGCAAAGCAAAGCAGTGAAAGTATTCTAAATATTGCATGCACTTAAACAGATATCCTATTTAGGTGGATAAAAAGTTTTTGCTGCTCCCCAGTCCACACCGGTACATTGCTTACCTTCTGTGCCAGTACTCCCGAGGGATATGTCAATCAAAATCTGATCTGCTATGCCTACACAGTCGGGAGAAACAGTGTGAACAGCAGAATGAGCTGTTTTTGAGCCTAATAGTTATAGAGTCACTCAGATTGTGGTGGATCCTTAATTGGTTGCTCAACTTTGAGATCATATATGCGATTTTTAATATTTCAAGCCACATTACAGAGGCTTTAATCTTGAAAAATACACATAGAAAGTAGTAAAGTAAGGTATTCCAAGTGTAACAGTTTAATTATACAGCAACTATTTCACACTTGGATGCTGCAGTAACCTTACAGGTGTTCTGAATTTAATTGTTGATTACATTCAATTAAAACTTCATCTCCACCTGCCGCGGGTTAGGGTGGCAGATTGCACCTTTGCTGCCGTGTAGAAGTCGAACGTTCTCATACTTGAAATAAATCTAGCTCCTTATCCTACCTTTGTATTGTGCTATTGATTTTTTTTCTGGCTTTTCTATTACTGTTTTTGTCATGGGACAAATGTGAAATACTAAAATTGACTATCAGCAAAACTTTTTGTACTTTGGAAGATACTAATCAGACGGACGGTAGAATGACAGGTCACGCTGCAGGAGTTGTTTCTGTGGATCTATTTGTGCTTTATTCTACTGTAAAAGCTTGTCACCATTGACATCTACAATAATGTAATTGATATGAAGCCGGCTGCTGCTTCCACTTATAAATAGGTGACCTACACCTTCCCTGCTGATTATGATTTGTGGATAATTAGTCTCAATAGAACACACTCTAAAACAAATATTTTTCTAAGTGAGGATTATTGCTTTGGCTCAGCGAGTGCACGATGACACATTTTATTTCCTAGCACACCAGGTGCTAATGATTTATTTGTTGTGGTAGCAGAGGTAGTGGAAACCTGACATCCTAAATGACTCTCTCCACTTGTGTTGAAATGACACATCATTTTTAACAGTGCACTGCAGGCTTCAACAGCACTTTTTCCTCTCCTCACTTCCTCACTTCATTTGCCACCCACATGCAAGGATTGCTAATTATAGCTGCTCCAGTCACACCTAACCAGCTGAATCAGTATGAGCAGAGACAGAAGGAGAGGGAGCAATACACATCTTTCTGCTAGACACCTTAATAAGAGGAGAGATTTGTAAAGAACATCTCTGCCAAGTGCACAAGTGTTGACTTTTTTCTATAAAGTACAAGTTAGACACTGTACACTTCTAGCTGGGATAGATCAGAAAGTCACACAATTCAAGTACGACCTGTGCACACATAAATACAAAGAGCCAGTAACTAAATATGTGGCAGAGTTGCACACGTTACCATATTACAGCAAATGCTACAAGACCAGATTATAGAACAATGATTGAATTCAGAGACATTTACTGGCTGAAGCAAATCCTATTAATGAAAAAGCCCTGTCAATTTCAGTTTCTGTAGAGGCAGGAAATAACTACAGTACAGCATGCAGAGGATCTTAAAAACCCAAGCACTGCTCTGAAATCTTTGAAAACAGAAGTCTGTGATATGTGACTAAAAAAAGCAAAACAAACCAACCTGTGGTCGAGCTTTCAAGGCAGCTATGTGGGCTGCTGTCTCGAGAGACTGTGGATGCTAAGGAATATATATATAATACAGAGACAATATGTCAAAGTATCAGTGTTTTCAGTAACAGCAAAATGTTGTCAGATAATGATGTCCTAAGCATCAGCACTGAATTCAAGTCATTACTGAAAGATTAATGAAGAATTTGTAATGTAAGTCCCATCCTGAATCATCCCTCTTCAAAAGAGCTTGCAAGGAGGGCGGTCCAAACTTTCAGCATGAAAAAAATGAAAGCTGACACCCTTTCAGGCGAGGCTATACAGATTTCTTTTCATAATGATTTCAAGGAGAGTGAGCTTTGGCTTTGATCCGTTCCAGCCTGACACAAGAGCCAAGGCTCAACACAGGCAGCTAAAACTGCAAGAGGATCATGACACAACCAAAAATCGGCATCGGTTTTGCACTAGGAAGTGTTATGTTCTCTGGAAACTACGAATCACGAGTTTACTAATACAGTTCCCCTGTATTAAATCCAGGTCACCCCTCAGGAAGGAGACCCAGGGGGTGGACAGTAGAGACCGGGGACTTTCTCCCGGCTCTTGTTTCTGAAACTAGGTAGAAACAATATGAGAGTTACCTTGCAGAACCAGTGTGAATTCATAAAGGCAGTGACATGTGGAAGTTGTGTCGTAACGTTGCTCTGGACATCCATTTTCAACGTTTTAAAAAGCCCTCTGTGTGTTACAAAGTAATTTGCAGTATTCTCAGTTTGTTCCTGGGGAAGATTGTTTCAGGTAAGTCGTGTCCTTGAAGGAAGGCACACACGTTTGTTAGCAGCCGCTTACAACGCTGTTAAAGCAATTACTTTTCTTCCCCAGACAACTGGTAGGTGCTGAGATCTCCCAATTGGTATCAGGAGACTACTTGCAGGATAATCTGAACAAGACCCGCTTCTAATAATGCACCACCAGAAACCTTTAGTTGTGGCTGTATGTTGAAGCTTCAACACTAAACCAAGTTAAAGGTCCAGTGTGTAATATTTATCTATTTATCTATTGGCAGGAATTGAACATAATTTTCAAAAGCATGTTTTCATTTGTGCATAATCACCTGAAAATAAGAACCGTTGTGTTTTTGTTGCCTTAAAATGAACTCTTTATACCTACAGAAAGAGCAGGTCCTCATCCCGAGTCTGCCATAGACTGCCATTTTCCTACAGAAGCTCTGGGCAGACTCACCATACACTGATCTACATGTGCTCTATATTTTACAGCCTGAGTCTTTCCTAGATGCATGGAAGGAGAGGATGTGGCATGGGAGAGTATTCATTTGGCTGCAATCTGCAACCCCAGCTATAGGGGGCACTAAATCCTACACACCGGACCTTTTAATATGTGTCAAGACATTGACTTTCTCACGTCTTGTGCTAATTGAGAACAAGTAGGAATGCACAGTGCTGAATTGCTGGGTGTGACTGGTGCTAAACTTATTAAGCATTGTGTATCGGCCATGACATGACTAAGCTACGACACCAGAGCGCTGGTCTGTCGTTGGTATCGGGGGGTACCCTGAATTAGGTAATTCTAATTCTAACACTAACCCCAGAACTGGATGAAAAATGTTGGACTTGGCACTTGGACTGGGCATCCCTGAGAATAATGAATAATGGGCATGTGTTGGTGGGAGCTTTTCTTATTTCCATGTTTGCCCCTGCTCAAAAAGAGAGATGTTCATGCACACACTATCCCCATCAGGTACCATGTGATAATCAAAGTTACTGCTCCATCTCATATCTAGCAAAATCCTATTACTGTAAACTGCCGGCACTTATATTTGCTTGTATACTACATCAGAAAAAACGTAACACTGGACTTTGTGGCGTCTCATTAAGCCCAGGTTTATGAGCACTGCCTGTAAACCAAACAAAGCCTGTAACTAGTCAAGTTGAATGTGTAAAAAGCATCTCTTGGCTCTGTCTCAGAGCATTTTAGCAGCTCTGGTCTTTACTTGTGGGAGGCAGAACTGCTCATACTGACAAATAATGATTGGCATAAATGCATACAGGAATAATTTGACTCCTGTCTTGGGGCTGATTTTCCTTTAACAGAGTGGCTGCAGAGGCTTGATGAAAATGTCAGCCAAGACCTGTGCGGGTTATTCTTACTCCTCTTTCTATTATTGCTAAAATGTTCTCTTTTTAGCCACATTTATCCGTAGAAGGTAAGAGGACAGGAGAGAATTGGAGCCAGGAAGACAAAATGAGATTGAGAGAGGGTGAGTGAGAGGAGAAGGAGAAGGAGGAGGTTGGGTTTTGGCAGCGGGGTTCCCTGGAGAAAGGTGCAGTCTGTCACTGCTGCCGTCTCTTTAGTCCCCTCCTCTCATTTTGCTTCCTTTCATACTTGCATTCATGAAAAGTTCATGACCGTTTCTCTGTCTCTCTCACGCTCTTCATCCCTCTCTCTCTCTCTCTCTACACTACACTTTTAGCCCAATCAATCCACTTAGAGACAGACTTCCAGGGAGGATGTAACAGAGAGGAGACATGTGGGTGAGGACGAGACTTAGGTAGGGATCGGAGAGTAAATGCTCAGGAGGTGGGAGGGAAGATTCGGGGAAGGAGGAAAAAAAATAAAGAAAGGAAGGCGGATGTGGACGGAAAAAGCAGACAGAAAGCAAACAATGTGATATTGAATTGAAACAGCCATCATAATCTTCATGTCTGTTTGAAGTATCTAACCTATTTTGGGATCCCTAAGCGTGCGGTGTTTGGTTTAAGGGCTTTCGCAGAGAGATGTTGGACTGATGGAGTGTAGGTGCCCTTCACTCTTCCGTTCACTACTTGCCCTTGACGTAGAGCAGGAGTGCTGGGGGGAAAAAAAAGAAAGAGAGGCAGTGTGTGTGCCAGCCAAATATGCTAGTGGATAGCAAATTGTGGCTGCACTGAAGGAGTGAACGATAAAGAGAGAGGGAGGGGGGAGGTGTGCTGACAGGACAGGCAGACTTGGCTGAGAGGAGAGGACACTGGTGTCATCTCATCCCATCTTTTTTTTTTTTTGTCACCTGCTCTGTTGCTCTTTTGCCTTGACGCATTCAGCCCGAGGCCTAGACACAAACACGTTTCACGCGGCACGGTACAGGTGTGCGCAAACTCTCTCTGTTTTTGTATGTCTCTACGACGTGCGACATGCACGCGCGTTCTCTTTTTTTTTCCTTTTAGCGCAACCCCTCTCTCTCCCTCCCTGCTCTCCGTCCCTCCCTCGTTCACACAGACACACACACACACACACACACACACAAATCCTAGCAGCGGCGGTGTACGCTACTGATGTTCGAGTGGAGTCAGTTAGCTAGAGAACAGTCTAGAAGCATCGCTCTCATCTAAATTATTCACATACACTCCGCTGGCTGCATTACAATGCCGAGAACGTGCACGCCGTCGTGCGCGTGCAGAGAGAGAGAGAAGAGGGGCATATTAGACCATCTATGTCTTTGTATCTAATGCATGTGTGTGTGTGTGTGTGTGTGTGTGAGTGCACTGTAATATGATGTCTTCACAGTGCAAGTGAGGCTGTGTCAAAGTGTGCACTTAGAGAGAGGCATAAACTCTGTGTGTGTTGTGTGTGTGTGTGTGTGTGTGTGTGTGTGTGTGTGTGTGAGCACATAGCACTTATGCTATGATGGGTAAGGGGCGGTGTAATGTGTTGCTTTGGTCAAACCTCAGCTTACACGCTTGCTCTGAAATACGACACTGTTTACCAAACAGGACAATTATGATTATTAAAATGTCACAGGGGGCAGGATGGGGTGGCCGAGGGTCACCAGGTCCACAAGACCAGGACAACATTTTCTATCACAGCCACAGCTGCAATCATTTTCACCTGTCAGACGCTATTAAACATTAACATTGTGAAGCGTACTGTATTATTCATCATAATCTTGACTCTCGACATGAGAACCTAGAAATATGTCAAATCTACATGCTCAGCCAGGACTGGTTTCATCAAATTTGTGGCTAACATTTTAAATTTACAGTTAAAGGGGAGCTGTTGTGATTTTTTTTTTTCTGTCACATATAATGTCACAGTGTTGGATGCCCACATTAATCATTTTTAATAATCCCTGTGAGCAAAAGGACTGCTGTTTCAAACAGTTTTTTGAGTCCTTGAAATTGAAATAACTTAGCAAGTAACCCAAACAGTATTATTCAAATAGGGGCAGATGCTCAAAATGTACTAAACGAGTACCCCAGGGATTTAATACTGCACTTCCATAACAATGGGGACAAAGGTGATGCTAGCAGCTCTGTGACTCTCTACTGAAACACAGTGGTGGTTTGAGCTAAATGCTAACATGAGCTTGGTAGCATGCTCACCATGACAATGCATATTATATAATTGTGTTCTTACAATGTTTATCATATTAGTTTAGCAGCTAACATTTGCTAAAAGGCACCACACACAAAGTAGAGCTGAGGATGATGGGAAAGTATCAAAAAGTATTGGACAAGCTAATGGCACGAGAGGAAAAGGCAGGGAATCACCAAAGTCATTCGGTGTACACTATTAAGACACTCTGGACCAAGGTGGCGGACTCAAACACAATGCCAGTGCTAGGGTGTCTAGAATTTCGAGATATCCTGATTTTTAGTAGTGTGAATGAAACACCAGATCCTACAAGTCCCATAATGCAACTCAGTAGGTTATTGTTCTGTGGCTGACAGAGTTTATCCCCAGTTAAAAGTTGAAAAGTCAAGTTGTCAGGTCTCATTAGTGATGTGTTTAGTTCTCTACGATGAATTTAAGACCAACGCCTTCCTCTGCAGCATCTTTACATTTAATCTCTCCTTTCTCTGCGTCCCCACAGCAAAGGCCAGTCCAACAGTCTCTGGCCTCCTCCCTGTGTCGGGAGTCCCATTGGAAGTGCCTTCTCCTGACCCTCCTCATGTACGGCTGCTTTGCCACGCTCGCCTGGTGCGCACTCTGTCGTGTACCCGTTCTCGGCTCCTCCATAACTCTCGGTGCTGACGAAGACGCCACCTCTGCTGCCTACTATAATGAGATCGGGTACTTGGAGAGTCCGTGCTCCAGCGGCTACGTCTACATCCCCCTGGCCTTCCTGGCATTGCTGTATGTGGTTTACTTGGTGGAGTGTTGGCACTGCTTCTCAAAGACGGCAATGTTGGCTCATGCTGAATTCCAGGTATGTGTGAAGAGTCATTTTAGTATTGAGTTTAGCATCGAGGACGGAGGGGCCTAATAGCTTGAGAACACACTTAAACCCAACAGAGTGGAGAGTTTACTGCTGCAATGGGAGTCTAGAAATAGGCCTATGACCTTGAGCTACACAGCAGAATCTGTTTACTCACTGAAACATGTTTAGTATCAGCAAAATGTCTACAATAAAATGACGCTGTAGTGAACAGTTGCTGTTCAGAAATACGGCATAATTGAGCAGTCCTTTCAGTGTCAGGCAGTTTCATCAGAAATGTTAGTATTTCACAAGAAGAGAACGTTGTTCTATTCTCAATTTCTTACTCATAATATTTGCCCACTCACATGGAAATGAGATGACCCGGGGCAGCAGTCTATCTTTTGTCTGTCCTGCTCTGCTCCATCTATCACCATGCATTCCAGGAACACATTGCTCCAAGTGCTAAGTGTTCTTCTTAGCTCTTCTGCCACTGCCCAAGAGAAAATGTCTTTCACGCTAGTCCAGACTGTCAGGGGCACATGCTCTTCATATTCTGTGATTACGATGTCTCTGAATAGGCTCGAAAAAAAAAAAAAAAAAAAAAAGATGATAATGATAGCAACTTAATTGTTTGTTTCTGCTTGTACCACGATTGCATTATTTTTCTTTGAGATTGTTCATCATCCTCATTTTGTAACAGGTTTGTCTAGAAGGAAATCTTTCCAAAAAAGTAGCTGCAGAACACCTAAATGTGATATCAATGAACTGATTGTTCGTTCGTGCCTCGACACAGGAAGTGTATGAGCGTGTCCAGAGACTCCAGCAGGCCACGCCCTGCATTTGGTGGAAGGCCATCAGCTATCACTACGTGAGGAGGACCAGACAGGTGACAAGATACCGCAACGGAGACGCGTATACGACCACCCAGGTGAGGAGAACGCCACCTCGCGCACATACTGTATCACGCTCACGTTCACTCGTTTATTCATAATAGCCACACTGTAAAACTTGAGTTGCAATTTTGTAAACTTTTAAAGTAACTGCTATGCAAATCTTAATTTCTCCTATAGTGAAATATTGCGGGGCTGTGTGCTAACAGCTGTGTGCAGTAAGAAAAATATCATTCTATTTAGTAACCATGCTTTATTGATGCTGAAACATATATGAAGGTTATAATATCTTCCCAATAACTCCATTCTTCCTTTCTTAAACTTCCGATCTGTCCTCTTTCCTCCTCCCTTCCTCCATTAAACTGTTTCCCTCCATCTATGCCCTGCGCCTTCGCTCCTCAGGTCTACCATGAACGGGTGAACACACATGCTTCCAGTTCAGAGTTCGACTACGCCCGCTATGGTGTCAAAGACGTATCAAAGGAGCTGCTGGACCTGCAACTGCACCCTGCCGTTCGCCTCCGTTTCACCAAGTGTTTCAGGTGAGACGCCACCCACGACTGGTCCGACGACATGGTGGAGAGGTTCACCTTAAAATTATTGTTTTTTTTAAATGAGTTATTGACGAATGTTTCTGCTCTTTTAGCTTCTCCAGTGCACGTGCTGAAGCTGCCTACCTCACCCAGGTAAGAAGTGGTTAAAAAATGACATTTAATACAGTTCATTCTGTTCCAAGAGGGCTGCTACTCACGATTTCTATTCTATTAAAGTTAATGAATTGATCGTTTTATCAAGGAAATAATTCCAGGCCTCCTTAGCTGTAGCGGTTACGCCTGTCAAGCTTTCCCGTCTCTGCAAATATGCAGTTTACAATGATGACAGATGGCAGATTTATCACTCAAATGTGTTAGCAGGCAAAAGCAGGCTTCTAATTTCTAGCCAGCAATATTGATTTATGCTGTCTGAAATGACAACTGTCGTTAGAAGATTGAACTGTAGCTAGCTAATTCAGTTTGTTGACGCCGTCTCCAGCTGACTTTTTAATGTTTACTGCCTACTGGGTTTTATGAGAACTCTTTAAGACGGTCCTTGTTGTACCCTTGATAGCATTCAAAAAGTTAACCTCCTCGCCAGCTGATGATCCGTGTAGATAGCATAAAATAAAGACATCGTGTTCCACCCTGTAGGGTAATAACACACGCCGAAAGCTAAAGAAATGCTTCTTGGTCTCTGAAATAACACTTGCTAAGCTGCACACAGCTAATATGTTCTATTCTCTTCCTGTTGTTCCAAGCGAGCGCGCTTCTTCGGCGAGAATGAGGGGCTTGACGACTACATGGAGGCCAGGGAAGGGATGCACTTGAAGAACGTGGATTTCCGTGAACACATCCTGGCGTTCCCAGATCCCGCGCACCAGCCGTGGTTTTCTAGGCACAGGGTGTTCTGGCTGGCGTCCGCTTTCCTCCTGTCGTGGCCGCTGCGCGTCGTGTCAGAGTATCGCACAGCGTATGTCCACTACCACGTGGAGAAGCTGTTCGGGGAGGACGAGGATGGCAGCGGAGGAGGTGGCGGAGGAGGGCCAGGTGGAAGAGGGGATGGGGTTGAAGGAGGGACTGAGAATGGCATCCACCCAGGAGGAATCGCGGTTGGAATTGGTCTAAATGGGACGAGTTACAGAGCCATCTCTCGGGTCAACACGGTGGACATGACAGAATTGGAGTGGCACATCCGCTGTAACCAACAGATGGTGCCAAGCTACTCTGAAGCCCTCCTTATGGACATGGACACAAGTGGGGGGTCAAACCCTACCGCCTCTACGCCCATCTCTGGGCCCCCATGCACCACCCCCAGCCAAGGGACCAACCCGCCTCCTCTGGCTCTGCCTGTGGTGTTCAACTCGGCTTACCTCCTCCAGAGCTGCCCCCGATGTCGGAGGACCACGTCAAGTTCAAGTCTGCCCTCCAGGCTACGGGCCCCAATGGGAACCACAGCCCTCCTGAACGCTACCGTGGCAGGGATCAGGGCAGCAGGGCAGGGAAGTGGGGGCATAGGAGGAAGGTTGGTGCTCAGTCGGAGCGGATTCTCTCTAGGGAGGCTTGGCGGAGGGCGCCAGAACAGCCTGTTTCATTCAAGAAGCATGGGAGGAGGACTGGGAGGAAGTAGAGAAGATGGAGGAGGAAGTGGAGGCGGAGGAGGGGGAGGAGGAGGAGGAGGAGGGGGAGGAAGTGGGGGAGGTAGTAGTGGAGGAGGAGGAGGAGGGGGAGGGGGAGGCGGAGGATTCCTTGGGTTAGGTTCTAGGCAGGACAACGAGGAGACCAGAGGAGTGCTAGAAGGAGAAGGGGATGACGACGAGGAAGAGGAACCGGAGGAGGAGGTGAGAAGAAGAGGAGGCAGGGAGAGGGACGAAGAAGCGGAGCAAGACAGCGGAGGGGGAAGCGAGGTGAGGGAGAGCGAGGGGGGAGGGAGGGATCGTCCTCCATCTTACCAGGACGCGTTCTTCTTCCCCGTCCTCATTATACACGGAGAGGAGAGCTGCCATGCTGGAGACGACATGTGACGTTCGGAAAAATAAACACGCGAAGAGCAAGAAAGTATGGGCAGAGGCCGAGGGAGATGAAAGAAGGCACTGAACAGAAAGAAAAGAGCGGATCAGACATGAAGTGGGTGAGGGGAAATGAGATTTGAAATGAGGACAGAATGAGGTTGAAAGAAAAGAGTTGGTTGATGACCAACCGCAGGAAAAGAAGGAAGGTTTCAATCAGAACAAAACATGAGAGGTAAGAACAGCTTCACCAAGGAAAGAGGAGAGGGACAGAAGTGGCTGCAAGATAATAGAGAGTCTGAGTCGAGGCAAGTAAATCCTTGCGATCGTAGACTTTGCTACACAGAAATTGGGGGGGGGGGGACGGATTGGACACTTGGAAAGAATGGAAGGACCGAAAAGTTTGTCAGATATATCTATGCAAGAACGGGAGTGGGAGGCGTACCAAGTCTAAAATTAGCAGGTTGGAGAGCAGTGGAAAGACTGTGAAACCAGCTGAGAGGGAGTGGGTATTTTTTTTCAAAGGGTATTTTGAATGCTTGAAGCTTCGGTTTTGCTAAAAAAGAAATATATATATATCAAAATACATAGAGGCGGACAAAAAATATGGCTCACTCTCAGAGAGGAGAAACAAATCCTAAATATTTCAAATGAGGGAGAACGCGGGGGATCACAGAGGATTACGAAATGCAACGTAGAGAAGAAGAGGGAGAGAAACAATGGCGTGCTTTTGGCAAGATAAAATGTGAATCCGTGCAGATTCTTAGAAGATACAAACAGGACGAGCAAAATTATCAACTCAAGAGGAGGAGAAAAAAAAAGATTAAGGACTTAACACGCTCCGAGCAGCAATCCCGACCTTGAATCTAATCAGAAAATCTAAATAACACTAAAAAAAAAAAAAGTCCCAAAGTCTTTAAGCACATGTACCGATGACAAATGAGCTCTTTTAGGATTTACCATACAACAAAGCTAGCGACTGAAACAGTACAACCAAAGAGGAGAGCCATTGATTTCCACCCTGTCTCTTCATGCCATCTTACTCCGCACTTCCCCATTAGCTTCCTCACCACTCTCTATCCATTATCGATATGGAGCGTGATAGAAAAAAAAACTCCTCCATAAACAGAGCAGTGATTGCTTCATCTACTTCTCAGCTCCGCCCTGCCAATCTTATCCCATGCTCCCGCCTTCTCTCCGGCCTCCATTTTGTCACTTCTTCTGTCCTCCCTCGTCCACGCTCACCCCATCTCGGACCTGAAAAGTTACAAGTGCGGAGGTGGAAGTCTGAGCAGCGCGTCCAGTTAGCTTTTTTTAAAAGCGTAATTAGCACGCGTTGTCACAAATGAAGTGAGAAATAGATTCACTGCATCCGTCATTAACCCGCCCTCGTCTTTCCCCCTGCCATCTTCTCTCCTCTGCTCCACCCTGTCCTCTTTCCTTTTTTTTTTTAAAGTGGTGGTTATGTGATACACCTCTCTCTGCTCCTGGAAGTGCTTAGATCAGATTTCATCTCCGCTCACTCCGCATATCACGTCTCCCGTAAGCTGAGGTTTCTCCTCTAACATCAGATTTTATTAACCAGATATTTCCCACTTATATGACGTTTTTGAGGACCTTTCGCAGTTTTGTGCCCGTGTATATTTCCAAAGACGGAATGAGATGTGAACAAATTCCGTGGCTACTTTGATGAGTAGTGAATTTACCCAGTAAGCAGGGTGACAAAAGATGTAGACAAAATTGGACTTTATAGATTGAAAGGTTGCCAATGCTGGGTGTGAGAGCGAAATGTTTGGTTAATTTCCACCAGTTATGTCTGTGTAGCCGAGCTCTAGTTTTAAACATTTGTACCCGACGATAGGCTTGTGCAATATAAAGGAAAAAAATTACAATAACCAGTAAACCTTCCTCCAGTATCAATGTACTATATATCACACTACTGTATGTGTTTTAGGCATGAAAAAAGATCACCTCTTTATCTCATTTATGTCCATAATATTGGACTGCATGGGAAGTAAAACTGGAGCTGTCAAGCTCAGCTGATTTACAAAAGATAAAAAAAAACATACAAGAATAAATCAGACTTTTAATTGCTTTGTATTTTTAGTGCAGGCGACAAAACTGCTGATGAGAATTTACAATATTAAAACAATATCAACGACAATATGATCACAACGCCCAGCCCTGTGATTTAAAAAAAAGAAAAAAAAAAAGTCTGGCCAGATTGTGCCGTGCTGCTACCTCCTCCTCTTGAAGAATCACCTGCGAACAAAGTTACCAGCGCTCTCTGGAACATCGCCGCATTGTGAAATGTGTCGCCGGCATAGAGGCGCATGCGACTTGACAACAGCTATTGTGCAGGGGCTACGAGTAGCCGCGTAGCGAATATGTCTGCCGTTGCCAAAAAAAAAGCAGTGATCCATGGTCAATCAACACAAGTTTAGATAACTCGAGACGCATGTAGACAAGGGCACAGAAAAGAATCCACGGGGATTAACTCTGTCCTATTTTCTGAGTTCGTATGTTTGAGTCCAGGGAGAGGCAATTGGCACACACAACACGACCATCAATGCTTCGATGCATATATTTTACAAAGCACACTAGACCTGCTACAGTAGCAAGAAGCTATAAGAGTAGTTAGATGAACATTTCTTAACCTTCCCCCCCGCACAGTGCCCTTCAAAGGTCACTTCAGCCACTTGTGATGTCGGAAAGGGTCTCCCTCGATCTCTCTCTGCTTACGTCGGACACGATACTGAAAAGCACACTGAAAGAATGAGCGGAATCGAGCAAAAGAGCCGACGATGCTTGGTACACTTCATAAACGATCACGCCAATAAACAAGGATACTGTAACTACAAACGTTCAACCTGGATTCAGCAGAGACAGCAGGCAACGTTCTTTCAATGAAACTTTCCGGAAAGTAGAGCATGAGTGTTGACCTGGTTTGGTGTACTGGACACACACACACACACACACACACACACGCTCTGACACACATTCACACAGACACTGATTCTGGCTCACGGATGTGCGGTAGCTTTTGGGGGACATCAAGCTGAACTGGGCACGAGGAAACTAACGGAGAAAATAATCAGTGGAAGAAAACCCGACAGGGAACAAACAGCTGCAAGGACAAGTGTTTCTATTTGACTGAAGGAGTGGGAAACGACAAAGACTCGGGACGGGAAACAGAATGAAAACGAGAGATTAAAAGACAATTATTTTTACAGCTATTTATCATGATCTCAGTCTCTTGACTTGTAGATAAAAGTGTCTCCATTAATGTCCCTTGAGAAAAAAAAAGCACTAAAAAGCACTGACCACACTTCTGATTTAATTTGATTTAACTGCAAGATGTTACTTTCACACAGTTTCACACACTTTTCTTTTCATCGTAATGACGTGGCTGTGTTTTTGTTCACATTGTTGAGCTGGGTGAATTGGAAATCACACGTAGTGAGCTCCAATTTTGAAGTCTGACTGCTTTAACATTTCTGTCTGGATACTTTGCCGCCACCAAACTACAACTTCCGTCTGTAATTTACTACTTTTATATCATCTGCATACTTGAGTAGACATTATTTCAGGTTGTTTAAGTGATGTCTGAAATCCAAATGCCTTTGTAAGCTTTAGACATTTCTCATGTCTTAGTTGTTTTTTTATTTCATTTTTTTATTTTTCTAAAACGGACAATGCTCTTTGCTTCCCAATGAGCTCGGGTTGGTGAGCCTCCGGCTCCGAATTGCGTAGGGTGCTTGGACCCAGTTATACTTGCTGGCAAGGCTAGTTTATTTATTTATTTTGAACAGACACAGTGTATTTCACTCCTATGTGTTGTGACTGGATATTTATACGGTGTTTTATTATCTCAGAGTGTGTCAAAAGTGTGTCCACAGCCGCTTCAGGTGTGCCAAGAGAACTTTGTGCCCATGATGTCTTACACAAACACACACACTCATGCGCGCTTGCATGTTTAGTCAGAGCAGTAAAGCAGCCATTATAACAGCTTATTTTAGATTTAGAGTGACATTAATCCAGTACCTGTAATAGCCCCACACATGCAGTCTGAACACACACGCGCGCACACACACACTGAAAGCATGGAACTGTCCTGCTATGATGCCTTTTGTGTCCGACGTTGCCAACATTTTTGCTCAGGATTTCAGTTATTGCTGCGTTCCTGTGTCAACACAAGCTCTCTGTCACACAAAAAGAACCCATGAACATGCCAAAGCAAAAAAAAAAAAAAAATTAAAAAGAGAAAATACCTGTGCTTACACACATGCACATCGACATTTGCAGCTGGTACAGGTGGCAGAACCTTCACGCAACGTGCAATAGTATGTTTTGTGCTGGTGAACCGAGCGTCAAGCATTTACACGAGATGCCAGGGTGGATTTACTCCTTAGCAAAAATAACAGACACCTATCAAGTGATAAAATGCACAATTTTGTTGCAAATGTACGTGATTTATTTTGTACCCTGAATGGCTGAGGTGCAGCTCGTGTGTAAATTCACCCTAATACTTGTGACGCGTTTGTTTAAACCTGGCAAACTGGGTTTTTGTCCACCGGGCGGCAGCAAAGCCTTATTTGTTGAGACAACACAGAGCCGCGTGGCGCTGCGTTTAGAGGGCAAACCAACAGCGAATCAGACAGGGTAGAAAACAGCCGCTGTCCAGCTCTCTGCAGGCTGAGACTTACGCATGTTCCACAGACAGTGATGTCTAACCAGGTAATTTGTCTTTGGCAGCTGATTTAAAAAGAGAGAAAAAAAAGCACCTGCTACAACATCACCAGGCAGAGGTGCAACAAACCTGAAGGTTCAAACCTGCAGAGAGCAGCGCACTCCTATGCGATTGTGCATTTATCTTCTAAACCTCCACTAATGTTCATATTTGACTTTAACTGTGACTGAATGTCTTCCAAAGCAATATTGCCCATATCCCCGCTTTGTGGCCGGACTTGTATATGTTGCTAAGCAGCTTCTCTGAACTTTATAACCACAAGCAATGTCAGTGAAATGACAGCACTGTTAGATAAAGGCAGTTTGTGACCGAGCCTCCATTACCGACTGCATAACTCATTGTCTGGCTGCGTCTGTCGATACGACACAAACTGCAAATGAAATGGCCGGTGGGTTTTGGTTTGTGATCAGCATTTAAGACCACTCTTAAAAATACACATCTGTTTTCTCGTGCCCAAGGTTAGCCCACGTGCCGTTTGGTTGTTTCTTTTGCGTGAGCAGAAAATTCTGCTCTGGTTTTCCACCGTTTTTATCAACATCGTCACAAGATGCTCTAGCAATTACGACCGATGTATTGTTGTCAATACTGTTACTGTTTCTCTTGTGGTCACGGGGTGTGTGGAGTAGTCAAATGAAGTTTGTCAAACACTGTAAAAAGGGGTGGGGGGGGGTGGACATGTTAAGAATTGGTTTGACTTGAAATTACATGAATTCCAGCTGCATTTTCTGTTTTCAGTTTCAGAAGCACTTGGTTAGTCTAATGTGGATACTACAAACTATCAGGTAACCAATAGAAATCTGTGATCATCGAGAATGATTCACACACAGTTATGGTAGCACATTGGACTATCCAAACAAAGTCACACTGCAGTAACTGCAGACCAAAAAAACAAACAAAAACAAATTCAGGGTATTCTTTTGACCTCTGACCTCAGACGCTAATGTGAATTCGTTTGCATTAATAAGTCTCCCTCTGAGCTCTAAAGAACAGCAGCTGAGATGTCTGTCTGTTCTTATCCGCAGACGTGTTTTTTGCTGCTCTTTTTTAATAACGAACGAATAGTAAGAGCAGTTTTCCATTGTGCAAAAACTGTACTGTACCTGTACTGAGCCTTGTATCCGTGTGATACAGTGTCACCGCCCTTTGTTTTTGCACTGGAATAATGAACCCGCGTGTGCTGTTGTCACACGTCCTTCACGCGACAGCATTACACGACGTGAGTGGGGGGGTTAACTTTGCGATCAGATTACCGTTCAAACATCACGACTAGTGTTGCTTAAGTATCTACTGTGTCACCTGATTGTTAGTAGAGTATCATTATTGGACAATAAAGCTACGTTCATGTGAAATCCTGACTTGGCATGTCAGTGCCGCCCGCCCGCCCTCTCCCCTCTGCTCTCTCACTTCCAACCTCAGAAGAAATGATCCCATCACACTTTCAGGATACTCGTTTTCTTTCTCGCTAACTATGTAATGCTGCTGGGTTACTTGTGAGCTGTCGAACAAAAGAATTACCACAATGTAGTTGTTATGTACATGCAGCCTCTATGGAGTATAAAACAATAATGTCACATACAACGCATTATTGTCTTACACAGTGACGTGTAAAGCCAGGAATGGGCTTTCTGTTCAAGCACCGTCGAGCAAACTGTCCTCAGTATTTAAGCTAATTAATATGTAACTGATAATGAGATTGTCAATATCACACCGGATTATAGCTGTTGTCACCGGCCTGTTTAAGATAATGTAATTATTTCATTTGAGTGGATGATGACAGTGCAGGTAATAGAGCTGGTGGCAATAACACTGTTAATTGATGTGATCCTGGCAATGATGATGACAATTAATTATCATGGAAGATACAAATAAAGTCAATCTGCTTGGGATACCAATGTTTGGTCTTGTCGGGTTTTTAACCCAATGATATCTTTATAATATTAAAGATATTGTTGGAAATAAATCTGTTCTTCTATCATCCTTTTTTTTAGTTGTCTGTTTGTTTATCTGACCTCTCCAGTTCCTCTCAAAAGAAAATGATGTTTGCTAATATTAAAAACACAAGTATGCTTGATTACAGAACTGATCTGTTATTTTATTATCTGGTGTAGAGATTCATTGTTTATAACACTGGAGCATTTCCCCCTCGATTAAAATATGTCAGGCTCCTTTTAGAAACATATTTAAAGATTGTTAAATATATTTGGTCTTTTCAAACCAAGCCTGTGTTACAAAGTGATGAACATGTGCCATTTACTAGGCAGGCTTATTTAAAAAAATAATTTTTGTGTGCATACAAAATAAAGTTAATTTGATGGTTCTTCTGCTCCCAATACTGTGGAAGATTGGGGTCATCATGAAAAATGAAGGCAGGGTAATATCCAAGTTGGAAGCTTCAAATATTTTAAATTCTTGGATTTAATGTACTCATAATATATTTAAAAATATTCCTTTATTAAATTTACCTTTGTTTTATCTTTGTTTTAATTTGTCATATCATATAGCAACAACAAGGGACACCACAGAGCTGCATTATGGGAAGTGTAGGATCCGGGCGCAAAAAGTCAGGGTATCTGAACCTGTGGAGCGTTCGCGTCGACCGCTGTTGCTGTAAGTCTCACAACATCATGAAGGTATGATACTAAATCACTGGCCCCTTTAAGAAAACCACTACACTGCAATTCATTGTTCATGTCTTATTAAACATCACAAAGTAAAGCGAGGGCCACATTACTGGGGTCCAGTAATGTGCAATCATGTTGCTGGGTGTATTGGTAATTTCGGCTCAAGTCTGAAGGCTGAGAGAATTGCCTCAGAGGATTCATTTGGATTATTAGACACCACAGCTACTTGGTCAACCTTTCTCAGTCTACTAAGTTCATCTGCTGCATTGTAGATCATCTTAAAGGTTTCTGCCAGTGGTGTGCGATCACTGTGTCCTTGTACTGGTAATTTTGGGTGTCTCATATATTGTTAAGCATTAATCTCAGGTTGCTCTGCTGCACATGCAATATTCATAAAGGATATTACTTCAGCCATCACAGGCTGAATATGACTATGCTACAATATACATAATATACATTATTCATGTTTATGTGATGGCATGTCTGTCGTTATGTTTTTCTCTAGATTGGATGGGTGTGTGTGTGTGTTATGGGGGCTTTTCCATCATGTTAAACTGATCTGACGTGGCTCATGTCTTCCCCGCAAGAAGCTTCTCTGTGTTTGTCCGTCCCCTTTATCGTCTCACACTACTGACTAACAGTAACTCACGAGCTCAAAGCGCCAGCCTGCTGCATTCAAAGTGTCTGTTTATCTCCGGTACTGTACCGAGCACGTCTCGTCACGAGTTTGTCATCAGATTGTTGCAGTCTATAGGCTCTGACAACAAAGTGCTTCCAACAAGAGCTCATGTCAACTCAGTCACGTAGGTAGAACATTTCACTAGGTTTTTCTCATTCCTGTGGGACTGCCTACAAGCTACACCGTTTCTCTCTACTTTTTCATACCAATAACCAAACAATAAATCAGCTCTGTGTCCTGTTTACTGGTTTCAGGAGTTTCTTGATTGCTGTTGCAGGGAAAGTTGTGGTTGCATCTGATCTCACAGTGCAGGCAAGTGGGTTAGACACTAGAGGACAGCAGAGGGTTTCTTGATGTAGACGTTCAGCATGTGGGGTGAATTTAAAGTAGACAGCTCACCGGTGACGTTTCTTTAACATAAACAGACAACGGTGTCTCCAGACTGCTGTGGAATTTACTATCCTTAGGTTACACAAGGTCACGTGTGGGCCTTGAGGTCCACGGCAGTAGTAGTTGTTTGGCTTTGATTGGGAACAGTAGGTGCGTAAACAGACATCTGTGTCTCCAGACTAGAATATGTTGACAATGACACCTCCATGAGTAAAAACATTCTCTTCAACTAATTCTGGGCATATAGTATTTATGGTGTCTGTTGGGGTTTAAAGTCCATCCACCACGATGTGAGACCGACTCAGGCACTTCTGATGTACGCTGAGAGTGTCTCTAATTCTCCTTGATCAAGCGTCAATAAATAATACAGCAAGAGGCAAACTTCTGGAAAGCTCTTCTTGCTTGCAGAGAACAGATCTATCTCAAGCCAGAACAACCAGGCTGGAACACCCAAACACTTGACCAATTTTGACCATAAAATAACCATTTAATCTTTGCACTCTTTTTGCCACTACAACTTCACTTGGACGCTGTGCAGACACTGAAGGAGGAACGCTCCTCTGCTCTCAGGTTAAATCTGACTTTAAAGCCAATGCATGAAATGTTAAACTTTCCATGTCACATATGCTAATAATGAACAACTTTGGACACAGACACTTCACTTCATGAGGAAAACACCTTCAGCATTTAAACATTTGAGATTGCGAGATTCTTTTTCAAAGAGGGAGAACGCAAATTTTAAAGTAATTATTGATTTTTAATTTTTTTTGTGGATAACATATTAGGGATCAAAGCAGGTATTAAAACATGCCTGGAGGGGATCCTTAATTAGATTTAGACTATAAAGTCTGCCATGTTCTATTGGTATATGTTGTATGACACTTCCTGCTGCAGATAAACCTTAATTGGACTGATGTATTTTATTGAATTAGTGAGTTGGTGCTGGTGATGGAGTCGGCTGTTAAATAATAATAATTTTCTTTGATTGGATTACCACCGCAGCAGGCTCCCTTGATTGGTTAACAGTGGCACAACGCTCCTTCCTGTTATCCAACATGGCAGCAACGTAAACAGCCTCCACACCTTCCTCTTGCCGCGTTGGCACTGATATCTGTGTCTGTTTACAGACGTCTGTTTCCCCTCCTCTCACAGCTATCAGCTGCCGGTGTTGACAGTCCTCCTGATGCTTGATGTTCCTCCACAGATCTGGCTTTGTTGTCTCTGCCTCGCTGAGCTCCTGGGCTGCACCTGCGGCTGTTTGCCCTGCAATCTCCTGGACTGGAGAGGAATATTGGGAGGGTGGAGAAACAGGGAACTTGTTTACTGTTGGAAGCAGGTGGAGGTAAAGGTTTCTGCAGGGGATTGGATGCGGAAACAGAATCAGGCATGAATTCTGGACATAATTCTATTGATTTATTGTAATTTGCTCGTAATTTGCAGCAGCCTGACCCCTCCAGTAGCTACACACATCTACACTGTAATTAGCATTTAAATGGTAATACATTCCTAGCACTGATAAGTGATGGAGCAGGATTCTACTAATAGAAGAAACTTTTGCTTCACGGTCTTCTGTTTTGACACCTCCGACCACTTGGTGGTGCAGTAGTTCCACAGCTTTAAAAACAAAAATCCCCCATATACCCAAGTCCTAAATCAAACCCAAGACAAAAAACAAAACCACCAGAGCTTCACATCAAGGCTACAGCTCTTGATTTCTCAGAAATACCCAAAAGACAAAACGGATTAGCAGACATTTGGAAAAGTTTATTTGAATAAAACTCACTTATAATTGGTAAAATTAAGCTCCGTTTTACAGGCCTGGATCCATAAAAGCACTCAGTATGTAGAGGGAAAAGGGTCTGTGAATATGAGTGTGTGTGTGTGTGTGTCAATATCACACCTACTGTAATTTATAGAATTTGGCATGGAGCTGATGGGGTTTAAGAATATATGTCTGAAATCCATAGTGCAGATCCCGAGAGGGTAAAAGGGCTCTTAATGAAAACAGGAATTAATTACATTAAATCTCTCGGTGGTGAATGTTAAGCAGAGCTTTTAGAGTTTGTGGAATGTGCTTTAATTTCCAGAGGAGGGTGTTCAACTTTGGTGAAAAAAAAAGGAACACAAGAGGCTTCTGAATGTTGAAAATAATCTATTTCCCCCCCTTTCTTCAATCAGCACAAAAAGCATTCAAAGAGTTTCATGAGGTAGCAAATCTGGAGTCTCAGAACAGCGGTCAGCTCAGGAAAAGAGGAGAGACAAGGAAGGGCAATGACGAAGAAATAAAGGTTCGGGTGAACACTCGTACTTTGAGCTTCTCTCTCTCTCTCCCTCACTCACACACACACACACACACACACACACACACGAAGACTGGCAGCAGCAGCCTGCTGTGGAGTCTCTCGCTGAGTGGGGCTGAAGTCAGTGGAGCAAAGGATGAGGTGGAAGGAAAGAGGGAAGGAGTGAGGGAGTGAAAAAGTGAAGAATACATAACAAATCTGAAGTGACATAACTGGCCGTGTTTTGTCTCGCCCCAAAATAACACACACTGATGTCGCCCCCTCCCTTTTTACATCCCATCTGTCTGTTGCTATATTTTGCTCCTCTGGTTTGCTTAAGATACGAGAGCTTCTTTCTTCTTCAACCCCCCAAAAACTTGCTGTCCCTGTCTTCATTGTTTTTCTTTTCCTCCTTCATTCCTTTGATTTCCTTTTTTCCTTTCATTTCTCCTCTCCTCTCCTCCCTTCTATCATCCCATTGAATATAAGCTTGCATGTCCATGCAGGCAATCGTACATTTGTTTTCATCTTTAGGCTTTGTGGTGGTACTACCCCCCCCCCCCCTAACCCTTACCTCTCTCCCTCCTTCCCTCATCTCTCTGTTCCTCCCACAGGCCCCCCTGGTCTACCTCTCCTCTCTGTCTAATAATAGCCATAATGTGTTATGAGTATGCAGTCTGTCTTGCTCGCAGCAGCTCTGCGCTCCCCCTCTCTGCATTCCCCTCCCGCCGCCCCCCTACCCCACCCCACCCATTTTCACTCCTGCAGCTGGTATGCCGTCTTTCTCGCCTCAGTTCCATCTCCCGCTCCCCTTTCTCACGTTCCTCCCTCCTTTCCTCTTTCCATATGATCTCTGTCTTAGCCACTGGTGTTTTCTCACTTCTCCTTCAATTTCCTCCCCGTCCCCTTTTCTCCCCCCTCTTCCTCCCTCACGTTTTCCGTGCGCAGGGCGGACACGGTGTGTGTGAACATGGAGTCTCCTTCCTCACCCCTCCCACTCTTTGGCGTCTTTTGCCTCTTTCACTCTTTCATCCCAATTCCTCATCTCTGTTTGCTCTCGTCCTCGCTTTATTGGCTGGCTCTTTTAGCCGTGCCAGTATGTGGTCCTCAACTCCCCGCCGCACCTCTATCACTCTTTTTTCTCTCTCTCTCTGTCTCTTGGTCTCTATCACACACACATATATACACACCTTCCCCGCGTGTGCATCTCCCCCCTCCTTTTCTTTTGTGCCTTTCTGCAGGAGTGTGTACTATGCGGGCTGTCTGCCTTTTTCCTCCTGTTTTCCTCCCTCATTCTTGCTGTTTCTCTCTCTCTCTCTCTCTCTCTCCAAACTTTTCGAGCCTGTCTCATTATATTTCTGCATGTGCTGTATTTGTGTCCATGCGTGTATCTGCTGATGTGTGCACTCTCTTTTGGGAGAGTGTCTGTGTGCCTGTGTGTGTGTGTGTGCGCAGCACATTTACCTTGCAGACTGACCTGTCTGGTTTTGTGTTTCCAAAATGGCAGCTTTACATTGCATACATTGCCTCCCCGCTACACAACACTGGGAAATACACACAGACACAAGTCAGTATGACTAGGTATTAAACCAAAACCCAGGGCGGAAATATCTTTTTATTACCTGTAACTGGCAACTTCCAAAGCTTCACTGCCTCCTTTAGACACACGATGAAAGAAGAGACATCTTCTGGTTAATTTCTCAGTATTAAACCGTGTGAACTGTATTACTGCACCCAGGTAGAATATGAAAGAACAGAGCAGACTAACAGAGGAGGGTGGATGTCTTCCTTTTCACACAATTAGACAGGCATGCAGACAGACAGATGGGCTCGCTCTCTCACACACAAACACAGACGTGCTGTGACAAACATGACAGGCTGAAACTCCCAAATTAAGTAAGGCAGATAACTGAAGCCATGCTGCCTGTAAATCAATCTCATATATTTCACATTTATTTTTGTCCATGTTGTTTTTGTTCTTGTGTGGCAAACTGCGGAGCCGTGGATTATGAGGTTGAGGCCTGCCACCTATGAATAGATGATGAAATTATTCCTTTCTATTATATTAAGATATTTGTGAGAACATGTCTTCTATCTAACAATCCCTCTTGACATTTTTATTCAAACCAACACTATTATACTCCAGTACAAGTAGTATAAGTATAATTAGGAGTTGCTAAATTTGCACAATAAACCTTAGAGGCTTTGAGGAGGTTGACAGACAAATTAATCTTTAATTAAATCAACCCTAATACAAGCCTCTCACACACTTTTACAGTGCTGAATATGGGTAAAACAACTGAGCTGGCTTCGATTTAACAGATTAATTGTTAATAATAACAATAATAATAATCATAATAATAATAATCATCATCATCTCTACACCTTTACTTAAGGATATTTCAGAATAAGATGCTACTCGCACGTTTTATTTTTTCGAGTATTTTGGACTAAGATTGGAGTCACGTGACATATCATGCGGGTTAATCAAACTCACCTGTGCGCAGGTGCCCTGTGTAGCCTCTACAGTAGCTAGCTAAAAATGTCTGTTTTTCAAGACAACTTTGTCTTTGTGGAAGACATAACAATGTCAAGTGTCCCTGTGACCATGTTAACAGCTTTGGACCTTTTTGTTTTTGGTCGCCATTGACCCTCGTGGATTTGAAGTTTTCATCCCCCTCGTGCTGCGTTCACTGGCACTGCGTCGCGTCGACGAGGTAAGAAGAGCTGCTCGTGCTAACGCGCGTGTCATTAGCGGATGTCATGGCTCTGTTTTGACGGCGCTTGCTGTTTTATTGTATTTTTATTGTTGTTGTGCGATTTTCCTCTGCTGTTTTCCGCTTGTGCTGTTGCCAACGTGTTGTTACATCCATAGCTGTTAATTGTGCATTGAGTTTAGACGTCTCTTTTCCTGAACTATCTGGTTTTGACATTTTGAGTATGGCTATGTGATGTCATGTGTTGAATTTGTGTCATACAGCATCCCGCTCTTGCTCTTGTTTTGTTGTTGTTTATTTAGGCTTAATGTCTTGCCTGAATGTTGCCTTTAGGGGTGCACGGCACAGTCCATTTCTCTGTAATATTGGCTTAATAATGGGAGGCTTTTGTCATATGCAGTGTAGTCACATTCACATTTCCTCCACATAACTTCATATTCAGCTAAATATTGCAGAATATTTCAGTTGAAAGCAATGTGTTTATGTGTCGGCTTGCTTTGCTGCTCTTTATATTTCACCTGCTTAGCTCTGGTTGTATGATTTATGCTGATCGTATATGTTCACACACATTTATTGCCTGAAATTGACAAGATATGGATTCATCATAGGTGGTGTGTCTTTGCCTTGTCGATGTCAGGTGGGTGTTATTGTCACCTACCTATCTCTGCAGTGCTAAACTTATTATACCTAACTTGTTATATCTTTCGGAGCAGAGATGAGTTCAGAGTGTGCAAGGAGTAGCTAAATTTATAAATTCTGAACATTTCTGCATGACCTACTTTGACCTAGTTCAGGCAGACAACTTGTGTCCTCTGCAGCATTCATTTATGATTTACTGTAGTTACATACTGCATATCCAATGGGCCCAGTGGGAGAGTATAAGTCCTCAGTGCTCTTCTTACTCCTTTTTCCAAGCTTCCTGCTGGCTGCTGCACTGCTCACCTGAAATCTTTGCGGGGCTTATTAAATTTCATATACTCCACCCTACACCTGTAGGCCTTGAGCATCCGCCTGCAGGATCTAGCCTAGGCTTGCCGGGGGGGGAGGTCATCATCGTCCGTCTCCAGCGTTTGCTGCGCTGCGCTTGTTGTATTCTTGCAGGCAGTGACGAGGTCAGACGGCTGGCTCAGTTGAGAGGGGGAAAAAGGTGCCCCTGTTTCCCTCTGCGCCTCTCTGTCATTGTGCCTGAATGAACCTGAAGTTGTTTATTAATATTAGCAATGCATTCTGCGCTTATGATTGGTATGTTTACTTGAATCTTGTTCTAATCAGCACGACTGGAGATGACTGGTTTCCATCAATCAGTTTAATTAGCGTGCTCTGCATGGAGGCTATATTTATGTTTGGTAGTATGGTGAAGTATGTGTGCTGTATTTGCACTCCGCTGTGTGTGTGTGTGTGTGTGTGTGTGTGTGTGTTGGCTAGTGAGTCTTCAGCAAGCTGAATTAAAGATAGTATATGTATATAACAGTTACATTCATTTGCTTATGTCGAGTATCTTCTTGTTTACATGGTTGGATCAGAGAAGGGGCTTGTGGTGGTGTAAACCTGCCAGTGTGTGCTTGTGCATTAAAAACAATAATCTTTTTGTCTGTTAGGTCACATCAGGAGTGATAGATAAGCGGCAGTGCACATCGTTTCTCTGTGTACGTTCCTGTTTGGGTGTAGCACTTTCAGGAAAAGGGGAATTGGACTGAGAAACAGACTCAGCAGACAAGCCAGTTCCAGATACAACAGCCTTTACTCTGTCTGTAATCGGGGTTAATAATCGGCCACTGAATGGCAGACACATCCAGCAAATGGAGCCAAAGGGCAAAGGCAGGCAGGTGGCGGTCAATAAAGAGGCAGAGCATCATCAAAACGAAGGCAGGGAGGCTGGTGCTTGCTAACACTGTTAGTAAGTGACTAACCGTGTTAAACGCTATGTTAACATACGCAGATATAAATCTGAGCATACGGACGCCCAAACAAGTACTTGTGTACTCAGGCTAATTTCTTCTGGAGAATTATGGGGTCATTTTGATTTTATTCGTCCACAGTCCACTGTATCACTCTCATTTATTAAGGCTTTTTTCAGGAGTGCATTTGCCCGATCATTGATGGATGGAGCTGTACTGCTAGTCCATTTACAGTGTATCAATATTTAACCAACCAACCACTTACTATTGAGCGTATTTAGAAGCAGACCCAGCACATGTATGCATTTTTGTAGTTATATAAAACATCTCTGAACTGTTATTCCTACACGTGTACTGCACGAGTATGCCGCTTTGTTTGATGGGCATTTTCAGCAGGTACCTGCTGATGTGGTGAGTTTAACCTTGTGAGGCCTTCTGGTACATGGTTTTTGCTCCACGCTGATCCTCCTTTGCTCCTTACTGGTTGTATTTCAACACAAGTCCAGACTTTCCATCACCCTCTGATGCTGATGAGGAATTTCATAAATGCCTAATGTACAAAATTTGTTTTACTCCTCTTCACTTCCTCTCTCCTCTTCTTAGTCAGAGAATCTATTTCCAGTTAGCGGTCAGCTTATTTTGAACAGCTTTCATCCAGTCATCTAAAGAAGATATAGAAAACAAACACGAGGCTTGTATCTCCCCTTGCTGTTTGACAAATAAGACATCTTTAAGCCAGGCAGCACAAGATGCTGCAAAGTATTGATTTTATTCAGACTGAATGCCTAATTGGAAATTGGGCACGTTAAACATTCTCTTGGCAGTGTTTGCTCTGCCGTTTGATATCCAATTATGTATGGGTTTATTCACTTTCTTATTGGAATTCCCAGGCAATGGGACCAACGACACAAAGTGCACAGAACACTTCTGGAATGGCCATCATTTTTACAAAAACGGTTTTCTCCCAAAGGAAGAAGTGGAGTCTCTTCTACCCCTCAAACAGACCTTTCTATTTCTCGAGGATATATCTAGAGTTTACTTTCAATTCGGCCTTTCTAACTGGGAAAAGGGTGATGCCAAGGTAATGCCATGCTGTGGGAACTCGATATGAAAGGCACAGCTGCAGGATCGGAAAGGAGGACGGCTGAAATGGATTCAGGCAAATTCTCTAAAGTACTTTTAAGGTAACCTCGGGATCTCTAGCTTAGGGTGCCTGCTGAGCCTTCTTGGCCCTGTTGGGGACTGTTTACTCAACATTTTTACCAAAATACTCAGGTTGTTATGCTGTTGTTCCACAGCTGCATTTATTGTCACTGAAAGGTCACTGATTTTTAAACAAAATCTGAGAGGTTTGCAGTCATATAATGTCTCATCGTCAATATCCACACATCTGTTAAGTGCTTATGGCACAGAAGTATGCACGGTTAACACAAACCCACGATGGTACTAAAGACAAAACATGTGGATGTTATTTAGTGTAAGTGTTTTGTGAGTCAGGTGAAGGAATTCAGCAACTTTTCTACTGGCATAACGAAGCAGCAGTTGTTAAATCACCTAAGGGTGCTACTGAAGGTGAAGAATATTTTTGAGATTGAGGTGTCATTAAAACAACAAACAAACATAACAGCAGGAAAATAAATGTGAACACTATGCTAAGACAAAGTATTTATATCTTTTCATTGCTGATTATTTACCTGTGATCAGTCAGACAGGTTCATGTTTTGAACTCTGAACATGAATAGATATAAAAACTGACTACATGTCTATCTGTCCTTTTTTTTTATTAGCTATTAGCAGTTTCCTTCAGTTTCTCTGGAGGATCTGCAGGCGCTGTCAGCTAGAAGAAGCTTGAAAAAGTACATTCACTAGTCTGTTATGCTCTAACTGAGCCTAGATATGAAGATTTCTACCTACCCTCTATGATGATTCAGAATTCAGAGAAAATATAGCACGTTGTAAAGAGATCATGCTGTTCCTGGCCCCTGTGGTAACTGAGAAATTGAAACATTGAAATAAAGACAGGGGGTCAATAACTGGCTAATCATTGTTAGGGCTTTGGAGCGACATGTATGCTGACAGACGTTTGTAATTATCATATTTGCACTCTTCCTGCTGTTTGCTGATGTTCACGTGATGGATTCGACACTGAATGCATGAGCGTTCATATTTAACAAATAAGAGACTCGTCGAGTAGAAAAGAATACTCTCAAGTGATGATACAGACAGAAGCAGTCTTCTTAGAAAGCAACATGGCACAAAGCGAGCATGATCTTCAAAGGGGCAGTATGAAAATTTGACTAGTTCATGAATGTTTGAACATCAACAGAATATTGTTATAACAAGCCCAGTCACTTTCTTTTACAACCAAAAAGTTAGCCTGCTGTGTCTGTGCTGTGTCATCTAAATAGACACAAAATGTGACGCTGTTCAAAACACTGAATTATATAATTAATATCTATTAATATAATATATTTAATTCAAAATAACAATCAAAACAACTCATGATTTGCCCATTTTAATTGTGATGCCAACAACAAATTTCAAAATAGTTGTGACAGGGTCATGTTTGCCACTCTGTTGCATCACCTCTTCTTTTAACAACACTCTGTAAACTTCTGGGAACGGAGGAGACAATTTTCTGTAATCTTGAGAGTGGAATGTTTTCTCATTCTTGCTTGATGTAGGATTTCAGCAGTGGTTTGTCTCTCTGAAATAAGTAAGGTCTGCCTAGCAGTATATGTTGTTTCAAAATCTGTGCGCATTCAGCTTTAATGGTGCCTTCACAAATGTAGAGGTTACCCATCATGCTACATGCACTAATGCACCCCCCCCTATAATCATGGATGCTGGCTTTTACTGTGCACTGATAACAAACTGGATGCTTCCTCTCCTTTTTAGCCCAGAGTTTGCCGCGTCCATGGTTTCTAAACAGAGTTTAACATTTTGACTCTGGAGACCATAGGACAGTTTTTAGTGATCTTATCTACTGTGGACATCCCCACATCCTTTGCAATTTTAAACTGAGACACATGATTCCTCAGTTGTTGCACTATTTGCCAGTGAAGTCTTTTTCTGAATGGTGAGCCCCTCTCCATCTTTACTCTGCCTCTCTGGGATGCCCTTTTTATACCCCAGCATATTACTAATTTGTTGCCAGTTGACCAAATTAATTGTGAGAGTTTTCTTTCAGCATTTTTACAACTTTTTCAGTCTTTTGTTGATCCTGTCCCAACTTTTTTGCAACGTGTCTCTGGTATCAAAGCAAAATGGATGAAGTGTGACAACTTTTATGGAAATGGAGTTGTAATACCACTTATGCCTTGAGAGCTGATAGGTAGTCAGTTTAGCATTCAGGCTGCCCTCAGTCAAACATGAGGACAAAGAAGTGGGAACTGGGTAGAGTGGATGCAGAGTTGATGCTAGCTGACAGACAGCTGATGAGGCCAGGGTTCCTGGTCTCAGCAGCCCGGGGTATCTCTATGAAGAGATTGCAGGAGCAGAGCTGAAACTTGAGGAGTAACCGCCTGGAGTTATGACGGATTCTGCACTGATCCAGAGCCATTTACCAGTGGCAGGGAGGAGAGCTCAGGGTTTATTTTTTTTTAAACTTTTGGGATTAAAAAGTGGAATCATGTTCTCTCTCACTTCTCGCTGCCTGCTGAAGTGGAGGTGCAGACATCCGCTGGTGTTATTGTGGTCGGCTGTGGGCACCCAGAGCTCTTTGATACTACATATTTATACAGAAATTGGACAAAAAAGGACATTACTTCGAGGAAAGTAAGCCAGAAACTTGGACAACCCGGGAAGGGCTGAAAATCAGTTACTTGACTCCAGCTTGACTTTACTATGAATTAAGTTACCATAGCCCTCATCGATCAAAACTCTGTTCAGAAAACATTTTACAAGTTTGTTTGTCATCTTGTGGACAGACCCGACAAAGTATAAATACCATCATGATGTTATTTTGGCATTTTGCATATTTTGATCCATTTAGTGCAATTAAATCACTGGAAATGTAAATTTTTGGTTTAGTGTACTGTAATGTGTGTAATTAGGCTCAGCAGTCCGTAGTTACTCATGGAAATGAAGACAAATGTTTTATTGTGTTTATTATACGCAAACACTATCAGTAACCTGTAGCTAATGGCTGCATGGCAACATTTCACAAGGAATAAATGCAGTCCAGTATGTAGTCATACTACTTTTAGAGCCCTGGTTCTCTTCACATTGGCATGTTCAGTTCAATTTTATTTATATAGCGCCACATCATAACAAAAGTTATCTCATGACACTTTTCATGCAGACGGTACTTTTTATAATAATAATATTATTTACAGAGAATAGTTCTGCATGTGGATGTTCATTTCCTTAATCTTTAAATATTTCATTAGGCAACTGTCTAATCCTAATAAAAAACAAGTTAGCAGCAATCAAAGTAAACAATGACAAGACTTATAATGAAATCAGAGAAAATAATATCACACACTTTGTGGAAAATGTGTGATATTATGTCAAAAAATAATGAGAGCCAGAGCCCAACATGGCATATACAAAAAAACCTCAAAAAAGTATTTAATTAACATCAATGAGAATGAATAAAACCAAGCAAATCCTCACTTAAAAGAGGCTGCGATTGTGAAATGTTTGATATTATATTACTGAAGTCTCTCACTGTGGTTTTCAAATACTAAAAGTCTCAGTTAGACTTGCTCAAAGCAGATGCATATGAATTTACACATGGACACATGAGTAGAAATATAGATGCTACTTAGCAGTGCCAAGAAGGCTGGAGAAGCAGCTTATTCTTCATCAAGGTGTTGCTCTCAGCACAGCGTCTGACAGCTGCTTCAGTCCAGCAGCTACTCCTTCTGTATTAATTGATTTTGATTATATATTCAGGGAGCCGATGGTAATAATAACTAACACATTTTAAATCATAGCCTGGGAAAATATTTGATCCAGTCTGACCCAAACCTTTGATGCATTTGGAAATTTCAGAAATCCACTCGAACCGGGGGATGAATATCAATCTTTGCCCGCTTGATGCGGCGAGAAAAAAACAATACAAACACAGCAACAGAGCACCATACCAAACAGTGCGAATGCATCCTCGGAGTCAAGGCAAGTTACTTTTCAGAGCAGATGAATGATTATAAATTCTGTCTTCCCCGCTCAACACAATTGCATCATCCTGAGCTACGCCTAGCAGATATCAGGAGAAAACAAGACTGACAGTGTTTTTGCGGCCGGAGTAATAGAAAGCTGTCTTGGGTGCGTTCCGTTTATGCAGCTGCAATATGTGTGTGCAGACGCATCATATTTACTAATGTGATCAGATGCTGTCCTCGTGCATATTTACATTTTTGGCTTTACTCCAATGACTGTAAATGTTTAGATCATACAGCAGCTTTATATGTTTTAATGGGATTTAAGAGAACTTTTAATATGTGATAAGTCACCATGATGTGGATTCTTTAAATGGATCATCCCTTTTCGATCACTTAACACACCCCTTGTGCACATCTGATGCATGTTTTTTTCATTCAGTACGACACCGTTACATCTCAAGGTGCTTGTTGTGTGTTTTTTTTTTGTAAAGTAACACCTGCTGCAGCAGAGCTTTGCAGGGAAGAGATGAATGGAAAGTGATTAAAAAAACAGCAGAGAGGTGAGCAGAGAGACAAAGAGATGGATAACATGAGAGGAGACAGGATGACAAGCAGAGTGTGTGTGAGAGAGAGAGAGAGAGAGAGAGAGAGAGAGAGAGAGTCCGTGTGTCAGCTCAGCTATTCACAGGAGAACACAGAGTTGAGTGTGGCTAGAGAGAACAAAAATGCAGCTTGTGTGTAACCTTTGTCTCTCAGAGACCCCCTGTTTTGCAGCCATTTTTTTCTTTGTTTATTGGAGAGTGATGGGTGAGGAGGAAATTGTTTCAGGGGTCTAAATCCAAACCATATACTCTGTGTATAAACCGTGGCCTGACTGTACAGGGCACTTTTTTTTGTCTCTTGTTCCTGGCCCTTACCCGCCTCTTATGTCCCATCTCATTTCCTGCCATACCTCGTTTGCTGCAGCTTCACCTCCTCTCCCCATTTTCATACCTCAACAGTGGCAGCCCTCCCACACACGCTCTGTATTTGCAATTGAAAATGTCTTGCATATGCCGGGTGGAGTGTTGCACACACCATGTCGAAGACAGTGCGGATGTGCAGTCACTTAAGTCAGTGCTTACGTTAGAAACATGTCACGAATGATGTTCTAAAGCTACAGCTAGCTCATACTAGCTATGAAACTATTTAGGAAGGAAGGAGTGAGAGATGTGGGATAGGACGGACAGTAGTCACTCTTAATCTTTATAGATTACTGTATAATGAGATTTTGATGGTGATATACTGTATAAAAACAAATACACTGTTTGCGTCCTCTTTCGTCCTCCTTCACTCCTCGTTTGTGTTTACCTTATTATAGATGTTTTATTTTTTATTTCATCATCCATGGCTCTCAGAAAACCTACATACAACCTCAGCCACTCCTGCTAAAAATTATTTTTTCACCACCGCAATCTTTATTATTGTTATTATTTTTCTACTTTCGCTGCTGGCTTCTTCCCCAAGATGAAAAATGTTAAATTAATTTCCCAACACAATATACATCTATAGCACAGACACGTGTGTGTGCGTATATATAAATGTGTGTGTGTGTCGCGTGTGCATGCGTCCTCAAATGGGAACGGCGTTTATATCATCATTATATGGCTTTAAATGTGTTTTTATTATGTGTGAGCACGCATACAAAACTATGTGTTCTTGTGTAACATGAGCTGCATTTGTGATAACATATGCATCGGCGTCTCACATTTTAAGTTAGTGTGTGTGTGCGCACGTGTGTTAGGTTGTTTGCGAGCACTAACCAAGCGGAAATGACAGTAATTAACTAAACGAGCTACATCTGCACCTGAGGGGGAGAGAGAGAGACAGGGAGAGGGGGAGACATGCGAAATTTAAAGATGCTTCTGGAAGAGAAAGGAAGGGTGTGCAAAGAGAGGAGGGGTACGAGAAGGATGGTTTTCAAAGAAGACTATGAGAAGGTGAGGGGACTGAAAATGAGATGAGAGGGAGTTGCGGAGACGCCATTTTCGGCAGGCTGTGCCAAAAATGTTTTTTTTTTAAAACAGCAGAAAAGTGTTGTTTTTCTTCATCTTCCATTTAGTTTCCTCCCCTGTCCTCTCCTCCCTGTGACCTCATGAACCACAGGTGAGTATAGCCTGAGGGAGTTAGCCTTCTCTAGGCGCACAGAACTCCCGGAGCCCTGAGCTCAACCTTCAGGCCTCCCCGATTCAGAAAAGCTTAACGTATCACAGCTCTAAGTGACCTGTGAAAAAACTTGTCAAGTGGAAATAACTCCTTGTACAGTGCAGTAATTTTTATGTGTCCTGACATGGCAGTCTATGGATTCAAGCGCCAGAATGCAACATGCACTTCTTCTTAATGTTAAATCCAGCAGATGCCTCTGTACTTGAGGTCACACCATGCTGCTTCAAAGACCAGTGCTGATAGTTGATCTTTTTCTTTCCTTTTGATGAGCTGCACTGCTGATACACGTGAGATTAAGCTTCCTTTTATCACACTCAAAGAGTTTGAAAAGATTTTTTAACATTCCGAATAAAAAAACTAACATGCTGTCTCACAAAATATCCTTGAGTACTGAAGGTAGTACCTGCTATCTGCCTATGTTCCAACATAATAAAATGCACACAAATGTCGGTGCCGCATATAAAACGCTTCTGTGCTCCAGGTTGCTCCAGGTTGCACCAAGCAGCTCTTCAGGTGAGGCGTTTTTGACTTTTTGTAATCTTTGCTGCCGACACATTTGAGATTATCTGTACATTGTAAATTTGAAGTGCAGCACAAGAGGGGAAAATAACAAAAAAGCCCCTTCATGAATAATTGACCTTGCAGAAATATTTAATCACGATGGTGCAACATAGTGTAACAATGAAGGGGGGAATAAAATGACCCTTACTGTTACAGCGTGTCTACACAGGAGGCGTAACGTGAGCAGCAGGTTAGCAGAGCTTCAGTCTAGCATCAGCGCTCAGAGCCACAGGTGGTCCTCAGTACCTGTGAAGTTTTTTCGCAAACTCGGATGGATTTGTTCTCGGTTTTGGTGGTGAATTTTAGTGTCTCTATTGTCTGGCTCCGTTCCTGACATAAATAAAAAACGGGGAGAAACACTGAATCATTGTGATCGTTTGGGATTTCTGAGCACAGACGTTGACTAAATTAAGGATGAATATTGGCACAGATCATTATCCCTTCTCTCTCTTCTCAATCCCAGCAGTCTAACCTTTTGTAGAGGCAGCGAGGGCTAGCCAAGGAGATTAATGGCGAGGCATGAATAATGGCAACACGTTCTGATAAAGATACTGTTTTTGCTCCGTAAAGTAAAGCAGACAGAAGCAAAAATTCAGCTCATTATTCTAAAATGAACTCCCACTTGCACTGTCTCACATGCTTCAAAGCTAGCTTTACAAAATGGATGGATGTTAAAGCCGTATGAAATAAGTAGTAAGTGTTGCCAGATTTTGGTGTAATGCAGGGATGTCCAAAGTACGTCCCAGGGGCCAATCACGGCCCACAGTCAGATTTCATACGGCCCGAAGCTTCATTTTTATAATGTATCATTTATGGCCTGCTAGGATTGTCAGATACTGGCTGGAAGATTTGGCTTTCTGAATGATTTTGTTCACGAGACAAGAGCAAGAGCAAGTGGCTACAACAGATACTACTCTAACAATGCCTCAAATAACAATGTGGCCATGAAAGGGGTCACTCAATTATTGTCTGAATTGGCTTCACAGAGCTTTATAGCCAGTTTCATTTTGTTATTTGGCCTTCCGGCTGCAACGTTTCCGCTTTGGTTCACTGTCACCGCTCCCATGGCATCATTCTTGGACACAACAGGTAACTATTTTGAGTAAAAAAAAATCTCTGTACATTATCTGCTTAGATGACAGACAGGCGCAGTTGGACTGGTGAACACAGTGAAGCATTTAGTAGCTAGAGCACCAGATACTTCCTGTGGTGACCGAAACAGAACCTAAATTAGAGTGAATATTGGATTTTTGTTTGACAGGTGCAGTGTTGGCTTCATAAATTGTTTCCAGCGCCTCTAAGTGACCAATAAAACCACTTATTCCAGGTTTAAGAGAGTAAAACGCTGCAGATGTTTATTGTCAGTGAAAGACAGGACAGTGCGGGGATATGGGCCTTCCCTCGTGCGAGAATATGCAGCTCTCTCTCTCTCACACATGCGAGTCTGTGTGTGTGTGTTTGTTTGCGTAAATACTTGCAGCTACTGTTTGGACCGCTGTCAGATACATTTGTAAAGTCTTATGATTAACTGGGACATTTGGGAAAGCTGGAAAACATTCCCACTCCTGATGCAGTGATCCTCCACAGCTTGGTGAGGAAGCATGTCTGTTATTAGTCAGACTACAGTAATAATCCTAAACGACGACTACACCAGCTTGTTAAGCTATACAGTAGAATTTCCATCTGTGTTTTATTACCGGTGTCAATTAACCAATTGTATGTAATTAATTGGTTAAGTGATTTTTATGTAATGAATTATAGTTTAATCATTTAAATGTTTGTTCCTCTTGAACGCTTCCAATAAAAGGAGATTAATTTAAATCAAGCTCTCAAACACCAAGTATGCTATTATT
Organism: Nibea albiflora; assembly: GCA_014281875.1. Taxonomy (NCBI): domain Eukaryota; kingdom Metazoa; phylum Chordata; class Actinopteri; family Sciaenidae; genus Nibea; species Nibea albiflora. The sequence goes on from CM024809.1 coordinate 11,710,457, forward strand.
TTATGCTTTTGTTCATTTAATTTTAGAGTAAAAAAAAAAAAGTAACATCAAACTAGAAAGATGAAACAGATTGTAAGTCTGAATACATGAGAATTAAGATTTTATTGATTTGAATGCCATTACTGATACTGCTTAAGCTCAGTCTGTTAAACTTGCCAGTGGCTCTTAATTAGTTGTAACATGGGAATAAATCTTTGGTAAGGGCCGTGCAGTTGAAAAGCAGTAGCACTTGTGCATAGAGATTCAAAGGGGTATTTAAGCCCATATTGTAATAAAGTAAGGTTGTCACAATAACATAATTTTATACTTTTTGTGCACAATAAGTATGAAAGAAACAATACCTGTGCTGCATCTCTTTCACTATCATAGCAAACAGAAACAAGAAACAAGTCCCTGTCACACAAAATACAACAACCTGCACACAGAGCTGGTACAGGAAAAAGTCAGTAAACACACATGATGGACCAGTTTCCCCACAAAATCACGGTTTAACTCAGGCAGGTTTTATGTTTTATTTGAATACATTACCATATTTATAGTAGGTGCCTTTTTAATTCTCCTTATTTTAGTGCTTACTCACAAACGAATTGAATCTTCTCACCTCGCTCTTCCTTCTATTTTCCCCACACACTCCTATACCTCTCACTTACTACGTGCATACAGTGGCGTACTCCACCTCTTCCCTTTTCTCTCGCTTTATCATAAAGCAACGACAAATTAAAAACGTTATTTTATAAAGCCATATATTCAGTAGTATCTAAAGTACCGGAGATCAGCAGTGTTTAAATATATGGTGCCAAAAAAGCATTAAGGTATCAAAGATGTTTGAGCATATTTCCGGTGTTTCCACTGTCGCTTGAAATGTTAATTTTACAGACGTTACAACTGTAGGAAAGATATGGTGGCATTGGTGAAAGGAATTGATAAGCTCAGAGGCATACGGTTCAGGATGGATCAGACAATTTGGAGCCGCTTTTCAAATAGAACCGGTTCTTGATTCCTATCCCTGCGTGTACCCGAAATATATCAGGCCTGTGTATAAATCCCGGCTGCTTAGCAGGTGAGCACCACTCCAGCGAGACTAGGCACACATCGGAGCTAGTACAGCCTTTAAAATCTTGACTCTTACTGAGCTGATGGACATGCGCCTTTGTACGTTGTTGTTATTTTCATCTCTGATTTCTAACCAGCGTGCGAGTAATTGTGCTAAGAGCAAAGCGCTGCAGGAAATGCCCAGATGCAAACAGACCAAACCAAACGGCGCAATCTGGCAGCCATGGTGGAGCGAGGACAGCATTCCTTCTTTCTTTTCTCCTCTCTCTCTCTCTCTCTGTCTACTTCAAGCAAACAATTCAATGTCTTTTAGTCTTCAGTCATGTGAGCCATTCGGCCCGCTGAGTGCTTCAGTCAGGCCTGTAGGAAATCCACTAAAGTGTGAGCCTGTCTTTTACTCTTGATGCATTTTAATCTTTTACTTTTCATTCCCAACAAACCGAGGAGAGTGAGGAGGGGCAGAAAGGTGATGCGTCTGGCACCTGATAAGTGTGTATAGAAATAATGCGTGTGTGTTTGAGGCAGTTTATAGTACAGGTGTAGATTTGTATGAAGCCATATGCCAGTTTCAGATGTTTAAAATAAATCAGATGAATTATTTAATTCGAACAACGTTGGCACAGCAGTCTCACACACAGACTATCCTCAGGGTGGGACTGTACAAAAGCATTCAATGAGCGCATTAATGAATCACTTGCACACACAACACTACATATGAAACACACACTTGTAGAGGTACACAAACTACATATACACACACCCACCCACACATGCGCACAGACACGTTTCATATTTGGATAAATAGATGCAGTAACAGGCACACGCACACACACACACACACACACGGGACATAAGAGTGAAAGCAAAACTAATACACACAAAAAAACAAAATCATGTTATGGCATCGCTGAGAGACCTCACATAGCAGCAGCAACACATCAGAGAAATACAACACACACTTCACTTCACACAGATTACATGTGCATACACGCAGCTACTCCATCTCTCGCTCTCTCGCTCTCTCTCTCTCTCTCTGATATACATGATATACGTGATTCACTTGCAGCGCTGTGGACGGTTGCGTGCGCACTCACAAACACACACTGACACACATACCCAGCAGCATTACATGCCAGTGAGCCGATGGGAGTGCAATGGCCTCCCTCCATGTTTTATATGTTGGACTTCAACCCATGAGTTCACTTTGATATGACCCCGGCAGCTGAAAGCGTATGGAGAATTTATACGTACATGCTTTGAAAATTCATCTGGAGACTTGATTCCTCAGAAGGTCATCTTGGATTCTGTCTGATCAGTGCAATGTTAGCTCATGTTGTGAAGATAAATGTTAAATATTTCATAGAGTCGCTGTGTATTGTGTTTCAGCTCTTCCACAGGTGCACTGGTATTTAGGCTGACTGTCTTAGGGGACATACAATATGTACTTTCTGGGGTTTTTCACAAAGTGGGGCAGAAGCAAAGTTAAGAAATAAAATCTAATTTCCTGACAACTCCATTGTTTTCTTTGATGGCAAGAACTGCTTCACAGTTCAGTCCTCTCGCCGGGGCTTTGAATAGTGGCATCTCTGGCCACTAGATACTGGTGCCAGGAAAAGTGATCTCTCTTTGGATTCTTTGATCAATTCAGTCTGTATAATATCAGAATATATTGAGAAAAGCCAGTGATAATTCCCAGAAGTCAGAATGACATGTTGAAGTCGTTTCTTTTGTCCAAACAATCGTGACATTTGATATGAAACAGAGAAAAAGATAAAATCTGAGCAAGCAGAAAGCTGCAAAGAATGAATATTTGACATTTCCCCTGAATAAATGACTTAAATGATTGATGGATTGTCAGAATTGTCGAGTTTCTGTCGACTGACTAATTGTTTTAGCACCTGATTATACATTTATCCCGGAACAGACAATGCAATGTCTTGTTGATGGAAAAATGAGAATGATAAAATGTCAAAAGCTGAAGATAAAAGACCAAAACTCAACCAAAGACGGGTATGAATAGAAGAAAATGCTGACAAAAAGTTGGAAGGAGTCGACAACAAAGATGAATTATGCTATGGTGCATGTCTGAAGGAGAAATCTGAAAGAGAGACATTACTGAAACTCTTCTTCTCTACTCGTCTTTTTTTCTTCTCTTCTGAGTGTTTACACCAAATGATCTCTCCTCCTCTGTAGTGCAAACACATCTGAACCATGAAATGTGACCCTCTGTCTTTGATTGTCAGTGCACTGACAGCTCTGCAACATCACATGGTCGAGAACTGACTCCCTAAATTGTTTCTGGCTCTGGGTGAGACTCGCTCATAACTACATTTAAAGCGTGCCGCTTCAAGGTCACATAAGAAAATCATCCATGGCGGCTTTTTTTTCCTCACAGAAAGGCAGAAACGTCAAAACCGAGGGAGCTCTTGGTATATCTCTCTTCATCGACCCGGCCGACCCTCTCCTCACTCAAATTATTCTGCCATCTACCTCAAGGATTAATCTCGCTGTCTCACCTACCGCTCCTATCCGTCTGTCGCCGCTCTGCATTCCTCTCTCTTGATCTATCTGTCTGTCAAGGCGACCCTTCCTCTGCTGAATCTCTGTTTCTATCCATCTATCTGAATCTCTCTCTCTCTCTCTCTCTCTCTTCGGGGGACACTGGACGCAGTCATATCGATCACATCACCCCATCCATGTCCCCCTCACAACACACAACTCCCTCCCCTCCTCCTTGTACACCTCTGGCTGCATAGACAAGACCATCCATCAGTCTCTCTCAGTCTCTCACGTACAGAGACCTCTATTTTGACACACGAAGGCGTTCTGCACTGCATCTGTCCACTTTTTTTCTTGTATCTGTCTTTTGCATCATGCTCTTCACTTTCTTTTTTTTCTGTCTATCCATCCATCCATCCATCCATCCATCCATCCATCCATCCATCCATCCATCCATCCATTCATCCATCCATCCATCTCTGTCTGCCTCAATCCAAACACATCCCTGTCTGCTGTTTGGGTTTCCAAGATGATGTGTTAATACAGTTATGTTCCATTCCTGTCGCAGTGCATGGCAACGCTCTGCCTCTTCATTACCACGGCAACAGGAAGCTGTCCCCTTTCATTACAGCACTTATTAAAGCCGCACACACAGACACACGGAGCTAAGATAGCAGGAAAAACATGTATGTTTCACAGACTCCTGGGCGTACACACACACACACGGAATTTAAAAGATAAACAAGAGAAAAGATGCTTGGACTGTATAATTGCCTGGCTATATTAAACTTGGAGCTCCTCCTCCAGCACGTTGGACAATAAGCACAATGCAGGACACGCACCACTGGGCTCGACTTAACAGCATTAAGTGCACTTCACTGCTTGGCTAGGGCCTCAAACAAACGATACACACCACTGAGTCTGAACTCAAGGCACAATCCGCTGCCTAACCACAAGCTTAAACAGCCCTCACACAGCAGATGAGACAAACAAGGGCACTGGAGAAGTGTTTTTTCCCCCCCTGTTCCTACAGTAAGAGATCTCCTTTTTGAAAAACAATGTCCATAATGTTTGTAATGTTTGTCATTGAGAATGTTCTGAATAGGCTGCGATATGTGAACACGTCAATCAAGGACAACCGAAGAAAGTCACTTTACTCAGATGTAATGTTCTAGCTGTCAGACTTTTATTGCTCTGTGTGAAATATCTCTCCAATGAATTTCTTAGAGGAGAGTTTAACTATGTGTGCGGATGAATTATTATACAAACTTACCAAGCCAAAAGAAATCTACTGAAAATACACTAATAACTGATGCAAGTAATGTTGTCTAGAACTGAGACAGACAGATGTGTTTTTCTCAAGGAGGTGAAACTCCTTCAGGGTGTGTATTAAGTTGATGATACCACTTTTATACAACTCAGTGGTCAAGTCAGTTGTCACTTCTTCCCTTCGTGCTTGGCTGGGCAGTATGAGCCCTGCCAACCGCAATTGGATGAAAACCGTAGCAGACCGAGATTACAGGTGTCAAACTACCTCAGCTGGCTGACAACTGTAACAAGCAGGTTGTCAGGAGAGCTAAGGCTGCCTTAAATCGCCCCGCTGCATCTCATTTATGAAGGGTTAGAGTGACTCCCCTTAAGGTTTGGATTGGAAAATGCCGGCAGGACAAACACGACGGTGGGGGAGGATATACAAAATGCACAACATGCAGACGGGTGACAAATTGAAGCAAAAACATGAATAAATGAATGCAGTGATATAATGAATGCAGTGTGAGAATCGGGAGTATGAAAATGATATGAGTCATACGGCCTTCAGGCACAGGATACTAATGATTCATTGGTCGTCTCTTTTGCGGATTAAGTTGACATCACATGCGGCAGATTACACCAGTGAACTAATGTTGATAAAATCATTTGGCTGTGTTCAGCCAAAGATCATTTATAAAGGAAAAATAAACATTAATCCACAACTTCATCAATTCAAGCCTCCAAGTGAAACTTTTATGCATATCAGCAAGATTTGAAGCTTATCACCGTAATAATTATGTACCGGGACACCCAGGACTTGGATGAAATAGCTAGTTTATGAAAAATAAGTAAAAGTTAAGCAAGGAAAGTCTCATTTTCGTGTTGCAGCCACAGGTTGTGAACATTAATTCGGCTGCCACTAAAAAACTGCAGTGTCTCTAACTTCTTAGCCAACAAAAGGTAATTGCAGAGCTAAATCGAATCTTTTGAGTTTTAGTCATTCATCATTTCAGCCATTATACTTGCAAAATCGTAGGCTAAACTTAATTAGATTCAATAAGAGATTCAGAAGGATTTAGATTTGATAAAATAATTTGACTGGATTCATATTCAATAAAATGATACTGAAGCTCGACCTCACTGTAATATAAACCAGTCTGAAAGAAACAAATCTGTTTTAAGTCTTCTGCTTTCTTTTTATATGTCTCCTCTTTCATGGCCCGTCTCAAGAGAATAAGAAATTAATAACGGAATGAAATAAGTAAGCATCCCTCATGGTTTGTATAGTTAATGTAAGGCTTAATTTTCATTCCTACGTTGTGTATATTCATCCTTATGTTATCATGTTTTTGTTTTTACCCATTCAACTTATTTCAGTGCACCCGGCTGCCAATAGACTTCCACCTGAGGGACAAGCTGTTCAAACAGGCCCTGATACAAAGGCTAACCATGTGTGGGAAAAGGTGCTCTTGTTCCTTTTCAAAATACATGACAGGGAGAAATAAATGTTTCTATGGTATACTCAGTTACCCGATCTATAGTACAACCTTGAGTCAAATGGCATTTGAGGCTGTCGAGATAAGACATTTTTCTTCCTGAAATATATTCTAATCAATACTGACGCAGACTGATAGAACATGTCAGCCAAAATTGAATCTGCTTACGGCTCATCTTTTGCTATTTAAACTGTGATTAGTAACCACTCAGAGAAAAAAAAGGTAACTGGCTGACAGCAGAGGTATGGTAGTTTAATGAATGAGACCCGCTGCCTGGCAGGAGACTTTCCAGGTCACTGGTTTAAGAATCTGGGTCATGGGCTTACAACATTTAAGTACCCATGTCAAGAAAAGTCCCAGACTGGGGCTTTAATAGTAGCTTTAGTATCACTTCCACCCCAGTGGCTGACCAGGGCTTCATGCCCACTTCCATTCAAACTGGATGTATTCTGCATCAATGGATAGCCTTCACTGAAATATGTCAAATATGGCTGTTGCATGGTTGCAGGCTGGGCTTCAGGAGGTTTAGCTCACATCCTCTCTGTATTTCTTCTCATCGCTCTGTAGTTGACAAGAGACTCGTGTTGTGTTTGTTTTCCAGCAGGCTGTAATTCAACATTGATAGCACTCATCTGTGCTCCGCTGATCTTCCCTGGCTCGGGTGTGGAGGGAGGGAAGCGGGGACACCAACAGGATAACTCCTCTCATGTGGCACTTCTGGCAGGCAAACCTCAACTGTGGCTGAAGCTGGTCTCAGGAAGAAGCTTTTTTTTTTTTCAAAGTCTGGGCATAGTCCAGGACAAAAATGAGTGGCAGGGGAAGATTAGCCCACGTCCCCAAGTAGATCCAGTGGAAATGAAGAGAGGTTTTAGCTGTGTTGTTGTTCAAGTATTCCCAAGGCAGACTGCAAGTTTTTGAGATTTTTGTTAGATAAGCCTAAACTGCCTAACGAATCACTTCTGCCAGCCAAAAAAAAAATCATGTGAGTCCCAGCACTAAATATTGGAAAACAACACATTCTCCAGTACAGTGCATTCATATTTGTCATATTCGTAGTTTCAGTCAAATGAGAGTTTTCAACTGAGAAGTTGACATTTACAGCGGCACTGCTTTATGCCTGCCGTTGTTAATATTATATGGCAGGTCTGCAAAAGGAAAAAAAAAAACTCTGTTAGCCACAAGCTAAAATGAAAATAAAATATTGTCGTTGCAGAATTATGTCTCGGGCATAAAGCACAGAGCGACTAGCTTTATGATATTCATGAATAATGTTTATTATCCCATAACAACCCATTTCCTTAAATTATTTTTTGGAAGGCTTTCTCTCTCTAACACTCACATCTCCATTTGTTTTTGTTGTTGTGGTTATATGTGAATGGACATCTGGCTATAGGAAGGCATTTCAGGACATTGGAGAAAGTGTGTGTGTGTGTGTGTGTGTGTGTGTGTGTGTGTGTGTGTGTGTGTGTGTGTGTGTGTGTGTGTGTGTGTGTGTGTGTGTGTGTGTGTGTGTGTGTGTGTGTTGTAGAAAGGGCTGAATGGTGGGTGCATTGTGCTAGCAGTGGCCTTGATAGTTACCAAGGAACAGCTGGCCATGTAAAGGCATTTTAGGAAAAATATCAATGTGCACCTGTGTGTGTGTGTGTATTTCTATAAACAATTAGTGAGAGCTTTTTTTGTGTGTGTGTATTTGTGTGCAAGAGGTGAGACTTGGTAACAGATACAGGACAAAGCTTCAGCTCAGGGAGAGCCCTCTGCCTCGCCTCCTGTCTCCCTGTCCACTTTGTAGTGTCTCTTCTCTCTTTCAAACAAACACACACACACACACACATACAAGATGGCCTCATCACCTCTCCGCTTGCTGCCGCTCATCAATCACCCGCTTCATCCCACCCCACTCTTTTTACATTGTCGTCTCTTTCTCCCTCTCACGCTTCTCTCACCCAGCCTCAGCTTTCGTTTCCACTTTCCCGAGGCTGCCGGCTCTCACGCCCTCTCTCCTGTTATCTGGCGAAAGTAGTAGAGAGCACTGTATTCCAAACACACAGAAGACCAAAGAGAAAAAAAAAAGAAAAGAGAGAGAAAATGGTGGGTGGATAGAGAGATGAACAGAACAGATTTCAGTGATGTTTTCTTGTTGGGGAATCTGACACAAATATGTATAGAAAGTCAGCAGAATTATGAACACTACACCCACTGATGGCAGTGATAACATACTTTAGTCAATTCCAGGGAGAAAGAGAAAATACTTAGCGCTCGTGAAACACAATGAGCACTTCAATAATTTGCTAGACATCAGCAGGGTATGTTTTGTTTTGGGTAAGTGCCAGCCTGCTTGAGGTACAATAACAATCAAATATGAGCATAGCAACACAGTATTGATGCTGTTTGCCACAGGCTTTCTTGATTCAAAAGCAAAAATAATGAATGGATTTACCACAGAATTCAAATTTAATCCTCTAAAATGTGAACGGTTTGGAAACATCGAGATGAGACATTTGGTTATGTTTTCTGAGTGAAATGCTGAAACGCCAGGACCAGAAAAAAAATCTTCCCGTGTCAGACCTCTGTGTTGCGTTTGAGAAAACTTTGTGCTCCGTTCACTTTCAGAGCAGTTATTTCCCTCAAGTGTTAAACTGAGCTAGCCGGCTCGAGTGCAACTGTGTAAATGCTTTTGAATCCAGCCTGTACTTTTCTAGACATATGTCTTCAGCAGGAATACAAGCCGGGTTTTTATGACTCAGCGTGATGCTTTATAGTTTGTGGCCTCTTGCACTTGCAATTGTCTTGTTTTGACAGTAGGTACATTTAACAGATGGATTCACTGACTGTATTTCATGGGCTATTAAGAGGAGTCTATGCTTCAATAGTAGACCATGAACCCAGACAGACTGGATAAATGTCCTGATTGGTTATTATTTCTAATAAACAATACCAGTCACTCTTATTTCTATTGAGTTCTTTCAAGAGTATTGGTTGGATGATGGCAAAGATATCATTCTTCCACTCTCGGGTTAAAGTACCTTTTGTGTCCATTGTTTGACACTTTTCAAATATTTGAATAGAACATGATGATACATTGAGCAATAGTGTCAACTGTTTGCCCACCACTATCATGATCTAGTAGAAAGTAACCCTGATTATGTCAGAGTGACTGCAGGGGCACAAAGTGACGGTGAATGCGAGCGGAGCAGGAGAAAGAAGTTAGCAGTAAGTTGTCAATCAGGCAGTAAATGTACATTACAGGCAACAGTGTCAGTTAATAAATGCTGCATCTTCTCAAGACCAAGAAAAGTCTTGTCTGTTGTTTCTCCAACTGCTGGGAAAGTGAAAGTCTCAATTCAGATTACAGTTTGGAAGCTGTGCGGGGTGCTGAGCAGTAGTTTTTTTTTTTTAGCTACTGTGTAATGTTGGCCAAATTTATAGGAAGTAACATTAATTACTTCATAATAATGTGCATAATATTGTTTAGTTGTTCAGCTTCAGGCTGAGGCTAAACTTGTGCTCAACTTTGCCCTGTACACATACGTCTCAATAGTTAAAGTATTTCAATTTTCAGATGAGTCTTAAAAGACTGTCTGGTTAGGAAAAAATATGATGGTGACCATGTAGTAAAGCAAATTAAGGATGTAAACTAATCACGTTTGGAGCTAATGAAGTTTCTTTTGGATTTTAATGTGCAAGTGTTTATGGTAATTAATGGTAATTATGCAGAAGGGAGTGAATAAATATGCTGGTTCATGTTGCCTGTCAAAGTGTTAAATTGTGATTTTATTTTAGTAATTATCTGTGTTGTGGCATTTTGGTTTTTGATATTCATTTCTAGATAAATGTCAACAGCTGTAAATTAAGGCAACCTTTCTACCTTTTATAACTTTTCTACCATTGCACTGACGTGTAATCAGGTAAATGGTGTCTCTGTCATTTCCTCTATGTGACTCGACATTATGCTTTACAGCGCTAACTGCCACCAACTATATGACTGACTTTGGTGATCATATTTTCGGGAGAATATTTTCTGGTTTCCGCTTTAGTGTCCTCTGGCTGCTCTCCCTCAACTCTCCATGATTTACAGAGTTTCCTGAAGGACAGTAAACTGCTGCGACCTATAGCTGCTGTTAGCTAATGTTAGCTTAGTTTGTTAGCCTGCCTGGACTGTGTGCTTATAGCACCGGGCGAGTGTTAATGTTTGTACCACGGGTGTTTTAGACCACCATGAAGAGAAGAATTTGGTGGTGGGGAAATGCCTCTATGATTTAACAGAGTCTTGAAAGAGAGTCTTTTTGGCCTTTTTTCGAGCATTTTTTGTTAGGCAGCTGAAGAGTGACAAGGATGCAGGGAGAGAGAGAGATGGGGAATGACATGCAGCAAAGGGCCACAGGTCGGATTCGAACCCAGGGCCGCTGCGGCAAGGACTGAGCCTTTATACATGGGGCGGATGCTCTACCAAGTGAGCTAACCATCACCCTGAACGTGTGAATTTATTTGAACACATACCTGGTCTTTAGAGGTTTGAAATGACAGGGAAGGTGAGAAAACATGAGCTGTTTACAGCTTACAGCTTTAAAGGAGACGACAATGATCACCTGCATCAGTACAAGGCAGAGAATCTTGTAATTTTATTTGGCATATATACTCTAAAATGTTTGAATAAGAGATTGGAGCGCACATTTGAATATTGCATTATTCTTAGAACATTTTAAAGTTAGTTCTTTAAAATCTTTTTAAGAGCAGAAAGCACTTCAAGGTTGAATCAGCACAATTAAGACGCTCCATAAAATGTACTCAAATGTCAGTAGTCATCTCGCTGTGAAGAAATAATTGTTAAAATTAATATATTTGAGTCTGTTTCCCCTTCATTCTTTGACATGAACCTGGGGGAAATGGTGGCTGTCTTTAGTTGAGAATATTTTAAATATTTCTTCCAAGATGTGGCAGGATGGATGTTGTCATTGTGTACGCTCAGAGATACAATATGTTTCTGTAGGAGTGAAGGTCAGATGCAGTGGATTAACACACACACACACACACAGTTTGTTATGTACAGTAATAATGATGAATTTTATAAATCCACATTTTTGTGGGCTTTAATTGTTTGTTTGCAATTACCTTTTATCACAATAAAAAGGGAAGTAAATGTATTTTTCTTTTTCTTTTCTCCTTGAATGTAGCTTTGCATAAGATTTTTGTTTTTGCAGTTTAAGGATTTAGGTGATTTGTTGGCACAGCTGCAGATTTTTACTCTCAGGCACATCTGGTCACTCAAAATGTTCACTTAAGAAATGAAGAGGACTGTTTGTGTGTAATCAAAAACTCATAAGTCAGACAGTCATGTACCCTCTGAAACTTCTAAATCATTTACTTGTAGCTTTGTTGACCGAGTTCTGCTGCAGCGAGTTTCACTTATTTATTCAGTGGTTGAGTTCCTGCCCATTTCCAAAAACGCTTTCTTCACGTGCTGCTGGTTTCCTCCATGGTCTTTTTTTGCAGTGCAGTGTACTTTGTCTGACATCATGTGCTGGAAGTGGCTGCTAGTGATTCTATATACTGGGCTGTTGCTCAACCATATGGCGCATGTGCCAGTTAGACCAAACAGTGCTACATGTGGATAAAAGCTGCTCGCGGCTCCAGCGGAGTGGAATTCTCAGTGGGTTTAACATAATTGACCCTTTCACATTACACAGAGCTGTTTTATTCATTCTTAATGTCAAAAATATTGCGTAATGGAGTTTTAATGTAGTCAGCTGTTCGTTAGAGTTGTTGGAATGAGATATCTGGTCTCAGAGTGGGAAAAACACGAGGCTGTTAGAGGGACGGCACCCTACAGCTTATCTGCTGGGTCATGAGGCCACGCTAACAATGGTGTTTAATTTGCACAGTCGATACCAGCCTACACCGTCCATGTGCTGTTGTCAGTAATTGATCACGTGAGCCCATGTGTATGTAGCTTTGTGTGTGCATTTGGGATTAGCATTGGCCATTCGTGCACCACTGAGTTGAAGCAGGGATAAAAAAAATATCTGATTTTTTTTTTTTAATCTGATCTTTTTTAATGGTGACTCTGATCGATGGTTCATCCACATTCAGCTGTTAAATAAAATGAACAAATGTGACATTCCAGCCGAGAAAATACCCAAAGCTGTCTCATGAAAGACAGAGCTACCTACATTATGTTGATATCGCTGGCAAAAGACTTTTTAGTTTCTCAGCATCTAAAAAAATCTAAGATTAACAATGTTGGAGAAACTATTAACACATTATATATATAATAGAATATGCTGAAAATATGACTACATTTGAATGTGAGAAAGAAATAACTAAGAGGAGTTTTAAAAAGAGCGAGTAATGTGCAGTACAAAGACGGTAGAAGATGTGATTACAGAATGAAAACAGAGTTTGCAGTCTATAATAGAAGATGGGCTGATGCTGCTGTTTGGACTGAGAAACAGGAGGGAGAATCTGTCAGGTGAAAGGATTTGGAGATACACAGTTGTAAGACTCATCAACTGGAGGTACTGTGCAGGTTATTTCCTTTTTCTTATTTCAATCATTTCATTGTTCAGCTCGGTTCTCCTCTAACAGTACAAGTTACTCTGGGAATAACTTTTCTTTCACTGACTCTGATGTTCCTGAACAAAATGCAGAGGTAGAAAGCAGAACTGGTTTAACTTTTAACCATAAATATAATCCAGTAAATGTATTTCTTCAATAAACTTAGTTCTTTAAATGTCTAATTATATCAGACATATTATAGTGGGGCCCATCTTTTTTCATATAATGTGAGCAGAAGTGGGTTAAATCTGCTGACAGTGATAAATGTCTTAGTTCATTCTTTGACAGTGAGTCTGCAACCCAACTGTCTCAAAAAGGTTTTTCACACGGAGGCCTGGAGCGTTTTGTCTGTTGTTTCCAACTTTTCCAAGTTTTGACTTTCAGGTTTAAAGGGTTCAGATGCTCTGTCAAAAGGTTTAAAAAAAAAAAAAAAAAAAAAACGGTAACCATTTGTACGCTCTTGTCTTTCACAAAAGTGATGTACTCGTTCGGTGTGCAGCTGCACAGGTTGTGGCTGGTGTCAGATTTAACCTCTCTGCACCGGTTGGTAGTGTCAGGGCTGAATTTTACAGATTATTCTGAAGGCAGTGCAGCTTCATTTTCTAACCTTTTAACTCCCTTCAAACCAGGCTGCACCCTGAGGTGTTTGGACAGAGCCTCTTTGTCTGCTCTGCAGTCTTGATTGAAGACCAAAGAAGGCCCATTTTTAGTCAATGTACTGTGTGGGGGAACAGTCTGTGCAAGCAACTGAGGCTAGAAACAGCAATTCAGTCCAATAGCAATTTTGGTGGGTTGCATCTCAGACGTTATCAACCCCAAAATCCTTTCATGAAATTGGCATCTTTGTATTCAACTCATGTAGACTACATTTAGAAATCCAACCCAGCCTCATCTCGATAGGTGCATAGCTCTGTTGGCAGGATGCGTGTGTTTATTTAATCTAATTTAAGTCAGATGTGGAATTTAACAAAATATTCTGGCTGGCTGAATTTGTACAGGTGTGAATTAATAACGAGGTGTTGTGTTTTAAGCGTTTCATGATGTATTTATTATCACTTTCCAATAGAGATGGGGAATTTTGTTCAACACTTGTGTTGTAGGAGGGGTGGTGTGTGTGTGTGTGTGTTTTTGTGTGTGTTCTCACATAGCTTTGCTAATACTCTGTTATTTATTTTTAGTGCATGTGTCTGTGCCTATACTGTGGGCGTTAGCATGTTGTAGCTGCTAATAGGAGCCAGTACTGGAATAAATGAGACACTTATTTCTTTTCTCAGTTTTAGCAGCAATCTCTTCCCCTTCAGGCGCGTGAACCTCTCCCATTATCTTTACAAAGAAGCTCTTGAATTTGAATTTGTTTCAGTAATATCTGGATTTAATACCCACAGGAGAGCTGAGCTGTCATAGTTTTCCTTAAAACGTGTTATTGAGGTACCTCTGTGATGCTGTTTGACTCTTTATGGAAACAAGCAGTCCCACTGTGATTTCACAGTGCACCACCGCCCTCTGGATCTTGACCGCCGCTTCAGACTGATTTTGGGCAAGTTCAGTGAAACCATTCGCCCATTCGTGTGTTTATGCATGGGCACACAACACACACCAAGAGCTCAGGAGATGCTTAAACCTGTTAGGAATCAACATACTGTAGGTTCAGAGAGACTGAAGAGAAAATGGATGTAATGATGTCGGAATGAATCAAAGGCACAACGTCTATTTGAATAACAACATTATGCCGAGATCTTAACTTGGATTCATGGAAAGTGGTATCAGATTCCACATAGTCAGAATCTGATTATGAATATAGAAGCAATAACACACCGGGTGAATAAATGATTCATTTATTGGTAATATTTGATATATCCCAACATGCGTAATGTGTGGTTATATCATCAAACAGAAATGCTGAAACCTGAGCTGTACTGTTGCTACAAAATTTGAATAGTGATAGCAGGCACCGGTGGACACACTCTCACCATTACAAGGACTAATGTACATTTGCATTGTGTGAGTCAGTGCACCTGAAAGACTCAATTTGTCCCTGATCAGGTTAGATAATCAGTCCATTATTAATAATCTGTGTAAATCTCTTAGATTTGACTAAAATCCAGTAATCCTTTAAAATACAAAGAAACTGTGACACATTAAGTAAAAATCAGATCTTATAATGCAGAAAATCACATTAAAAACACTTTGTATTCAAATGAATATTCTGCCTTGGGTACTGCTGCAAAATAACTTTAAATCCTACATTACAATTAGCTGATGCATTGAGAAGAGTCATACTGCGATTAAAGCATCAAAAGGGCATATTAGGGCTGGACTATAAACCCAAAATGTGATGTGGCAGTTTAAAGGAATAGTCTAAAATACACAAAGACTGTCTACAATAACCAATATAATCTAATTTGATTGGTTGGTTGAACCACTAATGGAGAGCACTTTGCTGTAATTAATTCAAGCAAATGCATGAAAAGTAAGCCAGCATGAGGAACGGAATGTTGTGTACTAATATTTACACCAAGATACAGAAAACAAACAGTACATACCTAACACAGGTGAAGCTATGAACCCAGGCCATTAAAATGAGCCCAATTTAAAAGATTGAACACATAATGCAGTCCCAACACACTGTCAGACAATAATTGGACATCCTGGCTCTCTTTTTATGACGTTTCCAGTTAAAATTAAGATAGAGTCTTCATAGAGTCATAATGATTGTTTTCATCTCCTGTCTTTTACAAGCGAGAGATAAGGCTGAAGAAAAATTGCACTTAATAGCAATAATAATGAACCATTACAGACCCAATCTCACCTTTCTGAAAACACAAGTCACCCCTTTGTCCCTGCATCTGTCTTCGTGGAGAGTTCTTTCATCAGCGTGTTATATCATCAGTCTGTGATGATGATGATGATGCCCTCTAGGAGTTATTTTGCGATGAAGTGTTGCAATTTACAGTATTTTTTTTTTTTAAACTTTTGATCCACTTCATCCTCACCTGCTTCTACTTCAGTTGTTGATTTCGGGGGCTGATTCCTGGCAGTACTCAGAGCAGTTCTTGTACCCAGCTGTGCATGTGTGGTACAGTTACAGACAGCTGAAGAGTTTTTCCTGTCTAACAAAGAATAAGTTGCGGCGCTCATAACAGCAGCCCGTCTTGTGGCTGCTTTTACATTCCAACGTACACCACCTTCCTATTGTTGAATATCTGTATGAAAAGAAGAGTGTGGAAAAGGCCTTGTGAGGCGTGATTGTGTTGTGCGGCGCTCACGCCAAAGGCAGACGTTTACTGTTGATGTTTTCCCCAGCTGAAAGATGTTCTGATGAGAAACACAATTTGAGCTGAATCTGTGGACATTTGAGGGTGTCAGTGGAAGGACAGCCATTCACAAGAATACGACGTCTGCGCCACCAGAAATAAATTGGAAGCAAAAATAGGAGGTCGGCCACGTTATTTTAAAGTGCGTCAATTGGGAGGTGTCCTTCATGTTTTGCTTTTACCTCAGTATTAAATTGCCTGCTTCTGAGAAGTTTTATATATTTAAACAGGGTGTCCAGTGGAGTATTAAAGAGTATTAAAAGGTAGTAAATCAACTTTAAAAAGTATTAAATGTCTGATTCTGAATTGTTTGTTAAAAGTTCTGCAGTACAGTAGAACTATTTTCCATAGCGCACAGCGTAGACTCAGGATTGTTCTGTGTAGTTCACGCATACGAATTTCCGTCATTTAGAGTTCACAGGGGCCATTTATGAGATCAATGTATATCCGAGGAGGGGGTGATGTTTTGTATTGGCAGATTGTCTCACAGTCAGTGGTATTGTTTAAAGCGTGTGCGTGACCCACACCAGACTGAGATCTAAACAACAACCAGTTTTTGGCTGCGTCACAGAGCTGTGTTGTCATTTTGAGACTCGCTTTGTAAAGTTTTCTCAACGTTAGAACTCGACTGACACGAAGAGTCGCCTGTTGCTGCTTCATGTGTGAAACGACTCTACTCTACTCATTGTCTGGACATTATCCGTGTAAGCAGCGTCGCTCCCTCTCCTCCGGCACGGTGAGTCACCATGGTTACGAAAACACCCTGAAACTTGTAACCTGGTTTTACAAGTTGCAAATGGGGAATGTGACTTGGCTGCAGCTCAAATTATGTATTTGGATCTATCTACAGTGTTCAGTTGATGGGAGAGCAGCCATTAATATCAAATTTTTTTGTGCTGCTAGTATGCCCAGTACACCGCTAAAACTACCTAAGTCCTACCACCAGTCAAGCTTCCATTGCAGCCATCGCATCTTCTGCTCGGCTCAGGATGGTGATGGCCACAACACTGTCTCTGTGCAGAGCTTTCGTGCTGTCTTGACACTGTTGCTAAGCACCACTCTCTGAGTTCAAATGAAGTAATCTCTGAAATGTTTCAAGCTAGGTTTCCTGACTCAGAAACAGCAAAAAAATTTGCATGTGGGAAAGACAAACTTGCTTAGGGTTACTGGTTACATGATACAGTTTTCCAGCAGGAGCTTGTTGAGTGATAAATAGGAGTGCATGCACAGTATTGCATGGCAATAACTAAGGGATTAACAGTAACAGTGTGCATGCCCTCCTATTTATTAGGGCCCGAGCACGAACAGTGTGCAGGGCTCTATTGGATTTCGTTTGGTCGTTTTCTTCTCCAAAGTAAATCGCATTTTCGACGGCCTATATGTACTTGAAAACGTACGAAAATTTGCCTACCCCCCCAAAGTAGGGTGTAAAATTGCGTATTTTGGGGGTCTCGCACATGGACATATAAAAATGGCTCTACGGCGCCACCTACGTTTCAGTTGTCGGAGGAGCCCCTCGACACGGTTTCATCCACGTGTATAAAATTTAGCGGGAGTATGTAACATACCAAACCGCACAAAAAAAGTCTCTTGGTGACCCGGGCTACGGCGAAGCGTACCGCGGCCATTTTGTTTCAAGGTTGACGTTTTCGTGTTTTTGGGGTCATTTTCAGGGGTTGTATTTGAACAAACTCCTCCTAGAGCTTTCATCCTATCTGTTTGAAACTTTGCGTGTGTGTTCTTGAGGCCTCGACCATGAAAAGTTATCAAAATTGTGACTTTCAGTTTTACTGCGTCAGAGGGGCGGGGCCACAAAATTTGGCGTTTTGCCGTGAAATTTCGACGTGCTATAACTTTGCGAAAAACGCTCCAATCTTCAGTAGTAGTCTGGCCTAGAATACGTTTCCATAAAAAGATTTGGTGATTTTCAGGCAAGGTCCTTAAAGCTACCAGCCTACTTCATGATGCGACACGTGGGTGCTTTTTGACTGTTATCTATCTCCACTTATGAAGATGAATGTTCATCACTGGTAGCTTCACAGAGGGTGTGTAGCTCAGTGGTTAATGCTGCTGACTTTCACCGGGGAGATCCGGGTTTGAATCCAGTGTGCACCCTTAGGCAAGGTCCTTACAGTATGGTAAAAAAATCATAGTATAGTATGTTAAAAAAAAGTCATAGTGTAGTATAGCAAAAACCTCATAGTATATTATGCCAAAAAAAAGTCATAGTATAGTATGCCAAAAAAAAATCATAGTATAGTATGGCAAAAAAAAGTCATAGTTTAGTATGGTTAAAAAAACCTCATAGTATGTAAAAAAAAAAAAAAGTCATAGTATGGCAAAAAAAAATCATAGTATATTAGTCATAGTTATACTATACTATGACTTTTTTGGGCATACTATACTATGAATTTTTTTGCCATACTTTTTTGCCATACTATACTATGACTTTTTTTTGGCATAGTATACTGTTTTTTTTTACTATACTATACTATGACTTTTTTTTGCCATACTATACTATGACTTTTTTTGGCATAATATATTGACTTTTTTTGCCATACTATACTATGACTTTTTTTTGCCATACTGTACTACGACTTTTTTTTTAACATACTATGACTTTTTTTTACCATACTAAACTATGACTTTTTTGACCATACTATACTATGATTTTTTTGCCATACTATAATATGACTTTTTTTGCCATACTATACAGTGACATTTTTTGCCATACTATACTGACTTTTTTTGCCATACTATACTATGACTTTTTTTGCCATACTATACTGACTTTTTTGGCATACTATACTATGACTTTTTTTTGCCATACTATACTGTTTTTTTTTTTACTATACTATACTATGACTTTTTTGGCATACTATACTATGACTTTTTTTGGGCATACTATACTATGACTTTTTTTGGGCATACTATACTATGACTTTTTTTGTCATACTATACTATGACTTTTTTTGGGCATACTATACTATGACTTTTTTTGGGCATACTATACTATGACTTTTTTTGCCATACTATACTATGACTTTTTTTGGGCATACTATACTATGACTTTTTTTTGCCATACTATACTATGACTTTTTTTTGCCATACTATACTATGACTTTTTTTAGGTATAATATAGACTTTTTTGCCATACTATACTATGACTTTGTTTTGGCATAATACACTGACTTTTTTGGCATAATACACTGACTTTTTTGGCCATACTATACTATGACTTTTTTTGCCATACTGTACTACGACTTTTTTTTTAACATACTATGACTTTTTTTTACCATACTAAACTATGACTTTTTTGACCATACTATACTATGAATTTTTTGCCATACTATAATATGGCTTTTTTTGCCATACTATACAGTGACATTTTTTGCCATACTATACTGACTTTTTTTGCCATACTATACTATGACTTTTTTTGCCATACTATACTGACTTTTTTGGCATACTATACTATGACTTTTTTGGCATACTATACTATGACTTTTTTTGGGCATACTATACTATGACTTTTTTTGGGCATACTATACTGACTTTTTTGGGCATACTATACTATGACTTTTTTTGTCATACTATACTATGACTTTTTTTGGGCATACTATACTATGACTTTTTTTAGGTATAATATAGACTTTTTTGCCATACTATACTATGACTTTGTTTTGGCATAATACACTGACTTTTTTGGCATAATACACTGACTTTTTTTGCCATACTATACTATGACTTTTTTTTGCCATACTGTACTACGACTTTTTTTTTTAACATACTATGACTTTTTTTTACCATACTAAACTATGACTTTTTTGACCATACTATACTATGATTTTTTTGCCATACTATACAGTGACATTTTTTGCCATACTATACTGACTTTTTTTGCCATACTATACTATGACTTTTTTTGGCATAATACGCTGACTTTTTTGCCATACTATACTATGACTTTTTGGTCATACTATACTATGACTTTTTTTGGCATACTATACTATGACTTTTTTTGGCATACTCTACTATGACTTTTTTCTGGGCATACTATACTATGACTTTTTTTGGGCATACTATACTATGACTTTTTTGGCCATACTATACTGACTTTTTTTGCCATACTATACTATGACTTTTTTTGGGCATACTATACTATGACTTTTTTTGGCCATACTATACTATGACTTTTTTTAGGTATAATATACTGACTTTTTAGCCATACTATACTATGAATTTTTTTTTGCCATACTATACTATGACTTTTTTTTGCCATACTATACTGACTTTTTTTTGCCATACTATACTATGACTTTTTTTGCCATACTATACTATGACTTTTTTTGTCATACTATACTATGACTTTTTTTTGCCATACTATACTATGCCTTTTTTTAGGTATAATATAGACTTTTTTGCCATACTATACTATGACTTTGTTTTGGCATAATACACTGACTTTTTTGGCATAATACACTGACTTTTTTTGCCATACTATACTATGACCTTTTTTGGCATAATATGGTGACTTTTTTGCCATACTATACTATGACTTTTTTTGGCATACTCTACTATGACTTTTTCTGGGCATACTATACTATGACTTTTTTTGCCATACTATACTATGACTTTTTGGGCATACTATACTATGACTTTTTTTTACCATGCTATACTGACTTTTTTGGGGCATACTATACTATGACTTTTTTGTCATACTATACTGACTTTTTTTGCCATACTATACTATGACTTTTTTTTGGCATAATACGCTGACTTTTTTGCCATACTATACTATGACTTTTTGGTCATACTATACTATGACTTTTTTTTGCCATACTATACTATGACTTTTTTTGCCATACTATACTGACTTTTTTGGCATACTATACTATGACTTTTTTGCCATACTATACTATGACTTTTTTTGGGTATACTATACTATGACTTTTTTTTTGCCATACTATACTATGACTTTTTTTGCCATACTATACTATGACTTTTTTTGGCATACTCTACTATGACTTTTTTCTGGGCATACTATACTATGACTTTTTTTGGGCATACTATACTATGACTTTTTTTGGGCATACTATACTATGACTTTTTTGGCCATACTATACTGACTTTTTTTTGCCATACTATACTGACTTTTTTTTGGGCACACTATACTATGACTTTTTTTGCCATACTATACTATGACTTTTTTGCCATACTATACTATGACTTTTTTTGGGCATACTCTACTATGACTTTTTTTGGGCATACTCTACTATGACTTTTTTTTGCAATACTATACTATGACTTTTTTTGCCATACTATACTGACTTTTTGGCCATACTATACTATGACTTTTTTTTGCCATACTATACTATGACTTTTTTGCCATACTATACTATGACTTTTTTTGGCATACTCTACTATGACTTTTTTCTGGGCATACTATACTATGACTTTTTTTGGGCATACTATACTATGACTTTTTTTTGCCATACTATACTATGACTTTTTTTGCCATACTATACTATGACTTTTTTGCCATACTATACTGACTTTTTTTTGCCATACTATACTATGACTTTTTTTTGCCATACTATACTATGACTTTTTTTTGTCATACTATACTATGACTTTTTTTTTGCCATACTATACTATGACTTTTTTTTGCCATACTATACTATGACTTTTTTTTGGCATAATGCACTGACTTTTTTTTGCCATACTATGCTATGACTTTTTTTTGGCACAATATACTAACTTTTTTGCCATACTATGCTGACTTTTTTTTTTTGGCATAATATACTAATATAATATATAATAAACTATACTTTTTTTGGGCATACTATATTATGACTTTTTGCCATACTATACTATGACTTTTTTTTGGGCATACTATACTATGATTATTTTTTGCCATACTATACTATGACTTTTTTTGCCATACTATGCTGACTTTTTTTTTGGCATAATATATCAACTTTTTGTATGTATGTCCCAAAAATGAATAAATGTGTATATGTATGTATGTCCCAAAAATGAATAAATGTGTATATGTATGTATGTCCCAAAAATGAATAAATGTGTATATGTATGTATGTCCCAAAAATGAATAATTGTGTATATGTATGTATATGTATGTATGTCCCAAAAATGAATAAATGTGTATATGTATGTATGTATGTATGTATGTCCAAAAAAATGAATAAATGTATGTATGTATGTCCCAAAAATGAATAAATGTATGTATGTATGTATGTATGTATGTATGTCCAAAAAAATGAATAAATGTATGTATGTCCCAAAAATGAATATATGTATGTATGTATGTATGTATGTCCCAAAAATGAATAAATGTATGTATGTATGTATGTCCCAAAAATGAATAAATGTATGTATGTATGTATGTCCCAAAAATGAATAAATGTATGTATGTCCCAAAAATGAATACATGTATGTATCCTTTATGTCAGTGATATCCTTTATGTCAGTGATATCCGTGATATCCTTTATGTCAGTGATATCCTTGAAACCCGTGATATCAGTGATATCCTTTGTCAGTGATATCCTTAATAGCCGTGACACATACACATACACACATTTATTCATTTATTCATTTTTGGGACATGCATACATATACACATTTATTCATTTTTGGGACATACAAACATACACACATTTATTCATTTTTGGGACATACATACATATACACATTTATTCATTTTTGGGACATACATACATATACACATTTATTCATTTTTGTTACATACATACATATACACATTTATTCATTTTTGTGACATACAAACATATACACATTTATTCATTTTTGGGACATACATACATATACACATTTATTCATTTTTGGGACATACATACAAAAAGTTAATATATTATGCCAAAAAAAAAGTCAGCATAGTATGGCAAAAAAAGTCAGTATAGTATGGCA
The DNA here is from genome assembly GCA_014281875.1 of Nibea albiflora. Classification (NCBI taxonomy): domain Eukaryota; kingdom Metazoa; phylum Chordata; class Actinopteri; family Sciaenidae; genus Nibea; species Nibea albiflora. The sequence continues at coordinate 11,733,571 of CM024809.1, forward strand.
AAAAAGTCATAGTATAGTATGGCCAAAAAAAAGTCATAGTATAGTATGCCCAAAGAAAGGTCATAGTATAGTATGGCAAAAAAAAGTCATAGCATAGTATGCCCAAAAAAGTCAGTAGTGTGGCAAAAAAAATGTCAGTGTATTATGACAAAAAAAAGTCATAGTATAGTATGCCCAAAAAAAGTCATAGTATAGTATGGTTAAAAAAGTCATAGTATAGTATGCCCAAAAAAAGTCATAGTATAGTATGGCAAAAAAAGTCATAGTATAGTATGCCCAAAAAAAAGTCATAGTATATTATGCCAAAAAAGTCATAGTATGGTATGGTTAAAAAAGTCATAGTATAGTATGGCAAAAAAAGTCATAGTATAGTATGCCCCAAAAAAGTCATAGTATAGTATGGCAAAAAAGGTCATAGTATAGTATGCCCAAAAAAGTCATAGTATAGTATGCCCAAAAAAAGTCATAGTATAGTATGCCCCAAAAAAGTCATAGTATAGTATGGCAAAAAAAAGTCATAGTATATTATGCCAAAAAAGTCATAGTATGGTATGGTTAAAAAAGTCATAGTATAGTATGGCAAAAAAGGTCATAGTATAGTATGCCCAAAAAAGTCATAGTATAGTATGGCAAAAAAAGTCATAGTATAGTACGGTTAAAAAAAGTCATAGTATAGTATGGCAAAAAAAGTCATAGTATAGTATGCCCAAAAAAAGTCATAGTATAGTATGGCAAAAAAAGTCATAGTATAGTATGCCCCAAAAAAGTCATAGTATAGTATGGCAAAAAAAAGTCATAGTATAGTATGGCCAAAAAGTCATAGTATAGTATGGCAAAAAAAGTCATAGTATAGTATGGCAAAAAAGTTAGTATATTATACCAAAAAAAGTCATAGTATAGGATGGCAAAAAAAGTCATAGTATAGTATGGTTAAAAAAGTCATAGTATAGTATGGCAAAAAAAGTCATAGTATAGTATGCCCAAAAAAAGTCATAGTATAGTATGGCAAAAAAAGTCATAGTATAGTATGCCCAAAAAAAGTCATAGTATAGTATGGCCAAAAAGTCATAGTATAGTATGGCAAAAAAAAAGTCATAGTATGTATGTATGTATGTCCAAAAATGAATAAATGTATGTATGTATGTCCCAAAAATGAATAAATGTATGTATGTCCAAAAAAATGAATAAATGTATGTATGTCCCAAAAATGAATAAATGTATGTATGTATGTTCCAAAAATGAATAAATGTATGTCCAAAAAAATGAATAAATGTATGTATATGTCCCAAAAATGAATAAATGTATGTATCCTTTATGTCAGTGATATCCTTTATGTCAGTGATATCCGTGATATCCTTGATATCCGTGATATCAGGGATATCCTTGAAACCCGTGATATCAGTGATTTCCTTGATATCCATGATATCAGTGATATCCTTTATGTCAGTGATATCCTTTATGTCAGTGATATCCTTAATAGCCGTGATACATACACATACACACATTTATTCATTTATTCATTTTTGGGACATGCATACATATACACATTTATTCATTTTTGTTACATACATACATATACACATTTATTCATTTTTGGGACATACATACATATACACATTTATTCATTTTTGGGACATACATACGAAAAGTTAATATATTATGCCAAAAAAAAAGTCAGCATAGTATGGCAAAAAAAGTCAGTATAGTATGGCCAAAAAAAAGTCATAGCATAGTATGCCCAAAAAAAGTCAGTAGTGTGGCAAAAAAAAGTCATAGTATAGTATGCCCAAAAAAAGTCATAGTATAGTATGGTTAAAAAAGTCATAGTATAGTATGCCCAAAAAAAGTCATAGTATAGTATGGCAAAAAAAAAAAGTCATATTACAGTATGGCAAAAAAAAGTCATAGTATAGTATGCCCAAAAAAAGTCATAGTATAGTATGGTTAAAAAAGTCATAGTATAGTATGCCCAAAAAAAGTCATAGTATAGTATGGCAAAAAAAAGTCATAGCATAGTATGCCCAAAAAAAGTCAGTAGTGTGGCAAAAAAAAGTCAGTGTATTATGCCAAAAAAAAGTCATAGTATAGTATGGCAAAAAAAAGTCATAGCATAGTATGCCCAAAAAAAGTCAGTAGTGTGGCAAAAAAAAGTCAGTGTATTATGCCAAAAAAAAGTCATAGTATAGTATGGCAAAAAAAGTCATAGTATAGAATGCCCAAAAAAAGTCATAGTACAGTATGGCAAAAAAAGTCATAGTATAGTATGGCAAAAAAAAAGTCATAGTATAGTATGCCCCAAAAAAAGTCATAGTATAGTATGCCCCAAAAAAGTCAGTGTATTATGCCCCAAAAAAAAGTCATAGTATAGTATGGCCAAAAAAAAAAGTCATAGTATAGTATGCCCCAAAAAAAGTCATAGTATAGTATGCCCAAAAAAGTCATAGTATAGTATGGCAAAAAAAAGTCATAGTATAGTATATTATACCTAAAAAAGTCATATTACAGTATGGCGAAAAAAAAAGTCATAGTATAGTATGCCCAAAAAAAGTCATAGTATAGTATAGTAAAGTAATAGTATAGTATGGCAAAAAAAAGTCAGTGCATTATGCCAAAAAAAAGTCATAGTATAGTATGGCAAAAAAAAGTCAGTATATTATGCCAAAAAAGTCATAGTATAGTATGGCAAAAAAAAGTCATAGTATAGTATGGCAACAAAAGTCAGTATATTATACCTAAAAAAAGTCATAGTATAGTATGCCCAAAAAAAGGTCATAGTATAGTATGGCAAAAAAAAAAGTCATAGCATAGTATGCCCAAAAAAAAGTCATAGTATATTATGCCAAAAAAAGTCATAGCATAGTATGCCCAAAAAAAGTCAGTAGTGTGGCAAAAAAAAGTCAGTGTATTATGCCAAAAAAAAGTCATAGTATAGTATGGCAAAAAAGTCAGTAGTGTGGCAAAAAAAGTCATAGTATAGTATGAAAAAAAAAAAAAAGTCATAGTATAGTATGCCCCCAAAAAAGTCATAGTATAGTAAAGTCATAGTATAGTATGGCAAAAAAAGTCAGTGCATCATGCCAAAAAAAAGTCATAGTATAGTATGGCCAAAAAAAATTAAGTGTATTATGCAAAAAAAAGTCATAGTATAGTATGCCAAAAAAAAGTCATAGTATAGTATGGCAAAAAAGTCAGTGTATTATGCCAAAACAAAGACAAAGAACATTAGTGGAGGTTTAGAAGCACAATTGCATAGGAGTGCGCTGCTCTCTGCAGGTTTGAACCTTCAGGTTTGTTGCACCTTTGCCTGGTGATTAAACTATGACCTTTTGCCATACTATACTATGACTTGGGGCTTGGTACCCAAAATCTCACATGGTGGGGGGATGATGTCATCCCCGTCTGACCTGTCGTCCTGGCTCCCCCTCGCCGTAGCTCTTTTATTGTACCTCATCTCCGCTCCGTCAGATTTGACCGTTTGTCCCAATTCTGGCTAATGTGTGTGGTCAATTGAGCGAAATGCTTTGAAAGCGTCAAAGGCTTGCGCATTTTCCGACTGGTGCCTTCCGACGTGCCAGCCCGTCGAGTTGCGCGGGAATGCGAGGGCCCGTCCAACGCTGCTTGCAGCTTTAATTGACCCTGTTTTTGCTATATGACTAAAGGGAAGTTACGATGTAGTTTTAATAAATATTTAGAAGGTATTAAATGACCTCAGGATTCCTGCACAAACCCTGTGAATGTACAGAAATGGCTGCATATCCTCCCTTCTTTTTTAATCAGTAACAACAAAACGAAGAAGACATTTGGAATTATTGTTTGAAAAATTACTTAACAATGATGGGCGATTAATTTTCCATTGCTTAATCATTTAAATGCAACAGCTACTGTCTTAAGAAGTGTGACAGGCTCACAATTATAGTTTTATGTTGTCATGTCTGCGTATGAAAGGAACAGTGAAGTGATTTGATAGCAGTTAAAGGGTTGAAAGCAACACTGTGAATTTTTAAAATACTTTCCATTATGAGGATGCATATAAATATTGGCAGCCCTTGGTAACCCTCAGTGACTGTTGCTGCCCGGCCTCAAGTCGGATCTCATAGAGCTGTGATTGTAGAAGCTGCCACAGGTGGAGCTCTCAGGCTGCGAGCACAAGTGTGACTTCACATGCTCAGCGTGGATTACCAGGTGTGACTCAAAGCCGCGCCGTGCATCACTTGCCTTTAACATACATCAAGACGACGCCTGTGCTTGCACGACTTCAGTAATCACACGCGCACGCCTTGGACATATTCCTGCTGGTGCACAAACATGTTGACGCACCTCCTGTTTGAGAGCAAAAGAGAGAAAAGATGAGTTATGTCGAGTCCGCTCGGGCTGTTTGTTCTTTCGGAACAATGTACTCTTTTGCTCCTGTACACGCCTGTTGCCATGGTAACAGTGGCATATTCTAACACCATGTGGAGAATGTAAAGATACACAAAAAGATGTCTGATGAGTGGCACCGTGTGCCTGGCGCACGTGAACGAGGAAGAAACGAGGGACTTTTGTCCTCCGTCTTTGATCCTCTCCCTCTCTTTGCTTTCTAATTCCTTAATTCCTGTCTGGGCTGTGTGTCGCAGTCGCTGAGCCGCTCTCCCCTCTCCCCCCTCTGTTAGCTCGCTCTGCCTGTGTCGCATTGAATCCTCCCCGTCTGAGTGTGAGAGCGCCCGTCTCTGTTTCTGCTCCTCAGCTTCCCTTTTATATTTGCTGCAGTGCTTTGATTCAAGCTGGAGCGCTTAAAGCTCCAAAGTGGCAAAGAGAGGTCACACTTTTAGACGAGCGCACGCACCCACTCGAACAGACACTTTTCAAAACAAGTGCATCAGCTGCGTGTGCGTGTTTGTGCCCCATCCCAGGGCTAAACCAGTTTTAATACTTTGAATGTCTCATCACGTAGAAACTCTTGCATCGACAAAGCTACTAGCTGTAGCATCAAAGGAGCTTGATAAAGATTAACTCTGGTGGGGCGGTAGGAAATGATCCATTTCCTGGCTAGCCACTGGCCATCATTTGACGCATTCATTAGAAAGTGAATTTGTCAGTGTGGTCAACACGTAGCATTGATCTTTCCGCTCAATTGATGTGTGAATTGTTAACTCATCACTCGTAAGGTTGCCTGCCCGCGGCTTTGCATTGCCGTGCTGCTCACAGTGTGCAATGATGGAGCCGAGTGTGGAAGTCCGGGCAGATGGATTTCTTGTTTCTCTCCGTAGCTGGAGCCCGCTCTGCATTCCCGAGTTATTGGGAGTTATGAGTTTATCGCATCCAGAAATTGAGCAGAGCCAAATGTCGGCGTTACAGGAGACGTGCCGTCAGGAACGTTTCCGCGTGGACATGCAGGGAGGTTTTTACTGCCCTGCAAGCCCCTGGCTGCTGATTCTCAGACAGGTGGAAAATTGTCCCCACAAGCAATCTTTGAACAGGGAGTGATGGAAAATGAATGGAGATGGCAGTGGATCACACCTGCCAGGCGAGTGCTTAAAATCCCCTCGTCTGAAAGAGATGTGTGTTTTACTGGGTGTTCTTTACATTATAGCGTCTTTGTTCAATTCCTGCACCGCGATGATCAGTTTTTATCTTCGCTTTTTAAACACCTGAGTGTTGCATTTGTTCGGTGCTTGATGCACTCATGTCTCTGGCGTATCCGTTGGATATCAAAAGCAGCACTTGGGCAGCATTTGTGTCTGAACGGTTCCAGATCCTGGTTGTGTTGATTGACGGTAAGCTTAGGGACTGACAGAGCCGACCATCCTGTCTGAGACACTATGTAGCTCGTCCTCCTCCTCTATTCTCTTTTTATTCAGGCAGGAGGATTACAGCAAAGAAAGCAGCAAAGCAAGCAGTGAAGGGATTATCGAGCAGCAGCAAAGGGATTAGGGGAGAAAGTTGCACCTCAACAGAGCAGCGGACCCATGTGGCCCATGTAAGTGACTCATACATGGGTTAGAAAGTTGGCTCCTCGGCCAGCTGCCGCCGCACGGCTCTGCCAACATTTCACAGAGCTTCTTCAGTAGGTGTTTGACACGCAGAGTTGCCAAGACATCATGGCTCTCCCCGGTGGGTATTTGCTGTCCGTTTGGACAGTGGCAAAGCGGACAAAGGGATGAGCTAAGAGAAAGCCACAAAGGGGATTTGAACTCTGGCACTCATTTATAGATTAGGCAGGAGTTATTCAACAGTTTCACCCCGGGATCCAAATTAGAAACTTAGCCGGTGACCACAGGACCCAGAGAAATGAAAACATTTGCTTCTCTGGTGATGTTGAGACCTCATCAAACCCATTTCAGGGCACGGTGTCAGCTGAAGGAAGAAGCAGCTTTAGGAGGGGTCATGGTTTTATCTGGCAATGGCCAAATGTTGACATAAAACAGAGCAGCTCTTCCGAGTGGCTGACTGGGTGTTGACTTTGACTCTAGCTCTGTAATCTTAAACTCACACTGTAGCTTCAGCTGCGATACAACAGGAGGAATTAACTTGATTAGTAGTCCGACACAGCGCGTCATTTGAAGGTAGTGCTGCAGAGAAATGTTTCATTGTGTCCATTTACAGCAATGTAATGTATATCCTATAGAATTTTAAAACTTTAAAGTCATTTATCAGGCAGCAAGGACAAAAACATGCTGGTTCAATGTCAGATGTTACTGCCATTGTCTGAACTAACTACTCTGGTCACTTGGAAATGTCATTTTTTAAGGTGGACCACCTCTAGTGGCTCTTGTAATAGCTTGATGTGTCAGTTTTTGCAATGTGCTACTTTTTTCTTTGTAATGAATATCTTTGGGAGTTGGACTTTAGTTTGGATAAAATGTGCAATTTGATATCAGTGTGGCCTTCAGGACATTTTTATCTGTATATTTTGGCAGTTTTCTGACATTATAGACCAAATGAATAATTGATTGATAGAGAATATGATCTCCACATGAATCGATAATTAAAATGATCCTTAACCCTAAATTGACCACTTTGGGTCCGGCAGTGTTAAACTTACAGATGTCCTTTGGGGCTGTAGGAAATTATGGACGTGTTTGGCCATCACATTTTGTAATCTGAAATCCGCCATTAAAAAAACAACAGATAAATAGTTCAAATAACCGTTTGTAAAGTCCACGAGGACGCATAACGTGGGAGAAATGTTGAATTAAACAAGACAGTTTGTTTACAATGAGAACTCCACAGGGTGCCTTTAACAAGAGCAAGCTGCATCGTAAAGCTGCTAAGCGCCCGTTTAACAACAAAAGGTGATTACTGATCCTCGACCAGTGGACCAAACCACTAGAAGATAGCTTAGCTTTGTTCAGCTGCAACTTACTTTGAAGTTTTGTCCCACACGTCAAGTGACGGACTTAAACATTCATAACTATCACGTTTTCCTCTTTATGTCCGTTTTGCACGAGGGAACAGACTAATCACTCTTTGTAGATCAGGCCATCAGTTACTGTGATTATTATTGCAGCATAAATATTTTATATTGTTTCAACTAAAACGCAAATGATTGCTTTGACCACCAGGAAGCCACCAGAGGCCTCATTATGAAAGGGCTCAAGACTCTTTTGTTGCTGCAAATGTACGTAAATCAAATGCACACCAATCATCGATAGTCTGCGTCTGGCACACAGCAGGACGGCATGTGAAGCCACGGGAAGCCATTCACAGACGTGCTCTTGAATGAAATATTTCACTTGACTTTTGAATAAAGCTGAAGCCTTTATTCTCTGCAAGGAAACCACAACAAGTTGGGCAAAGGTTTTTTTTTTTTTATATAAAATTGTCAAGTTTAGGTGCTTTTATCTGTCAGAACAGGGAACTGTGTGACATTTGCTGTCTTTATATGAAAAGTTTGACATTCAGTGTTCTGATTAAAAGCACATAGATGGAAGGAAATGTCAGGCAGGTGATTTGTGGAAATGGCCTTTAATAGTCTTCACCCAAATCCTCCCTTTTTGATAAAACTTTAGTAACATTATGAATTAGTCGCAGATGTTATCATCATAGTTCTTTTAGTGATCTTCGCAAACCAGTCAAGGTCGTGGCAGGTCGTGTTATCTCCCACTTCTCTATTCACATATGCAAATTTAATTATGTTGTTATTAATCAAAGTTGTCACTCAAGTCAGCTGACAAGTGGGTCATAACATGCAGTGTGCGACTGGATTGCCCCTGTGATTTTAATCTGATGACAATTAAGTATCAGTCTATTCTTTTCTCTTGGTACCATAGCAACCGTTCTTCTCTGGACCCTTCCAGTTAACCCAGTTTACAAAAGTGGGCGACAAGCCAGCCGTGTTTGGCTTAGCGGTGCGTTATTAGCGATACTCGGTCTCCCTAAATCCATACATGAGCTTGAGAATGTCAACTAGCGCCTGCTGCCAGCACAATCGATTAACCCACCGATCACACGCCTAACAGTGAAAGTGACGGCTGATCGATAACGCCAGCTGAGCGTCAGACTTGATTGATTTAGTGTGGTTAATCAGTATTTAATCAGATCTAAAGAACCTGTTTAAAGACAGCAGGGTGTCAGGCTAGACCCACACTCAGCCACACAGGAATTAACTTGTTTGGGAAAGGACCAAAGAAAGAAAATCCTCCAGACACAGCCAGATAGGAACTGCAGTCTGATGTGCAGGCATGGAGGATTGAGAGAATAAAATAAGCATTAAGCAACATAAACTAGGACTGACTTGGTCCGACAACCCAGCACATCATCATAGTGTCACACTATGATAATAAACGTGATAGGATTGTGTGGTCTAATTAAATGACTCGCATTGATCTGGCAGGGTTTTGGATCGTGAAACAGTCTTTTCACTTGAACAGTTATTGCTGAAATCTAATTACTAGTTGGACAAATTATTCTGAAAGAGCGCTAATACAAAATTGAAAAAAATATATATTTTACTCTGACCAGCACTGAGTTGATCAGATGTCTTTGTAGCGAGACCTTGAGACAGGATCATACCAGGTAGATGTTTGTTCCTGAAAACTACTTACCAAAGCTGGCCTTCACTCGAGTCAGTCCTGCACCCCTTATTCTTGCAGAGCTGTAGAGTTTATAACTTGCCTACTGTGTAGAATATGAAATACACAAACACAATTCAAATTTAGTTATAGTTAACTTTATTTCTAAGTAAATAGAACAAGAACAATTATCGCTTTCATTTGATACCATTTGTTTCCCTTTTCGTGTACTTTACTAGAACTTAAACAAACTCAGCTGTAAACTACTTAAGTAAATTAAGATGATTAAACTTCAAAAGTATTTGGAAATAAGAAAACTTGACAACTAGTGAACATTTCAGATGCAAATTCTGTGGAGACATTTTGAATCTGCAGGCAGTTGTTCCTGCTACACTGAGAGTAAATAAACAGTTTGGTTGGTTTCATAAAAACACATAAAGGAAAGAAATAGGAAAAAAATAAATGTCACAGACCCTATTTTCATACACTCTGTGACAGTTCACCTCTTGATAGCATGAGCTCCAGAATAGGTCAACGTTATATAGCCCCCTCTCTGAAACAAATAACATTTTTCAGCTGTGTGTACTTTTTCCTGATTTATTCTTTTTTTTCCCCCCCAGACACAGAACACAGTTTAAGAATCACTGCTGGCTAACACATAGAGGAACACTGCGATACAGTTCTACATTATTGCATGAGTCGATCAAGCCATCATCTTACATGTGCAAATTTACACTGACGGCAGAAGGGAGGGGGGACATGATGGCTAGATGAGGCAGGGAACGCAGATAAGGAAGGAGAGGAGGAGGGAACTTTACATTTATTGTGCAACAGCTTGTCAACAACGCTCATTCATCGCCACCTCTTTCTACAGATCTCAGATGCAGATTGATATAGGCATATCAGTGTTCTAATTAAGCACGGCATCGCTGCTCAGTATTGATGCATAGTTATAAAAAAAAAAGAGGGGGACTCATTGTCAGAGGTAATGGAGCAAAAATGCTGGAAACAGCCGAGTACAAACTGCTACTTTAATTTCCCGTTTGGATCGATTGGTTGTGTCAGAGGCGCACAGACCTTTTTTTGGCGTGAATGCTGTGGTGTCTTTTCTGGCTCGCCGTGCCAAACACTGCGTGCTTTACAAAGGGATTGTGGCACTTCCTTTCCCACTGTAATTGATATTTGATGGTGCTTGTTCACCGTGGTGGCCCAATCGTTGAAGTTCACCTCAGTCTCTGTTAAATGGTTAAAAAGGCCCGCAGCTGACAGCAGTGGAACTGAATGAAAACAATGAACATCATGAGTTTAATTCACTGTGGTACTATATAATCAGAAAACTGTGGTGGGTTGTTGCTGCATTGCTGTCAATGTTTTGGATACAGCGTTGCCATGGAGACGCAGCCACACCACCGAGCAGTGTATTTGGTTTTGTTTTCTTTTGATCCAGGCAGCACTCAAGGAGCTGGGAGTGTTCGTGTGAATATTTTTGCATGGGTTTGTTTTAGAATGTGTTGTCAGCACTGATGGTGCAACATCGTGGAGACTGGCGGTGACTCTGTCTTTAAAATTTGCCCGCTCACACATACACAGACATTTAGACACATTTATGCAAACGCACACACGCGCATTAGAAATATAAAGCCGAGTGCTGCTACTGGGAGTCTCCAGAGTCTCTTATTAGTCCGGCTAATTTCACATCATTTGACAGAGAATTAATTCATAAATTAATCAGCAGAGCCTCAGAAAAAAACACCACATGCCTCCATTACACCACCATGTAATCCCATTTACACCTAGCATTAAAATCCCCATGCAGACAGAAGACCATTCGCCGTAATCTCTGCCTGCTTCTGAAAAGACGATTCCAACATCACGCCATTAAACCAGTGACACTAAAAAGACCTGAGCGCCACCTTAAGACTCTGACTTTACACTTGTGAAATGATACAGCAGATCGAGCTAGCTGGATTGGTTTTGGTGGGCCACCCTACAGCTGGCTTCGGATAAGGAAAGCCGCATTAAACTACAACAAAAGCACTAATCCTGTTTGGGTGTTTCCAACATGGCCTACAGCTTCATGACAACATGTTGCTACGGCGTGCTTCTGGCTTTGGGATTTTAAAGACAGGTGTGAATGGAGAAACATTTAACACTAGTACAGACCTTTCAAAAAAAATAATCATCTACCATTACTGATACAGTAACAGAATACATTTCCTCACTTTGGTGCAACATTGGACGTTTCTGGCAGCTATAGCTGTGTCCCCGTCAACTTCAAATTGTGCCGCTTGCTTTTTTTGTGCTTCTCTTATTGTGAAAATATTTGTATCACACCCTTATCTAGAACAGGCTGGACAAAACAGTCATTTCTTTCCTTCATTCCCAGTGTACTTTGTTTTCCAACTATTTTTTATACATAAACACAATGATACTAGTAAGACTGTCAGAGATTGATAAGGCGAGCATGCCAAAAGATGAAAATATTGTTCCCATATGAAAAAATGATTTGGTAATACATCCTCAAGTCGATGCTTCTTTGTCTGAACCACATTGATTACAAAGAAAAACATGAATTAATCATCAATATAAAGTTTCACCTACTCACTTTGAATATATCAGGCAACAGCAAATGGAAAATTGTGGCATTTAATTGTAAGTAGCTGTTTGAACCCTGTTAGTGTCTCACGTGGTTAGTTAATTTTTTTGTAGTACATATTTAAGACTAGCATTTAAGACATGGAATGTATCACAATTCAAATATACCATCCTATAATGTTTTATTCTCCACAGGTTGACAGGACATTTATAGATTTGGTGCCTAATCACCACATCTAGTGAATAACGTAGCTTTGATTAGTATTATAGTGCAGATATTATATATTAGATTATAAGAAGTCCTCAAATCAATTAAATTAACATTATTAAGGATTGTTATCTACTCTTTATACCACCACCACACACCACGTGTGTCTGGATATGTGTAACCAAACAATATGTACAAATTGGAGTACTACAGTGCTGCCACGATCATTTTTTTTAACAAAAAGGATTCATGTTTCTCCCCTTCCTCCGTCTTTTTAATCCCCTCTGTTCCTCCACCTCAGCATTTCCAGGATCAGATTGTCTAACTCCCGCCTACTACGACTACTCACTACTCCCTCCCTCCCCCCACCCGCACTCTACTCTTCGATTTCCAGTATCAGGTCATCTCCCTCCAGGGAGGCATCAATTGTGACGTGGACCGCCTTAACTGTCCCGGCCACCGGGGAGTTGACCACAGTCTCCATCTTCATAGCCGAGAGGACACACAGCGGCTGACCCTTCTCCACCTTTTATGATTATAAAGACAGTTCACAGAGCATTAAAAACAGGGCAAACGTACAGAGCACCGAAAGCTGAAGGTTAACAAGAAAAATGCATTCAGAGCGAAGGACATGAAGGCTAGATTTCTGGATATACAAGCAAGGGCTCACCATAGTAACAACAACATTTACTATGAATGTGAATTTCAATTTAAAGGGACAGTTTGCCCAAATTACAAACATCTGCTGTTTGCAGGTACAACTACTTCCAGTATGCTGACAAGTGTTTATGGGCGGAAATATGTGCCGCCAGAAACTGAATTTGAATCATTTATATTCAAATTTGAAGTGCTTAACTTGAATAATTGCATTAACATAATTTGAATTGTGTTTTTTATTGTTCAATTTGAATCAGTGCATTGAAAAAACTGAATCTGAATTGTAATTTGATCATCTGTCACACACACGTAGGTGCTGATTGGCTGAAGAGGCGTCCCGTGTATCTGTGCTCGATTGCTCTGCCTCAACTATCCGGATGTTTGTCACAGGAAATTGAATTTTGAGAACTGAATGTTCGGTTCCAAACTAATAAATTCAATTTCAAATTACAATGCAGATTGTTTTTTAATAGTTATTCAAATTATGTGTTTACAAATTCATTTTTAATGCTATTATTCAGGTCAAATCAAATAGAAATGACTGTTTCTAGTTTATTTTAAAATTCAGAAATTTCCAAGAGGAAAGAGAATCATGTTTATCTGCTGAGGTGGAAAAGATTTCAAAGCACTTTCTAAATAAAACGGGAGTTCAGTTTCATCTGACTGCTTCTCTTAAATAATGGAAAAAGTAGCCATGTGCAGTAATGTAGAAAATTGAGGATCAATACGTTTTCAGGGTGGGAAATTCATTTTAAAATGTGAACATTACCAACAACTCAACAGTACGCTAACTCTACCAGCCACGTTCATATTTTACCAGCATATAGCTGGTGCTTATTTCCCACCCTGACTGTTGACAGGTGAATCATAATCAGATTGTGAAGCCGGTGAGGAGTCAGACCTCCAATACTTTGACCAGCTGTTTTGTTTAGGCACCGTTCTAGTACAGCTGCTTGAGTTTAGACATTTAGCACACAGTGTTTCTTTTTTGTTGAATAAAAACAGACTTTATCTGTATTGCTCAAAGCAAGGTTAAAAAAAAGATAATTTATGTATCAGTACTGAAACACAAGCTTTGCATCGGTAGTATTGAACATTTTCTAAACAATAGCCAGTCCCACATCGCTACAGCACTGTGGCAGCACACGGTAGCATTTGAAAATGTTCCATTTTACTCCTGATGAGATCGCTGAGTTTCAGTAACAATGCCAAAATGAATAAACCGTTTTCTCTAAAGAATTTATTGAATAATGTTTTTTTTTAATGAATCTACTCTTCAATCCAAAGGAGTCTAATATAAAAGCTGATGACTGAAATGTTGAGAGAACAGAGGAGACAGAGTTTAACAATAAACTGACCTTGGATCCGACTTCCACTTTGACCTCGAGGACTTTCCCAGGCATGGGTGCTCCCACCTGACCCTTGATGGACTTCTGGGCTTTGGGATGGAACTTCATTTCCTGGGTGGAGGAACAAAGAGAGATTTTATACATCCATCTGTCCAGTCAATTGTCCAAGTCATCCTCTAACGCTTGCCTCCATTTATCTGCTCATCCATTCAACGATCCATGCATACAATCATTCAACCGCTCACTGAAACATTGCTCCATCTACCCCTCACAACCATTTGCTGCCTAGGAATACAAATTACCTTTGGCAAATCATACATTTTATTTCCCTCAGCTTTCCCTTCCTCTCTCCATGGATCCATCTACCAACCCGTGCCTCCCACCATCCCTTCTGTGTACCTTCATAGCGACAGTGTCTTTAACCAGCACAGATCTCAGCTGTCCATTCAGCTCAAAGAAGACCTCTCTCTGGCCGGCCTTGTTCAGGTCACCCAGTGCCAGCGCCTTGATGTGCAGGGTCTTCCCTCTCTCCAGCTCCACCTGAGATGAAACAAAGCCAGAGCAGGAGGAAGATTGGAACAAGTGGGGAGGACAGAGGATAGAAAATGGAAAGTGTGTGAAGGAGGAAGAGACAGAGAATTAGATTATGTTAGAAAATTGAAATTAATACATGGGCGCCGAGCTCACAAGTCCAGCTAAATTAATAAAGAGACTGCAGAGCTCGGTGAAATTAAAAAAAGGGAAGTTAGTGGAGTGAGACAAGCACAATGCTTCCTTCTCCGTATTTATTTCAACCCTCAGGCTGGGCTGGAATGTTTCCCAGCACGCACTTGGTGGAGGGCAGATAAAGATGAGAGGGTACCAATTTAGCCTCCCTGCAATTAAACAGCATAATAATTAATCAAATAATGTCGCACCTTATGGCTGAGAATTTTGTATTTTACCATGTTTTTTTGTTTTGTTTAAATTGTACTACATTAAATGAGTTTCTGCCTGCTCTTATCAGCTGCCCATTTACATTCCACTATTTAATGTTTCTTATGGGACTTTATGTTTCTTTTCCCCATAGCACACATCTGAGTTGTCAGAGTAGGAGAAGCACAGGTGTTACTAATAACATTAACAAGTGTCCCAGTGAGATGTGACAGTGATGCTGTCGCGTCATCTGGGATTGATGGTCGAGATGGGAAAGATTCCCGCGTTAACAATCTGTATGATTAAAGAGTTGATCATGAGGATTAAAATGCTGTCAATCAACAGGAACCATCATTCAGCACGTCTGCGCTTAATCACACCCGACAACAGTGTTTGGCTCGTGAGGCGTCCGTGTTTGTTGAGATCTCCAGTTGTAATAATGACGTGGATGTTATTTAGACGTCTGAAACTTATTATGATTGCTAAGCCAGCATGCGTAACAGCAGGATGCTAAAACTGAAGCAGCTAAATTGAATTCAGTCATCAGCAACGTGACAAAATGACTTGCATGAAAAAGAAAAAAAATATCTTGTTTGCTCCATTTTGCCTACACACCACACGCCTTTTCCAGGTGCTGGCAGGTCGTGTAAAGTTTACACCAGAGTTTGATTGACTGCTTTCACGCCGGCCTAAATAAACCAAACTCCGTTGTTCGAAGCAAACAAACGGGTCAGGAGAGAAGGCTCCCCAATACTTTCACCAAACACGAGCGTGGAAGTTGTTAAGACGTGCTCTGTGGGCCTGCAAAGTTCATCTAAATGGCTATTTGACATTTATTTTGACAAATGGATGCTGAGGGAAGTGATGAAAACACAGGAGTCCCGCAGTAATCTGTGATGACTTGTGATAAAAACATGACTGCGCTCAACGTGTCGGCACCGACCTACTACCTCATAGTAGGAATGAAACACAAATACATGATGGGGGTCTGTGCTGTGTCTCTATGTGTGCTTACACCGGACAGGCTTTCCACCAGACATATCAATTCTGATATCAAATAGAGAGAAGTGCTATAGACAGAATGACAACCTGAGAGATAGAGAGAGACTGCAACGTCGAAAAACATTTTCCAGCCTTAAGCAGGACTGTAATCTCCGTGACTTGACCTGCCACCTGTAAAAGAGTTTTTCCAAGACAAAGACATTCTTCTCTCTCAACACCAGACACACACTTTCCCTCTCATAGCAATTCTGGTCACTGCGGCTGCTTCTGTCTCTCTTCTGCTCGACTCCCCCCCCGATGCCGGCCACTGTACTTCATTTATCTCACGCCACTTTTCAAATCTCTCATCTCACCGGGCGGAAACTCATTTTTTCCGTCTTCCCATTTGTCCAACTTCCTCTGTCTGCTGTTCAATCTCTCCCTTTGTCAGTCCTCCTTTGTCAGTCCTCCCATGTGTCACAGCTTTCTATTTTGTACTGTTATTTTGCTACCCATTTCTGGGGCAACTCCGACTCTCTTGCCGTTATTAATTTCCCACATCAGCCTCTGTCTGCTTTTCTGTCTATCCACTCATTTTCCTGGAACCCCCCCCCTCCTCATCTCATTTTTGTTTCTCGGCTGTGAGTCTCCATTGATATTCCAAACTAAGTCTCGGTGCAAAGACGAAAATACACGCTCCTGCAGGTATGTATTGATCTCAATTTCAATCTACCTCCCTCTTTCTCTGGGTGCTCTGACTCTTCATTTGTTTTCCTTACTCTGTATCTGGTAACAAAACCTTTCTTTGCATGCTTCTGCTTTCTCGCTGACACTCAATCTTTATCCCTCTCTTTTTCCTCTCTCCACCCTTTCACTGAACTTCTCTCCAGCTTGTGCGGTTTTGTCGGGCTCTTGGCAGCTCTTTGCCAAACAAAAAAAAAAAAACCAAAAAAACAAAACTGCCTCCTCTTTTCCAACTGCATGGCTCCGACACTACACACCTCCCCACAACTGTTCCCATGAAAAATACAGTATGCGCCTCTTTGAAGAGCTGCACCAGATTTATGAACCTTTTGAAGATGATTTTGTTTAAGCTGTAATGTGTGAGCGCATGCCAGTTTTACACAAAACTTAAAAGACAACTTCAGCGCACTGTCGATATCACAAACATCTGGCATGCATTAAGACTTTCACTTGTATAAATAAATTAATCTGACAGGCTCACACACTCCCTGCTTACTTCTACCAGCCTGTTTCTTCAGTCTGGCTCACAGGCAGTAGGCTGTGGGTATAAGTCTGACATTGGCCGACAGCTTCAGTTCCTCTTCCACCTCCCTGACACTGTTTTGTAAGGGCACAGTCACTGCATCCCGGGAGTAACGCCACCCAAGACCACTGCAACTAGTTTACAGAAATACAAACCACAGTTTTTCCCACTACATCAGCATGATAATGGGTTCAGCTCAAGCACTGGCACACAGTTAAAGCACAGTGTGGCGGTCCGACTCTGCAACGCTTCTAGTTTGTCTTCATTTAGCAGCTTTAATTTTTAATCCAGCTCCGGGTAAAATACCAAAGCTTTAAGCTTACTGTCCACAACGTTCAGGCTACTCAATAGTAAATATGTGTCAATATGCTGATAATTAGATGATTTTAACCCAAGGCTCTGTCCTCCGTGCTCCTTCAGGCCATCCACCATCAGAGGTAAAATGGCCCTGTCCATCCACAGAAAGGTTAGACGGGAGTACACTGGAGAAGTCATAGAGAAGAAGCTCGAGTGCTTTGCAACAGATGTGCTGCGCACCATCACAGATGTGGCAGCGGAAGAGATATGTGCGCTATTTCAGACTTCTGTTCTGACCTCCTCTGGTGAACCTCCGGCCCACACTGCCAGTCCAGAACCAGACTCGGCTGTGGTCAGGAGGACAAATACGGGAAAATTCACACGTTTTGTTAAGTGGCTGAAAAAAAGCTGCTGCTGTTTTACAGCTGAAGAGAATGACCAGAACTGAAATTTTCCCCCGTGAAAACTGGTGTTTGTTTTTTCTGTTGTTTTTTTCTATTGTTCATGTAATTTGTTGTAAATAAAAAAAGCATTCAGAAAAACATGATACAGGAATTCTGTGTATTGCACTATATATATTGTTTAGTATATCGGAGGAGTTAAGAAAAAGTGAATCTGAAGGTGCATTTATAAATCAATACTTATCTTGGTGCCGAAAACAACCAGGGAAAACAAACCATTTCAACACACACAGATTTACTTAAGAATACGCACTATTCGGTATAAGTGTAATATCAGTTGTGGAAACTAAATGATGGAGAAAAACCTGAAAAAAGCCTGTACACATGGGTGCAATTCTACCAATGACCTGAAATATGAGGGTTCATTTTTCATTCTGGATAATTGCAAGTCAATGACAAAAGTGTCTTTGTGTTCATAATTAAGGACTCGCCACACCTGCATTAGTCGCTGCCAGCGCACGTGCTCTTGCGCCAGTTGAATCGCGTGGACATTTTTTTGCTCCGCGTTCAGTTGCGGAGTGGCGGTGGCACCGTTAACACTGCTGGCAGCCAGTGAGCGGAAGACTTGTAATCCCTGTCACAGAGCTGCCACGCTATTGGTTTCCATAGGGAAGCTGCCGCGAGAGAGTCAGTGAGGTGACAAACGTTTGGTTATCTAGAATGACCTCAGTTCTTCTTGTGCAAAAAAGAGAATTACTGATACCGATACTCTTTGTAGCTCTTTGGAGCCGAGAGACTCCTCTGGTGTGAGGATTTTTGGTGGTGGCCATTTCACCAACAAGCTGGAGTGCTAGTGGAGAAAAGGGTCGTCGCTAGCTGGTGTGCTAGCTTAGCTCGACTGACTCGAGCGTCTGTGGAGGGGAGCCGAGAGGAAATTCCGGCGTTTTTTTTTTTTTTGTTTTGCACATTTGAGTTGCAGAGACGAATTCATTATTTTAGCCTGGGTCAGTTTTTACAGTGATTTTTCAGTAGTGTTATCCAGCCACTTCAGCATACTATCCATTTTTATACTTATTTTATATTCTTATTATAGTCTCACCACGTCCACAATCATTTCTTGCCGCTGTAAGTAATAAGTCGATCCTTCATTTCCCTTTGCATTGCATGTGACTAAAGAGTATTACACCTGAAACTGAAATGCAATATTTGTGGCAAACTACTCGCAGAGCAGTTCGGCACTATAAATTGCTTACATCTTAATACAAATCATCAAGTCGAAATAAAGACGTTATTTCTGATCGAAATAACATCAACTTGCCAGTGCAACCAGTTCCTCACTGGATGAGGCATTATAAAGAATATACTGTTGTCCCACACCCTTAAACAAACATTTAATAGATTTGAAGTTGATGAAATTCTATCAAAGCCAACTCAAGCCAGCCAGCCCTCTCCTGGTTTGGTTTCCTATTACCATACTTGTGATGGGACCTCCTCTCGTGGATTATCCATATTTCAGTATCTGCTGTTCTCATCTATATAGCCCTCACATGCTGCTCCTGTTCATTTAGTGCTCTCAGGCACATTCTTTGTTCCTGTCAAACACAACTGCTTATCCACATGATGCTATAGTATCTCTGACTGGAACAGGTTTCACATTATGCCTCACATCACGTCTTTGATATGACTTTATTAATGACTTGTGTTGCCTGTGACAGAGTAATGAGATTACTGCAGTGAACAGAGCTCCATGTCTCGGTGTCTGTGCACATTAGCACTGACAGCGTGTGTATGACTGGGTCCGTGTTTGTGAAAATCTGTGTTTATATTTCTGTCAAACATGATTAATACCATACTGAGTCATCAGCACATGCCAGATAGGTCAATGTTTTTTTCTCTCTCTCTCTGTTTGTGCTGTATGCATGTGTGGGTGAATGACAACGACGGACAGAGCTGCTGCCTGTGTGTAGGTGTATATTTGTGTATATAAATGCCTTCAGATGCTATTTTACTAAGTGGTGATTTGGCCTTTCAAAAACAGTTTCAGAGATACATGCCTAAGTGGGCTTTGTCCAATTTAACAGCACTCAAGTTTGTCAGAAATTGTCTGAAAGATGCACCGATGATGCACGACTGAATCTTTACAGATATTAAGAAATTAAATAAATTAATAAAAATACAAAACTGGGTCCTCCCACCACATTCTCAACACAAGTAGGCTCCTTCCAGGCTCGCTGTTCACTCTTTGGCTGATAAGGCTTTTGTGCTGGATTTACGACTTGAAATGAAGTGCTAAACAATACCAAATGATTACTGTGAAAGCCTTTATATCTATTTCCCACAACATGAACAACTCGGGGCTTTAAGGTCTGGCTCGGCGCTCAGAAAGATTTGGTGCTTAAATCTGTTTTGATCAAGATTTCCACTCTTTCACACGCTAGCGCCAAGAGCTCACGAACGGCTTTTATTCCAAATATACAGGTAATACGGTGGCTGCACATGTACTCAAAGAGTATCGGTATCAGTAATTCGCTAAGAATCAGTAAGTTGCCTTTTCCTGCTGTCAAGGATCACAATCACAAACTAAAAGGCTTTTCTTCTACCCCAGAACAAGAAAATAAACATAGGTCCAATACTGTATAACTTACTAGGCATGTATTCAACACGAAAAGGTGCACCAGAGCTTCGTGGGTAGGGGGCATGGGTGGAAGGCGTGGGTGGAGTATGCATGCTGGAGAGCGTGATACTGCCCTGACTTTTAAACTCAAATTGCTTTGGTAGCACAGTGCAATTTACTTTCCCCAGGGCTCCACTCTGCCTTAACCGTTCCGACTGTAATTCTACAAAGCAATCAAGTGTCGCAAAAAAGTCTCCACGCATGAGTGCGAAAATAAATGTGCTTCTCGTGAGCACCTAATAATTACCATTTCTGATGGTCCAGAGACAGGCTGACAGTCTACATCACCCCCACTACCTGTCTGTACATTTGACAACAATTGTTTTCCTCTGATTCGAACGGCACACGGTTGCAGCAGCTGCCATTCATTTGGCCTAAAGTCAAGCTGCCTCTCACATATTTAAGACCCGCATGGGCATCGCGTGCGCGCGCCTCAAATCGCCAAAAAGTCGACTTGACAGGAGAAGAGGCAAGTCAATTTTCCCCAGTGACATCTATTTTTTAACCTTTTTATGGCGTCTTTGAAAGGTGCTTGATTGCCAGATCGTTCATTTTTTATAAGGGCTAAACCCAGCTATGAAAT
Source organism: Nibea albiflora (assembly GCA_014281875.1). Lineage (NCBI taxonomy): Eukaryota > Metazoa > Chordata > Actinopteri > Sciaenidae > Nibea > Nibea albiflora. The sequence goes on from CM024809.1 coordinate 11,754,491, forward strand.
ATAGACAAAGGAAATGTGAGACCTCTGGACACTGATGCAATATGCATCCAGTGGTGTGTTTTTATTGTGGGAAGAAAAAAACATCATTTTAAAGTACCTATTTAAAGTAGTTTTGAACCTGGATCAACCTGATTTTCCCATGGTTTTGTTTCAAAGTGACTTGATTTTGTCAAATATGGAGCAAGAGCCAGTAGCTATGGCTACCAGGTAATATGAAATGGTAATTGGATACCGCTTTTCTGGTCTACCAACCACTCTATTTATGGAATGATTTAACCACATCTACCCAGTCATAAAACCAATGAATTGCTGCCATCAAAGTGCCAACTGCCTATTAGGAGTGGTAGCATTTTGACACTTTGACTTGACTGGAATCCAACTAGCAACCTTCCAATTTCTAGACAAACTGCTCTACCACTTAAACCACATCAAACGTCAAAACACGTCCACTAAAGTGCTTGTTTTTTCAGATTGTTATTAAAAGTATCACCTTATAAAACAGGTCCCTACAGAAATATGTAATGTTTTCCGTACCTTTGGCCTGATCCCGTCTGTAAAATCTCCTCTGTGAACATAGGATCACACAAGGACAGCACCCACAGACCACTGGCCTCCTGAGCTTCAAAGTAGTGAGTCAAATCAAAGGCCTTATCTACAAATTCAGCCATGACAATGAAAACATTTTACATAACGCTAAATTACGCTTTCTATATTCCAACACATTCTTTCCACCGTTTTTCTTCAATGAGTCACCTCAGCCGAGACTTCAGAAGGATACTTCTCCTTGGGCAAGACACAGTGGATGAAACGAAAGGGACAGAAAACATTTCATTTCTCTGTAGGTTCTGTAGTGGTGTCAGGCAATATAATAACAGCCTGAACCAGTCAGTGTCTTTTGACAGTGCAAAACTGTCCATTTTGTTGGACTGCATTCTAGCATTTTTGGCAGCTGCTGGCTCAACACTGGACCAAATTCAAAAAGTTGACATGACATCACTGTCTATAATGCCGATTGGAGTTAAAGCTAAGATTTATCTGATGATGTGATTACTTGATACTGTTTGTAATATGCAATAATAAATGTATCTGCCACAGAATGGAGTGGCGCACACAAAGTGGATCAGAAGTGACAACAGCGAGATCAATTGTTCCTAATACAGGAGCTTGTTTTGGCCGTTGAGGCACAGTAATAGACCGAAAATGCCACGCTGCATCTCTCGCCTGGTACTGCTAATCGGACCTGATCTGGTGGGAGTACCCATCGTCATGACAACAGGAGGGGGGAGTTTGTTTCTTTGGCGATGGGCACAAATCAGTGAATGTTCTTAAAATGACAACAATTCTGATGGACTGCTAGATTATATAAACGGCAGGAGAAGGTAGGGGGGAAAACAATTTGCAGAGAAAAAAAACTGAGTCACTGAGAGCTAAGATGGGTTAAACACAAGGTTTCTAATTCTTAGGAAGCGGTAGTTAGAAAATCTGTTTTACTGCATAGAAAGTCAATACTGCCAAGTTGGAGACTGTACATCAAATCCATTTCTCCTGCGTTTTGTTGGTTATTTAACCATGTTTGTTCATAAACATTGTTTGGCCTGCCAATCAAGAACACTTTATCCAAGCCAGCTATTTAGTGTGTTGCAGGCATTTGAACGGCACAGACCAAATTGACGTGCTCAAAAACTGCTGAAGCTGCCAATAGTCTTAATCGAAATAGTTTAAGGATTTGTTCTGATCTGTGGTTGGTGGTCCGACTGCGAGTCTCCTGCCAGATTTCTAACAATTACATCAAACGGTATGCACCCCGGGGTGAGTGAGGAGGGGGGAGGGTGGGCTGACTGTCTTTAGGGTTAATAACAGATCAGCACCATCAATGCAGCTCCTGATTATTTGATAATGCAGCAGTGCTCGCGATATCCCTCATAATGTAGAAAAATCAATTAACACCAGCCTGAAAGTGTTGCAGTGAAATGAAGCAGTAATTAAACACGGGTGCCTTTGGCCTCTCTAAATCACTGTCAGTTGAATCTGTGTGTGTGTGTGTGTGTTACTCATAAGTAAATCAAGACAAAACATTGAAAGGCAATGGATGTAGAAGGAAAAAATCTAAAAAATCATGTTTATGTGATTGAAATTAGAACCATAGCTGGCAAGAAGTGTATGAATGTATGATGCGTGTAGATAAGGAGTAAAAACTGAAAGGTACCTGATGGCTGAAGGGAATGTAGATTCCCTTTCATGTTGTCATGCAAATTTTTAATTCCATCAATGCACAAATTGTTCTTTAAAAGACACATTTGATTTAAGCTATGAAAACAAAATACTGAAGGGGATAATAGAGGGATGACTCACCTGTCCCTCTAGCAGGTTAACGGCTTTCTCTCAATACGGAACTTCATAAAATGCAAATGTCTTTCCAAACGTGGATTGTAAAACGCTTTGGAAGATAATAAAGTTGTTCTGTTTGAGGATGAAATTTTTAAAAAGCTCTTATTGTCGAATTTGAAATCGAAAACTGCTCCTACGGTCAGGAGAAATGTCCTTCCTGTAAGTGAAACACCAGCAGTGCTGTCACATGCATCACTTCAACGTGAACGCTGAAGGGTAGGAGGGAAGACAGGTACTTGATGTACGACAGATTGACTGAACACAAGGTGGGAAATCAATTTCAGGGGAATTTATTGCCTTTAGAATTAAGCGGGCATCCCATCCAGAAAGAAAGTGGCGAGTTGAGGGAACTATGGATCAGTGGAGAAACCGAACCGCAGGATGTAGATAATGAGCAGTAAACTGTCGTCTTTTTATTGAAACGCTTCAATTCATGGGAAATTGAAGTATTTACCGGAGGTGAAAACTGTACAGGTACAGTAGTTGGCTAAGCTTTAAAAAGGCGGCTTGACATCACAACTGTGACAGCTCATTTTCCTGTCGGCTAACGTCATTTTGTCCTCACGACCGAACGGCAAAGAAACAAACTTCAATTCAGTCACAGCGTAGTGTCAGCGCCATTACCTCGTTCCAAATCTTCATTTTACATACCCGCACTACACGACAAACTCATCTTTGGCATACAGTACTGTACAATCTCGCCATTCCTCATCGAGGCTTTCATCGTCACATTCCTGTGAGAGGCAGCATGCCAACACCTGTTTATCAAGAACATCCCGAGAAAAATACTACGCAAGGTCGCAAACGGAGCTGCATTCAAGAACTGTCACAGCCGTCATATTTCTGACCCGTGTCACCTCCTGTTTGACTGCTTCGTACCGCTGCCATCTGCTCACAGATACAGTGTCCTACTGGGTGAACGTGTCTCGTTAAAAAAAAAAAAAGAAAAAAGTGTAAGTGTCTTGCCGTACGGCGCCGTCACTCGCAGCACGTTAGATCAGGGAGAAATAAAACTCAGATATAATGAAATGTTCTGATGTTCTTCAACGCTGTGACCTTCCTATACGATCCAGTATTAAACAACCCAAATGATTCTCAAAGTCTGCATGAAAGCGCTCCCCGTGACCTAATGTAACAGCGAGGAGAAGGTTGATTTTGTGACAGCCTTCTAAAAAAAGCAATTTAGTTTTGAATATCTCACCGAGGAACATTTCTTTATGTGATGACATATTGAGTGACAGGCTCTTCCAACGTCTTTCAGTAGCAAAGTAAAATTTCCCTTTGATCCGACGCTGGATTCTGACATCTGTCGCAGAGGTTACCGTCTCAACAATCTCTTTGGAATTCACTCTTCAATCTGGACTTGAACAATCACTTTAGTTAGAGTCGTGCTCTTCAAAGTGGTTACAGCTGTCATTCTCCTGAAACGTTCTCTATTTACGCTGCACTCTGGATAAAAAAAAACAGCATCTTCAGAGAGAGGAACTTGACATCTCGAAATATTTCTGCTGACTGTTTATTTGCGCATGTTAAAACCAATTTCCAGCCTGCTGATGTAACATTTCGGAGTAGACAGGAAATTGTGCACGACTCAGACGTCAATATTCCCCAGGATGGTTTCGGTTTTCAGATTTTGTGGCTTTGCAATTACGACTGACAGCCAATTATTATACCCTCTCACTGAGAGATTGTTGCATTTCTGAGCCCCGCTAATTTGTTTGCATGCAAAGCAATTCAACTTGTTTGTTTTAGTCTTCAAATGGACCGCATGCTCAGCCGCCTCCCTGTTGGAGAATAAACGAACAGTACAAGCTTGAGAAATCTGTAACCGTTATATTTGGGTCTGAGGTATGGGCCCTGGGTGCCTTTCGCTGGCCCGCTCTCCGACATCGTGCGACAAAATGAATCTGTTACTCCTGCGTGGTGGAGGCCAATCTGACGGCCGGAGGGATCAGAAATGCTGTTTGTTGTTCCCTTGATAAAGTCTTAATATCTCCGTCCTCCCCACTGTGTTATCAACACTTCACTGTGGCTCTGCACCAAACTGCATCACACCTCAGCCATCTGCATCCATGGAAAAATCATTTCCTGACAATAATGTGTGTTCTCTGTGAGCGCGTGGGCGGGCGGGTGGGGTTTGTAACACGTGGGGCTATCGTGTTATGTGAGTCTCGTTTTATTTCTGTTTCACTCATTTATTAATTTATTCATCTGTATTTGTACTTTTTGTTATTAATGTTACTGTCAGAACATTTTTTAAAAATTCTATTCTATTTTAACATTGTTTGTACGCTGTTGTGCTCTACTGTCCCATTTGTGAGAATGAATGTGAGCAGTTATCAAAGCATGTCTGTTAATTTAACAGATCCTCTATTGTTGGAAAATGTTTTTGCTTTCAATTGTTGTTAAAGTTTTTCTTTTCTAGTCATTATTTATTATCTTCTTTTTTTGCTTGCATAATTAGAAATCCTGCCGTCTGAAATGTTTTATCATTTTAATTCTTAATAAACTTCCAGAAAAATATGTGCAAAGTGAAACATATCCTGACTTTTAGTTCTTTCCTGTGTGGTAGAAGGCCACATCTTTCAGATCAGTGTTATCTCGTTCAGAAAAAAACTCAGCAGAGTTCCTCTTTAAAAAGTTGGCCTGCAGCAGCTGTGTACCTCAAACTCCTCGGCGATCTTGGGTCCATCCAGGAACAGCCTGGTGCTCAGACAGTCCACTGGACCAAAGTTAGCTGGAAAAGAAAAGTATGATTATGATTATGATTTTAACCCTAAATAAAATCAGAATCCACAATATTTATGTGTTGGTTAATGACATTCCAAACTCCTCCGTCTGCCATACACACTGGGAACATGAAAGTGCAACTATTTTAAGACCTGGAGAAATGAGGGGACCATGCCAGTTTAAAAAGAGCACGAGTTTAGGGCCAATGTTTGCTATCAGGAATGAAATAAGGAGACAGTGAGTGTTCAGAGCAGGTTCAGGGGTGTTTTCAGGCTCGAGTTCAAGTAGCGAAGCAACAACTATACACTAATTAAAGCTCCTCACAAACATTTCCTTAAAGCAATAATTAAGCTTGTGTTAATCCAGGCAGCGGGATGTTACTGTAGCTGCTTTAAATTAACCTTCCAGCCAAGTTTGAACATTTTGACTCCTCTGGAAGGCATCTTATTAAACTTGTCACATCGCAGTCTTTCCTGCCTCCCGCTACACGCTGCTGACTTGACTTCAAACTCATACCTGCTAAAAAATGCCGTTACTGGTTATGTTGATTTCTCCCTGGAGCACCACTCCTTCCTGTGCTGGGTTTCTTATTCTGGCATTATGTAAATTCAGCATTTGAGTGACAGGCCATTCTGTGTTGTTACCGCTCACCCTCCTGAATGTGAAGCATGTGATTGTTCCAATATGTAAGACTTCCCAACTGCCAAATACAACAATTGAAAACACTTTCACCAAATGGTTGGACTTCATAATGAGCGTTCTTGACTTAAGGTTAGCTGTTAATTTCAAGCCCCAGTAATAATACAAATGAGAATGACTTAACGACTTCAAACGCCATGAACCCAGACTTGTTCAACAGAACAAATGACTCAGAACTGAAGGAATAAAATCTTAATCTGTTGTGATTATCTGAAAAAACAAAGATCAGGTCGGCGCACTCACCAGTGAAGTCCTTGAACTCCTGGAACACCTTGGGGTACATGGCTGCTGACATCACATCCTCGGGGGTGATGTCTTCACCGTGCGCGGCGCGGAGCCCCTCCTCCAGGGCCTTGAAGTCCATGGGTGGCAGAGAGGCGCCGGGGCGGCCCTCAATGCGGTTGAGGGACTTCAGCACCTGGCACGGACGGAGGGGAAACAAACCGATTGCTTAAAGTTTTCCTTCGAAGTCTCATATAGTCTTGCTGAATGTTTTCCCACTCGTTCTATCCCCACGGGACTCTGAAGCACAACGTGCTGGCAAAACCTTCACATTGTACTTCACAGCTATACGTCTTGATAAAAGCTGCACCCTGACACAGCACTAAAGTGAGCGGGAAACTTTGGCTGAGTGGGGGAGGAAGATGGAGATGCATGGGGAGCTGTTTTGAGTTGAGAGAAACACTCGAATCAGAGAGATAATATAAAACTTGATGCAAGCTATTTTTTCTTTATTTGCATAAAAGTGGCACCGCTGTCGTGTTAATATCTGCAGTGATATCCACTTTACTTCTCTCCCACTCGCTCTCAATTCATCTTTTTCTCTCCAGTCAAGTACCATCAGCCCATCGCGGATGACTGCAGTGTTGCCGCATATGTGACACATCCTCCTCGCTCTTGTTCTTAGAAATAGTTGAGGAGAAAGACCGAGAGAAAGAGGATAATTGAGGAATGTCGAGGCTAAGACTAATGATATGACATTTTATCTGCCCACACAGTTGTTGGTATCTGACACAACTTGTTGAGACAATCGATCGGAGGCTACTAATAATGTCTGGAGAAGAGATTATGCCAAGACGCGGGCGTTTTGCTTAAGGCTGCTGGTCTGGTTTGCTTTTCACCAATTTCCTCACTTCCCGATGACACCGAGTCTTCACAGGCGCAAAGAAAGAGGAGGGGAGGGAATCTCCATACAATTAGCCTATTTAGTCTGTGCAAACAGAATAAGCTAATGTCTGTTTATGCCTGTGCCTGCCTCTGTGTGTGTGTGTGTGTGTGTGCCTTTAATTATCTCAGCTTCACTTCAGGTTATAATAATCACGATAAGTCCTGTGTTGCTAATATTTATGTGTGTTTTCACTCATTTGCTCTTTAAGCACGGCAGTGTGTGCCTCGCATTAAACATTCAATTGATCGTTTGCCTCCTGTGTACACACACACCATGTTTGCAAATATGTGTGTGTGTGTGTGTGTGTACTGTCTTCTAACCATCGGTGCATGTCTCACATCTTCACGAGTCTTTGTGCGCGTTAGTTTCCGTGTGTGTGTCTTGCAGAAACCTCCAGACAAAAAGGGGGCCGGTGCAATGCTATTAGTCACAGAGCTAACAGTTCAAAGATAGCTGACTCATTTGTGTGTGTGTGTGTGTGTGTGTGAGAGAGGACACTTCAAAAAGATGGCGGGCTCATTGGAGTCCCTGCTCATTAACGTTGTATCCTCAGAGGACGTCTTACACCTAAACCGCTTGATTGTTTAAGCGCGAGACACAGACTGATGGTGACTGCGTGTGAGCGAGCCCGCCTGTGTGTGCATTAACAAATGAAGGAAAGGCAAACTCTTCCTTCAAGGTTATTTGCTCTCTCCCCTCATTTCTCTTAAAACCACTCAAAAACTCTCTCCCATTTTCTTTTTTTATTGCACTGATTTTTCCTCATTCCTTCCTCTTCGAGTGCAGTGCTCTGAGTGATGACTTGTGTTTTTAATAATCTCGTCCCTTGAACTTCCCCTCTATCTGCTGGTCTTTTTTGTTCTCTCCCTCTTCCCATCCATCCTCCCACCGTCTCCCGCTTCCTCTCTGCTCTGCCCTCCTGTCTTTTCTCTCCTGCTTTAGCACTTTGTGTTATGAAAAGTTCCCCCCTCTGCGTGCGAACAACTTGTATGTGCGTGAAGGGCCCTGGGTGAAGTGAACGTGTGAGCGCATGTGATATGACGCTGCTTACTTACTAATTAATGCTACCAAAGCTGCATTAAATAAACATTACTTCCTCCATGCTGCTAGCATGCCAAGGTAACCTGAGCACAAAGGGACGCACGTACCTCACTGACTTGCATGCAGCGATGTAATGGCGTGTATGAGCCGGTGCTTGCATGCAAATGCGTACAATAAAATGTACAGCTGCTAAACGCTAAGCTAATCACACTAGAACTCTCAGTTGAAGCTGCATGCAGTTCTACTGGAGCAGTAGATGATGGCGAGAACATTTCTCTGGTTTAGGAAAATAATTGAATAAGTAATGTTTTACTTTCTTCCCCATAAGTATGACACCACTCACTTTGATTTATACTCTACTCTAAGAAGACGTTCAGTGAGTGACGGGAACATTTATCAGATTTATCCCGCATGTAAACACAGGCGCACGCAATAATGGAGGCATCATGAAAGGGGAGCAACAATGATGCCAGAGCTGAACTCTTGAGTTTAACTGAATCAGGCGAGTGGAGAGAATGAGTTCTTTGGTAAACTGTGGGAGAATAAGCCTCTTGGTGTTTGTGCATCAAGTGTCGAGGATGGATTGTCTCTTGCGTACGCAGAGAAGAGATTTAGAGGAATTCTTGACTTTTCTGGCTGAGGCGAGACATTGGCAGCAGTTCTACATGCGTGTTAACGATATATTAGTTCTGGTATTTTGAAGTGGGGTTGTATGAGGTCTTTATTCATAGGCAGTTTGAAGAAGCAAACAAGGATCTCGGCACAGAAGCAGAACTATGAACTGCTGTGGTCACGGTCAGCAGAACAACTCATGTAAAAAGACCCACATGCCATCAAGCAGTCTTTTTTTTTTTTGGCACTAATAATAGAACTTAACTGTATTCCTATACATACACCAACTGTGTGACGCACTGCATTACGCCACAGAGCAGCTGTTTGCGTCCACCATCTGTGAAATCTTCAGAAAAATTTTAAAAGTTTTCCGTCTGATCTCGCAATTTTCTGACCCAAACGGCCGCCCTGCGGCACAGTACAGTGCACGGTGCAGTTGGGCTTGAGTGTAGGAATACGGTTCTCCTGTTAGTGGCAGAGAAAAAGGGTGTGTGACGGCAAAGGTGAAGCGGTGAAAACATTCTTAATATAGCGTACACTTAAGCAGATATTGATCTTTTTGAGGCAGCCCTTTTCTATGTGGATAAAATACGTTTCTTTGCTGACCTTGTCCACATCACTGCATCGCTCTGCTTCTGGTCAGAGGTCCCTGTCTGCTTCAGAGTGCGGACCACTGTCTACAGTAGGTAACACACTGACTATGGATAAGGACCTCAGACAACCCCAGTCCAAAACACCTGAACTATCCTTTTAAGGCTTTGCTTAGAACAATGTAATGCAGGCTACAGCTCGAGCCTATTTTCATATGCTTAATGAATAGTGCAAGCTGGCTGGACCTCATGGAAAATGCATTTTTCAGGGCCAAACAGTTGGAATACAAATGTCCCCCACTATGATACACAAAAAGGCAGCAGAGGAAAAAGTTAAATCGGCCAAAATTTGAACTTTTGCATGTATGTATGCTGCAGAGGCACAGCAGCCTCACTCAGAAGCAAGTATTCCAGTGCCGACTGAGAATAAAGAAAAAAGAAGTCGGAAGATCTGTCTGCATACAGAAGCTGCCCACCATCTTGTTAGGAATGACTCCCTGCGCCTCATTTTTGGGTTTTGAGAGACACTAATAGAGAGGTAGCGGACACGGGGTTGAATAGTGTGTGTCAAAACTGAAAAATGACTGTGATTGTCAAGGGCGGGACTGCCTGGGAAGCACAAATGACAAATATCTGATCATATAATCTGGTAACTGTATGCTACTGTATGCAGGGGGAGAAAGGACAGCTTGATGATCAGGGCGACAGGGGGTAAACAAAGAGGAGGAAAGAGATTGCAGAGATGGATGGATACACAAAGAAGCTAATAAACCGAGTGGTGGAATGAGACAGAAGCTAAAAATGAAGATGAACTCGCCAGGGGGAAAAAAAATGACCATTAGCTAAATTCAATGCTGTTCAACGGGCACGGTAAATAGATGACTAATTATATTCTGATTATGCTCCAGCTTCTCGCTTAGGCTCTGCAAAAATGCTTTGTAGCTACACAAAAACACACAGAGCATCATATTCTCAGCCACACACGGTGACATAAGTGCAGACTGGGGCTCAGACATCACATATTTCACATTTTAGGCACCAGCAGGCTCACTGATAACACATAATGAAAACGCTCGACATCTGTGGATGTTAGCGGGGGAAAGACTACTCTGCTTTTCTTTAAAATGGGGGGGGGGGAAGAAATACTCTCCGACTCTCTCAAGTGCACCAGTGTGTCAGAAGGTTTTTTGGGAGAATGTGACAAATGTGCCTTTATTCATGTGTGTGTTCATGCGACTCTCCCGGAGAGACTTTGGAGCTGTTGGCCCCTGACGCACATGAGAGTGCCTCCCTCGCTGAAGAGAGGAGACAAGAGAAGCAGACAGAGGTAAAGAAACGGAAAGAAGATGAGAGGACAGAGCAATATCACGGTTTTCTTCACCGTTTGCGACTGTCGGATGTAACCAAGCGTGTGACAGAATTTGTGTGTGAGTGTGTACTTGTATACACACATGCTTTTAAACGGGCTCCCCTGCATGTGTTTGTGGCAGGTGTTGGTTACATATAAAGCCAAGGAAGGAAGACAAAAACTTTAGGAAACTTGAAATAAACTCAAGAGTTGGAATTTAAATTCATGGAGGCGTGTGTGTACGGGGCAAACTAACGTACCTTAGATCTGAAGGGCTCGGGGAATCCTCCGTGCGGTATGCCGATGTATCCCTGCAGGAACTCGACCACAGACAGGGGGAAGGACAACTCATCTGCCCTCTCCTCCACTTCTGCCCTTGTCAGGTTGTTCTGCACCATGAACTGCGCCAGGTCACCCACGATCTTCGAGGATGGAGTCACCTAGAGGGAGAGAACGACCCAAGTGTGAGTGCCAAACCAAGGCGTTACTGCCGGCGTTTAAATCCTTTCTTTTGCCGAAATAAGAAAGGAAGTGTAGGACTAGAAGGAGAGCTAATATCGGCTCGGTTTAGCCCCCAGTGAGGTATTTCTATTTCACTACAGACTGAGCACAAGATATTAGAGTACAGCCTTTGCACGCAGATGATATCTCAGTTTGCTTAGGACGGGGAGAGGTGCTATTATTTCTCGCTGGTGTGTGACTGCTAGTCATGTCTGAACAACATCAGAAAAACTCACACGGAGAATCTGTTCGGGATAATATTTAAGTTTCCCATGGTGTAATATTGCAAAAAAGTAGGAGCTGCAGCAGCTGTCTGTCCTGCTGTGTGGTTTCCTGTCAGCGGTAGGAGTACAGGTAGGAGGATACAGGAGTGCACGTCCACAATGATTTCACCAAAAAAGAAGAGTGGTGACAGAGTCTTTGTTTTAATGAAGATGCCGTCCATGAAGATTAAGCTGTTACTGACCCAGAGAGGAGAAGGCTGGGAGAGCCGGATGAGAAATGAAGAAGAAGAAATGAAAACGTCTACAGAGTCTCTTTAATCATTTGATTTGGCAGCCATGAACTAAACTATACAGGTCTGCACCTAAAAATGAAGAGTGTAGAAGACGGAGCGAGGAAAACATTCATTAAAATCACATGGATTCATTCTTTCATTATTTATAATGGCATATCATTATGGTAATAGCGATCCCTATTAGCATAAGTGGAGTCCTTTTTTTGTGTGACTGCGAACAGGACACTGATGCAAATATCAATTGCACTCATTACTCTTCTATCGTAATGAATGGAGACACAGATTTAACGCTTCCTCTTCACATCCATTTGGTGTTTGGACCATATAAGAGAAATGCGGGTTAATTTGTGGGAACCAACAACAACAATAAAAACCTCAAAGCCACCTTTGGGTAACTTTCCTGTTTGTATCCAATTATGCAGGTTTAGCTGTAAAATGCGAGGTCAGAGGGCGAATGGAGGGAATGGACAACATAAATACACAAATATCTCAGGATCCGAGCTCAAGTTCAAAATAAAACTAATCTCACATTTTGGAGCCGCCAGCAGAGGGCCGGTCTCCCTCTAAACCTAAGCCTGGACAGCTGAAGGACTTGAGAGAACAAAGAGTGGGCCCTACACTCTACAAGATGCCGATTTTCTTGGCAATTAGTGTGCTCTGCTGATATCACGAGACAGAGAGAGAGGGAAAGCGAATGGGTGGACCAAAGATTTATAATCCCCAAAGAATTCCTCAACAAAGAACTTGACACCTATTTTGAAGACATACAATGCCAAACCAGCCAGAGAGAGACATGAAGCACACACACATGTGCTCATGCACAATTGCAGCTGTGGGATTACCTCGAACCTCCTGGGGTTTAAGTACTTGCGAGGCTAGCTGAGCTCTTGACATCACTTTAGTCTTTGAACAAGCAGTCCAGGCTCTGTGTGTGTGTGTGTGTGTGTGTATGTGTGTGTGTGTGTGTGTGTGTGTGTTTGTGTAAGTGCCTTTGGTCTCTAGAGATGACAGGACTACAGTCATCCTCATTCTTGCCTGCCGTAGATAGGAAATGTGATGTCAATGCTACAACCAATAGGGTGTTTACTAAAATGTTTTCTACACAGTTAATCATTTTGTTTTGTCATAAATTGTCCAGTGTGTCACATTTTGGGGGCTACGTATGCATACCTGTGTGTTCATTAATGTTTAATGACATTAAAATAAGAATCTTGTTTTTGTTACCTTACCGATGCTGTGGGTTGTCTGTTATTGAGTTGGCCATGTTGAACCACAATGTTTCTACCGTAGTCCAGAACAGACAAACCAAACACTGGCTCTAAACAGGACATATCCCCTGTTATGTGCATTTTGTGTCCACCATATTTTCTCCATCATGCTAGGAAGAAGAGGATGCAATACATAACTACACCACTAGATGCCACTGCATTTTACACATCACCCCTTTAAAGTAAGAGTTCTGAACCCAAACCGTCTACAAAGTTTCCATGCTCCCATTTTGTAACACAAGCCTTAAACATCTGTAGTCAATTAATTTTACTTCATTTCACCCTTTTTTTGTTTGAGAAAAGTTAAAATCTGGGGCAACTGGACTTGTTTGTAGATCCGGGTGCTTCTTCACTTCTTAAGTCCAGAATTGAAGAAGCCACTTGGTTGCGAGATGAGACGTCTTCAGTGATCCACAAAAAAGTCCCGCTGCCCCAGATTTAACTCTTCTCAAAGAAAGATGACCTGAAAGCCTGAGAACCTTCACAGACTTTATTTAACCAAAATAATCCGCTCAGTATCAGCACTGCTTTCCAGGGAGTCCTTGGTACATGTGTCTGTTGTAATGTTGAATGTTAAAAGCTAAAAGTCAGCTTTTAATCAATTGTAAAAAAAATAAAACTTCTTGTTATCGTGTCAAAGTCAACATCAAGGGCATATATTCATACTTGGCTGTTATCTGGGCATTCATTTAGCAGCCTAAGATCTTAAGGTGCACAGTAAAGAACTGGTATTCTTCCTCTGCCTATTGATGTTGGCAGATTTTAAAAGATTTGGGAGGAAAACAGATTGTGTGATCTTTGTGATTTGGAAGATTGTAAAGTGGAAAGCGAAGAGAGTCCCATTTTATTTGGTGCTGTACACACTCTGACGTTTTAAAGACGTCATTTCAAGAATTGGCTACAAAAAACCCCCCAGAAATATTCTGGTGTGCAGATGATCAAAAAAAAAGAAATGCTTGTTTAATTTTGATGTGTTTGCTGGCTTGATGGAATTCTCAAATAGTATTTACAATGAAATTACAAGACAGTGAAAGTCTGAAGATCTGGTTGAGGCACCTGAAATCCAATATCCCGATACGCAACTTTATTTGGATGTTTATGAAACAGACCACGGCATCATATTCTAGTTATTTTGAAAACTGTGTCACTGCAATTAAGCTCCCACCGACAAACTACATCTTTTAAAAAACAGCCCACGTTGCCTTTTCAAGACCTCAACAACTTGGCAGATTTTCAAAAGGAGTCTTGCAAGCAAATCAGTGCCTTCCCAGCAAGCTACAAGCCAGGAATGCTTCCTGCTGATTGAAACAAGCATGCACTTCCCTTCAGCACTTCCCTGCTGCAACACCTAAAGCGCACTTTGATTGGGTTTGTGAATAGAGACGATAATGATACATTGCTTAAAGAGTGACTGTTTACAGAAAAGCTTAAGAGATTTGAATGGGCTCTTGAAATCCCCGGAGAGGCCATTAACTTGGTATAGCATTGGAACAAAAGCTCACTGCAGAGTTACTCGAAATCTATCTAAAACACAAGAAAGCAGCATGACTGCGCATTTCTCGTCTACCTTTCAGCCCGTCTGCTTTCCTGCTCTCTCCATTGTTTCCTCAGTCTTTTGGTCTCCGGAGAGTATTTTCCCCATTGTTCACAGCAAAGTTAAGAATTGTTACTCTTCTCTTTATTATCCATCTTCGTGGACAATCCTTCTTATTCCATCGCTCTCTAACTCGCTTAACCACCATCTTCGGTCTCCCCACTAAAAGCCAAGATGTTGAGTTTGTACACTTTCCTCATGAATCACCTCCCTCCTGTGCCCGTCCCTCTCTTCCACTATTCCTCTGCAAAATATTTCTTCTTTTTTTTCTTCTAGATCCACAGTAACATCGAGAGTGTTACTCTCATTATCAGTCTCTGTTGATGAATCACCCACCTCCAACTCTCTCAGCGCCTCACACACACACACACACACACACACACAGGAGGGGGAAATCTTATTTCCGACATTGCGTGAGCTATATATGATGTGTGAGCTTTTCTATACTTTCCGAGGAGGAGTGAGGTATTCACACTCTGTTCGTGGACGGTTAGGAAAAAAAATCAGATTTCTTGTGTTCCTGCGTGAAGATCAGACCCTCAAGTCTTCACTCTTTATCACTCTTAGTCTACTCTAACTGATAGGACGCTGTCAGTCAGTAATTGACACATCTGTCTTTTAGAGAACACATTGTTGAAGATGTAAGAGGGAATTTAGTTTTTTAAATGTTCCACATTGTTGCTTTTTCTCTACAGCAACAGCAGTGCATTTCACTTTTGGAGCAGCACAGATAATAAATCCTAATTTGCTTTGTTTTCATCAGTTGGACTGATCCAAGTAATCTGAACAAAGATAAGTGATTGCAGATAGCCACACAAGCCTTGGGGAGTTGTTACATTCACCGTAAAGAAAACCTAAAAGAAAACTTAAAAATGTAGAAATTTGATCTTTAAGAGTAATAATAATGAAGTTCTGTGCTTCAGTTAATTGAAAGTGGTGTTAAACACAAAGAAAGTACAGCAGAAGCTGCATGAACCAAAGCACCGGGCGTTAAAAAGGTTGACCTGATGATGGAGCTGGAGTAAAGTCAGTCGGATGAGGAACATGAGTTTCTGCATTAAAGTCTGTCTCATCCCTGGAGTCCCTCGGATACTGGGTACCTTCCTGATAAGTTTTTAACTACATCAGTAGCTGCATATCTACACTGTGAAATCGTTTCTAATCACATATACTGGACAGATATCTTCCACTCTTGTAGAAAACCCCAAACCACTTTTGAACACCTGAATAACATTAAGCTGCCCAGTGGCATTATCTATTCCACAAATGTGTTTTAGCACAGATGAATGCATATATCATCTTTGAAGATCATAAGATACTGAGCAAATGATCAGAATTTCTCCTTTCAGCTCCACTTCACTAATGTGGCATAATTCACGTGGCGTATGAATAAGTGGACCTCCTCTGAATTCAGGGATGCATATTCCCCTCAGCATACAGCAGCACTCTGATCCCTCCGTGTCTCTCCCACCGTCACTAAAACTCATATGTAACCGTATGTAGTTCCTCAAGCATGCTCATATCAGCACACTTGACACACGGGACCTGATCCACCCTCGCCCTCCTCCGGCACTACACTTTGACTGCCTCCTTCTATTCGTACCACACCTCCATGTTCCTTTTTCATGCTCATGCTATGCTTCTCCTGCCACCTGTCCATCTTTCTCACTTCGGCTAATGCACGGCTCTCAGTAAGTGGTCCTGCATGACTCTACACCTCTGCCGGCAGAAATCTGGTGCTGTGGGGTGTGTGCGCGCCTGTGAACGGATAGCTGTGTGTGTCATGTGTCTGTGTACTGTGTGCTCAGATTTGTTTTGAAATGCAACTCTATCCAAACCTGAACTCCCCTAATGGGCCAAGGGTTATATCATCCAGAACAGTGTGTCTGTGTGTGAGAGAGAGAGAGAGAGAGAGAGAGAGAAAGAGACACACAGAAAAGGCAAACATGACACACACACACTCTATAATGCTAGCCAGCAGAGCCAGGAGCAGAGTGAAGAATGGTACCTGTCAGGAGAGGAGGAGACAGGAGAGAGGCGCGATAACGAGACACTCGGAGAGGGAGAGGAGGAGTGGAGAGACGATAGAAAGATTAGAGATACATGAAGGAAATCTAATCGAAAAGGGGGAAGGCTGGAGAGACGGACTGAAAGTGGAGTGGGAGAGACAGCAGACAGGATGATGAAGAGAGTGACAAGAAGAATAAGAGAGGGCGAGAAAGAATGAAAAGAAGGGATGGACAAATGAACCGAGTGGAGGAGAGACAGAGGCAAAGAGACGGGAGCAATAGACATCTGCAGCCCCACGGGCAATACATGGAGGTGCTCCACCTCCAAGGAAAGACACTGAGTGTGTGTGTGTGTGTGTGTGCGTGCATGTTTTAAAAGTGTGGAGGTGAGTGAATACGTGCCTGTAATTGCAAAAGGAAAGTGACAGAGCAAGTTGGGTAAAGGAAAAGCGAAAGAATACACACACACACACTCAACTTATCCTCATATTGACGAGCTCATGTTGCGACAGATGAAGCTGAGCGAGAAAGAAAAAGGGAGGAAAACAGAAACAAACGAGCACGAGTGAGTGAAATGCAGAGGAAAAGAAAAGAAGCCGCGGCAAGCGAGAAACTTCAGTGACAGCTTCAGCACTTCTTTATGACTAAACTACTCTTCTTTAATAATGAAACAAGTAGAGCTGAAACCAATTAGTCGATCGACAGAAACTAAAGAGAGAGCAACAATTTTGATAAGTAATTTCTTTTAAAAGGGAAAAAATGAAAAGGTCTACACTTTCATGAAGTTAGCTTAGCTGGAGGCAGAGGGGACACAATCACACAATCAACCTACAGACATCTCTAAAGCTCACTAATCAACATGTGACGTCTCGTTTGCTTAATTTTTAGAAATGCAGGTGTCAAGTTGCAGTTTTATGGGTGCTTGTGTGCCGGACTGTTTCTTGGCTGGGGCAGCCTCATGGCAATGACAATAATAGACGCATGAGACAGCGCTATAAATCTTCTCATCTGACTCAGTAAGAAAAGCGGGGAAGCGCTTATGTCAAACTATTCTTTTAAAGATACCATCACACGCTTTAGAAAGTTGTGATGGATATTTTTCACTATTTGCTGACATTTTATAGACCTTAAGATTATGAGGAAAATACACTGCTCACTGCCCGATAATGAAAATTGATTACTTGCAGCATTAGAAACACACATTCTTGATGCTGCTGTCCATTTGCAAGATGGCGAAAATGTTGAAGCACGTTCACACAACGAGGTTTACTGTATGCTCAGTGATTACATTATTAAAAGAGCGCCCGTGGGCCTCTGTTCATGTATGTTTTGTCTGATTCTTCTGTTGCTTTAGCAAGTATGTCTTCAAGCGAAAATATTAAGCAGCTTCGAACCGATTACTATTCATCTGGCAAAAGGTTTGCATCAGAGTTTGCCGGGTGTGCATAAGTCAAGATATGTTACAGAGCATTTGTTTGAATTTTTTTTAAAAAGGAAGGAAAAGCAGTCTGTTCCGCGGCAGCTCATAGTTCAGCTCCATCAGTTGTTGTTTTGTCTCAGTTTTCAAGGTTCCTACGCCAGACAGACTTTTCAATGATTTTTTTCTCAATTTAACATTCCCAGCGAACACCACTGCATTTCACCGCACTCATCCATTTTAAATAGAGGCTGTCTGATGGGGGAAAGGCATACAGCATACTTTAGACCTAATAATGCAATGAAATATTTAAGATAAAAAAAAGTTGCACCATATGTCTGTGAAAAAAGTCGAGTCGGATTAAGCTGGAAAGTGGCAGGCGGGATCTGCAGTCACTTTGAAAAGTAGCTTCAATTGAAAATTTTTTAAATGCCTGAAAATGAAGAAGGTTCGTGGAACTACAATAATTTTGGCCGTCTGCGAAATGAAATCAAGGCTTCCTTCCCTGTGTTAAAAATTGATTGATACGCAGTCCGGTCCATGTACAAAACCCGAGAAGACTTCATCCTCCGCTCCTGATGTAAATCTCTCCCTCGCTCCATCGGAACTTTTTTATTTCAGACCATGGGAAAAAAATAATAAAACCTTCACGCCGGTTACTGTGGGTGTAAATCTGTTTAAGTTATTCACACATGATTAATAGGCCTGTGGACGCACGCAACAAACTGTGACACGTGCGCGACTTAATTCCCACACTGCCTGCGCTCGGAGATCAATAACTGCCCTCAGTAAGTAAGCTGTTAAATACGCGGCATTTACTGTCTCAATCCACATTCTCCTATATGCACGTGTCCTCGTCTGTCTGGGGAAAGCGGTGTGGTGACAGTGGTGTGACACATGCAAACATGCATACAAACATCATGGCATGACATTCTGACTTTCTCAGCAGACTACTCAAATGAGTATTAATGCCAAGGATAACTCAAGGATATTTTTACAACAGCTGAACAGAGGTGCTTTGTAATTGTGAATAAAGTCCATGGATTTTGGCAGATTGTGTGAATCTGCACTGGGTGCTCAGCAAGCAAAGTAATGATTATACTCAGCAGCACATCTGGAATTAATATTAAGCTATAAAACAGTTAGGCTCATGAGCGTTTTATGAACTACATTTTGACAAGTCGCAGTGTCTCTGGAGTAGCTTTTGATGTCATTTGGAATTAAGTGGTGGCCAATGAGCCTATAAGTCTGAGCCTCTCTTTCGTTTTTAATCGTGCAGT
This sequence comes from Nibea albiflora, assembly GCA_014281875.1. Lineage (NCBI taxonomy): Eukaryota > Metazoa > Chordata > Actinopteri > Sciaenidae > Nibea > Nibea albiflora. The sequence goes on from CM024809.1 coordinate 11,773,653, forward strand.
TCTCGTCAGTTCAGAGACGTGCTGCACAAATATCTTGATTTCTTAATTCAGAACATGGCACCCCTAAAAAGACAAGTAATGAGAATTAATAAGCTTAGAAATGGAAGCAATCATGTTAATGCAAAGTACTTTTATGCAAATAATTCGATGATGATTAAACATTGAAACTTCTTTTTGAATTGAGAAGAGAAGAGTTTTTCATGGTGGGGAGGAGCAGTGTACCTGGTTAAACAACAGCCCTGTAAATAACTCTAATTTATTTATACATGTGGTATAAAGTGGTCTGGAAATTAAGTCCTCTGACAAGCACAATCCTTCACCCACAGCTCTGAGCTTCAAAGATAAGGCTTCTGCAGTGCTCTAAATGTGCGCGTGCGTGTGTGTGTGCGAGAGAGCATGGTCAATGTATATACCTTGGCTGCTCTGCTTACCGCCAGTGCAGCGTGTGGGGTGTCTACTTTATATCTATATCTGACTAGCACACTCCCTCTCCCTTATCGACAAGCCAACAGTGTGAGAGACGCGGCCGTTGTCAAGCTAACAGGATACAACTCAGGGCATAGCAGGACCTGCAGGCACATTAAGCCAACATTGGCTTGTGCAGTGAAGCCCGCCGACTCTTAATTGAATTGATAGAAAGTATGGAGAGGGGATAGGGGAAGTAAAGGGGAGAAGAATTGATGAGGAAAACAGAGGGGAGGGAAGAAAACAAGGGAGAAGGGACCTGGGAAGGAAAATTGAGAGACACACACACACACACACACACACACACACACACACAAGGAGAATGAGAGGAGGCGAAGGTGGAGTAATGCGGAGTCCATGGAAGCATGTCTATGACGAGAGAGAGAAAGCAAAACAAGAAAGATGGCTGGGGAATAGATGTGTGTGGAGCGGCAATGGGATGAGAAAGGTGAAAAAGAAAAGTGACAGAGCGGCTTGATAAAGAGAATGCAAACTAGAGAACAATATAATTACAGAGTGAGTGTGAACGCGGTGAAAGAGGGATGAATCTATTACTGAGCTGTGATGGTAAATAATGAAGGAAGAGAAACAAAGGAATTAATGAAAGATAATGAAAAACAAAAAGGCGGGATTGGAGGTAAATTTAGGGTGAGAATGAAATTGTTGACTGCAGAATTGGCAATAACGCTCCCTCTCCATGACTACGATTAATGTGCCCTTCAGGAAATCAACCCCAAAAACTAGTTTACTGGAGTTTCTACCCAAATTAACATAAAGTCAAGGGGATACAAAGCCCAAAACTCAGGGCAGAATAAAACTCTCCTGCTGAAAGTTGAAATTACCTGCCAACTGCTTAAATACACGCCAGACGCATCTTTGCACCAGTAAGACCGGCGAAACGGTCAAGCAGAAAACGGGCAACATGGGTTCTCCCCTGAAAATGAACAGAGGTACTTGTGATGTTCTAGCCTCGTGTCTCACCTTAATGAGGTCTCCTAGCAGCTTGTTGGCTTCGGTATAGGCCTTCTTCACCTCCTTGAACTTATTTCCCAGTCCCATGCTGTGAGCCTGCAATGAAGCACAGTGAAACAAATAACAGCGGGAATGAGCGCACTGAATCTTTTTCTTGTCCTTTTGAGGAAAAAGACAATACATTCTGTGATTTAAGGGCATAATTTGGGTAGTGACACCCACAGCCTTTAAATTTATGGCAGAGACGCTTGTCCAGCAAAGGTCAGATGGGCCGGTTATCATATTCCACTGGAAACTGTAATTTGGTACAAGGCGCATTTGTTTAACGGTTGCTAATATAAACAGGTCACAACCAGACCCCAGGATGTGCTCGCCCATATTTTTTTTACCAGTAGGTGCACAGTGCCGTGGATTCACCTTCAAATAGTCTGTGACACTTTTCAGAGTGTGACAGTGCACCGTGCAGACCCGAGGTTGTACTTAATGTACCATACTGGCATTAATAAACGGCACAATAAGTTATTCAAGAAACATTTTTAGTCAGTTTCTAAAACAGGGCCTCTGATGACTTCCTCGGTTTCATTTTAGTCGCATTCCTTGCATCTGCAGTAACTTTGAACACAAACATGTCAAAAATAAAAGTGTATCTCTAAAATATTATTCATACTCTGTCAGATGTTGGAGAACAAGTCTATTTTTCCTCAGAATATTATATATTCTTAAAACGAAGACAGTACAAGGCTGAAAATGTGAATATGAAACATTTCATTTTCTCCGTCGACGGAATTAAAACGAGTGCACAAACAGTTGCACTGAGGTAGAGTTGCATTCACCAGTGAATATAAATGCAATGCAATGCAGCGCTAATCCTGTGTTTACATGCTTTCATACGCACGGACCACCTCTAATACTACAGTATCCCGAAGAATGTGACAAAGAGCTTTGTGAAATGCATTTGAATGGATTTACTTAACACGATATACGCAATCTACAAAACAGCTGGCTGTACCTGGAAGTGAAGGTTGGTGTATTGTCCACCGGGTATCTCGTTCTCATAGACATCAGCGTTGCCAGATTTCATGGTGGCAGTGCAGTCGAATGGCGCATACAGACCTCTGGCTACTTCCCAGTATTCACTGTAGTCAAACACTTTCTCCAGAGCGATTCCTGCAACAGAGCAGAGCAAAATGACGTCTCGATGGTCGCGTGCATGTTTTCATTCAATGAGGTTGATTTATTAATGAGTTTATTGTAATGATAGGCTATGAAAACACTGAATATGCGGAATAACTAATTACTGATTCAACTTTAAAACATAAGCTGTAACTTCCTGGTCATCTCTCCTGAGAAGACAGAACTGATGGACTGAGCTTCATTTATTTATTTTTGGCAGCACTTTGTCCACCAGAACATTTCCCTCAGGTAGGGATGGATGGACGTGTCTCCAGCCACTGTGCTGGTTTTTTCAGCTTCAGGTCCTCTTTCTCAAACTCGTCAGCAGGAGAAACCCAAATGTCAGCAGAGACATTTCTTCTCTCTCTCTCTATATATATACACACACACTAATCTGCCAGGAGCTCACTTTTTTGACAACTCTTAAAAATTGCATTACATCCTTTGAACACCACGAAGAAGCCTGAACAGCAGTGTAGGTTGTGTTTTATTAGCCTGTAAGCGCGCTTAATTCTAATTTCCGCCTTGCTTTGTAGCATCAGAGCCGCTCATTGAATCCCTGTGATTCTTTAAACCAAAAAAACAAAACATCTGTTGCTCATGGTCTCGATATTCAGCTGCAGCCAGTTTAGGGCGCGCTAAAGCTAATCTACCTTGAGGAAAAGAATCTGCTTTAAGGCGCGACAGAAATGGCAGCATGTGGCGCTTTCAGCTAATGACACATTTTGACGAGACAAACTTCGATCGCTATCATCCACAACAACTGAGTGACAGGCTTGAATTTTCATGATTCCAAACGGGAGTACGTACTCCAAAAAGTGTTTGTGTGTGCTTCCGCTGTGATCTTGGCGGGGAAATGGAGCTTCTGTGAAATAATGTGAAATTAATGTGCATGTGGTTGCTCCTCAAATTCAGCTGCCTGCCAAGCAAGCCAGTAATTAGGTCCATTTCCTTCTCTGTTTGAGAACACCATTTTTTCCTAGCTTTAATTTATGCTTCCGTCGAGAAATTACAGCCTCAATTTACAAGGGGAAGTGATGGCATGTTCGTGGTGACAGCAGCCTCTGTTGATTCAGGTCAAATTTCCAATATCTGCCGAGGTCCCCTTCATGTACAACTCCTTTGGAGGTAGTGGTAAAAACAGATATATCTACGAAATAAGTAGCAGAGCAGCAACTGTGAGTTCTCCCAGCTGACAACACAAAGAGTTCCTCCCCTTTATAAAACTGTGGATACATCACACTCTGCTCTGCTGTACCGAGGCTACTGTGGCTGTTAAAAAAAAGAAGCTGTCATGTCTGAATCTTTTGTGATGGATTATTAAATATCGGTGTAAAATGAAGAAGAGGGCAAACTGTAGTTCTCTGACTGATAGTAACTGATACCAAAACCCTCGACTCTGCTTTGGAAATGTCTCACTTTAGCATCACATTGTCTATCAGTCCTGATATCGTAATGAGGAAAATGTCGGCACGGAGAAGGAAAGGGGCTAAACTGTCGATGTGATTTGGAGTTTGCCTTTAATATGCTCACTCAACCAGCTTCAGTTGTGAGGCCGGTGCCTTGATAAAGAGCAGCACTTACAGTATCTTTATCCATCAGTGGTGCATAGTAATACCTTTTTGGCTTTTGACCTCTTACAAGATAGCAGCGTTTAATTGGGGCCTCTTGTTATATTTCTGACATCTATGAGATATCTGTGACCCTGCTGAACATCTCAACTGGTTTCAATTAAATAGTTATTTGTGCCCAAAAGAGGTAAAAGTATCCAGTAAAATGAAGCAAAGACCCAGAAAAATAAACACTTGTGCAGCATAAGTTCTCATTCATCATATCATGAACTGTAGAAACAGATATTTACATATGAATGCAGAACCTGTGGGCAGGACAAGATTTTGGTATCAGGAGTGTTTTGGTTTGCACTTGTAGTCTGAGTAATGTTGACTCATCCTGTTTGAGCATACAAGTAAACAGTCCATGTAGAGATCAAAAGAGGTGGAACGCATTGGCTGAAACGCAGTCTCGGAACCCAAGAGTCTGATGACGAGTTGGCTTAAGTTATCTCATGCAAAGGATAACTGCCGGCTATAGCAGAAGCCTGACACACTGGCCATTGGAGAGTTTTGGTAATTATGCCACACTTTGATGGAGAATGGACTGTTGTCCGGTACTGAAGGAACCGGAGACAGTACTGGGACCAGGGTGGCACGACCTACTGGGGGGTGGACCGTGCACCTCTTGTTCCCTTCAGGGGACAGGCTCAGTTCCCTCTCTATAACCCCAACCCAACAGATTTATCTGTCGACCCAAAGAAGCTAAACCTAGTTCCACCTCAACCCGTTAAATGTTTGTACATTGGCGCATCAGTATTAACAATCTTAATGTTAATGTCTTGTATAACAATATCAGTCACAGGGGACATGTTGAAGGTGTAGAATGAGTATGTTTACTTTGGATATTTTAAGTACAGTTTGTTGGTAATAATCTGACCTCAGAAGTACATTTAGATTGGTGTAGTTGTACGTTGTCTATGGTTATGGGTATGAATACTTCTACCATCGCTGATTTTTTATCAACCAACATGGATTTCAGAGCGGGGTTTTGTGGGGAGACAGCTGAGCTACAGCATCTGCCAGGGAAATAAAAAAAACCCTACAGTTTCCTGAGGAGAAGTCTAATTAGCCAAAGCCCACACCTGTGTGAGCTGGAAAGTCCAAGGAAAGCTGAAAATAAAGTTGAATCAACTAACTCCAGTTAGCAGAAAGGGGGCTTTGGCGAGGAGGGATGGGAGCAGCACCTTCATCCACTAAGAGGAAAGCTGGCCTACGATAAAAAGGTTTCTCCTAGAAATATGGAGAATAGCTAGCAATGCTGTGGTTACTGATGTTTGGTAAATTATGCTGGAGGTAAATACAGCAGTGTTCTTTTTTTTTTTTGGACTGCTGGTTACACTCCCCAAATCATCAATCACCGCACGGCTATACTCTATGTGCATGAATCCCACAGACATGCAGGCACACAAGGCATGTGTGCGCACACACACATCAGTCATTTAGATGGCTGCTTGGCAGTGACAGAGTGCCATCAAGATACAACTCATTAGCAGCACAAACCCACTAATGCAGGAGACAAACACACACACGTATGTGCAGCCTTGAGCACGGTCTCTACACCAACACACGGTTGTAGACGGACAGCCACGCACACACACACACAGTGTTTGTGGTTGATGAGATGATGAGAGCTAACCAAGACGCTTCAGATGAAGATAGATGAGACATGAGAAGGCTCAGGAAGAAAAGAGGGGAGAACTGAACACAGACAGATGATGAGAGATGAGGGAGGTGAACGCGAAGCTAAACGTGTTGGCTCGCCTGTCTGTGGTTTTTCAGTGCCTACATATAATAATGTGCGCATGGTGTCCGTTCTTGGGTGTTTATCATGACCGCCGCGTTGTCGAGGAAGCTGAAAATTCCTTTGTTAAATCCATGCATGATGAATGAGAACGGGCGGCAAATGCCATGTCAGATAAACAAAAGGGACACTTTAATTTGTGACGTCGCGTGAATATGTATGGATGTGTCTGCCGTGGCTGAGCTAAATAAACAAACTGACAGCCTAAAGACAAATTCATTAACCAGAGGAGTGCTGCTTTGGATGTTTCCTCACGACAAAGAGATACTGTGGGAGATACTGATGGAGAGCACGCGCACAGAGCGAGGGAGTTTGAGGGAGTGAAATAGGCATGTAAAGTGCTGTTAATTGCTTTGTTACTGAGTGAGAGGGAGCGGCGAGGAGGAGGATGGAGAGACATTGTGAAAGAAGCGGGGGTGACGGGGAAGAGGCATGAGAGCCGAGAGAGGGAGGGGAGATAGAGGAGGCAGAGTGCGCTGCAAAGCACTGATTACTGCTTTGTAACAGAGTTGGGGGGGGGTGAAGGAAAGCAGTAAACAGACTGAGGTCAGGAAGGTATGAAGTATCCAAGGTAGTGCTCTGCTCCACTTGATTACAAAAGTAGTGAGATAGGCAACGGGAGGTGGAAGAGGTGCGAAAGGCGTGAAGAGAGATGAAAAAGAACAGACGAGCACAAGGTGACAGTCATAAAAGAATTTGGAAGTGAGAGGGAGTTTGTGTGCATGTGCATGCATAATGCATGTTCTGGGGTCAACTAGGGATGTATTAGTACGCACATATGTGTGTGTGTGTGTGTGTGTGCGCGCATCCCAGTCTCAAGTGAAGCAAATTGAAATTCCACGAATAAACTGACACACTTGAAAACCTCTTGCTCTTGAGTAACGACCTTGTCTTTCTCCCCTTCTCTACTTTTTCTTCCCAGGTCCTGTACGCTCTTCTAATTGATATTCAGTCACAAAACCGGACTGTATCTGAATGATGGAAGAGTTTCTCTGGGAACATGACGTATTACATCAAAGTGTCAAACTCTGACGCTGTAATATGTCCTGTACAATATAAGGCAGCTGCGGAGGACGGACGTGAACCTGTTGCACTCAGCTGTGGCCCACGTGTGTACAGTAGAGGGAGAGAGCAGCAGTGAAGCGGGAGGTTTTCCCTTCAAAGCACAAGACCCAGATCGTAGTCAAGGCACAGCATGCCTTAATAGCTCTTTCTCTGTGTCGCTTTACGGACTATTTAAGAATTTGCTTCCTTCCTCTGCGACAGATCTCTCTCTGTATGATTGTTAAATATTGCTGCAGAAACAATGAGCCTGGAAAGGAAACTCATTCACTTTGAAGGACACCCTGAGGGACTAACAGCACCAGGACCTGATGTTTACTGTCATCCTCTGCTTTAAAACACTAGTGTAGCTGTGCTGCAAATATTAATATGACAACGCATTAGCTGCTTGGCCACTCATCCGTGGAAATTAGGGGTGGCACAAAGAAACAAACAACAACAACAACAACAAAAAAACACAATTTAACCGAGCAGCAGTCTTTAAAGAGCTCCCCCGCTGAAAATCTTGTTTTTAATGACAGGCACTTCACCCTTTAATCTTGCTGTAGTGATGTAGAAGTGTGCTCAAGGGTGTGCCGGGGCACTGTGACATCACTGTTTTTAGTGGATACAGGTGTACACCTCTACCAAGGCTGATGTTAAAGGCCCAGTGTGAGGATTTAGTGGCGACTAGTAGTGTAGATGCTGATTGTAAACCCATCGCCTCACGTCTTAGCCAATTATGGGGACGGTGAAACACTCAAGGCCCCATCTAGAAATGGTGATTGGTTTGTCCGGTGCCGGCTTTTGGGCTACTATAGAAACATGGCGGTGAAATATGGAGGATGTCTATAGATATAAATAGTCCAAGAGATTCTTAGACTCTCTCTAAGGTCTCTGTAAAATAGTACAATTTGCAGGTCGACCATTATTAATTATTATTTTTGGGCCATTTTCTGCCTTTATTTGACAGGACAGCCGAAGGAAACCGAGACAGACAGGGGAAGACACGCAGGAAAGTAGCACAGGCCAGAGTCGAGCTCGGGTCGCTGCGGCAAGGAATCAGCCTTTTATACTTGATAGGCATTAGTGAGAGAATTCTCTGAAGGCCGCATGATTATCGAAAAACACAGCTCACAGGAAATAATGTCTCTCTTATTCCCAGAGGCAGGAAAGAAAAAAAAAAACAAACACATCATCATTGCAGACTAAAAAGAAAGCCTTGGCACCATTTTAAAAACATCATCTACATTTAACCACCATGCAACAACACACATCGTCTAATGCTCATACCCTCCTGCACTACAGCAGCAGACAGTGCATTAGCTGTGTCGTGTGAATATAGTATAAACAGAATTAGCGGGGCTTTCGCCGGTTCTGAGTAATGGAAATGAGCCATCGGATCTGGTTAGTGGAGCCGAGTCGGTTTTCCCAGTTGCCTCTCTCTACATAACTAAGCGGTAAACTTCACATCAGTTTTAATTCCTTCAGCCGGCTTCACGTTCTTTTAATTTGAACAGCGGTTTTTCAACGGGCTGTTTTAATGTATTTTACAGCCGACACCCATCGCTGTGGGAGGCAGAGGTCGCTCTCATCAGAGGTGGGAGAGGAGGGCAGAACACGGCAGACAACAGCAGACCCAAAGGGGAATCACTGTATTATAAATCCAACCCAGCACTTATTGGTTGACCTTAAAGAGATGGAATAAAGCAGTGACAGTCCAGAGCGTTGACGAGCAGGCTTGGGCCTCAAAGATCTCAGGCAGAACGTGGGTTGGGAAAGCAATTTCAAGGGTGCCTTGGGAAAAGCCTTTAACCCCAGGATGCTCCAGGGAGAGTTTCTGATTATTTAAAAGGAAACTGTTGCTGAGCTGAGCAGCTGCTTTCAGATTTAGCTTGATGGATAGAAGACCACCTTACACATGGCTACAACCAATATTTCACGAACAAGCAGATGCGTTTATGAGCGTCACATAAATCTGCTGATACTTCTGAACTGTCCAGCATTTCATGGGTAAAGAATGTTTTTAGTGACACCAGTTTAGGCCAGGAAGGGGCCGGCACGCTCAATAAAATCTGATGCTGACATGGTAGGGCAGTCAGTTGATTGAGTTCAGCCGGGCCTCCGGGGCCCAAAAATTGGCTCACTCCTCTTCCACCCTCTTCTTTTGGTTTACAGGCTAGCATTCCCATGGCACACATCCACACACTGCTGATTACCACGCCCCTTTGTTCATTCTGGTTAACTTTAGTTTTAATAAATTACATTTGTTTAAGTCCAATTCCTCTGTGGCCTTTTTGCACTGAGCCATTTGTCGTCTTCTGCTCATAATTGCCTGTGTACATTATCACAGAGCATTAACGCCTTGGCCTCTCTGGCTTAGGGCTGTAATTAGTGACGCACTATGTCGTTTATTGACTTATTGATTGGACCCCCACTCATCCTCTTGCCTTCCCACCTCACCCTCTTCCCTCCGCCCCTCATGTAAAGCAGTAGACGCTCAGACAGGAAATAATCTGAGATCTATGCTGTCTCATTAACAACCACACACTGTAGTAAAAGCTTTATATTCTTTACTAACTGTTTGTGGTCAGTTTTATTAAATGTCACAGCTCATAATAATTAAATAACTTCCTATGCCTCTCTTCTACCAGAAACACTTTCCCCTATGAGACCTTGTAATACTTATGAAACAAATAACTGTCTGTTGCCTGGTGCCACCGTTGATGTTGGCAGGCTGGTGTCTGCGTGACTTACCGGTGTCAAGTTTGGTCCCCTTGGCGCAGGCAACGATGGCGCCCATGCTGGGCTGAGAGGTCATCCCGGCCATAGAGTCGACCTAGAGGGGGACAGACAACGTGAATACGAGTTGACTAAAAAGCCACCAATGTTCGAGTGTAATCAGTTTGAACGTGTGCATACACTTCTCCAAATGCATAAGTTTAATATAATAAAAGCATGACTAATATAGGACTTTTGAGAGTGATACTTGGTGGTTCAACGCAGCGGACTCTCAGATACGTCTACAATAGATATATCACAGGCTGTAATAACGAGTAATGGAAAAACAATTTATCATCAAAAAGGGCAAAATTTTTACCTCCAAAAACCTTTCGGTCTTGGCTGTCTTCCCTGACTTATCAAGTGTGCTACTGTGAATAAATGATTTATTACTTGGCAGTGAAAAGATTAAGTTGAACCAAGTAAAGCAATGGAACCGTAAACAAATGTTGTCAGTGGGTGTGTCTGCTCCACGGTGGACAGTCACTTGTTTCTTTGCGTTACAAGGAGCCGAACAGCAGAACGGTCAAAAACTGCAAATACCAGCCAAGTGTTTTAATGAAACTGCCCATGCTGGCAGCATGCGTCAGTGAACACAGTAAGGGAATTGTTCCTGGCTTCAAGTGTTGTTCCAGCTTTGTTTCGGTGACATTTCACAGTACCACAGCAACTGGTAGAAAATATATGTTTGTTCATGTTGTTAGGACAACTTGTGGGTGGACCTATGCCCAGTTGGAATGAAGGGAGAGAGAAACGGGGAGTGACATGCAGGAAAGAGCCACAGGTCGGATTCGTACCCAGGGCTGGGGCGGATGCTCTGCTGACTGAGCTAAACGACAACCCGGTTTAAAATCTTTTTCATGTTGTTTTATACATGAAGAAAAAAAAATGCACCACATGGACCGGACCTTATCAACACGATAGAACAGACATGATGAATACTCACAGCGACGTCCACCACGTCAGCTCCAGCCTCGGCACAGGCCAGCATGGCAGCCACGCCAGCACCAGCTGTGTCGTGCGTGTGCACATGGATGGGTACATCAGGGAAACGGTCTCTCAGAGCGCCGACCAGAAGCTTGCTGGCCTCTGGCTTCAGCAGGCCGGCCATATCCTGGTAATACGGAGAGATGGCAGCGGGAGGCATGAGTGACAAAAGGATTGAAGGAAATATTCCACATATGTTACCATGAATTTGGTCTTTTACATTATTTAAACATTTCTCTCTGGCCTGGAATCCTGGACAGGGAAAAATTAACCCAGAAGTAGACCTTAATGTAGATGCCTAATCCGGTTTTAAGTGGATTTCTGCAACACATTTACATTTTGGATATGGAGTCCTGGACTAAGTTACACAAGACTGATTTCAACCACCTGTTTTAGCTCTCATTAATGAGAGCAATGGCCCGAGGCTGCTCATGAAAGCTGGAACGGACTGCAAAGTGCTGATAATTTGGTGGAATCGGACGATTAAAAAAAAAAAAAGAAAAAAAAGCCAAAACAAAAGCAGAAAAAATATTCAACACCAAAATCCTGCGAGTGATTAGGACTTGGAAAGGACACCGTGTATTGAAATTGTCCAAATAATCAATGTGTCTTTGCTGATAAAAAGCATTAATCTGAAGATAAAACGGACACATTGAGGGTTAAATAAAGACAGTCAGTCCAATCTGTAACCTAAATCTTCTATCACAGAATATGGTGAGTTAATCCAAAACAAACTACGGAATGTACTGGAAATTTAGAAAGTAGAACGACGACATGACCTTGCAAAAAACTCTTGTGAGGATGATTAGAATGTATAAATTGTAATTGATATTCAGAGAAATTCACAGACAGAGCATAGATGTATGATTTTGCTCCCCTTTGGTGATCATTGCACTCCGTGGAGTTATAATGCACGCTCGGTTCATCTTTTAAGTTAACCTCATTAGCCGCCCAAGCCTTTTATGACACCGCCACTGCTGTGTGAGCCATCACACACACAGCAGTGGAGCGTCATTTCATGTTTGAAAATATTCTGCCCCGCTTGTACAAGTTATGTCAATGTTCAGCAGTTGACATGCAAGAGTTTTTTTATAAATTAAAATGCTAATAAAAATGTGTGTTTGTGTGTGAAAGGCTTTTCTGTTCTTCACTTATTTTTGTATTTGGCTCAACATCAGCCAACTTTCTGGCATTTCTGTAGAAGCATCAAATGTGACAGAAATAGTGGCGGTGCTTGTTGCCAGACAGGTAGTCTTATTTAAACATATTTAAAGCAGTGAGGCACACACACACTGCAGCTTGCACACGTGTTTAAATAAGAGAAACTGTGTCTTGGCGTGTCACCTTGGATTAAACAAATCAAAACGCAAGAGTCTGCATCCAAATGTGACTTAAAGTGCACACAGCCATGTTAACGCAGGCCCTGATTATGATGACACGCGTGCATACATGTGTAGAAGGAGTGTGTACACAAGCCTGAGTGAGAAAGAGCTTGGAAAGAATCGTTCCAGCTGGTTTTATGTTATTCTGGTGGCAGATGGGCAGGGATTTCCACACAGACGCAAACAATAAGTGCCAGAAATAGAGTCTTTCGATTATCACCGGGAATGAAGGAGTTGGCTTATTGTAGAACTCTAAATCGCAGTGAACGACTCTCGAAGCAGACACTGGATCGCATCTTTATTTCCCCCCACCTTGATGCACAGGATGTGGGTCCCGGCTTTGACGAGCTCGTCTGCCAGTTTCAGGTAGTAGTCCAGGGAGTACTTCTGCCTCATTGGGTCAGACACGTCGCCGGTGTACGAGATGGCAGCCTCCACCACGCCGCCTGCTGCTCCTGCAGCCTCCATGCCCAGCAGCATGTTTGGCACGTAGTTCAGGGAATCGAACACACGGAAGATGTCCATGCCGTTCTCCTTTGCCACCTCGCAGAACCTGGTGGGAGGGAGAGGAAACTGATGTAAGCAGCACATATATTAAAAAAAAAAAAACCACATACAAAGCAGAAACAGAGGAAGACGAGGGAGACTGTCAAAACAAACTGTACAAACAGTCACTCTCATACACATAATGAGTTTGTCTTCATGCACAGCGCATCCTGGATAATGGAGCACATCCGGGTTGGGATAAGCCGTTTATATCCACCTCCATATCACCACTCATAAATTTCGCTGTACCTGCATGAATACAATATTCTCACTATTTCCATGAGAAGTGAGCTTACACAGCCTGCGGGAGCCCACAAAAAAAACACACAAATGTATACCCGCCTCATTATCCTGCCTGCTAGTGGTAAATCTCTCCGATTATTGCCTTGGCCCAGGTATCTTAATCAGGTTTCTCATAACTGGGTGAGTGCTTACTATAGCTGTGTTACTGTGGATGCAATATTTACACACGCTGAGAGCTTTTGTTTTGCCAAATAAACAGACAGACACACTTAATGTTGTGCCATGAGAGGATTACCAGTGCAACGTCTGCGTGTCCAGTATTTATTTAGCGCTACAATGCATACAAGTGTCGCCCAGTGGACGGTGTTTGGACAGAATCAACAGCGCTGCACAGTCTGACTCAGATGATGTCATCCATATTCGTGTGAATCAAAGCGTTCAGTTTTTTCTGTGAAGATGATCTCGTTAGCAGTCACTTGGCCCTTTCGACGCACCTGGCGTTTTAGATATATTATAACTGCACATCCCTCTCGCTGCAGAGCGTGCCGCGCCGTGACCCCGTGACACGCGCTTTAAATCAAGTAAATGGAATGAAATTACACTTTGATTTGATTTAGTTAATGAAGACGTTCGGGCCACTTTGCTGCGGGCTGTCGCGGCGAAAACGTTGAGGGGGGGAGAGAGAGTGAGGGGAGGAGGGGGCAAACAGATCAAAGCCATTAATCACAATCATGTGCAAATTTTCAGTGGCACTCCTCCCCCTTTGGGACACTGTCAGAGGGGTGGAGAGCGACAGGCGGGATAGAAAAGGGGGTTTGAAAGAGGACGACGTGTAGAGAGACGAATGGAGGTATAAAAAAAAGGGAGCTATAAGAGTGGGGGGATAAATAATGACTATATGACAGGAGAGAGGGGAGCAAAAAACAGGGGAGGACGGGGAGGTCTGCAGGTGTGTGATTCAATGGGAAGGAGGGAGGAGGGGGACAGTTGCATTAGTCCTAAAGCCACTACTAATTTATCTGAGGTGAGAGAAATGACTCTGTGCATGTAAGTGTGTGTGTGTGTGTGTCCTTGTCTGTGTTGGTATGTGGAACTGCAAGCAGGTGTGTGTGTGTGTTTGTGTACACATGAGTCATCTCCCATCATTGAGGCAGCTTGTGAATCCATTTGGAAAAGTGTTTGAGGCATGTGTATACGTGTGTGTAGGCACACGAGTATTTATGGCTCTAAAATGCATTACTGGGTACATCTGTATCAATGATGTGTGTGTGCGAAATGTAGTGTAACTCACTGAGGCAACAGGAAAACATCAACCAAATTGACCTGACTAAATGTGTGTGTCAGTTGTGTGGTTTGTGGGTAGCTACCGGACAGTGTATCCATTTAGATATATTTAGAGGGAAAGCAGCTGTGTCTGAAGGCGTCGGGCTGCATATAAATAGAGACCGATCTTCAGAATGTAGGTAAAATATTCACAGACAAATGCATAATTTTCTACATATTAGTCAGGGCGAAAAATAAATACAACATTCATCAGATAATTAAAGCAAGTCCTGCTCTCATGTTAGAAACTCCTCTGCTCAGGAATGCCACAAGATGAGGTTGAAAGTTAATGGATTGTATGAGATACTTATGCATAGCTGGTGTGTTGCCTACAGTAGTACACTCACTGTGGGATACATACACTACAGATTATTGATATATCCATTCAGTAGGTCTTTTTTAAGTGGCTTGTACGGCAGTTGGTGTTCTGTGCTGCGAGGTAACACACTTTCATGTACTTCAAAAAACCCGGACTACCCCTATCAGATAGAAGGAGTAATCAACGTAGGTCATTTGCATGTGTGAATTAATGATCAACTGTGTTGAACAGAAAGACTAAATAAAAATGAAACAAGTATCCAGATGTTGTTGAAAATGTGAAAAAGCCGATACGACATGAGAGGGAAGAGGAAGGGAAACATAAATCATTGTATTTCATTTAGCAGATTGAATAGATGCAGTGATTGATTCAAATGTCCCATATGGGCTTAAAACACAGTAAAACAACAGCCGTCGCTCACGTCCAGGATTTTTAAATATATTTAACCAAAATGAAGATTTTTATCATTAAAATGAAAAATCTGCCTTCAGACAGCAGCTGCAGTGAGAATTCATGAATATGTATACGATTCAAATTTAGATGTTTTTTGTGAAACAAACATGAATGATTAAAAAAAAAAAAAAAAGACAATATTTATTAGGAGTAGGTGTTGTAAGCTGGAGCTTCAGCCTACACCTTTTTTAAAAGGTCTGTAGAAAATCTGTTGCTTTTTAATGTAATGTACTTCTGCTTCTATGGGTTTGCTGAATTGCTCACGTAATTATTATTCATAGTGCAATTTTACTTTGAATTTCAATAATATAACCTATGCTGTGCTTCGTCCCAGGTTACCATGGAGATGATCCAGCCGGGGGACATTTTCTAAACCATATGGCAGCGACAAACAATGAAGCAGTAGGAGGCTTCCAGAAAATCTCATTCAAATTGTTGTTTGTCAACAATTCAATAAAAAAAAAGAAAAAAGATTTGACAGTAAATAATGCTTAATGGGAAAATGACAAAGTACATCCCGAGTCATGACAGCTCTGATGTAACTGTATTCCACATACTGAGCACTCCACTTATATAGATTATACAATAGACAAGTGTGGGCATAGACTTATATTTGTGTGTGTCACCGTGCATTACCGGAGACCGCATTTGGAAAGAAACATGAAACATATTCACAGTAAGACTCTCGGTGGTGCACCCGTTAGCTCTTAATCATTTGATTGTTAAATAATTGAATTCAGTTTTAAATAAATGAAAGGAGAAAGTGTGTGTGTGAGTGAGTGACTCACTTGAAGACGGCATTGTCAGGATAGTTGGTGTAGCCCACGGCGTTGGCGCCTCTCAGCAGCATCTGGAAAGGGACGTTTGGGATCAAAGCTCTCAGCTCCTGGAGCCTCTTCCATGGACACTCAGACAGGAAGCGCATGGCCACATCAAAGGTAGCGCCTATGCACACACGCACACACACACACACACACACACACACAGAGTTTATTTCAGATGCCATCTCAAGTCTCATCTGTCATCCCAACTTTGATCTCAATTTTAGACTCAAAAACGGATATTTCAAACTTATCACATTACACACCCACATGCACAGACAGCACACACACACATATAATACACACTAATGGATGCTCACATAAAATATCTGATGACACTTGCGCATTCATTGTTCATTCCAACACTTCTATCATTTTATTCTAAAGTCGCTTTAAAATCAAAGAAATGTTTCAGTGGAAGAGGAGAAAAAGAGAGAGATAGCAATCTCTCATTTCCCTTTCTGGGGGGAGTAGATTAGCGAATCTCATACCCGTTTATCATATCAGCCAGAAAGCCTCCAGTGGTTTTCTGCTGATCCAACACTGCCATCATTAAATTTCATTTTCCGTACATTTGGACAAGAAGAGAATATGGAGAGCACAACTGCTTGTTCCTTACACCGGGAGGAGCGGGGATGCTCCGGAAAAACACACATCTTTATCCATTTTTTATTTGCCCCGATTCAGAATTTTAGCCCACGTCAGCGTCTCTTAAACTGCTGGTTTGCAGCGGAAATGACTCAGAGCAATCCTATTTGATTTTAAACATATTAGTATTAATGTTTCATGGCACGTGGGATATCGAAACATGATGTAGGGAGAGAAATTCATGTGGGACTGCGGAATTTACTCGAATCATTTGATAACGGGAAACGGAGACTGACAGCTGGGCCCGCATATCAGAACATTAGGCACAGGCGCTGCTGAGTCTGCCTCTTTTTGGAAAGAACGGCAGCCTCCAATCTGTCATGAAGATGAGCTGAAATAAATCAGAGAGAAAGATGGAAGCGGGCCTGTTACACATTGTCCATGATTGCCGGCAATGTACTTGACACCTGCAGTAATGCAAAGGAAGAGAGAAAAATAACTTATTTCGGGACAAATTGTCACCTGGAATATGTGTGAGAATATATAGGGCTGTACCATCTGTAGGAATGTTAAGTAAGAGTACATTTTACAGAAAACTCAATAATAAAACAGTTTGTATGGTCTTATATTGGCAAACTCTTTACTTCATCCAAATTACCCCTACTGGGAAAATAAAGTTCTATGAAATAAACTTCTATCTCAAGCTCATGAGCCAATAAAGGAAAGCCCATGATGAATAAAAATGATTAATATCTATAATTTGAATCGTCAGGCCACATAAACACGCGCACATCTCTGCAGTTATCAGCATTTTTGCTTAAGTGTGCAATTATAGCCCTGATGCATCGGACAGTTTATCCTGCCAGATCAATTTTTATGTCATCTGTGACTTTATTGCACTGGATTGGTCGATTTGCCTTTGTGCCGGCTGGACCTTCATGCTTGTGTGTCCGCCGCCTGTAGCAGGACACAACGTGCATCCCCTTAGAAACATGCGAAAGGACTCCGAGACGCCAGCGACACCACTGCAGAGCAGGACGAGGTGCACACACTGAAATGATCACGTAGAGTAATTAGGAGTCTGTCGCTTCGCCATCTGATAAATTCGCCATTTGTGAAACAGATACGGGGAACCATATAGATACATTATGTGACCCAATTCATATTACTGTATCTTCCACGGTGTAGGGAGGAATGCTATATCAGGAAGGGACTTAATCCTCAAAGGGCTTTCACAGGCTTAATCTCTTCAATGATTCATTCTGCCTCTAAGCAGCTGAAACATGTGAAAGCAATATTCCCTATCTAAGATCCCTCTGTGGGAAAAAAAAAGATTCTTGCATAGGGACAATGTGTCAGGGTAACGGGCGTTCAATACTCACGTGGTCATCTCCCTTCAGTGATTTATTGTGGTTCTAAGTGATTCGAACACAGCGGAGTGTAATATTCTCTATCTTTGATCACTTTGTAATAAAAGTGCATTGTATAGGGACCTCCTATCAAGAGTGGTACGGTAGTTATTCCTCCCGTGGTCACTTAGTGATTTATGAGGAACTGCTTAAAAGCTATAGTTACAAGCCGTCACTGTGGGACACTGCGTGCCGGAGTTGAACTTTTTACTACGACGTGGAAGTCTAATTTGTTTTTCACGACCACAATCGATATGAGGCGAGAACATGGCTGCCAACTAGTGAATCCGGGAACTTGGGGTATTGAAGCAGAGTGAAGCAGTGCGGATGGGAAACAAACTGTGCTGAGATTCACACATGATCCTGTTAAAGATTCTCTCGTTTAAAAAAAAAAAAGCATGAAGTTTAGTTCTCATCTTATGAAAACAGCTGTATGTCCTGTGTGGCTCTGCAGGAAACTCAAAGTGTTAACTCGTGCCTGATTAGGCACAAAAATCCTCTTATGAGGTGTGCACACAGAGTTTGAAAGGTGTGGGCGGTTAGCAGGTATTTTTGGTTTATGAAGATGAATTATTGCAAGTGTTGGATCCAATGTTTTTGGAGCTTGACCCATACTAGGAACTAAAAGCCTGGATAGCCTGGCTTCTGCTGCTTCAATGTAGCAAGCAAGGTAACTTTTCAAAACAGATGTTACAAAGTGCTTAACGGAGAGAATAAAATGGGAAGGGAAAGATAAAAATAAGTGTATGAATCAGAAAGAAAAAGTGCTAAAAAAGGAGATTTATCAGTTATTGGACTGTTTATAAACACAGTGAGACAGCGCTGCAGAGTCGAAGGATCCTCACAAGTAAAGCTATCAGCGAGGCTGTCTAGTGCATGGGTATAAATAATGGTAATATGGGTGTATTTTTCCAGTATTTTATATAGTCTCCCAATATAACACAATGAAATGTTAAAAAGGCGTTTATCTCCCTTAATCAAAGCACTCTCTCCTTTCAGAACTGCTTCGGTATAATGAGACGTACAGGCACGAGGGGCTTATCTGGCACCTTTTCAACAATTTCCTCCAGAGTGACGGATTGAGTTCACCGCCAGTTTTCACAGTCTCTCCTCAAAGATTTACTTTAAATGTCACTGCTTAAACATGGGTAAGATGAATTTCCTGCCGTCCTCCTCTGGTCAGCCTCATTATGACATCACGATGGGCTGAGAGATGGAAGCCTGGCAGCGTTTAAAGCCCTTTTTTTATTATTGGGGAACATCTAAATGATTTACTTCTGCTCTAACATTCGTGTCTGTTCGAACATGAGGCGAGCAGTTGTTTACAGTCAGATCGGCTCAAAATGCTTCATTTGAAATCAAATCAAATCAATCTTTAATATTGGATTAAAAGGTCATGCTCAGAACTTTAGCAGATGCATCCCCTGTGGGGCTTAAAAGGAAGTCTGCTATAAAAATTGATGATAATTGTACGTGAGAAAAATCAAAAACGACCAATTAAAGTGAACTTTATTATCACGAGGAGAGACATGTCAGAGACCTTGGTATCAGATTCATCACTCTGTTTCCTAAATACTTTGTTGTTCTGTTAACTAGTCAAATTAACATGAAAATATTAATATGCAAAGGAAGAATATTATTTTATGGCAAACTAATAAAGTCGCAGAAAGCTATCAGGGGAGTATCTGTCTCTAGAATTTATTATGCCTTTAAGTGTTTAAATAATTATGAGAAAGCACTATTGTGTTTTCTCTGACTCATAATCTTATCATGCAGGAACTTCTGACGCCTCCAGAGGATCCACAAGAAGATTGCATTTCACAACTTTTCCTAACTAGGAGAGACAATCTTACACTCCTCAGCTCATACCAGCCCATTACAGAATCATTATGTCGGGAGGTGTTCAAACTTCTCAGGCTCCTGTTTTACATTTGATTTCAACGATGTACCCGCGCTGCCGTCGTATAAATGGGAGGGAGACATGCATATATTCACTATCTGACTCTTTTTTTCCCCCCTTTCATTAAGACAGACGACTATTTAAACTTCAAGAGCTTCCACTGACGGAAGATTTCAAAACTCGACTCCCATTGTAATTCAAACATTAGCGCTTTATGAGAGAATTCAGAAGGAAGACACAAAGTAAGATGTATTCACTTTTCTCTTGCTCTTTTATCATAAATGGATCCAGTTGCAGAGAGCAGATTATTCTACAGTGTTTACTCAGAGCTTTCGCTGCATGCAGCAGTCACCCAAATTAAAGAGTGTTTACCACACTGTCAGTTAAGAATACTAGACTTTGTACTGAAGTCTTAAAGTGTCGACATTATCTGATCTTGCTATAAATTGTTTTAAAAGGACATGTTCGCTATTTTACCCCAAAGCTTTTTAAATGTTTATAATCACTCATATTGAAGCGTAATATAGTGGTGCTGTATTAGTTTTAATTTTGAAAATCTATCCGCCCTGCCGCTTCTCTCAGGCTTTTAAGCGCTTCAATGGAGCAACGGTTTAGGCTTTCAAAACCCATGAGAAGCCTCAGCTTAGAAAACAGGAAGCTCCGAGTAAATTAACATCTTTAATATTCAGCCATAAAATGCTCTCAAAGCATGCTTTCTATCGGATTTTATTGACTGTTTCACAGTTTCCTTGATAAAGTCAAGAGAAATAGTCAGAAGAAGCTGATAGAAAGCTCAGTTTGTGCTCTATTTATCAGTATAGACATGTCTGACCGTGCTGTGAGCTTCCTGTTCCCTAAAAGGAGATTCATAAGCTTTTGAAAGCCTAAACGATCGTCCCATTGGACCGTGTATAAACCCGGTGAGACGCTGCAGTGCAAGTGTAAGATCTTCACAAGTAAAGCTGTCAGTGAGGTTGTGTTGTGCATGATTAAAAGTGATGGTAAACAACATTTTAATATGGGTGAGAACTTTTTGAAGTCCTGAAATGCATTACAATGAAATGGTAGGAAGTGTTTATGTCCGTTAATCAACGCAGCTTCTCCTTCCAGGACGGGTTCAGGATCATGCATCCTGACGCGTCCGGGGTCTTCCCTGGCAGCTTTCCTTCAGAGTGACGGAGTGAGTTCACCGCCAGTTTTCACAGTCTCTCCTCAAAGATTTACTTTTAATGTAACTGCTCAAACATGGATAAGCTGAATTCATATCATCTTTCTCTGGCCAGTCTCATAATGACATCACAATGGGCTGAGAGATGGAGGTCTGGAAGCGTTTAAGCCCTTCCTATCGAAAATATCTCCTCCATGATTTACTTTTGCTATAACCTTTTTATCTGTTCAAACATGAGATGAGTAGACAGTTGCTTAATGTGAGATCTGCTCAAAGTGCTCTCCCACAGTAATGAAATATATTGCCTCCCACTAACTGGTGCACCATGATCGGCTACCAGGAGGAATTTAATCTCAGACAGGGTTTACAGCACCGAAGAGGTTTCACTGGAGAGTCTCTCCCCTTTTGTTTTTATTTCTTTCTCGCTTTGTTCAACCATCTGACGAGGAGCACCGCCACCGAAACCCTTTTTCACTTCGAGCTTTTGTTATTTCGTTCTTATGTTTGTTTCTTATGATCTACTCAGAGCACGCCAAGTAATATAAACGCCATCACTCTGAGTCGTTTACTGTAATTGAGCATTAAATTAAATGTTTCAACCTCAAGAGGTTCACTGGGCACATCTCTACCACAAATGTGCGTGTCCTAAGTGTTCAAATGAGGAAAATGAATTTACTCATTGAAACCAGTTCACAATCATACTTCACATAGGAACATTATCAAGAAGTGTTGATAATTGGTCTTGTTGCCAACTGTTCAAACATGAGGCAGGTATTTTCATTCTCTGGCCAATTTCAGAGTAATTGCATATTATACAGGAACGCTATTTGACTGTTCATGCCCCAAGAAGTTTCAATAACGCGTGATTTTCCCTATTCATTCGAGAGCAGGCGAAAGGTACAATCATTGTCTATTGAGGGAACTTGCTGAAGACTGACTTGCGGGAAAGGAGATGGACGCGTGAGATGTGTTTTCAATGGCACATGATTTTCACAGCTCAAACAGGACAAACAAAGCCGTACAATCACTGTCATCAATGAAACATGGGGAAGATCCGCGGCAAGATTGGAAATGATTGGAAAGAATGGAAAGTACAGGCATGGCTGTTCAGACAGATCAAAATGGAGGTGCACACACACAAAGGGTTTAATTAACATGATAGCCATCGGAAGAGGGGAATTCATGCCATTCATACATGACTGCTTCAAAGAGATCATGTATTAAAGGTATTCCCTCAGTTATTAGGAATCTTCTGAGTGCCGAATGGTGGCCTTGCTTTGTTCTGATGTGCACATCGATACTACGCTTAGGTTCATATGCTAAAAAAAAATGCTGGAGAAGGTTAGCTCATCTTAGCATAAAGACCAGAAATGGGGAAAATGCTAGTCCAGCTCAGGCAACCAGCACCTATAAAAGATTACTAATCTGTTTAAAAGATTAAGATTATACAGTACGTGGGGGTTATGTGCTGGACAATTTCATAGTTGTATTCAACACACAGAAACTCACCTCCCCAGTTCTCCAGGCTGAAAAGATTGCTGAAGTTGTGGCTGACGAATGGCGAGATCTTTTTCAGGTCATGGGTTCGAACCCTTGTTGCAAGGAGCGATTGGTGGGCATCCCTGAAGGTGGTATCCATCAGCAACAGGCCTTGGTGGGCACGGACAGCCTTAGCAAATCCCTCAGGGCCGTCGCGCAGCAACACGTCACGGAAACCTACCGGAGGGTCGGCTAACAGTGAAGCGGGGAGAAAGAAAGGGAAAAGGCAGTTATTGTGGAGAATGATACAGAACGGCAATCAAAGGGAAATAGGTTTGTCGTCATATTGTATGTGATATAGAAGTTTGTGAGAAATCAATATGAGTTCCTAGAGGAAACTTTAAAATGTTCCTAACTCAACCGGATTGTGCAGATACTGAAAGATTAGTTAGCTAAGTGCTACAAACAGTTACATAAATTTTTTGAATAAGTGGACAAGAAATGAGTGTGGCCCTTTATTTATCCAATTTTAAGCGGGGTATTGACTTTAGACACTACCTAGGTGTCGAGCAAGATAAATGATTTACACTGATTTAACAAGGGGCCAGGCAATAAACTGAGGTAAACTGAAGTTATTTACACAGTCTCTTTCAAGTTGTGCTGTTAACAGGTCTGGTGCTTGTCATAACTTCTGCTAATTAGGTGGACGCCATCTCCTCTCATTGCTGCTCCAATTGCCCTCAGCTCAAGTAGATCAACTATAAAAGAATACAGGAATAAGCTCAGCAGCCGGCTTATCAGACACGCCACCCACCAATTTGTGAAAATGGATTTCTCCTGCTGTCAGTGACTCATGTGCCTATGATTTTCTATAAAAAGTACGCAGCTACTGTTTAGTGAAATCCGAGTCACTGCGCTTGGTACTGTATGCTTGCCATATTAAGGTGAACCACTTTTAGAACGGCTGCTATTGCACTTCTCACGCATCTCTAATTTGTCAGCCTTATCTGGCCTGTGACCCTGTTTTTAGGGCCCAAAATTCTCAGCAATGAGAGAGCTGTTATGCTGTCACAGATTTAAATATGGCATATTTTTATATTCTATTTGTGAGTTTTAAGTGTGGAGGCAGCTCCAGATGGATTACATTGAAATTATAGTATTCTAGCACTTTAATATATGTTGTTTTACATTGATATATACATTTCTCTCTTAAAATTCTCCCACAACCACATCTGCATATCCTGCAGCACAAGGAATACAAAATAAAGAGTCTACGGCCACTCTGGTGACCCTGTGAAGGCGTAGGTAGGTGCAGCCATGCTGTGAGTAGAACGCTATGGCCAGCAGGCTAACATGCTGATGTTCAGTGTATAATGTTTATCATCTTGGTGCAGCTAAGATTAATTGGAATCACAGTTTTTCCAGGTATATAGTTATAAAATGTACTACACAGAGAAAATCTTGACCTGGTGATGGTGCAAAATCATTACACTTCATCTGTGGGAAACATGAATGAATGTATCAAATCTAATGTCTAGTTTATGCAAAAGTTTCACTCCAAACTACAAAAGTGAGCCTCATTATGGGGCCAAAAGTGCAAAAAGTTACCTCTAAAGTAATCAGGATTCCTCCTCTGGAGACCATGAATGTCTGGACAAAAGTCTACTGCAACCAGTAGATGTCAAGATATTTTGATGGATAAGTGACAACAGTGCTGATGGGGCTAGATAAATTGTCAGAATATCACCAAAGTCAGTAGTATTCTTCCTCTGGAGATCATGAATATCTCTATGCAACTTCATGGCGATTCAGTTGTTGAGATATTGAGTGTGAATCAAAGTAGTGGGGTGACCTTGCCATCCATGAAGCCGCTGCTGCTAGCATGGCTAAAAATAAGAGTCACGCAAGCTGACAGATGAACTAGAAACAGGTAAACTGCACAGAGCAACATCCATTAAGAGTGTTTCAGAAATCCTGCAGGATCCACTCCCTGAGGAAGCCAGGACGAAGGCTGTTGGACACGCTGGTATTAAATGGACATTCCAGGTTAGCTTACAAGACTGTAATGTCATACACAGTATCAAAGTGTACTGTCACTGTTAAAAGCCTCCACGAGGAGGGATAAAAACAACCTCTGACAGATAGCGGCATTTACAGCCAAACAGTCCTTAAAACAAACACGTTAAGCGATGGAGAGCCCTCGCTCTGTGGGCGCCGGTATGCCCAACCTTCTGTCCTCATCCCCCCTCTCTTTTCCCTACATGCATGGCAATTAACACGACCAGCGGCATCAAAATATTAGAAGTGGAATTGGGATCTATTTTTGCTGCAGTCTGTACAATCATCAATCAATTAGACTAGTTAATGAGGTACTATCTTCCTGCCTAGTTGTCCTCCAACCCTCTGTCCCTCTCTCTCTTCCCCTTCATCACAGCTCCCCGCTCTCTTCGTTCTTAACCTTTTATTGTTATACCTCGTCCCTGAAAACAAATGATCTCTGCTGTAATTGTCTCCGAGGCCAGCATGAGCAAAATGAACTCCACACATGCATACACAAAACACACGCACACAGATGTAGATACATTTGCAGACACACAAAATGAGTACACACAGGCTAGATGAGCTCTGTGAAATCACACTGCCGTAGCAAATAGATACAGGCACTTTGAACTTATCAAGATCTGTGTATAATACGGCCGACAGGGCAACACAACGCACACGCGCGCACGCACACGGAGAAAAGTAATTTATACTCAAAGTCCTCCTTCCATTTCTCACACTCATGCAGTCTCACAAATGTTTTTTTTTCCCCTCATACTGCTTATGCTGTCTTGGACACATATGCCTCGGCACAATAGAGGAAATGAGGGCATCTGTGCTGGGACTTCAGTGACTAAACAATGGCCTATGCAAGCGACAGCTTCCTGGAGGAAGGTAGCCAGCGTTTGAGTGGATTTGTGCGCGTGTCGTACCGTACAGAGCAGACACAAGAAGCAGTAAAGAGTTACAAGTCCCAAGCGGATGCTGTGCTTGACAATTGACCCACTTACACACAACCATCACACTGAAAAACACCTCACTCCCACAGCTTCTTTTGCACTCACTTCACTTCTCCATCTCCCAGACTCGTGTCATTTCATACCTGTTCCCCTGACATCCGTCACCTGTCTGCTCCTGTCTTTACACTCCTCTCCTCCAGCCCGACAATACCAGCTAATATGACTTGATGGAGAGAGCTGCGCTGCTCAGAGGTATTTTTCTTTATTTGCAATTTGTGTAGGAATAACAGATTGTCTTATCCCTGTACTGAGACATCTGCCTCTGTTAGATGTCTTGTATCTTTGCGTTTGGAAAGCTTTTAATTGGCAGGGCCTGGTGGGACTGCTAATTGGGTGTAGTGGCACATTCAATCAATTACTACACCTATACGTGTTATAAGCAGGTAAATGTGTTAGCATGAATTGCGAGACAAATACAACAAATAACAGTTATCGCCATGAGTTGAACCATTCTGAGTTCACAAAATATATTCCCATCTTACACTGCAACAACTTATTTACATTAACTTAATATTTATTTATTACAAGCTACAAAACTTTGACTGGCAGCTCTGTTAAAGAACAGAACATCTTTGTCTAACACATAGTTGTATGGCAGGTGTGAAGCAAACATTTGTTGCTTTCAGAATAAAGAAGAAGAAAAACTGTGCAGTACACACCGCGTGTGTCTTCAGGTTGCAGAAAATTTAAAACATTGTATGAATTCTTTTAAAAAGGATTCCTCAAATGACTTTTGGACCCAAACAAAATTTATAATTTATTTTTTATATATATATATATATATATATATATATAAATAAAGAGGCACAGTCAACAGACCTCTGTTTGAAGGCAGCTAATGAAAGCATCAGAAACTAGCAACAGGCAGAGAAAGAACAGACAGAAAATTATTAAAACATTAAGTTCATTTGTGCACAGATTTAGCATATTGCACTGCTCACCAGCCTTCTACTTTAATCCTAAGAATGGAAATATAGCGAACAACTGGGAGGAGGAAAGTAGTCTGTCATTTTTATTAGTCATCCTTCCTAAAGCTAGCTCAGAGGCATCTGGTGATTAACCTCTAGATGTCCTCCATTAAATAAATCCAGGCAATAATTGGAACAAGGTGTACTTCTACACCATCGATGAACCACCAGCAATCAGCCTTCAGAGGGAACGTTTTACACTACAAATCCTAATTAGAAAATAATGGCCTTTGAGGACTTAACAGGCTCTGTCAGGACATCCTCGGCCTGTCTTTCAGGAGTACTTCAGGAGTTCCCCTGCACACAGGAGAGTAGCTCTCTTTTTCTTCCTCTTTCTCCTTATCTGTAGATGTGATGTATTAAGATATGACAATGTCACCCTGATCTTTGCTCTCCTCTTTTCTGTGGGTGACACACATTAGTAGTTCTTTCTATGCTCCATCCTCCCTCATCGCCCATATATCCATCTCTAATTTATCTATCCACATCGCCCTGAATGCACCTTTGGCCACCAGACGTATGGGGATTATACACTGCCCAAGTGTTCTCCTTTCATAACCCCTTTCTCCTTCCATGGCCCTGTCCCTCCCTCCACAGTGTGATAATACAGGCCTAATCCCTCTCTTCTCTCAATCCCTCCGTCGAATGAAAGAAAGGATATAAGCACATTACAAATCTCATTACTAGGCTTTAGGTATGCCTCTGTGCGTGCCTGTGCTGCATACAACTACCTCATCAGCTGCTTACAGTAGGTAAGTGGGAGGGCGTGTTCCCAAAGGGTGTCTGCATATACAGTACCAGCTCCATGCAGTACATGTCTGTCAGTTTGTGTGAGCGATTTTTATTTATTTATTTTTAACCATACATGCATGTTTGCTCCCCTGCGATAAGACGCGATGGCTTTCAACACAAGATTTACATAAGTAGACAAGTGAGCGGGTAAGCACGGGGAAACACTCACTCACATGCAGACGTACACAAACACAGCAGATCATTCTCCGTTATTCTCCTCCGCTCCGTTCCACTGTGCGCGGTTCTTAGATGTCAGATTTGATTAGTTATGCCTGATTATGATTCATATTATTCACATTATTTTGTTAGAAATTCCTGTTTAGCGGGCACGCTGGGGTTTGTGCTGAGGCAGTACAGGGCACTGATAAACATGTCAGATTGATACAGACGACTATTCTGTTGCTGTCGTGAAGAGCAGCTGCATAAATTTGTGCCAGTTTGCACCCCGAACAAAAATAAACCTGGGAGCACAGAGGGAACGGAGAAAAGTGCGTCAGTGCACAATGGCCATAGACAAGCTGCGACATCAAGTGAAATAAGCCCATTTTTCTTGATATTATCCTGCTTTTATTTCTTTTCTTTTTTTTTTTTTAAACTGAGCACATCCAATCATTTTTAAGTGAGTGTTTCATCAATATGCCAGCCTTAGTTTAATCTTTCAAAATTCACTACAGTTAGTGCAGGGGAAGAACAACTCACAGAGCTCAACTCCAGAGACTCTAAGTGGCTCCGCGAGCTCATCAAAGAGACCAGCTTGGCCGCTGGCCTTTCCTTCGAGACTTCAGGGTTGCTGGTGCAGAGTAGGGCGAGAGGCACACAACCAGCGCCTGCCTTCCCAAACAATGAACTGCACCCTTCATACCGCTGTGCTCACAGCTCAGCAGAGCACTCTGGGCCAAAACCCCTTTTCCTCCCCGAGTGCTAAACTGAGCCATTTAGGAAGGCCTTTCCGCCTACAGCTATCAGACTGTTCGACAGCCCATTTGTCATTCGGTGGGTGCTTTTATCCAAAGTGCCCGACGGATCCACAAGTGTTTACATTTTTAGCATGGGTGCCCCCGGGAGAAATGAAACCCCTCACCCTTACAATGGCAGTGCCTTGCTAAATTAGTCCAAATGTAATAAACGCAATAAGGATGATGTATTGTGACGTTATTATGGTAACAGTCCATGACATTTTATAGTGACACAACACTTCTTTTTATAGCTTTAATATAGTATTCAATTATCAGGTCTTGCCCTGCGCGCAGAACTACACTGAAAATACGGATTTTTAAATTGAACTACTTGTGGCTTTCGGTGTAAAATCATCACTGCATGAAGGTGATTTAGGAGTTGTGAGTGAATAAATGTGACAGGATGTGAACTATGCACTGAATTATATTTGATGGACTTACCCATGGTGATAGGGGGGATGACAGGGTCTGTGGAGGAAGGCTTAGCCTTGACTGGGATGGGTGTGGTTGGTCCATTTACCATCACATGACCTGGAAAAGAGTATAAAAATAGAGGATATAAGTTAGATGCATATGACTGAAAAAAAAAATCAATGAGGCTTATAAAACTGCGGCCTAGAGGCAAGTAAGGATTATGGTCACATGTTTATTTGTGTTATTATTCAGTGCATGTACCAACACATCTTTAAGGCCAATCCTCAAGCTGAACTGAGTGAAGTGAATCATTATTGTCACACATCATCTACAATTTCAATATTTCACTCGGATTGCTGATTTCTTTTTTTATATATAGCATCGAGCCGCTTCTGCTTTCCCCTCAGGCTCAGTAGAAGGCTGAAGATTGACCCGGGGTCTGTACATCCACAGTCAATCTAATTATGCAATTCGTATGTATGTGTGGGCCGGTTCTCATCTCATTGATAAAATAGCTCCTTAATTGTAAGCAAAGAAATCTCCCAGACCATATTTCACCTTTGGGTTTTATACTATACTCTAATATGGTGCCATCTTTGATGGATGGTATACACACACACACACACACACACACACACACACACACACACACACACACACACACACACACACACACACACACACACACACACACACACACACACACACACACACACACACACACACACACACACACACACACACACACACACACACCCAGTAGGGCAGCTTTTTCTGTCCATTGTTTGAACTTTAGGTTATACACCATTGGTTTGAATTTTGAGTCATATGCAAAGATACTCAGCGCCTTCTTCCTCTCAGGTTATTATCTCCTAACTATCATAGCTCTGGTTATTGGATTCACTGTATGCTTTGCTCTTTCCTTCCATAGCACACATTTTATAATTAGTTATCTGCATTAGAGGTCATTTCACCATGTGGCGCTCAGCTGTTATATACATTTATTGTATTGCCCCCTGATTAAAAGCACACTATCAGACTGAGAGCCACAGAAACAACCATGAAATGACAGCAGTTAGGAGGCTGCGCCGCTACTGACCTTGTAATCACTGCTAATTGCATATAGGCCCAGTTTTCTAGTAAATATAGCTTTCAGAACAAATAAATGCAGGGCTGCAAAGACAAATTTCATTCCTTCATGATTTTATCTATTAATTGAGTTGTTTGGTCCACAAAATGTCAGAAAGTGTTGATTACTGCTTCCTAAAGCCCAAGGTGACACCCTCAAATGTCTTGTCTTGCCACAAGCCAACATTTTGTTGTCATAGTGGATGAAAAATATGGAAAATATTCACATTTGAGAGACACCAAACGATAAATGCATTATCAAAATAATAAAATTAATCAATGAATTGACTAGCAGCTCTAACAGAATACCAGCTGTAATGTTGCAGCATTTTAACAGACTAGTTGCTGATTAGCTTAGAAAATATCAATTACATAACAGCTGTGAATCGCTGAACTGAACTTTGAATCATGAAATTCATTTGTCATTTCCACCTCTCTCGAATGCATAAACACTGACCCAAGTAGTGCAGCAGTTTCTGGGCTCGGTTCTGAGTGGGTTTGAGGTTGAAGAGCTCCTGGTTCTCGTCGATGAACTGGGTGTCCACGGTGGAGTGGAGGAACTGGTGGTTGGACAGAACATTCTGCAGGAACGGGATGTTTGTCTAGAGATGGAGAGACAGGTGGATAAACAGAGGAGGAGACTTTTAATTTGTTTTCTTTAATAACCATTTTACACAAAAGCTTTGTAAAAACACCTCTCGCACAAGCCCAACCGTCTAGAGGCAATCACTCAGCTCAAGTCCTATTCTGCATATCAATCACGTGAATGAAAAGGAAGCAGTTCTTTTGAACAAAACGTTTTGCTTAAGAGCTCAGTGTTAAACAGACATTTGTAGAAGCGCACAATGCCAAACACACAAATAGTAGTATCTTGAAAAAAAACCCACATTCAAACAACAGAGTACGCTACAATCTCAGCTTCAAGAGACTAACGCGCGTGGGGCAGAGGAAGAAAGTCAACTGTTCAGGTTGATTATTTTCCATTTGTATTTTGTTGTTGTTTGCTTGCCTCAATGAATTAATTTCATCACTTGATTTGTTGCTGATTTTTCTCCTTTCTTAAAGCACTCATGTAAGCCTCGTCTTAACAATGTTGGCTGTTTGTTGTAAGAGGTGAGAGAAAGTGAGAAAGACGGGGGGAGATTGACAGAAGAAAGGAAGGAGGGAACAGAGATTAGTAGAAAGAAAGGCAGAAATGGGGAGCGAGGGAGTGTTCGTTGGAGGGATTGAGTGAAGAGAGGATATGTTAATATATTCTCGGAGAGGCTTTAGATGTGTTTATCGCTGTTTAATGTCCCCGAGGGAGGGCAGAAAGTGAAGGAATGTAAACGGCTGAAAAGATTATTCCTTAAAGTTTGCTCAAAGTGTCTTTGCATATGACCTGAAATGTTGTGAGTCTTAAGTGGCATTTAAAAAGAAGAAAACCCCTGCCACTCATGACCCGGCATCCCAGTATCCCTTTTATTCAGAAATGCACATAACCGGAGCTCAGAACCAAGGACCTCCTGGGAATTGACTGTAACGCAGTACCCTCTAAGTCCGCAAACGCAACGTCTGCCTGAGTCCATAAATAGACCTCTCTGTCACACAGACGCATGGATACAAAATGCCTTTAAAGTATACTCACACACAAAATCTAACCAACAGATGCGCAGAATTTACAACCACAATTTGGGCGTTTAAGCTGACATTCAAGCCTAGAGTGACTTGAAATAATTGCTGCAACATAATCACTCAGGAATCCCGTAATTGGGAGAAGGGAGTCGGGCAATAAACAAACCACACAGACACATACCTCATTACCAGCACTGAGAGAGGGAGATGTAGCAGGGAGATCAATGTGCTCTGGCGAATAACGAGCATGTTGGTCATGCCGATAGAGCCAAAATGAGAAATGTATACAGTAATAATTGAAACAGGATGAGAGGAAGAATCATTTGCATCTGTGTTGTTATTAGGAGTCGAAAGAAGAAAGAAAGAGATAAACAAGGACTACAGAAATGTATTCTATATATTTCAGTTGGTAAAAGATAATCTAATCCCAGAGAGGTGAACCA
The DNA here is from genome assembly GCA_014281875.1 of Nibea albiflora. NCBI lineage: Eukaryota > Metazoa > Chordata > Actinopteri > Sciaenidae > Nibea > Nibea albiflora. The sequence goes on from CM024809.1 coordinate 11,805,491, forward strand.
GCAGAACCTGCCGTGTTAATACATTAGACAAATAAAGCACTGTTAGTATTGAGAAAAAGGCTGAAAAAAAACCTGTGTACGTCTTTCCAAGCATTCACATTCCCAACGAGGATTTCATTTTCCGAGGTACACAGGCAAAATCAGACACAAAATGACACTGTACTGTCAGCCTCCTGCTACAGGGAGGAGAGCTGGAGAGCAGAAAGAGAAGAGAGCCGAGGGATTCGCATAGCTGTGCTGCACTGCCAAGCCCTGGGCTACAAGCTGTGGACCAAAACAGAAAGGGATTTCAGCCGAATGCTGTAACTGCTATATGACTTCTGAAACCTGTGGACATCTTATTTTCTTCAATTTAGAGCATCTGCCAGCATAACCGTATTCATAAGCTGCTGCCTCACATGTCCTTGTGGAAATTAATCAGCTCTATGAAATCTGGATACTGTCATATTTTTATGAAATCAAAATGAAAGCTTTGACTCAAAGATGCAGGGAAATGCAGCCTGGCAGAGCAAACCGGCTGGGTTTGACTAAGTTTGGTTAGATACACTTGCAGTATTACCAACCTAACAACACAAACATGCTGTTGGCTAATGGAGCTATCGCCAGCAGTCAATTAGCTTAGCTTAGCATAAAGAGCTGAAACAGGTCCTAGAATCTAGGTTCTGTCCAACATTAACAAAATCCACCATTCAGCACCATTTAAGTTAATTAATGAGTTACATCTTGTAAATTTAATCAGTAGAAAATTGTTGGACACAACTTTCAAATCTATATATTACATGAGGCTACAGCCAGCAGCTGCTTAGCTTAGCATAACAAAGAGTAGAGGCTAATCTGGCTCTGTACAAAAGGTAAAGTCTGCCTACCAGCACCTCTAAACTTACTAATTAACACATTATATCTTGTTTATCTAATCTGCACAAAAGAACAGAGTGCTGTAGAGAAGCTTTATTTGGGCAGAGCCAGCCTAGTTTCCCCCTCCAGTTTGCGAGCTAAGCTAACCAAATGTAGCATATTTATCATGCAAGACATGAAAGTTGTGTCAGCCTACTTCTCCTTATCCCACTCTCTACAAGACAGCATGTATGTTAAATGTTGCATGTTTCACTCGGTTTCATGTTTTGAATCCACCTGAGGTTTCGCGTTTCCTGGCAGCAAACATTTTCCGATTTGCACTGCCAGAAGGACAAGGTCAAAGAGCGGAGAAAAGAACAAAAATAAAGATGAAAATGTAAAACTAAGAAACACAAAAAGTTCTCCTTTGGAGGAGTTTATTTTTTCCACTGGGCCTTGGGGCATTTTGCCGGTTCACCTGCAAGTCGAATTTTTCCCTCATGTTTCTATGTTTGATGTCATCTTCATCTATAATTCATACGTGTAAACAAACTTAATAAGTAAGCATAGGTAGTGAAAAGCAATCAAAAAGGGTATAAATAAAAAAAATGAGGGGAGGCAAAGGCAGGGAATGAGAGAGAAATAACACAAACAGCCACTATTAATGAGAGACTCAAAAATAATGGAGAGGGAAAATAGACACCATTAATATATGGAGGTTTGTCCTTTTCCTCTCTGCTGTACCAGATCAATGTGTTCATTATCAGGCTGCTCTGTATGCCCGTGGCTACCATGCACACTAACTCTCACACACACACACACACAGGGTCCCTTTACTCTTTCTCCTGGTTTCACCCTAATGATGTGAAACACACACACTTTGGTCTCTCCCTTTCCACCGCTCAGTATCTCTTCTGCATTTTTCTCTCAGTCTTCATGCCACTCTTGGCGATATCGTGCACGAGCGCACACACACACCCCAAAATACTCGACGCAGGCCCTTCCCTGATTTGGATGCCCTGTAACAACCGCTTGGCTTCAGCTCCCGGAGCTATGCACACAGCATGCAAAACACACACTTATTCGCCAGTGATGATAGTGGCTCCTTCTCCCAAATGGTTTGCAGATTGTGAACACAAGCACATACACACACACACACACACCCACCTTTGAGTACTGTATTAGTTTTAGTGGGAAAGTAAACACGTCTACATGTGAATTAATGTTCTCGCAGACTTAAATACACCCACGCTCTCTATGACAACGAACAATTTAACTCGCACACACAAGGCTCAGTATCAGGAGTCACGGTTTCATTTGGGTGCTTTTCTGGGTTCATTTTTATACTTACAGCACCTGGAAAGTCGTTTTTTATTGCTACGCTGCTCAGAGTTGGTTGTTATCACTCTTGTTGCAATCAGCTTTACTGGTGATGGCCAAAGCAACATAGTGAAGTAAGTATTGATGTCCCAGCTGTTGGCTTTGCAAACACAAGTCAGCTTAACACAACACCATCTTAAAACACTGACTCCTTGCAAAGGATCTGCAGGTCTTAGGAAGGTAAAACGTCTATGTTTCTCTGGATTTTAGACAAACTTTGAGAAAATAAGTCAACAAATAAGAATTTATTAGCAATGTGCTGAAATGCTAACATAATTGCTTGTAGTAGTTTGCTCCGGAAGGAGCGTCAAAGTTGTCATCCAACGTAAAAATGTTAATACAGAAAGAATTTACGCCTGACAGTAAAGTGCAGTCTGGGTATCTTGCTATTTTATGTATTCTCGTTGTCTACAATCTGTCTGAACTGGATTTGGATGTCGTTTTTCACTTTGCAAATCAGGCTAGGTGTGACGGAAAAAAACTGACAAACAGGTGTTACGGCCCAGACTGCTCATAAGTTTTTCAGCATATATAAAATTTTACAGCTTTGAAGATGCAGTAAAGTTGAGTCTTGTTTACAGCTGCTCTGTATGTGGACATCATGTAATGTAAAGTTAAATTAAATTTTGACTGTAACGTGTGCTTATCGGCCCAATTTCTGCCTTAGCTTTGAGGGCGCTAATAAACACAAACATACAGCCACAGTGATATTCAAGCCTGAAGTAAAGCCAGCACCTTTACCGACATTAATCTATACTCCAACCCTTTCTGTTGTGTAATCCCCTGTCTTCCTGCAAGTATGACCTCCATCGTTTTAGATTTACCATCTTCCCACACACAGTTTCATATTAGGCGTTTTTTCACACCAGCAAGTTGATATTAGAAACCTTTGGGCTGACTATGGAAGTAAAAACATGGGAGACCCCAGTCAAGGTCAGGGCCTGGGTTAAACGCTGCCCTGCATTATGTCAAAGCTTAGTGAGGCCTCAGCTCTCTGCAAATATGACGTAAAAGATAGGAAAACTCCTGGCAATAGAAAGGTTGAAGACGGAGGGCTCTAGTTCTGTGAACCCTGAAGGCCAGACCGCAGCCAGCCAGCCTGGGACGCGTCAGTATCCAACACGCCTGTTGGTTTACAGTAGCAACTGAAGAATAATTCACTAAAAGACAAGTTTTATGTGCACATAAGCACAGAGGTTTCTGTGGAGTAATGTCTGCTGTAGCGAGTTACCTACCACAGAGTCGGTATGCCCTGTCTTAATGTGGGCGAGACACCTCCCCAAGTTCCAAGCAGCCACAAAGACAGACGGCAGAAACTTAACAAGTGATGTGTTTATTTCAGTGTTTATGTAAATGTGATTAAACAGAGGGAAGTAGGATTGGCTCAGATCAACATAAACAAAACAAAGATAACTAGAAACTCAATGCAAATGAGTAACCTACCACCCTAATCAAGAAGCACGAGGAAACAAGAGAACTGGCAGCCCGCCCAAACTACAAGCAGATAAGACCATCCGCATGACATAATGGAGATCTTACAGGTGATACAAACAGGTACAAGTGTGTCTGGTTAGAAGGGAGAGGAGATAGGTGGTTTTTTTCCCACCGGTATGGCACAAGAGCCGCCTTGTGTTGTTGGCTTTCGAGCGGGAGGCCAATCACCTGCAGACAGAATGCCTCAGAGGTGCAGATCTCTGCCAGGCGACAGATGGTGAAACAGCTACTGCAATGCCACCACAACCGCCAGATGCAATAATGGAGTGGTTTTTTATTTGTTTTTCTGTGGATGTCAATTTTTGAGTGTTGACAAAAGCCAAAATGAGGCCTACGAAAAACCAAGTCAGTCTTGTAGTCTTGTATTAAACCAAGTAGTTGTTGATCACTTGCGGCCCCAGTCGGCTGGTTAAGAGTTTGATAAAGCAGGTTTTGCACACACAAAAAATAAGGTTGATGAGTCCATTATCATGCAAGATTGCTTGTGGACAGACACTCCATGTCTATGGATGTAACACAGACCTGTTGGTGATTCTGTGAAGTGACACAGGGATGTCTAAGTGAACCCACTTCCTGCACTTCCTCCGCTGCCTCCTTGTGTTTGCCCACGTCAGGTTTCGAATCCTGATGCTTACTTTTAAAGCCAAGGTTGGCGAGAGCCAGGCAGGATGTCTATATATTGTACAGCTCACCTGGATCAACCCTGACCCAAAGGTCCCTTGTAAACAACATGGTTTTGTTCTTACTTCTGGTAGAGATCGGGCCCTCAGGATTACGGACTATAGGCCGTTGGCATGTGGACTGACATCAGAGTGAATGCAAAGTAATTGCTTGAACAACGGAGCGAATGGCCACTAATAAACGGACGCTGCCTTACCTGAAACAACCCCCCCCCCCATTCTCCTCTGCAGCGAAACAAACTGGAGATAAAGGGAATTAATCTGTAACACAGGCTGCTTTTTTAAATAACTGAAAATAGATCTCCCAGGCAACATTATATGGGTATGACATTGTTTACAGGCACAACACTTCCACGTCTAATTACTGCTTATTTCATCTTTTTTTACATTGTTTCCAAACGACTGCAGCAACAAATGCTGGAACAAACTCCTCAATCTTTATTTAGCAAAGCATTTAGAGACTGCCGTGACTTTGGTGAGCCTAAAATATATCATGTTGCATAGTGCACTTAACATTTCCCTCTACTCTCACAAACACTAAACTTTATATCACCTTGGTAAACAAGAGACAGCTCCATTTTTATTTTGTTTATGTCTAGAGGAGAATATGGAGTCACTTTACACAAAAAGTATCAGAGTTCAAGGTGCAGTTTTTGACTTTGGATTTTGAAAAATTGCAAACTTTGCTCCGCATTACACACAAATGCACAACACACCCACACCTGATCTCTGTCTGCCCCCCCCCCCCGAACACAAACACTGCTTCTCTCTGTCACACACAGCCTCCACGCTCCCTCAGTGATTAGGAGTTGAATAAGGGAGCTGTCAGGTCATTCGTCTTTTCTTCTCTTCTCCTCCTCTGTCTCCCCTATCCCCATCCGTCACGCCTTAAACACAGGCCCGGACACATAAACAAGATCAACGCGCGCAGCCACTGAAGTGAACGTATACACACAGACACACACATACATAGACATGAGGGGACCTTTCACACTCATATCAGCTACAAATTTACTGCAACAGACAAGCCATGCCCAGAACAAACACACACACAAACAGACCTCTGTCTTTTACAACAACCCAAAGGCAGCAGCGAGCAAATGCATACAAACTCAAGCAAATATTTACAAAGCAAGACTCCCAGTTACCTAAGGCTTGAAATGCAACACACAAGGACAAACACACAAACACTCAGGTGTGGATGAAGGAAGAAACAAATGTTCACGGACACGCAAACCAACTCTGCGATGAGTCTGCAAGAGGCAGCTGATTGGTTTGTTGGTTGAAGGTCAGCAGGCCCGCCACTGTGCGGCTGCCTTTGTTCCCGCTCGTCTTCACGTCCTTATCTGCATGTGACCGCGTCGTTTAATGTGCCCAGCGGAAGAAGCGGAAGAATGAGCAGGTCACGACGACGAATGGTCACATTCTGTGCTTCCATGCCCCCTCCTTCTAGGGTCACGCCCTCAACACTCTGCCCGGTTTCTTTTCCCTTTAAGTTTCTCTTTATTTCTTACCTCTTTACCTCTCTTCATTTCAGCAGCCTTTACAGCCGTGAAATAAACACTTTTTTACTGCCAAAAGCTAAAGCAACAGTAGTCTGAATACTCCTCTCACACAGTCCTGTCTTACAGCCCCCCATTACACCGATAACAGATTTGTGCATGACTATTTCATGGCTGCACCCAAAAATTATACCTGGAATCAGTGTTTGACATTTGCCACGGGGTTCCCCCCCCCTCAGTAAAATAAAATAAAAAATCTGATTGGTGATCTTTCCAGTAATAACTCCTATCACTGCTCCACGGCAGGGCAATTTCCACCTTCCAGTTCATCAGCGGGGATGTGCTCAGAAATATTTCAGCTGTAAATAAGCTCACAGTGATGAAGGAATCTGTAAAATATGAACATAAATTGACATAAAGGCAGGTTTCTGTGTCCGTGTACCTGACGTTTCATGAGACACGGCCCGTGTTAATCCAGCTGTGATTACTTATTTATTCCTGAAAGACTTCATAAAGCTACTGGAAGGAACAATAGAAGGGAGGAGAGCTTTAAGTGTTGAGATATGTCAGGCAGACTTTAAAACTCAGCCATGGGAGGATATTTTTAATGTCTCTCAGCTGCCACTGGCCATGGTGCTGAACTTGCCAGACAGACAATGGATGTCACTGGGGAAATGCAACAGCTACTGCACCGTTGTCAAGATATCTCCGGCATAACTACAGTGTTCAGTAGGAGAACAAAAATTTAAGGTCTAAAGCATGAACGGTAAATAATTCTCGGAGTCAGTCGGACACAAAGAGCAAAGCTTTTTCTCCAAACTCACCAATTTGCCCTGATGTTCAACAACCTTACAGAGAACACATTTTCTGTAAAGAGCCCTGACTGATTTGTCAGTTTCTCCTCTAACTGCAGTGTAAAAAGCAAATGTTTTGCAGGTACAACACATGCTGTGTATTTTGAGTTAAAGGGACTGACAGTTTTTCTCAAGTGCTCTGAAATGTAGCCATAGCTCTAACCACTTTACATGTCAGTCCCAGCCAATTTACAAGGGTTGCTGAAGTTCACACCGCTCTCCAGGGAGACGGCCAAAAGTAATTCTGGGAAAAGTCGGAAACTAGAAGCTGAACCAGGAGATGAGATGAGTACAGAAAGATGACATATACACACAAAAAAATCATTGAACAACAATTTACTTTTAAATTTTACTTCACCACCAGGAAGATACACCATAACTGACATGTGTTTTCCTTGAGATCTGCGTGACTCGTCGGCTATTGACAAATGTAACGCTGACTAGCTAAAAGAAAGCCGTCTCGGCCTCTTTCAGGGAACTCAACCTTATTGAAAGGGTATTTTGGGAATCCTTGAGCAGTAAGCCTGTGACGCATTCAACGACTGGTGATTTACTCCAGACCCGCAGAGTGCGTCGTCTCAGACTGTTAGCAGGTGTTGGGATTTCTGTGGTAATTATACTTGAACTTGTGAATAATCATCTCATTCTAGGTGTGGTGCGAAAAGTGGAAGAAATTCATGCTTACTAAGATGACGTGTGATCCTGCGATGCAATATGACATTGTTTTAAACACCTGGACTGCAGCAACATATCCGCGATTGTTGAGTTGATAAAAAATAAAAATACTACACACCAGCTGACCAGGAGCAGGGCTCCTCTGGAGAGTTTTAAAATAGCAAGAAGCAACAGTGGATCCTCAACCTTACGAGCCTGGGGCAAACATTAGAAATTCATAGTTTCACTCTAGGATCCCAGTGAAATAAACTCTGTTGCCACCCTCCGTCACACACCAGGAGCAAACCTTTGTGGTCTAAAATTATAGTACACGCTCATATTCTACAACAAAAACACCTCTGCTTCACAGATTACAGAGAAGAATGCTTTTCAGGCTCCAAACTATTAGTTGTATGATGAAATTAATTTGGATATACACACTGAATCATTTTTGTCTACCATTTCAGACCACAGTCCGCTGATAAGCTGCAGGCTGTGGGTTTTTGATGATAGCTAAGTTCTAACAGCAGCCCTAGTGGTCGACCATAACTCACGTCGGTGGTTACTTGTTGATCTGTCAAAAGTGAGATATCAGTTTGGCTCTAGGGTTGATGTGCAGTCTCGTATCTAATACCAGCAGCTCGGCGGCAGGTTTCATCGATGCGCTATGAATGCTAACTCGACAACAAGAAGCACTGGTGTATTTATACTGGACGGACTCACGGCGTGCGAAGATAGATTAAAGTTTATGAAAGTGTTTTTTTTAAACTCAGGAATGAAACATTAAACTCAAAGTCTTGCTGTGACTTCACACTGTGTGGTGACTACCTAAATATGTTTCATTACTAATTGCCTGCGATGTTTGTCTTTTCCTTTAACTGCCATGATCACTTTATTATATTACATAAAATATGTAATAATTGTCAATTTACTTTGGCTATAATTACCATATAAAACCGTGATCCTACTGTTACATGATACACAAAATGATTAGATGCAATAGACACAAAACATATTTTGACCTCACTTCAGGTATCGCTATGGTATTACTGTTACTCTTCAGAGTGCTTAAAATCAAACTGCGTCTAGCTTGTATCCTCCAAACGATGCCTGTGATTCATTTTGGGTCCTGACTGAGTCATAGTTTAAAGAGTTCAGGGGCTCTGCTATTTTTGTAAAGAGCAGCATGCAGTGGCCGTCTGGTTTTATGTATGAGGCCACAGTTTATATGGCTCAAACAGTCTGAAGGGCAGTGAAATAAAGAGACAAATCAATTGAGGTCTAGTATATAAACTCTAAAGGTGCAGCGCACAAAGCAAGAAGCAGCGTTACAGAAAGGAGAAGAAAACACAAAATTAAGCAAATAAGAGATTAATTGTGACCCGGAAGTCCATTAAAAAACCTTTTGCAAGTCTAATTAGGGAGACTGCGCTGCTCTAATATACAGTATACAGTGTTGAATGTTGAACAAATGTTCTCCAAGGTTCAACACTCGGAGTAGCACGTTTTCCCGCACGAGAACACAATGGGGTGTTCATGATAACACGAGCCCGACCTGGCTGAATATCCTGACGCCAGCGAGCAAACGATAAATAAGAAAGGATGCATTCATGGTAAGCAGCTACAAAGCAAATATGGCTCTAATGAGAAGCGTAATTTGTCGAATTGGATGGCAGTTCATGGGAAATTAGGCTAGATTTCTTTTTCCAGTTATTACTTTCTCATCATCATTCAATAACCCACATTTGATTGAAATTAAGGCCAAATTCAGATAAGTGAGTTGATTTATTTTCAATAAAAATGTCTCTTCTCATTCTGAAAAGGAGTATTCAGAGTGCTGTTCATATCCTTTCGTTTTCCTGCTTCATTAAAACAAACCTCTACCTATACGCCGTCAATTAGCTCTGGGTGACGAGGGCATGAAAAACAGGATTCTGTGAGTCACATGTTGCTTATTAGGGATCAAAGTAAAGCAGCGTCTCTCTCTCTCTCTCGTCATATTCTGCAAGGTGCTGGAGTTCAAGTCAACCACTTTCCATTTACCATCACGATAATGGCCCCGGTCTGTCAACGTAATGCATCTGATTGGATGGGATCTGTGTCAGTAACGAAAATGTGTTTCGTCCACAAATAGACAGACTTCTATTTAAAAACGCCAACCAAAATAGAAACGTTGACTCAACCAACAAGACCAGATTAAATCCCAGCCTTCATTCGCATGTTGACTTTAATCCTGATTCCTAAAACATCCATAGTCTCGATTTTCAGGGACTCGGGGAGCCCAGAACACCAAATGACTAATAGTTGTCTCTTATTTGCAGAATGTGCTATAACTGTCTAAATTTCCTCAGCACAGAACATCATGCATTATTTATTTGAATATTTTTTTATAGCCTTATCATGTCTGCCTGTGATTTTTTAGTCAGTATTTATAGGTTTTCACATTTGGCTTTTTTTTTTAATGTTGTTTGATCAGGGCCTCTGCTCTTCCTCTTGCCACTCTGTGAGTGCGTGTGTGTTCTTATCACGAGGGAGTGTATCCACACACGCAGCTCATGTGCGCTGACCGTGGTGCTGAAATAGCTCTCTGGCAGCAAAACCTCACAAACTTAGACTTCTAATCCTCAGCGGCAGGGAGGGCGCAGGTAAAAACGTGGCCACGTTCCATTTCGCTCTGCCAGCGAGCCAGCGTGAGTGACACCAGGGCTCTGGCACGCAAACTGAATGCAGCCATCCATTAATCTTATTAGTTACACCTGCATTTAACAAGTCAAAGTGTCCCACTGAGCGAAAGGTCTATTAGCTATGTTTACTCACACACCCAGTAATCCAATCATATAATACGATTAGGGCAGTAATGTGACTGAGGTGTAAACAGCAGACTCTGGTTCTGTTATTGCAGAATCAGAGGACGTCAAAAGAAGCTTAATTGCAGTAATTTTAGTTGCTTTATTTAAAGACATTTCAGTCAGGGAAACGGCTTAATCCAGCGATGAGTCTGTGCTGGAGTTTTAGCAGCATTTTGCGACGTGGCGCTTCACGACACATGCCAGAGATGTCAGCTGGCGAGCCTCTTGTGTCTGCTCTTCCACTGCATTGTGTTCTGCCGAGCGCTCGGCAGACTACGAAAAAAAAAAAAACATTCTCCACTTCAAAAGCAATTTAAGTGGCACATCATTCTTTGGGGAAAACATCTCTGAACACGCTTCATAATGTTAAAAGCGAGTAACGCTGCCGCGTTCAGACAACAGATAGCCACAGAGGCTAAACAAAGGGTGCACTGTAGCACAGAAACTAATGTAATTAACAGAATAGTTCAATACGCAAGCCGTACGAGAATATTCATGGACTCGTTCTTGACTCATTAGAAGTTATATTATCTGATAATTATATGCATGTAAATTTGTCAATGTACTCTTTCTTTCGGTAACACGCGCACACACACACACAAGACACGCCTCCGTGCATTTCTAACAGAACTAATGCCAAGAAAGCGCAGCTTACTTCAGAGGAAACAATCAACAGACAAAATCTAATTTGCAGCCTTTTCATTTGCACCCTCCTGGCTTTGTGTTTCTACATTTAACAGGCTTTTCTGAACAGCTCGCTGCATTTCTGTAATAGACCCATTTCTGTGGCCCCCACGCATAAAGAAACTTTTATTAGTTGCCTCTTATCCAATGTTTGTTATTTCCACTGTACATTCCAGGAGCGCGTAACAAATTAAAGCCACGGCACTCTTGGAAACATTTGGCTTGCACACTCTAACCAGCGTGCCCCTGAAGTAATTTTAGTCCCCCGTTTTAGCGTCTGAGCGTATTTGTCAAGGTTTATCACTTACAGCAATACATATGCATGTTTCTCTTGTACTTTATTGCCTGCTGCTCATGGCTGGTGAAACGGCCTGCCAGCAGTAACAGGGAAATCATTTGGAGACATTGTTACTGATGCACGGGAAATAAATAAAAGCACGACGACATGCAAACGCCTCCCCGAGCAAAATTAGAAGGCGGAGTTCTGTGTGTGCGACTGTGTGTGTCTGTCCTTGTCTCTCATTATCCCTAGATTGAGACAAATAGAGGGGGATCTGCCCTTCGATTTAAACCTCCACACCATTTACCCCTGACATCACAGCTGAGCAAACGTGCGAGTGTGTGTGTGTGTGTGTGTGTGTGGCTTTCATTTAGCCCTGCTAAGAGGTGCAGCGCGGCGTGATTTGTGTGTGACATTATTGTGCGTTTGTGTGTACAATCATGGCAATCTCCGGGGCGAGCGTGTATGCTCCGTCACACTCCGGGTGAGTGTGTGTGCGCACGTTACGCGTTGGGTACAAATAGATTGTGGGAAATGCATGCCGCATGTGTGTCCATGTGTGAAGCCGGTGTGGGTGTGTGTAAGAGGAAGCATTTGACACACTGATGATTATGTGTGACATGTTTGTGTGCACAGGCGCTCACTGAGCACATTTGTTTGTGAGTGTTTCACTGTTGCCTATATTTAGCGAGCGTGTCTCACAAACTCACTGACTCATTTATGCGCGCACACACACACACCAAATTTGCTCTCACTTGATGACAAACCAGTGGAATGACAGATAAACATTCAGTAGAGGGGGGGTGGTTAATTTAGGATGTTTTTAAAAATTCAACACAATCCCTATAAACTCAACCGCATAGCAGAAGTGCATAGATTAAAGCAAAAGAGAAATCTTGACTGCAGCCAAGTCATATTCACCATTTGCAGTTTGTGAAAGACGTTACAGGTAACGTTACTTGACATATGCTAAAAAAAGATTTACAGCCCCACTCCACTCATTATCATGTTGTCTAATGCAGACATCAAGTTTAAGTATTTGACCAGCAGTGTTTCACAGGAGGGTGCTTTAAAGAACTGTTCTGTTCACACTTTCACACTTTTGACTCACTTTTCTTTGACTTCTCAATGTCATTTTTAACCTATGGAATCAAATTGACTTTTTTTGGGGGCCAAGATTGTCTTATTATTATTATTACTTATTTTTTATCTTATTATTGTTGTTCTTATTAATATTGTTATCATTTAACACAAAAATACATCAAACAAACGGCACCAGGATTAAATAACAAGCTTTTGCAGCCTTGTGACAGTCTCAGTCTCATTGTGATGGTGAGCGCTCAGCTTTCTGACTTAATAATCAAAGAAGCTCTGAGGCTTTGCATTTGTTCCACATGTTATAATACATGATTTCAGCAGAGGTACGATCAGGCTGCGTTCATGATTTATATAGTCATACTAACCAAAAAACGTCTTATTGATTATCAATAAGAATCAATTGCTCAGGCGCACACACACTGTAAACGATACCATTGGATCAGCCATCCTCTGATCTACATTGATCTCATAAGTCGCCTCCGTGAAGTCCGAATGATGGAGATCCGTCGCAGCGACAGAGAACTTTATTCCATGGAAGTGTCTCTCCATTTCTCTCTCTCTCACACACACACACACAGTCCATACATTGTTGAACATGGCATTCAGCTGCTGTCAAGGTTCTCCTTTGAATTAAGCTGCATAACTGTTTATGCCACATCTGTCTGTTTTCTGCTCGTTGCTACTGTAGCAAACACCCGTGGCAGGCAACATTCAGAAAAACACGACTTCAGCTGTTTTCCTTCCACTTTTTAAAAATGTGCCCAAGAAATATGCCAGCCACATATATTATATATATATATATATATATATATATATATATATATATATATATATGCATCAACACAAACACACACAGTATGTATACTGTATAGGGTTTGGTATTGCAGCACACTGGATTTAAAATGAATTAATGACCGTGTGTCGCTGACTTGTAAATAAACAAGAATCCTGCATTATTTACTTGCTAGCAGTCTTCTTTGTCTTTGCAGCACACTCATCACCACCTGTGGATCAGTACAATAGTGTGCAACTATTCGCTGCACAGGGTATCCCCTCATCAGCGTACCGCTCCGTAGCAAGCTGCTGAACGTCTGATCTAAAAGGTTTCATTTGCTACTAAAGCCTCCTCATGTTAAACAAACAGGTTTGATTAACCTGATATCGTCCGCTGCAGCGATAGCATGCGCCTGAGTGAGCCACAGAAATACTTGGCATTGAGATGTTTCCAGTTTGTTGACACCCCCAGTGAGTTCACAAGTGAACCAATTTGCGGTAGAATTTTTTTTTATAAAAGTCGATGGATTCGTTCAGCCCAGGACCAGAAGGCCGACTCCCCTGTAACTGTTTTCACTTTGAGGGCCAATTTGGCCTGACCGAACCAGAACAGGTCTGCCCTCTTTCTGATTAAGCACAGCATTAGTGAGAATGAACTAAAAATATATAAAATATATATCTCTCTGCTTCGTTCTCAGTCCTAGAGAGAAACGTCCCCCCACCCCTTTCAAAGGACACGACGTCTTTGCCCTTTGCCCTACTTATTATTGTAACTCCTCTGATAAGAAATTCAATTATATCTACAGGCTAACTGACTGAGTTGCCCTGAATTATCCATGTAACATAATATATATAAACTAACAAGCCAGTCAGTAATGAGATTTTCTCCTGACTGGTGAACTCGCTTCATCCATCACCCAGCAGCGGGTCATGTTAGTTTATTTCATTCAGCAAGGTCACTCTCCCTGACGAGAGCACTGGGTGCCAAACCACTAGAGGTTTGATTAATCGTGAATCAACGAGCCATAAAGCCGCGCGCCGTAAACGGGATACGATTGGGCGAAATGATATATCAAACTTCTCCTTGCTGGACCTTGCTTTGAGGGAGGTCTGGCTTACTAGGTTAAAAATACACTGGCCCACAGCTGGAGAAAAAAAAAATAAAATAATGGGAGTGACGGTAAAGAGGCAGAAGGCAAGGGACAAAAATAAATGCAAGGAAGAAAAATGGAGACGCGTGAAAGTGGGATGAGAGGTAAATGCTTGAGTGGCGGAGATAAACAGGGAGGAGAAGCGCACATTGAGAAATATTTACAAGATGGAGGAGTGAATGAAGGACAAAAATTGACTCCTGGGTGGAAATTGGGATACATGAAAAACCAATTCACCCATAACACAGCCTGCACTCTTTTATTTATTTTTTTTAAAACCACCTTCCTGATGTTTCATCTCCAGTGTGAGATTGTGGTGATAAAACGGACCTGCACATATGTGAAAAACGGAAACTACTTAAATCCGGCATCCAATATCTCCAACGTTATAGGCTCTGCTTGAGTAGTGGGACACACACACACACTCTCGCACCCACAGACGTTTTCCATTAAACGGCTATTTCCAGCTGCTATCGGCGCGGCTGGGAAATCAAGCGCTCGACCACCGTTTGAAGTCGTATCAGCTACAGCTTGTTCCTATCGCCAGGCTATCACTCCATCCACTCCTCCCTTCTATCCCTCACTAACCCCTCTCTTACTCACTTATCTCCCTCACGCCCCCCAAAGATCCTCAGCCTTTCCTCTCCTCTCTACCTCTCTCTCCTCACAAGTCACCACTCGTGCTCGCTCTCTCTTAATCATCCTGCTTTGCAACCCCCCGCCCCGTCAACCCGGTCTGACCCAGAGCAGCTCGAGGCACGTAGAGCTCCGCTCCCCCTCGTCATGCCAGCCGACTTTTATCTCCTCCTCGCTCTCCTCCAGCTCTCCGTCCTTCTCCTCGATGCCCCAACCTTTCATCAGTGGTGGAACAAGTACTCAGAGCCTTTACTTTTCAAAAGAAGTAAATCCACAGTGGAAGAGTACTCTGTGGCATTAAAAATTTGACTCAAGTGAAAGGAAAGTATTATCACAAAAATGTATTTTAGAAATCGAAAAGTTTTAATTACACAGAAAGGCCTCCTATAGGAGCTTAAAGTATGTGTGGACACTGTTATAACTGCTGCCTTTAAGGATAAGGCTGGCATTAAGTTGTTGACTATCAGAGTCTGTTTTGAGTCATTTTGAGATTCTGATTTCACCTTCTCAGATGTAAACAATTCATATTCATAACCCATCTGAGTGCTGTGGACAAAGCGGAACATTTGAGGACATCACCTTGGCCTTTGGGAAACAGTGACTTTCCAATTTTCATTTTCTGACACTTTATGGAGCAAACAGCTGATCGATTGTTGAGAAAATGACTTGATAAATCAACGATCAAAATATTCATTCAGCTGCAGCCCTAACACTAACCAGTTGCTCGTCGGGTCTTTCACCGCTCACTTCTCCTCACCTTTCCAATGTTGGAAGTTTGTTTCTCATCGTCAAAATGGAGGCCAGAGGGTACCGAGGAGTAAACTATCAGGGTTTTGGTCTTTTTATGGGATTTGTTGACAATATATAAAATATTAGCAGCCTCACTCTTACACACAATATGAGCTGCATTTGATCTTTATAACAATATTTTTTGGTCTGTAAAATCTAATTGCACTTCCATGATTGTCCTCCATATTTAGGACCCCCCTTCTCTTTTTTATCATCTATACCTCCTTTCTTTCAAATTAATCATTTCTCCTCTCCCTGTACCTACATGATTCCATTCTTCTTCTCTTCTTGCCTTCTTCCTGCTCACTCTCCTCCACCCCTAGACCCCCCTCCACTCTCTCTCTCTCCCTCTCCTGCTCCTCATTTTCATGCCTCTCTCTCTCTCTCGCACTCTCTCTCCTTTCCTCTCTCAGTCCGATGCCTGACGCTGCCGGAGACAGATCGCAGCACTCCTCTTCTGCTCCTCGTCGGGAATCAAACACACTTCTTTATAAGATAAGGACATAAGTAAGCAAACATTTGAAAAAAAAAAAAGAAAACTAAGGGAAAAGGGTTGGATAAAAATGCAGAATGAAGAAGGGAAGTGACTGAGTGGAAGCAGGACAACTAAAGGGGGAAAAAACCCTGGAAAAAACCTCCCTGAAGGAGAGAGGAGATTTCTAAAAATACAAGCCGGCTTACTCCCTGCGTTCTGTTATTTTTCTCTCTCCCTCTCTCCATTCTTTTTTTTTTTTTTTTTTTGTCGTGTCCCCTCCTTCATTCAGTACCTGTTCTGCCGGATTAACATGACTTAAAATTCAATCAGCCTACAGCCTGACGGAAGAGCGACAGAGGAGGCAGACAGAGCGCTGCAGCTGTCGAGACCGAGTGAAGGGACGACCAGCGGGAGGAGAGAGAGAGCGGGAGAGAGAGAGAGAGAGAGAGAGAGGGAGAGAGAGGGAGAGAGAGGGAGAGAGGTATAGACACAGTGAGAGAGAGAGAGATGGGTGTTTTTCCACGGAGCTGAGACAGAGAGCGAGCCGCGGAGACAGGGAGATGTAACCGTTTCCAGGGGTCGTGGTGGAATGATCCGGAAAACAAGGTTAGTAATTTCACCTTTTCATCTAGCGGAGGGCAAAAAAAAAAGGGGAGGGGGGGCACGATAAGATAAGGATGCAGGAACCACAGGAAGACTTGGATAAAAAAAAGGACATCTAAGTGGCTGAATTGTGCTTTTGAAGTAGCAAAGTGAACACACTGGTGGAGGAGACGCCGAGAAACAGGAACGAAAAGAAGAAAAATGGATTTTCAGTTGAATTCAGGGAGGGGAAAAAAAAAAGGAAAAAACGACAGAGAGGCTGCCTATATGCAAGCTGCTGCACTAATGTACAGCTACACACTGACAAAGAAACACACACACAAACACACACAGTGCACAGCTTTAGGGCGAGATAATGAGATTGTCTTCTTAAAGGTGTTTGATTGACAGGCCAGAGAGTGGAAGGGGCGGGCAGGAGGGGGGGGACTTTTGAACTGTCTGACATTCATGGCGCTGATCAATAGCCCAGTTGTTTCGTTAGTGTGTGTTTGTGTGTGTGTGTGACTGAGAGAGTGAGCAAGCGAGAGACAGAGAGAGACAGAGAGAGAGATGTGCAGAGGCTGTGTGTGCTTGCAGGAAAGTATCACTGCATGACTACTTAGTGGATGTGTGCGTGGCGGTGGTGGCGACGGTGCTGGTGGTGGTGGTGTGTGTTGAAGCATGTATGAATGTGCTGCATGACTGTGCGTGTGCGTGCGTGCATCAGTGCTCCTGTCTGTGTGTAGCAAGAACAAGCCAATTCAGCCTGCTGAGAGGCGTTAAGAGGGTGTCAGAACTATTGATCCTATCTGACAGACAGGTGACAGAGAGAGGGGGTGGGGGAAAAAAATGAGGGGTGGCAAGGTGGGGAAGAATTAAAGATTTAAGAGAGGCCGAAAGGGACGAGTGAATGATTGACAGCAGAAGTACTGGAAAAAAGGAAGGATGTAGATATCTAGGGGGGGAAAGGGAGGTCGGGTGGAGGAGAAAAGACCAAAAAAAGTGATAATGGACTCAGTTCATTGTGATTTATGTGTGTGTACACACACACACACACACACACACAGAGTAAACAAAGCATCAGTGAAACACACAGTTCTTCACACTCCGTGTTTCTCCTCTTTCGCAGGTTTCTAGCCATCCCCCCAGCTCACCCCCAAAACCTCACATTTCTGCACCTCCCTCCAAGGTCATCGATGAACAACTGACTCGATGTGGGAGAACAGACGCGCGTCGCACCGTGCAGCGGCCCTGTGACACACCCTGGAAGTCACACCGGGAAGAAGTGAGGGATGGGAGAAAGAGGAGGAGGAGGGGGGACATCTGAACGTGTGAAGGAATGAAGCAATAGGAGAGTGAGCCCGAGGAGCCGGATGAATAAATAAGAAGAGAGGGGGATACATGAGTGAGGGGGGAGGGAATAAGTGGGAATCAGAGAAGGAGGGGAAGGAGGAGGAGGAGGGGGGGGGGAGAGGTGAAGATCGCCACCAACTCCGGGATTCTCACTCTCTGCTGACTGAACTGCTCCAGATACAGAGAGAAGTTGAACACAGCCATGAGGAAATCATATCAAAACGCCATAAATAGGATTTCAAGCCAAGTGGATTCGTGGATTTCTTCTCAAACTGAGGTCTCGATTTCGGAATACCGCGCCAGGATTGAGCGAGTAATTCGGGATTTTCCAGGTTTTCTTCAACTATAGAGGCCTAAGAGGATATTGTGGGATTGGAATTTCTGCAACTCTCTGGTTTTTCTTACATTGACCTACATCCGCCTCCTTTTGATGTGTCCGGGGGGGGCGTGTGTGTGTGTGTGTGTGTGTGAAGGGGAGTAGGACAGGTTCAAGCACCAACACACAAGCACCTCTCCCCTCCCCACCTCCTTCACCCCACCACCCCACCCCCACCCCCTTGCTGGCCCAACACAAGGAGAAACACCTGGGGGCGAGATCAGTGCTAAAACACTCACACACACTCACATATAAACCTGGATAACATGTGGAGCTGATTCGGATTATAGAGCCGCACAGACGGAAAAGGTAACGTTCATGCAGTCACAAACACACACACACACACACACACACACACACACACACACACAGGTTAGCATATACAGGCCCAGGAAAGGTAGATCCATGATTGCATGGTTAGCTCTCTTGTGCTGAATCATTGAGCACATCAATGCGGTTGAACACCAGTATTCACTTGAAATGGGAACTTGGTGTTCCCTCTCTCTCTCTCTCTCTCTCTCCCTCCCTCCCTCCCTCCCTCTACCTCACTCACTCACTCAGGCCTATAAATAATAAACAGATGTGCATTCATAACAACAAAAACATACAGTAGGAGGCAAATGTCAGAGTACACACACAGAGGAGAACACACACGCTCAAATGATCTGGCACAGATGATTGTATATTTACCATTTCACTCTCACTCTTACACATCTAGGTTCCCATTTTTTGGCTCTACATACCCCTACCACACTGATAAATCCTGATTTCTCTCGTGTTTCTGTGTGCGAGTGTCAGCCAGATGTCCTGTATCAGATTACTCACTAGGTGCGTCTCAGCTTGGCTTTCATCACCTCGCTTTTATGTAATCTCACCTGGTGTGTCGTGCGCGCGCGTCTCGTGGAAGGCGAGCGTGGAGTGTTTGTGTGGCGGTGGCAGCACCGGTGGCAGGACGGGACAGTTCTAACCTTCCTTCGTTTGAGGCTTTTTTTTTTTTTTTTTACGTAAGCGGTGTGAGTGCGCGCGCACAGATTTGGCACACTGACACAGGAGATCAGACCGACTGAGTGGATATATGGGAGGATCAGAGGGCGATGAGAAAGAAATGGAGACGGGAGGTGAAGGGGAGAGGAAAAAAGATGCAGGGAGATGGGAGAGGGAGGGAGGGAGGGAGGGGACGCGCAACATAGTGATGGGCACTGATGGTTAAGAGAGGTCAGGATGGCAGCGAGAAGCAGTTATCGACCTCGTCAAGTGACAAGAGGGAGAGACGGAGGAATGTAGGAAGCAGGAAAAAGTAGATTAGGAGAGAGAAAGGGTGAAATGAAGGCCTCATAGTGGCATAGAAAGAGATACCAAGGAGACAGAGAGACTGAAATGGAGGGATAAAGAGGAGACAGGAGATGACAGAGGAAACAAAAGACTGAGGGACTGATTGATTCAAAGATAATTGAGATAAACAAGAAGGTTTCAAGAAGTCTATAATGATGAGTGACAAGATAACAAAAACATTAGAGAGAGGCACATTCAGCTTAGAACAATAAATTAATGGTGATTTAACGCGGGGAGATAAAAATAGAAAGACAGATGAGGAAGAAACAATTAGAAATGACAGATGGCCATCATTATATAGCCTTCCGCTGTTACACCATTGGCTACAATTAGTTTTACATGACCCCAAAAAGTCGGTAAAGGATCACCAACACCAGTAATGAGCTATTTAGAGATATAACTACAAGGGGAGTGTGTTGCACCATGGGGCTTTCCCATGTAATAGACGTGCCAATTATGAGGCACAACTTTAGGGAAAAAGGGAAATTCTACCTTAGAGGAACATTAATTACCCTGCATTAAAAAAAAACGAGATTCAGCTTAAAAACACCCCACGTGAAACTATTTTTATGAGCAATACGCTTTTCTGAATAACTGAGACAAGTCTCATTACTTGCTCTGTTGATCGTTTACAGCAGTTTTGACTCCTGCTTTGAACAGGGGCTCATTCTGAATAGATCATGATGGATTCTTTATGTATCTAAGAGGCCCTTTCACATCCATTAACCAAATCATAATTGTATAATTGCTTTTGCTGTCCCGATAGCCATACAAATACAGAGCAGGTAAGTGCCACCTGGTTCAAATGGTGAAATAAAGGCGGAATTAAAAAGGGACATTTTTTTTGTTGAAATATCTCATTAATTCTCTGTGTGGCTTGCTGTTACCGAGGGTGTCTGTCATTCTGGGGCTACTGTAAGGGAGACGGTATGAGCAGATGGGATGCTCACTGTTCAAAGTAGGAGCCTTGCCAAAATGAACAGACTGGGAAGTGGATGAAGGAACAGAGAGAAAAAAAAAAAGAAAGCCAGGCGTTGGACCACTTATTGGAGGAGAAATAAAAAAGAAAAACTGAAGATCAATTAATTGACTATTTACTAAATCCCTCCTCCCTCGGTTGGTGGTGTTCTGCTTGTCAAGCTTTCCATGTTTGCAAAGCAGTTTATGGTGACTCCAGGGGGCACAATTACCACCAAAATGATTTGAGAAATGGGTTCTTATTTTCAGACAGACGTAGACAATTTGATTGGCTGCAGCTGGCAAACATTAGTCAGCCAAGGTTGTGGGTTGATTGTTGTTGGTGACTTTGTTCATGTTCTCAATTGTCAAAAGGGAAGAGACGGATGAACCAGGGTGACCTAATACCAAGTCACACGGGTGGGTTTGCTTATATACGGTGGTATCCAGTACTAGCTCCTCGATGTGCTAGCTGTGAATGGGGATTTTTTTTAAACATGTAAACCAATAAAATAATGTATTATGTAATGCCACTAGTGTAATTCTGGATTAGGATACCACTGTAGTAAGCTAGTCAGCCTGAGATACTAAACATTGCAGTTCACAGTAGTTCACAGCATGGCTCTTGCTAAAGATCCACGCACACAGCTTTAACATGTAGAGAAAGACTAGACAAGCCTGACACACCTAGTTAGCCTTGCTAAGGTAATTAGCCAATATTTCAATTATCAAATAAAAAGACGAAGTGCTCAAAAAATAGCGACCATCCGAAAGAGCAATAACTGCAAAACTGTGTGGAACGGATAAAGACAGGTGCATGAGAAGACATCAGGGATGATGACAAATGATAGATGAGGGATATCGCACACCTTTCTGATATAACTAGCTTTCAATCAAGGTGTGAAGCAGAAGACTTGAAACCCTGAAACAAGGCAGACGTAGTACAATGTCAGGAGGGTGGCACGTGATGGATGAACGGATGGAACGGAGGAATGACAAATGGTGGCGGGAGAGAAGGGAAAGGCTGAGCTGTGAAAGAAGAGGGGGGGGGGATCAAAAGGATGAGACATCAGGCCGCTGTCAACAGCTCAGGAGCCGAATGGGCACGTGATGGACAGAGAGGTATAGAACGATAGCGTGATGAAGAGGAGTAATTACAAGACTGTTTAAGATAGGGAGGAACACTCGGAGGATGGAGAGCGACTGAGTAATGAAGAATGAAAAGGCAAGTGATGGCACTTGAGAGGTGGATGATAAGAGGGAGTGGGGATAAGGGAATAGAGGAATAACAATGTCTGAAAAGAAAAACTACGCTAATAAAGCACTGGCTCACTGACGGGGAGGGATGGGTGGATAGAGAGATGGAAGGGTGGCCGAATGAATCAAAGAACACTGATATGATTGAAAGTTAAAAGGGATGAGTAATTAGCAGTCAAACATAGTAGGAATGAAGAGCAAGGGAGACGCGATGACAAACCAGAAGTAACTAAAAGGAAGGAAGTGAGAATGAAAAGGAAGGAAACGATAAAAAAGGGAGACAAACGTCACAGAGAGAAGGAGTGACTCAGAGGCTCCCCAGTCAGAGGTGGAAGCGGTAAGCAAAGGCATAGTGCAGAAGTAAGGAAAGATGGAAGGGATGAGAGGATGAGTAATTAAACTGTTGACAGTCTGTTTAGGCACAGCGGGCACCTGATGAGCAGAACAAACTGTAACCACGGCAACCGCTGGAGACAGACGGAGGGTTGGTTCAGGGGGAGGAGAGGAGGGGGAAAGTGGGGGAGAGCCAAATCTGAAACAGCGTGTTTGCGTGCGGCGGCGGGAGGTGTGGGGGGGTGTTAGATGAGGGGAGGGAGACACGAGTGGGAAATGACGAGATGAAAGAGAGCATGGAGGGTAAAAGAGGGATGAGAAGAGAGACGGATGTCGAGGTATCTGCAGGTGTAAGATCTGTGCCGACCTGCAGGGAATTTTCACAAGTCTGGATTAGGAAGTTGCCCACATGTCTGGAAAAGAGATTACTCCACTCTCTTGGTGATGTCGATATAAATCTGCAAAACCGAATTTGAATATTAGGTTTGGAAATATGACTCAGCTGTGCAGACTGAGAATTGCTAACAAAAAGAACTTTTTAAATCTATCTGGCCAACTTGCTAATCCTGCTTTGTGAAAAAAACCCTCTGGATTTAGACTCATACACACACAAAACTTTGATGTGTTCAATCCCATCAGAAAAGCGCTCACCAACAGTCATGTGTTACTCGAGCACGAACTAAAACCTGCTCGGCTTTTGCGAGTCGAAAAATGTGCGATTTATGCTGACCTACATGGAGGAGCGGATATCACATGGCATTCATCAAGCAAAGAGCTGCAGCTACTAATTAGTGACATTATTAACTGATCTGTTGATTTGTTCTAATTAACACGTTTGATGTTTAGTCAATTAAGTCAGGAGATCGTGGAAAATGAGACCTAGATGATGTTTAAAAATCCAGGAAGAGATCAGAGGAACTGGAGTTTGACGTTGAGTTTCTGAACGTGTAAAGACCATCAGTTAACAAAGCTGCTACGCATGCTGCTAACACCTCTCCGCCAGCTGCATACTGTTCAAACAAACACCGCTGCACGTCTGTCTGTGCATTCCAACAATGCTCAACAGATGCAGCAGGTTGTAGTAGGTGCTCAAGTGAATCATGGCGCAGAATACAGTGCGGGTGATGACAGGAGAAAACCGGCTTCTACTTAGTCTGCAGCACATATAGTCCAAGTCAGACGGTGGGGCACACGCCGTCCCTGCCTGTATCAGCACTGCTAAGCATTAGAATATGAGACGCAGTAATCAACAAACTCAAGGGAAACCAGCTTCCCCTGCAGGCTCATTGCGGTGCAGAGTTGTTTCGGCTTTATTATCAGGTAGAAAAGGCTCTTTGTGTCGAGTTACAGTGCAGTTTGTGATTCATTATGGCTCAGAGTAGCCTCTGTGATCAAACACGGCTGGTACTACCAGGCCTCAACGAAATGCTCACTGGAAATTCCTTCAATCCCCCATGCCACATGCATCTGTTAACTCTGCGGTTCTTCTATTATTCCTAGCCATCTGTCTGTCCACATTTTTGTGCATCATTTCCGAGGGTGAGCTGGAAGGTTGAACACGAGAGCGATACAGAACATTAAAGAAAATAAAAACAAACAAAAGAAATGCATGATTGGAAATAGAGTTTGTATGCAAGTGTTTGTGTGCAGTGCTAATCAATACATCCATCACTGATTCATCGGCCTGGTTGGTATGTCATTGACCTACTGCGCTGGATGCAGAGCGCTGATTGGGTAATTGCTCTCTTGCTCAGGATTTCCCCTTAGAAAGCTGGGAACCCTGCTGAATCATCAAACCGACACTTACAGCACATACACTCACACACACACACAAAGACTTTTTGTCGAGCTGCATCCTGTTGTGTTAGCCAATCAGAGTCCACATAATTGACGCCGCAGGGTTTCTGATTGGGCGGGAGATGTTGACGGCTCGGGAGTGGTGTGTTTGTGTGTTGCTCGTTGGCCGGTGTTTGTGGTGGTTATGCAATTTTTTTGTTGATTTGCCTCGGCTATGTAAACTGTTAATACACAGGTGCACACAACACACGGAAATCACCCACTGAAAATATGGCAGGGTTTCAGTAAAGGCTGCAAGATGGAATCGAGAGACTGCGAGGACTGAAAGACATTATCTTTACAGAGAGGTAGATGGAGGGATGAATGGAGGAAGAGGTGGAGGAGGAGGAGGAAGAGGAGGAGGAGAGGGACAGAGAAAAACTGCAAGCGCATTCTGTTCAGGGTGAGTGGCAGGTCAGTTATTCTGCAACACTTGTGAGTGTGTGTCATGCAAAGGCAAATTTGTGGGTGTAAGCAGAAGTGTGTTTAGGTATTTGTATGTCTGCAGGTTTGTGCGCTTGAGAGTGAGGGTGTGCGTTTGTGTGGCCAAAATTTGGATTAGAAACTCAAGTAGTTTAAAGTTCAGGAGTTTATGTTGGATAACCCGTGGATGACGGCAAACACCAACGCACACAACCACCTACAACCGCGTACAACTGACACGAATCCTAAAACATCAGACTGCATAAGAACGTCTAGTGAAAGTGGACTCGGATACATTAGCTGCTTCATACTCGCAGTGTTTGGAAGTGGGCCCAAACCGCAGGCTATGCCACTATCACATTTAACGGGACAGGAACATCATTACAAAATTTAAGCTGCATTCGTTTTCAAATAAGACACAGTGTGAAACAGGCTGGTAACCAGAGGGACAGACTCCAAACTCCAACAGGTGGCACTGCCACGAACGGGACCAAGTCCAGAACAGTCTTCTCCTTAAGTCTGAGTAAAGTACTCAACATGCACCTGTAGTAACCTGCAGATAAGCAAGAGTGTCACTCAAAGAATGTGAAGCAGAATATATGTAACAAAATCACCTTAGAAGGCGACATGGTGTTGTAGCAAAGAGTTGTTCACATCCAGCAGTTATGGAGCAACATCATCATTCATTATAAGTCATGTTTCTGGCCAATTGATAAAGTTTTTAAAAACTGCAACTCGTGAGGGAAATAAAACTCCTCAGGCTGCTAAATGCTCCACTGTGTTCACCAGCTAGTCATTAACAATGTGCCTGCCGATTGGTGCTGAGCAGGTAGTGTACAGTTTTTTTCCCCCCAATGGAGACAGCTGCATGCCGCAGCCCAAAATAACACCAAACGGTGAGCTCAAACTTGCTCAGATCCAGGAGATAATTCTCTGAAGGTTTGCACGTCTTCAGTGTGTCACTTGATACATTACTACTGTAAAAAATATTGACGATAGCCGTTTTAAAAAGGAAACCTCGTGTCTCCGTCGAGGATGCCAATTCATACAGATGCCGGGATTCATTTCCCCATTACGTCTAGCACAATGTGGAATCTGTATCAAAAGAAGAGCATGTGGAGAAAACAAAGACTGTCAGCTATTAATTATGGGCTTTTATTGGCCCCCATCTTTAACCATGTTACTGCACAATTTAATCAGATGCAACTGTGCTATTGCCATCTGGAGTAAAGGAGCATCAAAACAGAACAGTATTGAGCCGTCTCTCTGGCACCAACATGACAGCTATCCACCAATGAAAAATGATTCCTCTCCAAGTAAAAAGGCATCCTGGTATGGAAGTGTAACAGAGCTGCCAGAGCTGTTTTCAGCACTTTATGTCCCTGATTTGCTCAGCTGTTCCCGTCATTTTGGCTGCTCAACTGTATCCATCTGTAAGACTATTATAGATGTATAGAATAAAACTAGTGCTACAGCGTACAAAAGGACCTTCAGAGCAGATAATGCTGAGATCCCACTTTGCAGTCAGAGTGACAGCAAAGCATTACAAGAGAAAAGAAAGAAAGTGCACTCACAACACAAGCCCGCGCTAGTATACATCTATAAGTGTCGACCTAAATGCTGATGTTGAAGCCGATAAAGATGGTGGATAAAACTCAGAAATCCAAACCAGAGCTTCATAACGAATCAT
This sequence comes from Nibea albiflora, assembly GCA_014281875.1. Taxonomy (NCBI): domain Eukaryota; kingdom Metazoa; phylum Chordata; class Actinopteri; family Sciaenidae; genus Nibea; species Nibea albiflora. The sequence goes on from CM024809.1 coordinate 11,831,764, forward strand.
GTAAAGACTGCTCCCTGGCACGATCTGTGCCAATGAAGTGCCAAAGAAAATCATTGTCACCTCCGCTGTTTGCCAATTCAATTTACCTCCCAGAAAATTTAATCCCCAAGCTGTGCAGTCGTGCGGGCTTTCCAAAGAGAGGAAACAAAATTACAAAACCTCAGCAAGGAGTGGGAGATTGGCTGCTGCAGATATAACACAACACTGTTACAGGATTGCTAGGGAAACTTTCAGAGCTTGTTACCGCCGCCAAGGAGGTTATGTTTCCATCTCGTTTGTTTGTCTGTCTGCAGGATTACGAAAAGAAATACCATTTTCATGAAACTCGGCGGAACCGATTTTGTCGTGCATGTGCGAAATTTAAGAGAAAGGCGTTCTTTCGTGACTCAACAAACGAGAAAACAGCAGCCACCTCAAACACCAATAAAGAAACGACACACCTTGGCAGAGGTCTGCGATCCCCGACTGCCTCCAAGATGGAAAAACTTAATTTGATAGCCTCTTGCATTGTAAGATTTTGTACAGATGGTCATACAAGTTTTTGGAATCTTATTTTAGCTTCATGATGATAACTGCCGTTATAGTGCCCATTTTAATACCAGAAATCAACCCATGACTACGGAAAAAAGAACAGAAATCCAACAGAGCTTAACTACTCAACTGCACTTTTACATCACATTTCACTACAAAAATCACCAACAAGGAGGGCAAAGATGTAAAATTCTTCTCTACTCACGAGCAGACAAGAGCGAGGCCTACTTAATGCCTTTGTTCACCACTTGAGATGTTCTTGTCCAGGTGTTCATGGTTCACCAACTCACGGCCTGTGGTAAATCAGGGTCAGCCTTCTTCTTGCAGTCTTATTTCTACACATTAGAGGAATGAGTACTTCAAAGGAATCCCAGGTAATATTGGTTTTTAACTTTTATTTTGTGACTTTTTAAACTTTGGTTTTTAACAAAGTTCATTAAAGGAAGGGTTGCTTATCTCTGTGAAGTAGATGCAGTGTGGCAGCCAAACTTCAAAGTCTCCACAGTTATTATTGTTGTATTTTTCCTCCAAATAACCAAGTGGCTTGCTTCCTCTGAAGTGTTGCCATGTCAAAAGATTATAGATACTTTTGGGAACTTCTTACTTAAGGTGCTGCAGTCAGACGTACTCTGCTACAATTTCACTCAGCTCTGATGTCTCACAAAGTCAATTTCCTGGTCCCAAGGAGCAAATGCAGATTGCTGAAGAAAATCACCATAACTGGAGTTTTTATGGTCTTCATGCACAAGCTGTGAAATGTGCATCAGTGAGACAAAAACAAGGTCTTTATATAAGCATTTAAATGCTAAACCGAGGCAGAGGTGGAAGTTTTCCAAAGGTGTAAAAAAAAAACAATCCAAACAAAAACATTTAAAAATCTTACTGTGCAATGTTCCAGGAATAGAAACAATTATCAAAATCTTCCAAATAGGATGCATTCCAAGCGGATTTAGCAAGAGAGGGTCGTGCATACAGATGCAAATACACACACACTTCCTCCCCCCCCCTCGCTCACAACACAACATGGAGGAATTAGTTGAGTGGAATATTTCTGAAGAACAGTATTATTTTGGAGCCCCGCTGTGAGGAGACTGCAGTCCTTTCATTTTAAAGACAACATACTTATTCAGATCCTCTCTCTTCATTTCCCTTCTTCCACTCTTACTATTTACCTCAGGGGTTCTGTGGGATTTCTCCATCAGTAGCCCATATCTATGTGCTGGAAAACAAAAACAGATGGCGGTACAGATTGAAAAAGAACGACAGATCAGGCACCTAATGACTGACATTTTCAGCTTTCCTTTTTTTCCAGCACGCTACACGTTGTTTAAAGAGCTATGGACTGTCACTAAAACACGACTACGACTCGGGAAATGTGAGAACGATGTTTCCATTTGCCCCTGTGAGAGCTGACATCAACTGTGTCATTATGTATATGCTGGCCATTTCTTTCTATAAAAAACAAACTATAGGCACATACATTGTGTTCCATCATGGTGATTTCAACCTCAAAGAAATCCAGTACTGGTTGAGAAATCTACTCAAACTGTTAAGAAAACAGAGTTGGCATTGAATATGTGCTCAGGTTTGTTTACTTCTTCTCTCAGCAGCTACTCCCTGAATGATTTCGCCAATTTTAGGTTTAAATCGATTTTAGCACAATTCAGGTAAAGTTGTTTGTGTTCATACAACGATCAACATCGGAAAGAAGTGTAATTTCTGTTTTTTCCTGAAACTTCTGTATCATACTGACACTAATATGGAACACTTTCAAAGCAATAGCTTGCCATGCTGCTGAGGGAGAACTATTAACTACGGCAAAGCTCTTCATTATCGCACAATTAACTCTTGCTTTTAATTTTTGACCTCTGATAATGAGTTTAATGTCTCAATAAAACATTTTAGACCATTGTGAGGGCCAAATCGTGCCGATAAAAGTTCAAAGTCGGGTAATATGTCCCCAGCCAATCCTTTACAGCTTAACTATTGTCCTCTTGACCAACCCCCTCTTCCCTCCTCCTCTCACTGACGTTAACACCTCATCACCTTTCACTCCCGCCCTTCAGCCACGCGTTCCTCTCTGCTTCCTTCTTCTCCCTGCCATCATGATGGCAAAGCCTTACAAACTCATTTTTAACACAGCTCTCCCTTTCCCTAATCAAATCCACTCTTCCCTCCCTCATCCCTCTCTCTGACAGTGATGGATGGCGGCCTTCACCCGTTTATCGCCATTACATATTTCTCTGCCCATCCGCTTAACGACACACATTCATACACACTGACTCTTCATCCTTCTTTCTCTCCATCTTCCTCAAACTCTTGCTCCTTCTTTTACGCTCATCCGCAGCTTCGCGGCTTCTGTTTTTCCTCCAATCTAACACCCCTCCTTCCACCATCTTGTGCACTCTTCTCCCATTTTCTTGTTTTTTTTTTTGTCTCTCCCCCTCGCGCTTAGCCTTTTTCCGTGTCCGTCATTTGCTGTCCGTTTTCATACCCAGTGCAGATACCACTCTTCCCTGAGCTTCTTATACACTTTGGATGACTAAAGAGGACAATACGACAAAGGGATGACAGAGGAGTGATAGTATCAAAAGGATGAGTGGGCTTACAGTACACACGACTGCCGCACGAAGAGGCTATGTGGGCGTTCTTTTGTTCCTTGCCTAGAGAGAGAGATTGTGTGTGTGTGTGTGTGTGTGTGTTGGCCTCCCTGTAATTATGATTGTGTGGTATGCTCGCAGTAGTTTCTGTATGCAAGAACTCTCACCTAATATCAGAAGGTCTGGATTATGAGTATGAGGGCATGCAAAGAATCCTCAGTATGACTGAAATCGTTTCCGTGAATGTGTTTGAAAGCCCGCCTCCATATAGAAAGTGCATGTATATGATAATCGAATGACGTCAGGTTCCAGTCAAGTTCAAGTCCACCTTCAACCTTCCGTACTTAGTAGTCAAATATTAACTTCTTCCTGCGGCAGCGACTGAAGCTTTGTGGTGTACTTACACACACTCCAATCTGATCTGTGGATTACTGCGCGTTTGAGAGCTAATAAAAATCCCCTTGTTTCTAAACACTGCAGCATCCCCTAAGATGATTTAAGTCAATTATAGGCTAATGGCATTTGTGCGCTCCAGAGTGGATGCACCAACATCAACGCCGATATGTAGATTTGGATATATACTGTACATGCAAACACACACACACAGTTTCTTAGCATTATTAATTGTGGTTAGCGTGTAAGAGGGTCTGACATTTCTGACAGTCCAGAGAGACTTAAAGGGAATTAAGCCTTCAAGGGCAGTGGGTCTTACGGTATTTCCAAGACGACACATTAGAGTTGAAGCTTCTCCTAAATCGTGTTGGTTTGGGTTGAGGTTAAAAGTATCGCCACAAAAAGAAAAGAAGTTAATGGAAATTCATGGTTGTAAAGCTATTAGCGGCGTCATATTTCGCTGGGTTTGGAGCTGTAGCCTCCTGGGGTTGAGGTGGGTGTTTAAACAGAAACTTTTGGAAGGTAGGGTGAGGTTGGGTTCGGTTGGGTTCGGCCTCGCAGCCTCTGACGTGTGCTCCAACACTGGGGGTACTGAGTGGTTCCTTCCACAGACGCTTTTAGCTCATGTACTCGCTCACTTCTGTGCAGCCGTTTCTGCTCTCTCAAACCGCCTGTTTCTAGCTCTCCGGAGGGTTGAGGGTTCACGCAGGGTAGCGTTAGCAAGAGGTTTCCCAAAATAGAGGGAGCGAAAGCAAAACAAAAAACAAAAACAGCGAGCCGTGGACACTTGTAAGGTACACATCCCTTGGAGCGCGCGCACACACACACACACTCTCAGAACACAAACTAGCTAAATGCATATGTACATTCATCTGAAGTGTTTTTCTGCACAAACACACATTTCATCTGTTCTTTGTCTGATCTCTTGTTGTCTTTCCGTCCTCTCCTCCTGTGAGATTTATCTCTCTATCATCCATTTTTCATTGAATGCCTCCCCCTTTCTTCTTTCATTCCCAGGAAAGTATCAGGCACCGTTGTGCGAAAAGGCTTTTGGCCTTATTGCTATACTGTGATGCCTGCTGCTTTCTGTGTTTGTGTGCCTGTGTTTGAGGGAGAGAGCGAGCAGAAGTGTGTGTGCAAACTCACATCTGTGTGTTCCTTTCTTATTGCAAATTCAGCAGCAAACTCTTAAGAGCAAGTAAAGGCTGTTAAGTGCAGAGAAATGTCACATTAATTCACACACAAGAAGAGACACACACACACACACTGGACGAACATGGCGGAGCGAACATCCTCGACCATATACCTTAAGTGCAGACACTAGCTGACGGTAGAAACTGTGCACACATAGACACATGCACAAAGTCACACATACTGTACAGCAGCTGGGTGCTACATCAGTGCAATGTATAAGATAAGACTTTATTGATCTCCAAATGGGAAACTGAAGTGCTGCTGCGGCACAAGAAAACAGAGGAAGGTAAAGATGAGTGTGCAAGGTGAAACTTTTCATGAATGCCATTATGTGCACGGTTTATGACCGCCGCTCGTCCATAACTGAAATTTGAAATAGTGACTTGTCATTTAGTTATGAAGTGGCGACATATTGTGTTATAGGTAATCTGATATGTCTCATCCAATATCTGTCCCAGAAACTAGACTACACTAATCTCATCTCAAGTGTGAGGATTTGAGATTGTCTTCTGTTTAGGTCATAAACTGAATCTCTTTAGTGTGACAAACCAAGGACGAGCAATTGCAGTTTTCTTTTTTTTGACCTTTTATAAGTTAAAGATTAATGAGGAAAAAACAACACAATCAATAATGTGTTATATTATGCCTTATTTCTTATATTAGGGAACTAGTATATATCTCCGTCTGCCTTGGAGTTTGAAACGTTGTCACATTGATAAAGACTGATAAAGACTGATGGAAGAGGTTTTTTTTTTTTTAAATATTTAATGTTGGTACCACCAGCTCTAGACACATGTCACATCCTCTTATATGTATCTGCGTAAAGAAGACAGTTGTAACACACACACAGTGACTCACATTTGATTTTCGCCACAGATCTATGTTTGTTAGACATTTCCACAATTCTTTATTGGAAACTACTGAGCTAGCGAAGCAGCGTGCAAGTGCATAATGTGTCCAAACAAGTGAATGTACAAACACCGAGCCTCGCAATACAAAGTGACCCCCGTAACAAATAGGCTGCATACCTGTAAAAATCAATTACTGGTATGATTACCACCTTTAAATGGGGAAAGACAAGGAACGAGATAGAAAGACGGAATGGAGGAAGATTCTGAGAGAGAGAAAGAACGAGCAGGAGGAGGAGTGTAAACGAATGGGACAGGGTGCTATCCATCTCTCTGGGTCAGATCGATCACCGAGCAGACGGATCGTTTACACCCAACTTGTGTGTGTGTGTGTGAGTGTGTGTGTGTGTGTGTCAGAAAGCTTCAATACTGCACTGCTCTAGTTGCAAATGAGATCTGCTCCCTAATAGAAGAAGAGCGAGATATGAAGGGGAGAGGGAGATGCAGAGGAAAGATTTCAGCGAGATAGAAAGTGGTAGGAAGAAGTAAAAGAGAAAAATGGAAGCATGGTGGTGGTGGTGGGGGGTCAAGAAACGAAGCAGATGGGGAGGAAGGGTGGGTGAGAAAGTTAGATAAATGAGAGGGGGGAGTGAGGGGAGGAAGAGCAAGGGAGGGAGTGCGAGACGGGCAGAGGATTGGACAAAGTAGTGTGTGCGGCACGTACGATCTGAAGACGTGTGCGCGCATATGTGTGCATAGTTTGTGACTCAAAGTAGGAGCAGGAGAGCCAAGGAGACATGGAGGGCAGCAGAGTCAGCAAGCGATAGAGAGACAAGACAAAAAGACACAGGCAGAGAGGGGGGCGGGGGGGAGAAGGTGGAGAGGTAGAGCTGTGACTGATAACATTGTCGTACTCAGGTTGCCTCAAGGGCAGACAAGATGGAGAGAAAGAAAGAGAGGGAATGAGATACAAAGAAAGAAAATGCAGAAATTTACAGAGCAGCCAGAGGCGGAAAGGGTTATAAGATGGAAGGTGAGCAAAGATGGAGAGACAGGATAGAAAAAGAGAGGAGGAGCGCTGCGGTGCAAGATAAATGGTGGAGGATGGATGGCAAGAAAACAAAGAACAATCTCTAATAATAGAGTCAGGGGAAGAAGAGGAGCGGTAGGTAAGAGAGCAGTGGGGGAGAGGGCGAAGGTGTGAGTGGAGATGGCACAAGGAGAAATATGTGAAGGCTTTCACCGGGAGAAGCAGAAGGAGGGGGTAAAAATTTAAGCACGAGCATTAAAAAATGAGACAGAGCCGAGGAGTTAAAAGCGAGAAAGCACATGCGAGAGAGCCCGGCGCAGAGGGGGGAGCAGGGGAGGGGAAAAGACGCAGGAAATTGGGAGATGAAGGAAAGATAAAGGTCAAACGAAGGAGTGGAGAGAGACAGTCCGCACGACGGGAGAGTGCGGGAGCGTATTGACATTCAACGCGCCGCCGGCAAAGTAAGCTGTCTGCGGGGAAAGCATTAGCAAAGCACGGGGGTAAGCCGGTGGAGCCGGGAGGTGCCCCGCTCGTTCTACAACCCCTTATGTCCGGGATTCTCAGGGTCCGCCGCGGAGTAGGCACATTTTTAAGTGGTGTTTCACTTTTGCCGGAGCATTTCCACATCTTAGTATGCACGCCTCCACAGCAGCTCAGGAGCAGTCGACTTCCAACGTCGACTGCCCTGGGGACTGGCTGTCACTGCAGGCATTCGTGACTTTGTCCCCCCCCCCCCACCATCTCCTGCCTGTGAGCAATATTTTTTTTCATTTTTTGAAAGTGATGACACTAGACATAAGGAAATAACTATCTGTGGTACCATTGCTAAGCTCGAGTGTGGGGAGTTATATTTTTAGGTTCCGGTTTGAAAAAGGTACTGCAGCTCCTGGCAGTCATTACAACTCCCCGGGGCACCTAAGAGCCACTCGAGTATTTAGAGTTAAGTAGCAAAAAGCAAAAGATGTCAACAAAAGCAGCGTTTTACAACGCTTGAGTCATTGCAGCATATTAAAGGTCTTATGAACGGGCACACAATTGTCTCTTTAACTAATCGCCCATTGGTTTAACGTTCCGCCCAAATATTCACTTGCAAAAGGAAATTCCTGACATTAAGGAAGTAATGGCACCCTTTGATTGCAACCGTAACTAATCCATATGTAATCTAGCCCCATCATTTAAGAGAGACGCCGCTTATTTCCTTCCTTCTTTTTGCTTTACAGTGAGAACATTTAGGAACCTGAGATGAAACACCATTTCACGCACTAGGTTTCGTTACCCTTTCATAAAATGGAACACTATAGCCTGTCTAATATAGCTAAGAGTGCTCACATATTGGTAGTAGACCAAAGTGAACCATGTAGTAGGGGAGGAGAATGCAAAACACTGCTGGAACCACCCCCCCTCTCCTCGTGCTTTGATATTGACACTGCTTCAGTATCTGAGCTAAATGGTAAACCCTCGACTACTTTCATGCAGAAAGAGCAAAGCTAGCACCTAATGGAAAGTATTGAGCCAGCAATTTGCGTCAAACCTGTAAAGTCAGCATGATGTACGGTTACGTCTGGTCGTTACTCAAAGTATTAGGTTGCATACATTATATATCACGATATAATCACCGTGCTCAAGGCACTACTCCACTCCACAAGTTTCCAGGTTACTCCGTAAAAATAAAATAAAAAATACACCCATCCTTCTCCAGCGATGTTCTCTGTGTTTGCATGTCCCTGACTCACCGTCTCATCCTCTGTCTCCTCTCCCTAGTCACCACGGCTGTGACTGTTATCAACACTCCCTGTCACTCTCTCTGTATCTAGGTTACAGTTGCTATGACAACTATTATGCATGCCAATCAGAGGCGGTGACTCATCTCTATACCTTATTATCACATAGCTGTATTTCGGGATGTCTGTGCACAAAGCGTGTGTCTGCGGGGAGATTTTCTGCATGTCTGAGATTACAAAGAGAGCCTTGTGTGTGTTATACTTGCCTGAGCCTAGTGAGACCTACATTGTGCTTGACTTGAGTCTTGCTGTAGAAATCAAGGCACATAGGCTGGTGACCCAATTTGATTCCCTGACCCACGGTTCTTAAGAAGAACAGGTCCGATGATATAACACTCGACTAATCCGTCTTACAGGTTTCTAGGTAACTGTTACTATGGGGACTGGCTGTGTTCGGTCTTTTGGGATGTTGTTGCTAGGCAATAAGATGTAATGGTACGGGAATGTGTGTTTCCTTTCCAAGTATGTATGAAAGTTGCTGTTGTCGGGCATCAACCATTTCACATTATGGATTTTTTTATGCTATGAGGCACCAAGTGGGCATTCGCACTGAGTGGTACTCATTTAAGAGAAGGCCTTGGCCCACACAAGTGTGCATGTGCGCATAGCAGACTTGTTTCAGCTCTGTCTAGTCAGAGTAGGTGGAAGACAGGAAATCAGACACAGAAAAACATTTCAGATCTAACCAATGTCTGACCAGCGAAACAGTCTAAAAACCCGTTTTGTTCTCTTTTCTCCACGTTCTCTCTCTCTCCAGGTCTGTGGATCGCCAGGCGTTCTACCATGCCTGTCCCCCCACCCCTCAATCCCCGCAGACAAAAACACCTGCCCCACACACACCTCCACCCTGAACAAAGGGCAGAACGCTCCACCGCCCCTTCCCTCTTCCCTCCATCCATCCTCTCTCCTTCTCTTCTCCCCCCTCTCCTCGTCTCATCTTTGTCCTCCTCATCCCACCTCGTCCACTGCGCCTGCCCCAGGACTACGAAAAGAACCCTTCCTGACTCTGTCCCTTTCCCGGTGTTTCACTGGCTGACTCTGGTCACATGCTGCCTGCTGCCTTCTCTAATCGGAGCGGGGGAGACGTGGGGCGTGGTCTCGGCCTGTCCCTTCCACTGCGTGTGTCGAAACCTTTCAGAGTCGCTCAGCACGCTCTGCGCCGACAAGGGCCTCCTGTTTGTCCCCCCGCATGTTGACCGCCGCACTGTCGAGCTGCGACTGGCTGACAACTTCATCACAGAAGTGGGCGGGAATGACTTTGTCAACATGACTGGTCTGGTAGATCTGACTCTGTCGAGGAACACCATCCACTCGATCCGACCAATGGCTTTTGCTGACCTGGAGAGTTTGCGCTCGTTGCATCTGGATGGTGAGCCAAAACAACTATCTACAACAACTAACTACACTTCTGATAACTTTGGATATTACAATTAGACCATTTGCATGTATCAAGTCCATGGAAACACTGAATTAAAACCTTTAAATGGAATTATTTATATTTGTGTCTAGGTAATCGCTTGACTACACTTGGACCCAGGGACCTCGCAGGTTTGGTCAATTTGCAACACCTGATCGTCAACAACAACCAGCTGGTCAAAGTCTCTGTCCAGGCCTTTGATGACTTCTTGCTCACACTGGAAGACCTCGACATGTCTTACAATAACCTCAGGAGGTAAGCCTTTCTCATCTGTTCTGCTTTGCTAAGTAGAAACGCATTATAATACTCTAGAGTTCACTGTGCTCAGGTCTCAGTCTCAAGTGTGCGCCGCAGACGCACAGCCTGGCTCCCAAAATTTCATGGCACAGTGGAAAGGCTTTTTATGATCACACAGGAGTCAGCAAACACAATGAAGAGAGACCGGCTCAAACTGCTGAGGCTGGAAGGGGAGGACGAAAAGCGCAGAAACTGAAAGCGAATCAATTTTGATGAGGTGCTAATTTCCTTTGACTTCGATTTTGTTAAGATTTGATGAGTGCACGCCTAGACTCCCTCTACGGCCTACGCGTGCACAGCTATAGCTATTCCATATGGATCCTCCTTCCACTCATCTCCATCTAGGACAATGAAGACTTCTGGACTAAATAATAAGTCAGAACAGTAATGATATTCTCTATCAAACCCCTATTCTCGTCATAGTGTCTCGCTGCGTTGATGAATTCGGCAGCTTTTGGCTGTCAGTTCTGATTAAGGTTTTTCATTTGTCTCCTCTACAGGAGCTCTCTGGCCTCTCTCCAACCTCCACCAAGCCATAAGTATGGCTTAGTATAAAGAGTTTTAACGACGCATACATTGGCAACTGCTGTTTGCCCTTTGTCGCAGGTTAAATTACACACGCAAGACTTCAAGACTTGCATCACTGATTCTTTCCCATCAAGGTTAAAAACTGGAAACAAATCATGTCAAATGAGAACTTTGCAGACACGGGAAGAGATTATCCAGGTGGGGAGGCCCACCTGGGTAATTTAATTGGGAAGGAAAGTGAGGAACACCTGGTGTCTCCCTGCAGCTTAGATTTGTTCAAATACTGCTTTCAGCAGAGTTTTAGGGAGCAACTCTGGAACCTCAGCTGATCTCGCGTGGTTAATCTTCTGTGCAGTGCAGTAAAGATGAGAATTGCCGGTCTTTATTCATTAAAACTTTATACCATATAGGCCTATCATCTAGAGACATTTTACAGTTCTTGTAATTTAGCAACTTTTTAATCGCTTCTTGAAGTGACTCTTAATTTGACGACACACAAACGAACGCGTTCTTCTCACCAGTTTACTGGCATGACATGGTGCAGAGTACACGTATACTCCGCCAAACAAACTTTGAGCTAAAGAAAAAAAAAGCACACCTTGAAACAGAACACAGGATGCAAACAGTGTCGATATGACCCTGACTGCTAAAATAAACGCATTACTTCACATATATTCTGTTTTGCTTGTTGTCGGTTGGCAGATTTGACTCACTAATTTGTCCAAAGACAGTTGTTAAGTGACTGTCTGTACAAAAGGAATACCAAATGACAACAGCAATGGGTCGCAGATGGGACTGGTGAAAAAGGAACGGATTGTGAAGGAAAATGAGCATCTGTTGTTGTTGTCTGTCACCGCCATCTCATTAATTACTCTTTGCTTGTTCCCGTTTTCTGCAAAGCAAAGTGCTCAGAACTTGGATGGTAAACTTTAATGGAAAAGCAGCGCACGCATCCCTATACTGTCAGCTAACCATCTGAGTGATGAATCGGCGTTTACAAAGCTAAATGACCAATCTGGCACAAAGTCCAGTAATTCAATGAATCTCACATTCATCGCTAAATATTCCTCTTTTTTTTGTTGCTACAGGGTACCGTGGGAGTCCATTCAGAACATGGCCAGTCTGCACACTCTCAACCTGGACCATAACCTGATAGACCACATAGCCGAAGGAGTGTTTGGAGAGCTGTACAAACTTGCGAGGCTGGATATGACCTCCAACAGGCTCCGAACCCTGCCTCCTGATCCCCTCTTTGCAAGGTAGCTTTTAAGCTTCGTCTTTTATGTTTCTCTAAGAAGTGGCTCAGTGGAAATATTCGCTGGCACCACCATGGATTTTAATAGGAGCACTGAATCACAGGGAGACAATGTCACACATATGCTCATATGTACAGAATGTACTGTGCATACCACTCTAAATTGCTTCATTCTCATTCCACAGTCCATATATGAGGAACAAGACCCTTTGTTATTCTTGTTATTTCCCCTTGCTGCTCTCTTGTCATATAGAAAGGAGGCAGCAGCTTGTCCACACTATGTGGCCAAGAAGGCCAAAGGCGCGAGTGGCAGCAAGGTGAATAAATAAGGACTTTGCAGGTCTCCTATGCCCACTTATTGGCTAGATAAATAGTGGTGGTAGGTAATGAGGGAGGTTTAGAAAAGAAAAATCACACTTGGAGTAGAGGTTCCAACTAAGCTGCAACCAACTCAGAAATAACTAGCTCACAGAGTCATCTATGAAACTGGCTCTGGGGTTGTGCGGTCTGACTTGTCATGGGAATAAACAGAAAATTATATATGTGTTTGAGCTATTATGCGATAGCAGTCACCCATTTCATATACTGTATGTGGCATTGCAGCCCAAGGTTTGCAGGCCATATTCCAGACACCAGCTAAGGAAGTACAATTAACAGGGGTTTGTTTTTGTCCTTAGCGTTTGCAAATGATTCTAAATTTAATTTGCACAGACCAGCTGCAAAACGCTTAGAACAGCGCTACTGCAAAGTATTGCTCCTGGGTTGGTTTGTAATCGCCTGTTGTGGACAATTTTTATGGGTTCTTACATTTTGAGCAGCGAGCTCTTGTAAACCTGCCAAGACTTCACTTTATAGGAAAATGATTTTTGTTCCTTTGAATCACAATCAACAGTTAAATAGCAATAAGGAAACCAAAAATATGAGTGAGGAAAAAGGTGCGCTGATGTAAATTTAAAAGCAAAGGGGAAAAAATGACCTTGACAAGGAAGAAATCAAAAGTTAATAAGATCGCACAATTTGCACTTTAGTGCTCAAACTTCAACAAAGGATGAAGGAAGATACATTCATGAAAGTGGATCAACGTCTATCTTCAAGTCAAATTAATCAAGAATGTAGATTTTTTTTAATTTAACATTAAAGCTTACACATTTCTGCAATTAAACTGATGGTCTTTCTACCGTCTTCTTTAGGTCCCAGACAGGCGCCATAAGTCCCACCCCCTACAACGCTGTCATAAGCTTAAACTTCGGTGGGAACCCGCTGCACTGCAATTGTGAACTGCTATGGTTACGGCGGCTTATCCGTGGAGACGACATGGAGACTTGTGCCACACCGGCTCACCTCGCTGGAAGGTAAACCTCAACTTTTCCGATCGCTGGTTGAATGATGATGTGTTAAGTCGAACTGAATATCACACATCAGTATTTCCCAACCTTGTCTCAAGCCCAATCTGTCCTTCGAATTTTTGCCCTGGCCCTGTTTTAGCACACATCAAATTATGGATCGCACATTTTTTGACACCTTAATTGGATCATCATGTATGCAAGAATAGAACTGGAGCAAAAACCCGTAGGACAGGTAGGCCTTAAGGACTCAGTTGTGATATCGCTGTAGTCATTATTCTGATATCTCAAACCACCTGCCTCCATCTCCCCACCAGACTTTTCCATCCTAACCCTGAAGTCAAAAGTATGGAGTGAAAACAAAGGATTAAGGAGGAAAATGAGCATCTGTTGTTGTCGTCATCTGTCATATCTGTCACCATTAATTACTTTTTACCTAGGCCACTATTCTGCAGTCAAGCATGGGAAATTGTTTAGACTGTGTTACTGAACTTTACCCTTAAATTGATAGAAAGGGGCACATGGATCTTTTGATTAATGAACTACCTTAATCTGCCAACCGTACCTCAGAGGGATAAAGCAAGACAAATGCCTGTACTGTGCCAAAAAGGGGATCTTCCTCTCTCTCTCTCTCTCTCTCTCTCTCTCTCTATGTCCCTCTCTCTCTCTCATTGGCTTCATCTCTCTTCCCTCCCGTTGTCTCTCAGGTATTTCTGGTCAATTCCTGAGGAGGAGTTTACTTGTGAACCACCTCTCATCACCCGTCACACTCATAAGCTGTGGGTGCTGGAGGGCCAGAGGGCCACGCTAAAATGCCGTGCCATTGGCGACCCTGAGCCAGTAATCCACTGGGTTTCACCAGATGACCGCATCATTGCGAATTCATCCCGGACCAGCTCCTTCAGCAATGGGACCTTGGATATCTTAGTAACAGTAGCCCGGGATGACGGGGCGTACACGTGTATCGCAATAAATGCAGCAGGCGAAGCGACGGCCACTGTGGACCTGAAAATAATCCCCCTTCCTCACAGGGGAGGAGCAGGTGGAAACGCAGGGAATAACAACGTGAACGCCAAAAACAACAGGAATGTGACCAATGGGATTTTACGGACAGATCCGGGCTCTTCGGATATCAGCACGGGGAAAAACGGAGGGATTAACAACGGCGCAGGACGTGGAGGAGAAGTGGAGGACGGGAAAAAAGGTGGAGGCGAGGACGACGAGGGCGTCACGAGCAAGGCGCCCGAAGGGGAGACGGCCGACGGCGGGAGCATGGAGGACGAGGAGGGGGACGAGGAGGAGGGAAGGCTGGTTGGAGTACAAGGAGTAACATCAACTTCAGCTCAGGTCCGATGGGATTTGGGCCGCTTGTCTACAGCTTACGTTGTCTGGATGTATCAGATACAGTACAACTGCACCGCCGACGAGACACTCATCTACAGGTCAGTTCAACTTCTGTTATGTAATACACACTACTCGCTGTTACAAACAACTGGAAGTCAATGTGAAATGTTAGTTTTGGAGCAGCTTAGATATTTGCCAAAAGCTCTCCGTTATCTTCTTGCAGTATCAGCTCCTCTACATGCAGCCACAAATCATTTTTCTGACTGTCAGTGTCTTCCTGACTCAAGAAAGGTGCACATCCTGTTTTCATGCAAAACCCCTTAAATATTTATCCATTACAGCATGACACTTCAGTAGTGCAACTGTTCACCTTGTACATCGACGGGTGGAGAGCTCAAGGGAAGGATGAATGGGGAGACAGATGAAGGGATAGAGGGGCGAAGGTAGTTAATAATTCATCTCCATCACTGGATGACACTAAAACCCAACAGGTGGATAGTCAGTGCATATGGATGAGAGGGAATGGGAAGACGAGTGGATGAATGTCGAGGGAATAAAAAGAGGATTTTGAGGGAGGGGAGCGTTCAAAAGTGTTTGACACAGTGCCTTCGAAGTTAAAAACATCTAGAGGCAAGTAAATAAATTTTGGACTTGATGTTGGCAAGATATATCAGTATTAATGGACACGGGGTGTCATTTTTGTATTTAATGAGACATTTCCACATACTTTATTCACCACTTGCTAGGGGGAAGAAAAGCAACCAAATGTTTAACGAAGTTGAGGTTCGGCGCCGAAGTTTAGGCAGTATTTTTGGGAAAAACTTGAGGCGAGCCTTTGCAAATCTGCCAATCTTTTCTATCAATCTCACCGTTTTGAACTAGTTTGTATACAGTAGCTGTGGGCCTAGCAAAAAGGAGAAGGAGTACAACTGTAGACACCAGTAACAGTCAAAGAGAACCGAGAAGAAGAAGAATTAGAAACAAAATCAAAGCAAAGAGTTTCACAAACACAAGCCTTTTTGTTTTACATGAAAAATCACGGCTCACAAACTCTACACAAACTGTGTTAGCTTGAAAGGTAATTGCTCAAACGTAGAGAGAGGTAGTAAGTCTGAGATAAGTCAGTGTGGATTGGACTCTAGCTACTCGAGCTACTAATATTTATAGTTTTGTTGTGTGTACATCAAGAAGATTCAAGTATTCTGAATATAATAACACGTTTGTTTTTTATAAAATATCAAAATCTTTTGTGTGCAGACGAAAAGGTTGTTTTGTTGTTTGGTGCACATGCACAATATCAAGTTCACCGCCACAATATTTACAACCACAGTCTGGTGAAACATTTGCGTGTGTGGTTGTTGCTCGAGCAAAACAGTGGCTTAAGCAGTGAGCGGAAGAAATAAGAGAAGGCGAGAGGAGATTGGGGAGGGACTGGTATTATTTGTGTTTATTTTTTGATTTGGCTCTGCACTGATGCCGTGATTGAATGCAGTCTCCCCTCAGATAAGATAGTATTAAGCTGTAAGTGCTATTGAGAAGGTGTGAAGGGAGTTAACCATATGACAGGAAGAGGACAGGGAAGACAGACAGCTGGAAAGATGATTGGAAATGTGAAAAACTGTGTGCGGGTATGAGCACAAGGATTGAGGTAAAGTAAGTAAGATGGCAGCCGAGGGTGAATGAAAAAGAAAAAAAAAAGACTTAGAGGGAGGAGAATCTAATAGTTTGAGCGATGGAAGGAGCCAGAAGGGAAGAGCGGCTGAATTTTTAGGTAGGAATGGCACCTCAGAGATTTTAGGAGGGATTGAGGGAAAAGGAGGAGATGGGCGCCATAGATATCACCTTGGGAGTGATTGAGATGAAAGAAGGATGGGTGAAAGGAGAGAGAGTGACAGAAAATAAGGGGAGGAAGGGAGAGGCGTGGGCCCAAATGGTCCTCAAGGAAAAAGCAAGGGTGGAAAGACGTAGGGAAGGTATTTGAATCTATCATGCCATCGTGGAAATAGAGTAAGAAAACAGAAATATATCTATGTATAGAAGTCGGAAGGAGATGGAGAGAAAGTTGGGAGGAAGTGAAAAAGGAAATTTGGGGTAAAAAGAAAGATTTGGTTTTGTAAGAGAGAGGACACCCCCCCCCCAAAAAAACAAAACAAAGAAAGGAATAATGTCACAAGGAAAGAAGGAAACTAAGAGTTGTAGAAAGCGGTGTGGTGAAAGCCCTCCGGCAAAGCCCTGTGCTGCAGAGAAGCGCTGGGTAGATGAAAAGGCAGAGGCGAAAAGGTGTCCCATTGAAATGCCACATCAAAGCAGAGTGCAGATTCTGCACAGTCCCGTGACACAATTGTGGCAATTACACATGGAGAACTAATTACATGATTGAATTGAATGAACCGAATGAGATCTTCGCTCCCTCGCTGATCAGCTGCGTTAATTCCTCTATGGAAAATACACTAATAATATGGCAGCTGGCTTGCTACTTATTGTTATCGAGTAAAGGTGTATTACCTCCAGATACAAACTGGGAGTTGAAACAGCACCTTTGACGAATTTACGACAGACATTGAACAAAAAGGTGATAAAGGTAGTATTAATTACACGTCTGTTGTATTGGATTGCAAATCCCAGTAGCCCTGACTGAATTTGTGCCTCGAAAAACGAAAGGGTAACATGGGCAAAATGTGAGTCTCTGAGGGAACAAACGTTAAAGAACTGCTGTAAGGGTAGCATCAGTGAAGGTGAAGGCTCAGCTGTGCAGCTTGAGACAAAAAAATGCTGATAGACACAAAGAGACTCGCACAGAAGCAAAATAGAGGCGAGATAAGCAAGGGGGACTGAGTCGAGGCGACCGCCATCACAGGACAGATGCTGAAATCCAGCGAGGAGGGAGTAAGCGATTTCAGGTTTGACAAACTCCAAACAAATCGCACTGCCAACAAAACAAAGGGAGCGATACCTGTCTCAAAGGAGACGTAGAGATGTAGTGGCTATCTTAAACGTGGAATTGAGATACAAACTCTGAACCGACCTGGAAGAGTGAAGGAGGAGGCTGAAAGAGGAGACATGAAGTCTGAAGGGCTTTGAGGGAGGAAGCAGGGAAATCAGTCTCGAAGGACAGATAAAGAGGAAATGGAAGGGGGCAGCATTTGAAAGGAAGCGTACCCACAATGCAGCCAGTATAGATTTCTATCACGCTATCAGCGTGCCAGAGCTAACCGCAATAACACACCAGCTAGCTGTGAAGAGGAGTCAGCCAAAGGGAGCCTGGCTTCTAAATTCAAAAGGGGAGTATAGACGAGTGAGATTTCATGCTTCCCTATCAGGGATTTGTGTTCATATTTTGTTGTTGTTGCTGTTTGTGCTTTGTCGGGTGGAGAAAAAACTCAACCCAGCTGAAGAAGAAGAGGGAGACAGACAGACGGAAAGGAAACTCAGAGGATTTAAGAATGGAAGGCAGGAGATGATGAGGGGAAAAAAAAAAGCTAGCTAGGTGTAGGTATACGCTGTATATATAGATTACAGAACAGCGGATCACATCGTGTAGCTGTGATTTGCTGCCAGATTCAAATCAACTTTATAAAAAGGTCAGCCGCACGTTGACAACACCAGCCTCCGTTTTAGTATGCAGTGCCCACATCTGATGGCTTCTGTGACAGTCCCAGGTGGGATGTTGTCCATGTGACATCCGCTGGGCACTGCTCACCACCCCACATCACCCTCAGCTCCCCTGACACTGTCACCCCAGCATCCTTCCTGGAGCTCGGCCACTACAGTGCCACACTTTGATTTGAACGTGAGAAAATGTCCAAGACCCCTAGCAATTGAATGACCAAGGATTTCCCAAGGCTTCTGGTTGAATGTGAGCAATTCCCAAATTGGCGTGCCTTTCTATGCCCACGCGGGTACACAGCCTACCTGAAGGACAAAGAACAGGAGAAAGAATGTCCCTCCATGTTAATGAGGCAGCATTTGTAAAGCGTCCTCTGTGCTGCCATCTGTTCGGAAAATTCTGTGCATTTTCAGTTTTGTACAACAGTTCCTCCGTTACAGGGCCGTGCATGAAGGCCTGGGCAGCTGGAGACCAGCACAGATCATACTCATACACAATCCAGAATGAAGCCGGGCTTTTGTTCATGTCGCATCCTGTGGAAGTTAGGACCTAGGGACCTTATTGGAAATGTTTCATTGTACAATACAGACATTGACTCCAGCCTTTGTGTGCATGCTGAAACTAGAGATACATTATTCAATATGGCTCAGTTATATAAGATGCAGCATTGTTGCCTTCTATTGTGCTGCTGATGGTAGATGTACAGTTTCGTTTTTGTGCTTGGAGTTTTCAATACTTTGACTTGCTACATAAGGAATGCCAGAGGGGGCATTTGTATGACACTTGTATATGTCAGAGCCAAAAGTTTCTTATTAGGCTCAATAGTCTTCTGTGTGTGTGTGTGTGTGCAGGCAGGAGTATAAGG
Organism: Nibea albiflora; assembly: GCA_014281875.1. NCBI lineage: Eukaryota > Metazoa > Chordata > Actinopteri > Sciaenidae > Nibea > Nibea albiflora. The sequence goes on from CM024809.1 coordinate 11,850,797, forward strand.
ACTTTGACAATTTTCACAATTTCGCTCAAGTCACAACAGGATCAACGTTCCTGCTGGGCACTCAAAGTGCCAAGTTTGACAACGAATTTAATGGGAACAGAAATGATCACAGGGACAGAAAGAGGAGGGGGTGGGAGATAGAATCCCGCAGAGTTTAAGAAATAATGAGAATAAAGAAAGAGTTTTTGAAAAAAGGAAAAAAGGGGGGGGGGTCTCACGGTAAAAAGGACAGGGTGAAAGTTTGACAGCCATAGGAAAGGTGCACGCTGAGACACAGACAGATTTGAACGGGGGTAATGAGTCACCAAAGGAGAGGGACATTCAAATAGTAAAGAGAGGCGAGCGGGAAATGAGATGCACGGCAACACTCATGCCTCTAATTGCACGGCAAATTTGACACAGGGTCCTGAACTGGCCTATAAATGTGCCGAGGATACCTCCAAACTATGAGGTATATCCTTTAAGCTATTTTCATCCGCCGGAGATATCAAACATCCAGAGGTGCTCTCAGTTTGTGTCATGTTACACATTGCTCTTTGTACTGTGCCGTATGATAATGCTGGGAAGCTAATAACACAATCCCATTTTAGCACAGTGCGAGCTCGCTCAAGCAACACAAGAAATCATACAAGAAACAAGATAAGTACATCTGCTGACACAGGAATAGATAAGGATGTAAGGAGAGAAAAGACAAAGCTGGAGAGGAAGGAAGGAAGGAAGAGCAGGGACTTAGATGGAGGGAAGAAGAGAGAGATAGGGGAGGAACAAAATGGGGTTGAGAGTTGTACTCCAGGGGCAGATGTAATTAAGTGTTAAACTACTGTGTCAATACTTCCGTCAACTCACATCGGAGGCAGAGGAAGGAAGGGAAGGAGAAAGGGGCACCACTCGATACGTAATGTCAACCTATATTTTACTAGTGTCAGAGGAGGGAGGGGAGTGAGGGAGGGAGGATTTTATTATGAAATGAAGAGAAATGAGGGAGAGATGACGGAGGAAGACAAATACTTGGGGATTGGGAAGAAGAAGGAGGTCCTAAAAAAAAAAAAAAGAGTGGGAATGAGAGAAAACAACTGAATCAGGCAGCGCGGGAAAATCAGGCCAAATGAGAGAGAAGGATAGATTAAGGAAAGCGAAAAGACAGAAGGAGGGATGAAACAAAATCCAGAGGGGAGGGAAAAAATAAGAAAAAAGAGATTGACAGGGAGACAGATCAAGGAAAACAGAGGAGCAGATCAGACGGAATTGAGGGAGACAACAAACAAGGCAGTAAATAGTCCAACAAATCAAAACCAAAAATGGAGGAAAGGGTAAGCGAGCAAAAGACGTGACATGGGGGGTAAAAAAAAAAGAAAGAAAGAAAAAAAGGGAAACGAGGGCAGTATAGATGTCAGCCGGAAGAGGAGATAATTGCTTTGTTGTTCCTCCTCATCTTGCCTCTTCCTCTCTCTCCCCTGTCTCTCTTGCTCTCTGTGCCCAATCTTGTCTGGTGTCAGACCACCAGACGTGGTAATGCCAATAGAGAGGAAAAAGAAGAGGCAGAAGAAGTGAGGCAGGGGAAGACGCACTCCCACCACTCTTTTCTCTTGCTATCACTCTTTCCCTCCTTCCCCCTCTCTCTCTCTCTCTCGGGCACTAATAATTACTTGTTTCTGTGTCACCAGCTTGAACAAAGCACTCCCTCGCCTCCTTCACTCTCTCCCTGCATCTCTGTGTGTGTGTGTGTGTGTGTGCGTGCTTTTGCAGGGTTTAACCATAATTAGAAGCACAGAGACACACACACACACACTCTTGGCATGTTGGGTGTCCAAGTTATGTGCAACGCACTAAATATTCATGAACATTCATTGTCTCTATACTGAGGATTTACGTGGATCATTTCATGTGTCCGTGGCGTGTACGAACAACACGTTCACAGGTACATATGACAATGGGCATGTAAATATGGTTAATAATGCATGATGCATATTAAATTAGCATATCAAAGATGCATGTGTTTGCAAACGGGCCGGGCTCTTCCATCTATATTTCAGTGAATTTGGCTTGCCCATTTCTTCGGCTGCCAGCGTGGCAAAAACAACTAGAGATGTGATTCACGATCTCATAAGAGAGAGAGAGAGAAGGGTGGTGAGGCGGAGGAAAGGAGTGGTGGGGTTTAAGATGAGGGTAAATGGAGAGGTGGCAGGGAGAAGTGAAGAGAGGATGAGGAGGAGGGAGGAGCAGAGGCAGCCGGAGAGCAGTGAGGAGGAGAGTGACCTTGGACGCTAAATAATGGTACATGGTTATAGCTGTGGCTAATAGAGACATAGCACAGTGACTGTGAAAAGCAGAGAGGCTAGGAGGTCAGGTAGAGCTGTGAGAATTGCAGAAGGATTTGCAGCGGGCCGTTCTGATTGGCTGGGAAAATACAGAGGAGGTAAAAGAGCCGGAGAGAGACAAAGAAGCAGAGGAGATGTGCAGAGGGAGTGAACATGCCTAATAAGAAAAAAGGTGCAGAGAAAGAGGTCAGACAGAATAAAACACACAGGAGTCCAGCAGATTTAGGTGATGGGACAAAAAGGATGGGTGATTTGAAAGCGACAAAAAAGGGCAGAGGATGTGAAGAGATAAGAGCCGAGCACTGATCAGCGAAAAAGAAGAAAATCTGTTCATAAAGAGGAAGGATGGAAAAAAGAATGAGGATGGATTGAGGGAGGGAGGATCGAAAAAAAAAGATCGGAGGACGAAAGGATGGAGGATGGAGTGCATAGAGGAAAGGATAATGAATAGCACTGAATGGATTAGAAAAATGATTCAAGGACTCACTTAAGGTTTGCACACTGTATGCGTGTGACTCATGGTCACACAATGTAAGACCAACTGAATAGTTTAACGTCCCGGTTTATCATACATACTGTGCGAGAAGCATTCAATTGTTTTGTTAATCCACACATTGTATATCCACAAATTTAGTTGGTGCAGCATAATTCATAATGTAACCATATATCAGGACGCACAACGAGAATCAGCACAAATATTGCCGGTATAAGACTGGCAGTACAGTTTCTTATTCAGCGCTGAATCCAATAAAAGCATGCAACAGTATATTGGCAATATTAATCAAACTGAAGCACTGAGGGACATGGGGAAAGGGATATGAGAAACCAGTACGCGTTAACATGCCAGTGAATCAAAGTAAGAGAAAAACCCATTTAAATCTAACCTTTGTGACAGAGAATCAAGCCCTCGGCCGAGTACACAGCTCCCCACAGTGATGGTCAAATCTCTCTGCCTCGCGGGTTCCATCAATTCACATAAAGCCTTGGGTTGGACTGACACCACTGTAATATTTCTCGGGGCTTTTTATAAGCCTATAATATGACCAAGGCTTTTTATTCAGAAACAGAGGCAGCAGTAGGTAGCGTTATGAGTAGTGCTTCTTGCATATTTCATGTGGGGAATCTGATTGAGCGCCACATTGTCTTTACTGGTGGACTTTATGGGGGCAATATTCACGATGCCCCAGTGTGGCTGATTGCACGAGACAGGCTTTTTATTTTGCGGTTATGATTTTTCTTTGATTTTGATTACAATGTGTTACTCTTGACTGTAGAAATAAGGAAAGAACTCACTTCAAACTCTAATTTTGTTCCGTTCTATCCCAATTTTAGTTACTGCTCTGAAGTTGCCTTGCAGCGCAGTCAGTGTCCATCATTTCACAGAGTTTCCTGACACCTTGAAGAATAAAAGTTCTCTCAGTGAAGACATTAGTTGAAGGACACGTTCAAACTTATTCAACTATTTCAAGAGTAATAATGGATCAGGGCAGAAATTTGGTATCAGGCACCAGTCAAATACTGGTAAAATATGCAAGAGGCTGGTCGATGCGTTTCTCCCACAAGGAAAAAAACAATGGTAATCTAATGAGGGGCTGGTAAATCACTAGTCATTTGGCAGTTGGACAAAAAAGAAAATGAATTTGCACCTTAGATACCAACATTTATGGCAAATGGGCTTTTCTATGACCATTTAAATGCCGTTGTCTTGTCTGCTGTATCGTTTTGTAGCCTTGCTTGGAATCTGCTGCGATGATCCAAATTGATTTCTTTTGAGTTAAAAAGAGTCTGCTAATATTCTGGGAAATGAATCCACAAAAGTTGACTGAGTGTTAAATGTGTGTACTGAATGAAGAGATGTTTTCAGTCGAAGCACTGCACTGTTGAGCCAAATAATGAGTCTTTGCCATGGTAACACACACACCTGGTCCCCTAAGTCGCTCCAGTGCAGAGAGTTAATTGGTGGATTTGTGACAGTGTTGGGAAGCAATCTATAGCGACCTAATGACTGAGTGAGGCGGATTTTAATGAGAATGCCCCATGTGTCCGTTTGCATTATATTTGGACTTGGAATGTCAGACTCAAAAATCATACTGCGCTTTCGGCTGCAAATTAGGAGTTTTTTCTGTCGGCGCTTGCATTTCAAACCACTTCAGGAGATTTGCTACGGTGGCATAAGAGTCTGCAACACACTGCTCTATGCAAAAATCACTTTGTCTTAAATCATACCTGTGTAATCGCATTTGTTCAGAAAATCACATTTTTGTTCACTTTTAAGACCTGACAAGTCACCGAGAATGAGTGATCAATACTACTGCTTAGCAGTACGGTCGCCCAAATCCATGGGCCTGCCCGCCGGCTTGCCTCGAGTAGGTGCCCTTTTTTGTTTCCCAGCTAATTTAGCACTATTTAAGACCTAATGATACAATTTATTTAACATGGATAGAAATATGTCTGAGCAAATGTCAATCAGACCGATCTCATTTGTAAAACTTGCTTCAGTAACTGCGGCTAAATTGCACCCTATTCAAGCAAGGAAAAACAAGAAAGCCAAATTGTTGCCATCCTGGGATTCTTTATTTTGAATGCATATTAAACAGACTAAGGTTAGGGGCCTTCTGCATCGGCTCCCCCGGTGTCTGAGTCACACTAGATGGCATTTATAGGATGTAGCTCAAGTCTGAAGGGAGCTGGAATGGTTAGCAACAGACGACACAAATAAGGCCTTTGATGCAGCGGGAAAGGGGGGAGAGGCAGGAAAAGAAAAAAAAAAAGAAAAAAAAACTGAACGCAGGAGAGCACTGACAAAATATTCATAGTAAAACAAAAATACACAACCACAAACTTGCCCACACAACGGGGTAGGACGGCAGAGGGCAAAGTCATACCCATCAGCAACAGACACTTGAGCTGTGCTACAGTCTCCCACACACTTTACCCGAGCATGTCGCACTGACATAAAACTAGACATTTCTATTCTACTATGTCATCAAACGTCCAAACATATACATGGATACACACAGAGAAGTACATACAACTTATGTAACACCTGTGCCCCTCCATTCTCGTCACCACCTCTCTTCATTGTTTCCACCCCTCTTTCAGTCTCTCCATTGTTCACCTCTCCCCTGTTTGTTGGTTCTAACGGGTGTTCGAACACTTTAAATGAGGACACATTCAAAGCACTTCTCGCTTTATTATCCCACGCAGGCACTCACCTATTACAGACACACGCATTTGCAGTCAAAATACAACAATGCACACCCTCGCCTGTGATGGCAATGCATTGACACATTTATTTCCCATGAACTCCAATCACAACCACAAAATGTCCCAGCTTTACTGTAATCCTAGCCCTGACCGCTCAACCTAAAATGGCCTCTTTTATAAATGCGAGGTCCCACAAAATGGCTTGACGTTTGCTTCTCGCAGGGATTCAAGTACGAGCATAGACACACACACACCCCTGCACTCCAAATGAGCAAACAGAGTTCTCTTTTCATGTTCCCTGGGCGCGCTCTCCATCAATAGCCTCATTTTCCCTCTCTCCCCCCACTGCAGTATCCACTCCTGCGCTGTTTCTAGCCACCCTTTCTCCCCTCCCTTCCTAGTATTCGGCTCTCTCTCCTTAGTTCCACAATAGTCAGAATATTCATGCTGGGCTTCGAGTTGCTGCAGATATTTTATGTCTGATTACGCATCCTGTACGCAGTATGTAACTGACGTCCACTTTTTCTATTCCCTCTTCAGAATTCTGCCATCAACCACTGACCGGTTCCTGTTGAAGAACTTGGTTTCCGGCGTGGACTATAACCTGTGTGTACTGGCCATTTTCGATGACACCATCACATCATTAGCGGCAACAAAAGTCCTGGGCTGTGCTACGTTCTCCACCAAGGATGTTTACCCAGCATGCCGATCTCTCCAAGCCCATTTCCTGGGCGGGACGCTCACCATCTTGGTTGGCGGTGTGGTTGTCGTCACCCTACTCGTGTTCACTGTGGCGCTCATGGTTCGCCACCGTGTCTGCAATCATGGTGACCACATGATTTGTCACAGCAGCAACACTGAGGCAGGAGGCGGAGCCTGCTGTCAGGGTGGAGGTGGAGGGAACGGAGACAAAGGGGGAAACAGCAGCGGGTGCTACCAATCAAATGGTTCTGGGGACATGATGATGGTGGTCCTGCCCAATGGTCTGCCTTCAAAGAGAGGAGGAGACAAGGAGAAGGACAATGGGAAGGACAAGGACAAGGAGAAGGAAGCGGCTGATTCTGCATCTTCTCTCCCCCCAAAACTCCCTCCAAAGCCCAGACCCAAGCCTAAAGTTAACCTGGAGCAGTTTCTATCCGCTGGGGGAGTAGTTTCCACAACGACAGGGGCGGGGGGTGAGATGGCGTTGGTGGTGAGGCAAAGGAAGCTAGAGAAGGCGCCACCGTACAGCCTTGACAGTGACAGAACTCCCCTCTACTACTCCCCTTCCCCTCCATCCACCCTGCCCCGTCAGTCACACTCCAGGGAGCGGCCAAAACCCCGTCTGGAGCGAGAACTGACCAATCGTGCCAGTTTCTCTCTGGCTGCACCCCTGAGAGACTCAGAGCTGTTGGACTGGAGAATCACTCCCCGCAGGGACAAATGGAACTCCTCACAGGCTTATCAGAGCCCGGTATCCCCTCTAAGCCCTGCTTGCGGGACCGTTAGCAAACGGCGGCACTCGCTGGATATGGGCTCCTCCGTTGCCCTGGCGACTGATGCTGCGGCCACTGTTGCCAAGCGCTATGGTGCCGTCAGTTACGCCAAACGGCTGAGCGTGATCTGGACAAGGCGGAGCCAGTCACTTCATGGAATGCTGGTGCAGTGCGCCTCGACGACAAGCACAACATCTTCGACGACCAGCGACGAGGCGGAACATGCCGGGGGCTTTGGCGCACGCTGCGAGTTCCAACGGGGGTACATCCACGCTTATAACACCACCAACTCCAACTCTAACGCTGGGGTAACTACTGGGAAAGCAAGCGGTGTAAAAGACAACGGGAGGGAAAAAGGGAAGGATGGACGGAGTGCTGAAGAACTGGAGGAAAGTGTTGTGTAGGAGGTTTTGGACTTGGACAAAAAAAGTTATAGGGATAAAGGGTTCTGTGAGGGGACAGTTTGAATGGGATTTTGATTTTAAGGAGGTCAAAGAGGTGGAGTCAGAGGAGAAATTGTGGCTGCAGGAAAGTGAAGATGAAGTGATTGCAGATGAGGAAGGGAAGGTTGCGAGTTCAGAGGAAGAGAGAGTAAAATTGACTCCAGTCTCACTTGCGCAGCTCCTTGATTTGCCCTGGGAGAAGTCAAGGAAAATGGAGAAGAGTGGGGGAAAATGTACCTGGAAGGGAGGAAGATTTCAAGAGGCTCTTTACAGCTGACCAGAAGAGTGATGGGCGGAAAAATAATGGAGGGGAGAGAGATGTGACAGGGAAAGTGGGTGAGTGAAAGAAACTTAATGGGTGACAGTTTTAAAGTGGTCTTTAAATACTCAAGGCTGAGCTCAAGCTGTATCAGTAAAAAAAAAAAAAAAAAAAGAGTGATAGAAGACAAAAGAAAGTAGTAACACAAAAACAAAACTGAAGACAAAGAGAGTGACAGTTGTGAGAACAGAGAAAGTGAATGAAACGTAGTCGCTGAGGGACAGACGTAATCAAATGGGAAAACATCAATAGAGCAACAGAACAAAGGATATACGGCGGAGAGAGATGGCGTGAGCTCAGCGTGGATCTCAGTAAAGCCTATACACTAATAGAACCAGACTATTGCTAACACTTTCTCAACAACTCTCCAGGGCCTAGCCCTCACAGCACCGCAAGGGTTTACACTGGATCAACAACAACAACAGAACCGGTAATGCAAAAATACTACAGAGAAAAAAAAGAAAAGAAAAAAAAAAAAGGATGACACAGTCCTGCTTTGTTATCTTGTTTTTTTGACTGCAACACTGGCGGCCATTTTGCAACACAATGAATGTGACTTTTATGTGTCCTCCGTGGGTGGACAATGATTTTGGCTTGCCATGCCTGCGGATTATGGGAACATAAATACAGAGCCGAGAGCATTGGACATGATCAATCGATACGGGCTGGAAAGTGCGAGTGGAGCACAGACATTATTAAAACAAAGACATTGGGATTACAATGAAGTCGATATGGATTACAAAATGGTGGCGACAAGGGTGTATGATGGAACGTGTGCATTTTGGAGAGACCAGATTGTATTGGATGTCTGATTATAATGGACCAAACTAAAGGCTAATGCTAATGGATGCATAAGTGTGCATGCACTGATGGGTCAGGGATAAGGTGTGTGGATGTGAGCCTCCGTATGTTTGCGTGTGCACATGTAAATGAATGTTTGTGAGGGGCAATCCAGCCATCCAGACTCCACTTGTGTCCCATAAAGGTTTATCGCTTTCTGGGCACGCCGTTAACGAAATTCATCAAAAACATTTAAGATTAGCTGTGGTCTCAAGTTCCACCTCACTCCAAGTAAATCACGACTGAAATGTTTACATTTTCACCAACCACAATAAGTCGCCGTTTGATGATCAGAAAGCGGCAAACCTTTACGGAGGAATCAAAACTTCAGAGTAATTTTGTGTCTTCAGACTCCGTTGTGCCACCATGAATGTTTTCAGAAAGGAAGTAGTTAGAAAAGGCAGTGGAAGCCACTGATGGAGTCTTCAGTGGAAGACTTTTAATGGGACGGCTGATCCACCGGCGCAGACCACCGAGACTCTTAAAAACTATCAAGAAGAAAAAAAAAATAAAGAGAAAACTTGAAAGTGCATATATATATATATAGTATATATATAAAATGATGTTACTTGTCGCACCATGTGTTTCTGTTTTTCAGAGTTTTCTGGGGAATGATGTTAGGATCAAATACAAAATATAAAATGTGATTTTTTTGTTTTAGACAAAAAATCTCCATGATTAGAAGAGAAAAATGTCGATTATAACTAGGCAGAAAAACAAAGCTCAAAACAGATATGGAAAAAGCACACACAGCACAAAAAAAACACACAAACTGGTAAGCACACACCCCAAAAGACACACACAAAAACAGATGCCTATAAAAACAGAACAAAAACATTAATAATGACTTTTAACAATTACTGTTGTTTCCTTTCTGTTTTGATTTCATTTTGCCAAAGTCAATATTGTTCTCTGGACTTGATATAAATAATAAAAATTACATGTATGAAACAGAGACAGACTCATTAACAGAAGGGAGGAAGTTGTGTGTCATGTTTGTGTGCATGTGAGTTCACACGTACTTTACATGTGAATTATTTGTGCCGTTGCCGTCTAGCACGTCACCAAGTGCGTAAACCCGGTGCTAACACAGTTAATTGCTGTTTAAATCAGCAGTCTATTCAGAATTCGGGGAGAGGAATGTGAGGATGACTCCGTCTCCCTTAAATGTTTTTTAAGACTCCCTTAAATGTTTTGAGCTCAAGGCAAACTTGTGAGCCAGAGACGCTTTAATGAACGTCTTTGTGGCAAAATGAAGTTGTTTACTTGTCAGTCGGTGCTGTTGATTAGAAGGTAAAGGTGAACTAATCCTGTTTGGGATAATTAAAAACAACATATAAGGCAGAGAAAAGGTGGGGTGTGAAAAACAGCGCATAAACAGAGGAAAAGGGGGAGGTCAATAGATCAGATAGAAATGCTTTTAGAGAGATGAAAAGATACAAGTAAACAAAAGACTTAATAGAATAGATGATGTGATGCAACAGAACAGTGACAGACAGGGAGAGGAACAAGAACTAAAAGCTGTCACACTAATGGATCATGACTCTGATGCTTTGTTATTATCAAAATTTCTTGTTAGTTTCAGAAAGTCTTGCGTAGAAAATTACAAGACCCTTCCACTGCTACCTGCGGCTCAAACTTATCAGGAGACAGTGGTAAGTTGGAAAGCATGAACTAACAAATCAGAACATCCATTTTCTCTCTCCCGGTCACAATGGCAAGAGGTGAGACGGTGGCAAAGCCTCCAGACCACATCATCTCAGTCTTACTGAGCAATCCCGGGGACTTCCTGGGTTAGATAGAAAATGTAATCCCACCTGCCTCTGGTTTTCATCCCAGTGGGTGCACCCAGAATACCTCCAGAGGAGAGGCAAGAACTGGAGCAGTGAGCTGGAAGGGGCAGAACGCTGCACAGGGCTGCAGGCTGGGGAGTTCATTCTCAGTTGGATCAGTAGGAGTGGCATTATAGAGTCATTTGACTAGAGTTGGAAAGTTGTGTTTATGGAAAATAAAGCCTGTGAGAAGAGGCTGAACTTATCTCATCCACCTCTCCCTCTTGCATATTTTTTTTTCTCTCCAGCCCTTTGCAGACGCTGCTAAATGCTCAAAGATGGAGCGTATGAAAGAGACAGCGAGAGAGAGAGAGAGGAATGGAAGAATGCTGACACAGAGATGGACAAACAGATGATGATGAGCGAGGGAGAGAGGGAGGGAAGTGAAGGCAGGGGGAGGTCAGCGTGTTTAGCTTTCAGAGTGAGTGCGTGTTCCTCTGCATATATTCATGACTGAACGGGCTCAGTCGGCTGTTTGCGAGCGAGTTTAGGAGTCGCCGTTGTATTTGTCACATAAGTGCTTTGCCACAATGTATTACCAGGAAAATAAAAGATCATTTAGCCACAAAAATCAAATAAGACTGGGTAACTGCTGTTTGCGCTGTTGTGTGTGTGTGAAAAGCCTCTTGAGCCTTACACACCAGAGCGGGAGACAGTGTCCTAATCTGATGCGATCAACGGTGACACCGGAGGAAATAAAGAGGGAGAGAAAGAGTGTGTGTGGCCGTCAGGTTAGAGGGCTCATAGTGGCCACATTAAAAGCAGGGTTGACTCTGTGCTACAGTCACCTTTTGAGAAATAGAGTAGTGTGTGTGTGTGTGTTTGTGGGTACTAATGTGTGACGGGCAAGAACACCACAGTGCACAACACCGCCCCTCCCTCTGCTTTCTGTGCCCAAGGCAAAACTCTAGTCCAATTTGACTAATTAAAAAAAAAAAAAACGCTGAGTAATGCGCAGGGACACACACAATCACTCACAAGCTCACCTTTAAAACACAAACACATGCACAAATGTGCATACATATGCACTCGGAGATAACCTTGGGGCGGTTTTGGTTGCGTGTTTCTGCGTGCTCGTGTTGTAGGTCTGTGTCCTGAAAGGCCGCGCCTGCCTGTAGCCAAATTTCCCCTGACATTTGCAGTTGTGATTAAGGTATGATGCATTTCTATGCAGTCTGCTGACTCGGGATGCGTCGGGATTCTGCGCCTCCTGCACTACAAACCAGTCGGACAAGCTCTGCAACATGCCCCCAATGAAGGGGCCTATTTCTCATTACATTTTTAATCTTTTGTATTGTGTTAATGGTCAGTGGGACGGTTTTCTGGTACCTGGACTAAATCTGACTGACTAAAAGTGACAGAAGTAGTCACTCTTTGCTTTGTCTTGACTTCCTCGTGACTTCCTCACCAGGATTACCCTGTTGTGTCACGTTCAGTCTCTCCTCCGTGTTTGTTTGCATCACCTTCATTCACATTACCTTTATAACATGTTTATAATATTTCTGTAGATAGATATGAAATGATAAACAGATTTATATCGTCACATGTGATCATTGTATCTCATAGCTCTAGCAGTCTAAATGGCTCCATGGCATCAATAGAGTTTGGATTTATTATTTGAGCTTTTTTGAGGTAGAAGGCCACTAGATGAAAAATACAAAACCGCTCAACTCCAATAATAATCCCAGGGTTCCTTTAAAACATGGCTCAACCTTCTATAAGTAGGCCAAGGCATAGAACTGCTTTAATAAGTGCAGACATTGAAACTTGCAGAGGCACAATACAGCTGAGAAGAGAGATCAGAGGAATATTGTAAAAGAAATAACCATACAGGGATTAATGGGTGTACAGTACAATAAAGAAAATGAAATTCAAGCTCTCATATCTCATTTAATGCTCTGCCACTCCACAAGCACACACGTAGATTTCAGTTATTATTGAGTTAAATAAGACTTTTATGTTGTTTTGAACATGAGGATGTTTTGTCACCAACACACTGACCTCATGTGAAAATGCATGGGTGATTAGAAATGTAAGGAGACAAAGCGGTGGCCATGTAGGAAACATTCACACATTCGTCTCTGTCAAAAACTAAATGCACCACCAAGTGTAATCTGAGAACGTCTTAAAATCATCATTCATTTATGAGATGGAGTCACTCACAGATATGTAATACATTTAAAATGATTACAACCCTTCAAAGCTGAAGAGGGAGCAGGAACCACATGGTGCTTCACATCTAATTAGTCTCTTTAAATCAAAGTGTCAGCAAGATTTAGTGAAAAGGCAATATGGCAGACTGAGATAGTTATTGTTCCGTTTACAGCAACGGACAGAGAAAGCTAAAGGAGAGGCTGAACGCACTGCAAGCATGTCAGTGGAGAAACTTTCCATCACTTTTAAAGAGTTTTAAGCGTAGAGAAGTTTCACGTTTGACCTTCTGTTCTGTAACAGACTCGTGATAATTCGTGATGCTTTCTCTTACCATATGTGCGTGTCTTCTGATTATGAGCACAACACAGCTGCGCCATTTTATTCTGTCACTTTGAAATTCAGAAAGCTGGCAGCCCATCTTTAAAGTAAATTTAGAGATTCCACCTTCGGGCTCTGCCCGCGCGATAAAACGCCATTTTACCATTTCTCACTACAGCGTTCTTTGGAGTTGACAGATTTGATTTTCTCGGTGCCCGTAGGAGTTAATGAGCCGTCATACACCTCTATTGTTGAGTATTCAAAATGATGACCGTAATGTGGTGCCATTTTGACAGATAATTCAAATTAAATAGCTATCTTGAATACTCAACATATAGAATCCATGTCCACCCAGACACTAATCACTGTTTCTGTCAGTATTATCCTTTTCTGTTTGCAATTATGGTTAACAAGGCTCAGGTGTAATGAGGCTTACATTATGTCTGCAGATTGTCAGGAGAGCTAATGATGAAAGGTTGATGGCTGCATAATGCTCATATTGAGCAGTATTACAGTGTCAATCTATGAGACCTCACTATCAGATGTGAAAGGATACCCGTACTAATTCAAGGCATTCGCAACCTTAGTTTAAACCAGCAGTAAGTAAAGCCATACAAAAAGCTGTTGCTCCCCTTCAACTCATCATACGCTGTCAGTAACTCTTGAACTCGCCGTGTCAGTATTTCATAGTGTAAATCCTCAGCAGCTCGCCATAGCACGGAGAAGAAGAGAACGGGGCCGAGAGTCAGGGAAAGAGGATTGAAAGATGAGGAGATAGAAGTAAAGAGATAGCAGGAGAGACATTAGAAGATTGATTGGATATAGAAGAGCAAAGAGAAGGCGAGAGACCGGGGGTAAGCTGCAAGGGGAGAGATCGATGGAGGAAGTGAGGAGGAGAACTGGAGTACTACAGCAGCAGCAGGGAGGACAATAATCATTTGCTTTATCCAAATACATGATAGAGAAGCAGTTTCTTTTCTTGTTGTACGTTTTTTTTGGATATCAGAACTGCTGACAGAAACTGGACGGGAAGCAAGTGTCCAATTCGTGTAAAACTGATACCCTGAAATTAGGGTTTATTGGAAATGTGCTGGATTCTGATTTAAAAAAAAACACACACACAGACATTAAAGTCTGTCCTATTGTGTGTTTAATTACACCACGGTAGCAGAGTTTATTTGACAATGACACGCTACACAGAGCAGCTTTAAAGCGGCACAGATGTGGGGAGAGACGTGGCGGGAGTGAGAGAGAGAGAATGGCAGGAGAGACAAAGGAGAGAGGACAAAGAAAGAAGAACAAGGTTCAAATGAGAGAGATGCTAAAATGATCGAAGACTCTGAGCCTCCTGCGCGCCTTTACCTTCATGCATGGTTTCGCTCGCTGTCTCTCCGCAATCTTTAATTTAGCTTTCCATCTAATTTGCTCTCTCCTTCACCTCTGCTGACTCCTCATTCAATTCTTTGATCACTGCATTCGCTCCTAATCTCCACTTCTCTCTGACGTACATGCTTTCTTGCGCTCCTCTGCTCGTATCTCTTACTGTTTTGCCCGCTCGCTCGGCCTTTCTTTCACTAATTTTATTCCGCTCTCCTGACTTCTTCACCTCTTTGTGTCATCCTCCCTTAAAGAATATTAACCCTCTTCTCTTCCCGTGATTGGTTTCCTCCCTTTGGCTGCTTCCTAGCTATAATCTTAATATGTCTCTTACTGTCACTCGCCATCATATCAGTACCGCCCCCACCTACGGACTCACACATTTTAATATTCCTCACTCGACTTTTATTATTTCATCCAAATATATTTTGGCATTTCATCCTTGGCCCGTCTCCTTGTCCCTCTTCATTTCATTCTTTTCATCCACTTTGGCCTATATTTCCTAAATTTTACTCCACCGTCTCTCCCTCTCGCAGCTGCATGTTAAAAAGTTATTGTACCGACTTCCCAGAGTGCTGGCTGCAATTATTTAGCCTGGCTGTGCACATGTATGCAGTGGTATGCGGAGAGCTTCAAAATCTATGCAACAAATCTGAATGCAGAAATCTAATTTTTTTTTTTTCAAGTTCACGCTGAAAAACAATGAGATCTCTTCCTTTCAGCAGCTCTCTCCTTCACCTCTGTCCTCGCTCTTCACACATATTTTCCTGCCTATTCAGCCCACTCCTCATTCAGCTGCAAAGTGAGAGTAAGAGAACATTTTATTGAGACGGTTTACCTCTGTTGCTTTCTGTCACCTCAGTGACTGCAGTCCTCTGTCTGATAAGGTTTAATTCTTAAATATACTTCTCCGGTCGATTTAAAGAAACATAATGAGCCACTATTCAGGTGTCATGTTTATCCCATCGCTGAGAAACACACAGGAACATGTGCTAGGTTTCTTTATCCTATGTGCCCAGCGCACACGCTTTTTACATTTTTTTATTTTTTTTTTATCCACTAGGAACAGAACAGAAGGCCTCCAGCAGTATTGCTGTCATTTCACCCTTCTAACCTAGCTATTGAGCTACACGAGGGAGGGGACACCTGACCGCGGCACTGGCAGTAAACGTTTTACCGACGGTGGGCCGCTTTTCACACAGCTGAATGGACAGGCGCGGTGGGAGCTGCGGGGTTGTGTACCACTGCAAAAAAAATGTGACTAAACACATTTGGATGTACTGAACATCTAATTATCATTAAACCAAGTGCAGAGCAAACCAAGCCAGTGAAACAAGCTGAAAACAACACTGACATATTATCGCCTCATAAAGCCGCTATGGTGAATGTGTTAGCAAACAGCTATTTACACATTCAGCAGACATGGACAAGTGTAAGCATTCATTTGGAGTCGTGTTTCTGTCAAACCGCCGAATGCGAGTCCAGCATTCACCCCGTTTCTCGCTTCGTTTTGGCCTTGCTGAGGAAACATGCGGCTCTTAGAGCTGCTAAATTCTCCACTATGTTCACTGTAGTTGCTAACTCTTGTCTTTCTGCCGTGGGCGCTTTAACAAAGCTCTTAGACTGAAATACAATTGTCTGCGGCGGCAACAAATGAAGGGTTAGGGTTGATCAGAGTTGTTTGTAGTCCAGCAAGCCAAAAAAAAAAAAAAAAAAACACAACCAGAAAAGAAACAAGGCTAGAAAACTCCACAAAGTTAAGAGAAACTATCAAGCTGGATGATGATTCACTCTTTTTCACAAAGAGTGTTTGTGAGTCAGTTGTTCAGATAAAATATTGATTTGTGTATCTTTAAAATTCATGGCAGAATTTAGGCTTCATCAAGTGCCTTGTATTAAACGGTGTATGCTTGAATTAAAGGTCATTCTTGGCACAAACATGATACACCTGTGAAGTAGGGCTGGACTTTTAAGATGAAATGCACTGCTGACGGGGAACCTTTCCAACTGCATTCGATGCATTGACTGGGTCTACCTCCTCAAGTCCAGCCGATAGACGCGTCGGTGTCGGGTTTTAAATTAAACCAATTCTTTTGAACTTCTTTTGAACTACCTGGGCATTGTATTGTGCAGCATTAACCTCGAAGACGCTTTCCTTTTTCTCCAGGCCCCGTTACTCCACTGCTCAAGCTTGAAGATTTTATTGTTGCCATCGTCATTGCTGTCTGCCAGAGTCAATTTTAATTTGTAATTTGCACAGAGCTCTACAGACTGCAGACCTAGTTTAGAATTGTTAGGATGATAGATAACGACAAATGCGTGTATTATGAATCAAATGTTGCACTTTTAATGACCAGTTTTAAGGGACATAAGAAAGACGGTATACGGCATGTTTCTATGTCCCCTTTTGATGATGAATTTCTTATAAGAAGTGTACAGTAAGTCACATTTTTGGCCTGTCCACTCCTCACTCTGGTCTCTTTTGGTTGCCCACTCCATCTTACTGTTAGTCCTTCCCCATTTCCCTCTTTTAGATGGCCCTATGATTGTTTGCGGTAGTCCCCTCTCATCCTCCTTCCCCACTCTTTCACCTCTGCCAACTTCCCTCGTTTAACTTTCCCTCGTGTCTTCTGCTGCAGCTGGAGAAGCACATCACTCCACTGACAGGTTCTTGAGCAAGTCTCATTCTCTGCTCCTCCACAATGTCTTTTCTGTTCACCCTTCCACCTCTCCATCACTCATGTGTCTTTCACTCTCCCCGTTTCTTCTTGCTCCATTTTGTTTCACCCTATTTTATTCCTTACCGTTTCTTATTTTCTCATATTTTGCCTCTCCCCTCCTATTTCCTCACTTCACCACAGGGCCTCATCATTACCTATCTGAACATCCCGCCCACTGCCCATCTCGTCTGCACTTTTCCCCAAGAACGAGGAATGAAACGGGAGCTTCCTTTCCTCTTTTCATCATTTTCCACCCCTCGTTTTCTCTTTTTGTCCTCCATGTGCTGATGCTACCACCTACTCCTCCGACTCATCATCCCTGCGGGTTCCCTTCAGACTCCTGATCAGAAGAGGGAGTG
The DNA here is from genome assembly GCA_014281875.1 of Nibea albiflora. NCBI lineage: Eukaryota > Metazoa > Chordata > Actinopteri > Sciaenidae > Nibea > Nibea albiflora. The sequence goes on from CM024809.1 coordinate 11,868,159, forward strand.
AAATTTTGTAACTCTTCTCATCTTGTGATGTTCCGCGGCTCCTTTGCTGAGAGGGTGACGGTAGGAGATCTTGGTGTTAGTGCACATGGTGTGTGAGAGACGGAGAAAGAGAGACAGCTACAGTGGGGTGTTGTCTTTCAGGCTTTCTGTCGGCTTTCTACAGAGCGAGAGACGGGGGGGAGGCAAGAACAGGAAATAAGAGAAAAAGAGGAGAAACAGGGAAGAATGATGTAAAAGAAGATGCAAATGATCGATGAAAAATCGACAGTTGAAACGAAGAAAGGGAAAAATACAAATCTTTGAAACAATTTAGATAAAATGGCTTTCGTGGCCAATCCACTTCCATCTTTGAACCGACACTATTTACCTCACTAGAAACCCTGGAGAGTTGTATGCAGATTTCTCAAATACCTAAAAACCAGTTAGTTATATTAACAGCCATACTCGTGATGAAACAAATCTCATAATGCTACAATGCTTGTTTCCTTACGGGGGGAACAAATGATCATCACAGTGCATAATTTAGCAAATATAACAGCAAATATGATCTACAGCGTACAATTACAACTGGGACCCACTGAGACGTGTTCCTCAGGACACACAGTATGGGTATTATAGGGAGTGAATTTGGTTTGGAGCACTCTGCTTAACAAACACAGCTTTATAGCCACTGGGAATCTCAGCTGAGCTATAATTGGGGCTAACTGCTGGGAAACGGTCCTTCTGCTTTTCACTTAACGCCAGCAGCCAGTGAGCAATTTAACCTTGCTCCTTATCTAGCCATGCCTAAAGGCCAAATACTGTGGGACATTATGAAATATTCAGAGTGTTTTGCTCCTGGTGGATATTTTGGACCTTCGTGCATTGTCTTCCTTCCGCTCGTTTCTTCGTCGACTCTATTGGAAGTTTGGTTAAACTTGGAAGAAAGTGGAGCAGAGAGAGAAACGGGAGCAGGAAATGGATTGAGATAAACTGCAGTTTCACTTTACGGGCCGCGTTTATTAGCCAAATGAGCGCATGTTTACTATCATCGAGTGTGAGGTATGAAAAGATTAGAAGGGAGAAGCCTGCACGCTGGAATTAAAGCTCTTAAAATCGATATTTTGAGCCTACAGAGGTCTTATCACAATAAAGGTTTTGTGGAAGACTATTAGAGCTAAATGCAGGAAAAGATCCCACAAGATCTGCTGCTCCTTGGAGCAAAGCAACAACAAAGAGCTAATCAGATTCACACCATTTGAATCTGCGGGTAGAAGGTGTAATTGATTCATTTAATAATATAAGACTTGTGTGTTGTGCTCTATAAAACAAACCACACAAGTAGACGCTCTGCAGGAAAGCAACTTTGCAGACGTTTGAGGAGAGTTTGTCATAAAATGCAAATGCACTTTTCGCGGTAACCCTTTCCCCTCACAAGACAAAAATATATATATATACTTTAGGGTCTTATCGGCTGACACAATAGGCAGTCATTCACATCTCCGGAGGTGATGGCTGTATATGCGATATCTGCGGCTATGTGGGTTGCATATTGTCATCGGCTGCATCTTAAGCCACAGCTTAGCTTGTGGTTGTTTAAGATCAAAGTGCTGTCATCATCTGCAGCGTTGAGACTACAAGGGGAACAGTGAAGCTTTAACAATGTCCCACTGCTTGCCAGCGCCAGCACAAAAGATACTGAAGAAAATGTATCATTTCCATGAAAAATTCAGAGCGCAACTGCATACAGAGATGTCAGAGCGTGACACATTGCTCAGCGTTGCTCATAAAGCCCTTTTCAAAAAGGACGTATACCACTCGCTTCAGTGAAACAGCTTGCTGTGCGAAGGAAAGTAACGGCGCAACTTGGAACTTTATTGGTTTGTCCTTCGCACAATTAAACAAAGCGGTGATGTCTCCTGCTATCATTGCACAAAAAACATATGGCAAAATATTGGCTTAAGCTTCTGCAACTACAGTGTGAAAATGAAAAGATAATCACGCCAACAGAAGGACTGTTTGAGGCCGTTTACCCGTCTGAAAACATGCAACACAAACACGTCCATTTCCTACGATGAATGATGTTTAAAATACACCAAATGCTAAGTTATTGATGACTTCCTGAGTGCACTCCAGTGTTATTTAAAAGAACTTTCAAATCACTGGTTTTACTTTGGAGAAAATGGCAGCAGCTGCCAACAACAATTTGTCAATGATGATTCAGCGGGCAAAGAAATAATGAATCATGAAGTCACTTTGCTGTGCCCTTATGCCTTCTTATTATGAACAGACTGGCTTGAATGTGATTAAGGCACAACTTCACCCAGAGTTTAGTCAGGTCATCTACATGGCCAGTCACTGATTAGTCTCGAAAATCCACTCAAGGTTCAATAAAAAGGTGAGGTTTAATCAGCGTCCTGCTGTGTGCCCATCGCTTGTGATGCCACAGATGTCACAGCTCGCTCCGCTCAGCAACACAATATGTCAGCGCCGGTGAAAGATGCTCTCGCTTTAAAAAGAGAGCAGTCTTCTCTTGTTAGTGATTTTATTTTTATCTTCAGCACACGACAGGTGGCGGACATTTATCCAGAACATCTGAGAGACTCTGATTTCAAATGGACGTTCCCAGAGGGAATCAGATTCTTACACACCGCAGCATTTGTGCAACGTAAGGAACAGCAAATAAATTAATCTAACCTCTCGTCTTTTGTCATATGGTGGCAGCAACACTTACTTTGCGACTTTTTAGTACACGAATGTATCTTCAGAGAAGGCTGTGTATATACACACACACACACGCAGAGCAAGTTATAGGTTTATGAATGCAATCGTGAGCATAATTAATTGAGTAACTCTTATTTAGATACCAAGAGCAGAACGTCGCAAAGTGCTTCACAATAGAAATCAGGCAACCGGCATAAATGCAGACATAAATACAGAGGAAAGATAAAACTCCATTAAATAGAAATAAAGAAGAAGAGCATTCCTAAATTTTACATTTAGTCAAGAGAATGGCGAGCAATCAAGAAACAGAATAATGCCGAGACCGAGGAAGAGAAAGGAGAGGCGAAGAACAAAAAGAGCTAAACAAAAATAAATAACTAATACCTGGAGAATGCTGCGGAAAAAGCAGTGAATGACAGAACATTAAAATGAGAATAGGAGAAGCAAAGAAAAACAGCGAGGTGACAGTTTAATTGCACAGCCCTTTATCTGCATGTGCAGAGTCGCCATAATGGTGGTTCAAGTGTATTTAAAATAGAATAAAGCCCGGCAGTATCGCCAAGACAGTGCTGCACGCCACCCAAATATCACCGCTTGACCAATTTCATTACACAGTCCGCCACTATGCCGGGACGCTCATTGTAGTCTTAGAAGTCCTGACTGAACATAATTTTCCCCTTAAAGAGCCTCAAAGGAACGGACAAAAAGAGAAAATGTGTACCGAGGACCTTTAGCCGCGTCTACAATATCCTGCCTCCTCTTAAACTTTACAGGCCACGCTTGCCGCTTTTGTCTATGTGGACTGTTCGATCTGCAAATCATTCTGTCTGGCACTGTTCCCAACCCGTGAGCAATACTTTCACCCCTGTATTTCTACTGTACTGACACGTTATGTATTATGTCTATGCGCAACTTTAAATCGCATGACAAGCACGCAGAAAGAGAACAATTGCTCCCAGTTGCATCTCTATAACTGTAAAGCTGGGCATTAAATCAATATCTGAATCGATATTGTGATATAAGATTCAATATCAAGGGATTTGGTTATTGTAATGCTGAGATACATCTTGAATGTTGTCCCTTGCAGGAGACTTTAAAAGGATTTGTTTAGCACTCCCTAGAGCTAAGTTTCCTCACTTATCTTTAGTAATGAACGGCCTCTTAAATTCAATTTTCAGAAAAATGTACTACTACACCAAAATATAAAAAGAGACAGAATTTTGATGACATTATAAAAAATAACACTTATTAAAAAAACTGCCAACCTCTAGACAGCACGAACAGAATCATTAGCACTACAAACACAACAACTTCTATACAGCTTCTATACAGAGGCTATTTATGCCACCATCCGTATCTGAGAGCAAAACGTTCAAAAGAATATTCAGAACAACTGGAGGATCATAAAAAGCTGGATCCTTGAGCAACAAAGGAAGCAAGAATACAGCCTGATTTGTAGCATTTCATCCTACATCTGGACGGCCTTATGGTAAAGGCTCAACTAAAGTCTCTAACGTTATGGTTGGAAAGAGGCGCTCTTTTCGATCTGGACTAATTGTGGTGGTTGCGGCAGAAGGTCGCCCACCCTGACCTGGGTTCTGTTTAAGGTTTGTGCCATTTAAAGGATGTTTTTCCTTGCTACTGTTGCCAAGTGCTTGTTTATAGTGGGCATTATTGAGTCTATGTAAATAATATTATATATAAAAGTGTACTGTCTAGACCTGCTTTAAATGCAAACTACATAGCATCAGGGATCAAATAAAACAAATCCTCTAGTCTAGTTCTAGTTATGTTTATTCTTCCATACTACTCGTCCTCCATGAAGTGTTTTCTGCTTCTCTGGGTGAGAGCTAGCAAAGAGGTGTATGAAAAGGCAGGTGAGGAACATGAAGCAGATGAAACACAGTAGAGGTTGCAGCCAACGCTCGTCTCCTTTCCTCTTCTTTACTGCCAGTACCCCCCACCGTCACCCATCTTACTCCACTGACTTGAAAGCGTTTGGTTTCTCAGCAGCAGCGCTCAGCATTAAGCTCACATTCATTGTCGACTTAAAATGGAACAAATACCTTTATTCTCTCACAGGAACACACGCTCTCGTACACACGCGGCGCAACAGAGTCGTGGAAACACAAACCCCATTGCTTAAATCGTTGGGAATAAAAAGTTTGGATGCTCTAAACAACCCTCCCTCGCTCTTCTATCGATCGGAGCACTATTCATATGCATCGTCTCTTTCACTCCCGCTGTCTTTCCCTCGGCCCCTCCCTCGCTTCGATTTCTTCAATAGCGCGAGCCACATTACAGAAAGACATGCAAACTGCCAATCCTATCTCATCACGGAAAAAGACAGGCACAGATAAGAGAAATGCCATTTTGCCTTTGGAGAGCGATATCGTAAATCCATCTTCATCTTCCTATCAGAACTTTAGCACCCGGGCTTATCTCATTTCGGGGGCCTGTCATCAAAAGGCTGAATACGACAAACAGTTACTCTTTTTTTTTTTGTTGTTGCTAGAAGTGAGAGATGGATGACAATGGCAGCCAGCACCTGATTCCCTTTTAATTGACAATTAATGAATCCAGACATTAGCTGATCTAAACACCTGGCTGAGGGCAAGTCATAATTAAACTCATTAGAATTAGAAAAGAGACTTTTGTTCTCAATCAGTCATTAAAGCAGCCAAAACACACGGTAATCTCAGTCATTTCTCTCTCGCTCTCCTGTAGCACTTTTAAATCTGTAGCCAACCCGCTTCATATCATATCCATCATTTTCCTTTCTTTGTCTTCATGTTGGTGGTTCTCTACCCCCTTACTTCTCCATTTTTCTGTCTTTTCACCTCATTACGAACAGATGAAATTGTCTTCTTAAATGCTGTCCAAGTAGCTCAAAGCATTAGCTTTCTGTCTTTCCATGAAAAATAGCAAATCCCTATGAGGTGATCCACAGAATGACACTGCCACTGTGGTGTTTGTCTTGAGCACCACAGTGGCACGCGTCCCCTCAGTTTCTATCAGTTCATCTGGGCGGATATGCCTTGTTTAATTTGCTGAAATATCAAACAGCCTGCAGAGAACTCAAATCAACAGATGAGCGTCTTTTTGAAGTGTCTGGCAAAGGAAATCTCTGGTTATTCAGGCAGAACAGTTGATTCCTGATGAACATATCACGCGTGCTGTGTATTTGTTTCCCAAACTGCCACACGTCTGATTCACAAAGTCCGGCGTTGCAACCAGACTTGCTGTGATTTAATCAGATCATATCAGCCCATTTAAATGATCCTTTTCCAGTCGGCTGATAGGAGAGCAAAGTACTTATCCAATTATCTGTTAGGATGACTTCAGTCCATTGACAGACAGCCATGTGACGGCTCCTGCCAAAAAAAGGAAAGCTCATTTTCAGGGGGAAATTTTCCATTTTGTATTTTAGGCATTTACCTGATGCTCTTATGCAGGGGCACTTAGAGTGAAAGCAGTGGTAGAATGAACTTCAGTTCCTAGAAAAGGAGGTGGAAGGGAGAGTTTTTTTTTTTTTTTTAAGTTTTTTTTAAGTTAAAAGCAAATTAGAGTGAGCTGAGGTGGAAGATGTAGAGAGAGAATATGTTCCATTGAGAGATGGTGATTCGGGGTACGAGGAATGTGTTTTCAGCTTATAACGGAACATTGGGAACGACTCTGCCTTTCTTACCGGTGGCAAAGTCATTCCACTTTTTGCTTTTGTGTGCTGATTCATTGCTGCCCAGAGGCTTCCAGTCTGCAAAACCCCCTAACATTCAGAATTGTAAATAATCCCGTGCCAAAACTCTACTACGATGTTATATTTCTTTAACATAGCTGCTTCCTGAAGCCTTGGAGGAATTCTAGCACATGAGTTCTTTGATCAAGGTGGTGCTGCGTGAAAAAGCTGGCTGGCAATCATTTCCTTTAGCGGCACATTTGCACAGCAGACAACACAAAACCACGGTCAGCACGCTGTATACAAAAGAATATATTAGGCACTGATTTTTGCTGGAAGAGGACTCCTGATGTTTTCAGATATGCTTTCCTTTTTCCTGTAGTACCAATATCAGCTCAATCATCCACCAAAGCCTACTTTGCAAAAACTTGTGTGTTGACGCACTGTCAGGACATTTGCTGAGCATGTTCATACTCCTATGGCGTCGTCCATATTTAGCGTAAGCTGCTTGAAGAAGCAAATTTAATAGCATTTTGTTTGTCTTATCCAACTCCCTTTTCAGATTGTAAGCTTAATGAATAATGCATTCTCAAGGGGCCGCTACCAAGGTTTCGGATATTTAGTCTTGCTATTTTCCCCTTTGCCTCTCTCCCCTCTCCATCGATCTACCTGCAGTCTAGACTTTGTGATGAAATGCCACTCTGAAAGGCTTTGTCCAGGACAGCTGTAAACATGTCACCTTTGCCGGCCCTCTGGCTCTGTAGGGCCTCAACAAGGCCTTTGTAAATGTCTCAACTGGAGGGCTATTAAGGGCAAGGCTAGTTTTACAGCCAACAAGAACATTACACTCTACTTTGGCTCAAATTTCAAATCAACTGTACCTCAACTTCACTTTCCCTCTTTTTTTTTTCCATCTAATGTGTTTATGTGCGAGGGGTAGGACCTCTCTATAATTCTACCAAAGTGTGCTCGCCGTATACATACTCACTGTAATTTGGAAGGAGGGTAATTGTACCGTGGCGCTGAGCTTAGCACTTAGCACTGTCAGTAGTGGAAGGAAGAACAACAGAAAGTTGCGTGTGTCTCTGTGTGTGTGTGTGTGTGTCTGTGTTCAGAGAGGTAAGCGAGAGACTTAGAGTGTGTGCTGATGAACTGTGCTGCGTAGTTAGCAAAGCATACATCATTTAGCCGTACGAGCAAAACAGGCACGTTCAGATGCTGGAGAGTGTAGGCTTGTAATGGAATTTTTTATTAGGGAGAGCACAGAGAGAGAGAGCAGGTATACCTCGGGCTGAGTCTGAGGTGGGGAAAAGAAAGAGAAAAACCTTGACATTAAAACCGGGTTGCCAGATGTTGCAACGGAAACAAGCAAACCCAGCTGTCAAATAACCAGCAGAGCTCATAAGGACGGGTGACGGCAATTTTTGTGCGAGAAAAAAACAGAAAAGACCTCCAGCACCACTATCCCCGGTACATGAAAAAAGAACACTCGTCTGCTTTTAACGAGTAAAATTGGCAGCTTTGATGGATAGGATTTGCCTCCAAGGTTTGCACGCATTTTTAAGACAGTGGAAAAAAAAAAAAACCCAAAACAAAACGGATGCATTCACAGGTGCAGTCATCACATTTTACTGCACATAATAAACGAGTGGATTTAACACTGCCCTCAAGATGAACTGTTTGGAAAGCATTTCATTCCCTTCGAGGGTGTGACTGGAATAATCGAGCGACTGGTCTAGAGAAATCGAGTTCTGCGTTCCATTACGCCCGCTCAATTAGACTCGAAAATGCCTGAGAAGAGAACGGACGCCCCTGGGACGAGGACTGCGAGACAGATGCTCAGCCACCACAGGTTAAATTGTGCTGCAGCGGTGGTGCCGCGCCGGAGAAATCTTAACTTGTGTTCACCCTGCGAGCTAAATGATTAATAAGCCGGAGGAAGTGTCTGAGGAAGCAGCTTGTCAAGTTGGGTCAGATTTCGACATTTCCGTTTTAATAAAACGCAAGTTTAGAGACATTCAAAGCTTCCATGTGTTTCTTTTAAAAGAAAAACTTTAATTAAAGCTCTAAGGTTATAAACATCTAAAATCCAAAGCTTGGGGAATGATTGCATCAATTACAAGGGCTGATGAGCTTATTTGTTTATTTTTAATTAAAGCAATCTAATAGAGTAACCTTAGACACCGGGATGAGGTCCAGTTCAGAGAGAACATTAATAACACTGTTGATTTCGACACGTTACAAATTGTTTTTTGTGGTTTAATCTTTTATATGAAAATGTTTAAATGTGCGTATTGACTTGTGGGCAGACTGCATTAACACTCGTGTGTTTGTGGGCGTTTAACAGATGATTAAGCCCTGAAAACTTTCTGTGTGTGTGTGTGTGTGTGTGTGTGTGTGAGAAAGAGCGTATTCAGTATACATCAATTAATCAGCGTGTGTACCGACCCTTAATTAAAAACTCCCACTTCCCACTGGACTCTACTCCTGCATGAGTGTGTTTTGCATTTGTATGCGCGTCACCACTGCAGAATCTAGATCTTCATTACCATGCACGGCCTCTCATATTCAGAGCCGCATTTAACTGCGGTATTTTCACTTCTTACAAAAAACATTTCCTGCTGTGATTCCAGAAACAGGTGATCAGCGGTTGTGGCTGCCCCGGGTTACCGCAAAAGATCCGCCTGCCACAGAGTGACAGCACGATATAGCTCCAAACTTTAATTAATGCACCGTTAACATGCATGCTGGGTCAAAGAAATTCCTGGCTGAGCTGGAGGTCCACGTCTTTCCTGAATGCTCACTCTCCTCGATTTATGAACATGTTAACGCTCAATCAAATTGTGCTTCGAGGCGACCCAGAAATAGCGTCTTCTGTCCATGATGATATCATGACTGCGTTTCATATCTACATTGGCTGTGCGAGCTCTGCCGCCTACTCTCAATCCAAACCTTTTATTGCTCTCTTTGGGTTTCATTTGTGCTCGCTGCCTACACTTTTTGCATTTTGTCGCAATTTCTCATTCTTACGCAGCCAGGACTACTTTCACAGCCATTCAAGGTGTGATATTGCAAACTAATTTGCCAGAAAGAGCCAAAGCACTTTTTCATAGCCCCCGCCTACATCATCTACAGCTGAACAACTCAAGTTCATGCAATTCTTCCATTTTAAAAACAAACTGAGCGCGTACAGACACATACTGCTGTGAGTCGGACGGAAGTGAACCGCCGTTGACCCAAACAGTCGACGCCATGACAGATCGCCCGTCTCCTTGGAAAGTGCATTACTCACTCAACTAATCAGATTTCACACCTTCAGCAAGGTCGCCGCCTTCTCCTCAGCACCTTTCCTACTTTCTGTAGTTCTCAGACTCTGCATCTGATCACAAATTAACATTGACACAGTCGCTACTTTTACGTGCACAAACGACAAGAATGACAGGTTGGGGACGAGGAAATAACGAGGGAAGAAGCGAGGATGAGAAAGATGTATAGAATGGAAGAGAGAGAGGGAAGAGTGAGGGATTGAGTGGAACCAATGAGCCAAAGACGAAGCTGCAGTGATAATCGCCGTCTGCTTTGAAGTTAGCTATATGCCGTGTCCTTGTGAGCCTCTACACGTGCACGCAACTCCAGATTTCTTCTTTCAGTGTGGAGAAAACACACACTGAAGCAACTGTCAGAATGGATACTTTCTAGTGATATTCCAACCTCATATCTACATTTGTTTTCTCTTCTCTCTGACATACACCTGATCTGGTGTCAATTCTGAATTTTTGCCTGACTGCTAGGTGAGGATGAGAGAAATACGCCAGAAAGACTAAAGCAAAGTGTGAAAAAAATAAATACTGCAACAAAAAAGGTTTTGAAAGCATCCTGTAGCCGGAAGTAGAAACCAGCACCTTTCCACTACTCACACTGAATGAATGAAAGATCAGACAGGACGTCGTAAAACATTAGGTAGGCATTCGGTTGAGCTGTTGATAATGACTGTTGAGACTGTCTTGAGAGGATTGAAAGAGCAGGTGATAAAAAGCCACCAAAGGCAGTTTCCTTTACAGACGTGTATGGAAAGTCCCCCCTCGCCTCGTCACAGCCAATTTTCAGCCGTGTAATCCTGATCACGGCTTCAAAGTCTCCGTTGACACTACCCGCGTTAAACTTGCTCTGTGTGCACGCGTGCACTCGGAGGCGCGGCGCCGTTTCGGGCTATGAACACATCTGTCTCGTGTCTGTTCTCACATTAGCTGTGAGACACTGTGTCTGGGTTGACATGTCATTTAGCGAGGGTGCATGTTTGCTACATGATAGCGGACTCTTAAGCTGGAGTGGCAGTTTGACTCACTAAGCCATGTTCATGTGAAAATACATGAGTGACATTGTTTTCCCCATAAAACAGCTGCTTACCTGAGTGATGAGCATTGTGTCTATGTGTTGCAGTGAGTAGCTCAGTGCTCAGTGGCTGTGCGCTGCCACGCTCCGTGCTCTCTGTCATCTCAACAACTTCACCCTTCTCTCGGCTTTTTCTCCTCTGGACTATTTTTGTCCTCTTTTCACCTGCCAGAACCTTTTTCGCCTGAGGCCGTGAAGCTCACCCCTTTTTGTAACATCTTCAGAACAACGCATTCTTGCAATTTTGAGGCTGAACTGACATTAAAATTCATTTTTGCTAAGAAATCAGGACGGGGTTGTTTTTTTTTCCTGCAATGAAAGCACCCTGAACACATGAAGGAGGTGATCAGTGCTCAAAGTAGGCAAGCTGAGCCAATCAACTTCTCTCAGATGTCAGTCAACAAATCCAGTGGGAAACACCAACCCAGAGGCTTGACGGTGAGACACTGTTTCCACATACACGGAAATCCAAACAATGTTTGAGAAAAGGAAGAATATGCACTCAGGGTATCAAAGAGGGAGGAGAACTTACATTTCCATTCAACTTTACAATAAAAAGTGGATGCCCAACATAATATTAACATAATAATATAAATCTGATAATGCTTCTATACTCAAAGCTGTAGTTTGTGATATTCGTGTAAGCTGGTTTATACACTGGATTATATTGGTAGGTGTTGCTTTCATTTGTCCACCCCTGTAAGGTACACAGAGGCGTATAAACAAGGAAACCTTTCAACTCACACAAAAGCCAAAATCTTCTTATTTCCGAGTGTTTACAGCCGCTTCAAAGTGGAGAAGCTGCAAAAACAGGTCACTCATTGTTAAGGGACTGGAAACGGCTTATTAAAACAGATAATGAAAGATACTGTTTTCATTTTGTACCACAGTGCATCTGTTCCGTGTTAATCCAGGAGTAGTCATACAGTGTATAAACCTGTCTGCACCAGATAAAAGGCTACTGTAAGACGTCTCCTGACTGCATCTCAAGTTTTAATGCCTGTAAGGCCTTAAATTTAGACAATTTACGTCAGCCTTTGTTGGTCTCCTCAGAGTACGTAGAAGTCAGTCTGCCTCACACCACTAAACAAGTGGTAAACAACTCCGCCTGTCATTTCCCCATTTTTCTTCCCGTCCTTTTTATTTTCCATCAGTGTCAACTTTTTTTTCTACCCAACTGCTCTCATATCTTTGTTTTCGTTTCGTACTGCACACCCCTTCAATTCTCTTTCTTTCTGCCTTTCACTCTCACGTCACCGCAGCCTCGCCTTCCCGCCCTCCTTTCATCCCTCCATCAGTGGCCCGAACCTTCTGATTTATGCACTCTCACTATTGCGAATCAGATTTGCGTGTTCTTCGTCCGTTATTCAATTTCCTGAAATAAGGCTTTTCCAGGACTTCTACTTCAGCATGCAGAGGTACACACAAACATGCATACAAATGCTTTACACCAACACACAAACACACACACGATAATTACAAGACTTGTTTGTTTGGCTAAGTGCCGTGCAAGTGGTTGTTTAGAGGTGTGAAATGAAGAAGAGATAGGCAGATAACCCAGCCCCCGGAGACACATTAGTGTGTCATTGTGTGATGGTGTGTGCATCACTGCATGTGTGTGTTGTCAGAGTGTGTCTAAACCCCTTATTCTCCCGCTGTTAAGTCAGAGATGAGATGGATTCCCCGTCTCTCCTGTCCTCTTTGCAAATGCTGAGTGAATGATCCTGGATCAGCGCGTCCGCCTGTGCCCGCCTCGGAACACGACGCAGGTCATAGGAGGCCAACATCCAGATCAGAAGGAAGCAGGGTTCATCCTGTTACAAGGTTAACGCTGATCTTGCTGTGACTTGAGTGATGGGAGAGGAGGCGAGAGCAAGCAAGGCAAAAGGAAACCAAGAAAAATAGAGACAGCTGGATGAAGGGGTAAAAAAGATGCATTAACTTTTCTACGGCGCTCTTAATGAGTTTTCTTCGAGATGTTGATGCATCGTCCAAACTGAACTGATTCAGTGATCTGCAATAAGAGACTGGCGGACAGGCGCAGTTGCTTGTGACATCCTTGAAAAGCCATTTGTAGTGTGGTGACCTTTTGCTACGGGATAAATTAGTCGGCTGTTTACCACTCTGCACAATTTACCTCATTCACACAGTGTTCTCACTTTCTCTCACATCTGTACAAACCACTGATTTATTTGTGTATAAAAAATATCTAAGAGCTTCATTTAGATGTAAATTAAGCAGTATTCAGGGCTGGGATTAAAGAATAGCTTGTTGATTGGACATCACAATACATTTAAAAAAAGGAGGGTCATGTTAGGGAGTCTGGGAACACACTGCAGGTATAAAAAATGGAGATCAAGATGAAAAAAAAGAGAGAGAGGGAAAACACATGTAACAAAGTCAGTGAAGCGTTTACGGGAAGCTCAGGGATGTGAAAACAAGAGATACACATGAGAGAACGAGAAGACAACTTTGCTCATGAAGGGAGACAGAGGTCAAACCTGTGAAGAGGTGGAGGAGCATGACAGAAGAGGAGATGGGGAAAACGTATTTGCTTGGCAGGTAGAGACAGAAATGAAAAGAGCTACTGTATGATAAGAGGTAGACATGACAGTACAGGCACCGGGCACAGACAGACGCGTACACAAGTCTTCCCTGACACAGGTTAACACATGTGTGGCAACAAACACTCAAGCAGAGGATGGATTACCGGTGTCCTGACAGTCTAAACTCTACTGTGTCAAGAGCTTGAACCACATACGTGGTACGTGAATTTGATTGTGAAAAAACGGGAGCAGATTAATAAAAGCTCAGAGGCATAAACTAAATAATCTGATTAGCATTTGATCTATTTAGTCGTGAGCAGAGTACAGTACAGTAAGACCGCGTTCAGTCTGCTTTTAATGAAAATGAGCTGATCTGTGGTCAAAGCCACCGTGACCTCGTCCAGGAGATGGACCAAAATCCATGCCACCCTTAAATAATCATCCATGACATTAGAGCTGAGTAAAAAAAGAAATATCTCACTCTGTCAGTGAAATAAAGAGAGGTAATGTGGGGACAAGTATGCTGCAATCTTGAGATGGGAGTTGGCCTGTGATCTGGTAGGCTATAATGAAGCGAAACATGACAAAGACTCTTCAAAGAGCCTTACTAGATGGGTATCATCACTAGCCCCCTCACTCGCTCGCTCGCTCACACACAGGGAACATCCTCAGGTCACCTCAAACTCTCTCAGATGAGGTGGAGAGATGAACAGTGATGAGACTGCCTAAAGCAAAGCCCCCAGTGTCGTGGAAATGACTTCTAAAGAAACAAACTGAGCTTCTCGGTCTCGTTTACTCACAAGCCTCCATGCCCGCATCCAAATGTTTCAGCTTGTTGAAGTCTCCATCAAACTGGACAGAAATATACTACTGCCATAAGGAGGAATGTCTGGGTAGTGTTGCCATTTCTCAAAGTTTTTCATGTTGCCTCTTGTCATCTCTTTCTCTGCTGGACGAAAATCTAGTCTCTATCTTCTCCTAACAAAATATCTCTGTGCACATCCAGGAATGTGAAGGAACATGCCTAGAAACATCATAACAACTCCAGGAATCCAGGCCTGGGACACGCTCTAGCAGGTGAGCTACTGGGGCACCGCATCCTGTGCTCATTAGTGATTCCGTCATTGGTTGGTTTCACATGACAAACCATCAGCCTGTGTGATGAGCAATTTGCACAGCACAGATGCTCCTGTATTTTCACTGACTTTATGCACTTGGACAATTTAGTGTGTGTTTATTCGGATAGGAGACAGAAGGTCCTCCTGTGCTCAATTAAGAAGTGATACCTCTGCCCCTGGGGCACACTAACCCACTCAAGGCACACACCAAGGCCCATAAAAGTGGCTGAAAACAGACGGACTGTTTATGTTTCCAGCTGATCCGTGTGAGTCGTCTCCAACATGCACTTGATGGCTACCTACATGCGTTTGTGCTAAAAGTCTGAGGCTGCAGCTAGTAACACTCAGCTGCTAGTAGGCTGCAATCTAGCTGGTTATGCTAATGGCTGTAGCTTTTGTTAGAGCGGACAACACACTGTTAAATGTCTTTTGTTGAGTTTTGCTTGTGCGTTTTTGCAAAGGGCGTACACCACCCTTCACTACACCTCACACATTACTTCAGCGGGTGGAGAAATGCATTTCCTTGTCCCGTTGCAGTTGCTAACTGATTCGCTTTTAGAGAATGGTTAGTTGGCGTAGGCAGATCTGTAGGTATTCCTGTGTATGTAGCAGTGTATTTGTTTGCATGAATGTTGACTACGATCAGGAAGAACCACACATTCAGTCTGCAACACTTTTATATATTTAACCAGTAGACACAAACATGATAGCCACAGGTGTACTAGTCTCTATGGGATGCACCACCTTACTTGTCTTATTATGTTACCCTGTCTCCATCTTGATTGCCCTTTAGCTGTTTTCCCTCCGCTCCTCTACCCATCTCTACAGTACTCACCCGTGTGCATCGTTTTCTGCTGCTTTCCTGTGCTTCGCCCCCACCTTCCTCTTACTGCTGCTGGATGCGTGACATTTTAAACACACGCGGCTCACAAAACACAGCTCACAAATGTGCACACATGGCCGACAATACAGACACGCGCACACACGCATATTGGAGGAGGAGGAGGAGGAGGAGGAGAAGATAAACAGGACTTTCTGAAATGCCAAACATAATTCCACACAACTGAGGAAAGCAGTATGCTGTCAAGTGTCACACAAGTTACTCAAACTTTGGATGGCGCGTTCTGGTTTTCACTTGAATTTAAAAGGTTATACTTAATGTGCTGAGGGAGTACCATCAGGCCCCTGAGCACAGTAAGTACATTATAACCTTTACATGATATAGAGGCACCAAAGAATGATCTCAAAATCACATCGTAGTCTATCGCAGCTTTACTGTAGCCACATTCATCTGGAGACAGAAAACAAAGTCAGACTTCAGCGTCATATCTCTGCGAGCAGAAGTATGCATTTGGACTTGTTGCCAATGCTTTGGCTACTTAGCGGTGACATTCTAACGCAGCGACTCTCTCCAAGACTACGCGGCGCACAAACGCACGAAGGAGGAAACGTTCACACACAACTCTCGCCATGGGAAGCATTTTCGTTGGTCTGCCTTTTCCGCGCTGACACATTCGGTTGCGCAAGACTCAATTTAGCCAGAGATTATGTATGCAAATTTATACACAAGATATCAGTGAAATTAATTAGCTTCTAGGACTAAAAACAGCCTGGGAATAGAGGGATGACTCACTGATCTCAATCACATCTCAAACGCTTAACTTCAGCAAAAAGCCCTTTAAAGCGGCAGAAAACCAAACACATCCGGGTAATGGGCAGCATATTCATAAGTCATATTCTATGGTACACAATCCAGGATTCTCAGAAACCAAAGACCAGCTGGTTTTCACTGTAGAAAGCTCATCAGCGGCAGATTTAAACTTGTGTTGCTCGGGTTGATTTCGTGCACCATTATATATACTATTATATATATTTTTTTTAAAGTAAAGGCAAAGAAGGTGGGTGGATAAAAGAGTTTGTTTTCCAGCTGAGGATTCATATCAGATGGAGATTGGCAAGGACAATTCTGTAGTCCACTAACACACTGAGGAAGTCTTTTCACAGAGCTGCCATGAGTTCAGTTTGCCACCAGCAGCATATGAAGAAACAGTAATTCAACACCTGTTATCAGGTGTTCTTTGCATCAGTGTACACTCTGCTAATGTCAGTGCAGTGCAAACCTTCTGCACTGGGTTGCTGGTGCAAAATAGAAAGTAATCACACGCACCGGGGCTGCTCGCAGCAGCGTCTGTGTGGTGCTCATTCTCCTCATACGTGTTTTATCTTCACCAGAAACAGTTGCTGTTGCTGAGAATGATCACAAGAAAGGCAGACTAATTTGACTTCCCAAAGTCTGTTTACAGTGAAGCCACAGCGAGGAGAAAGGACTGTGTCCGCATGCCTGTGAAGCCTTGGCTAACGTCAAACACTCTCTCACTCCGTCAGGAGGGAAAATTAATCTATTAAATCTGTGCTGACACTTTGTAAAGTGCACTCAAAGTTAAATGAAAAATTAGGGTTGAGAAGACCAATTTGACCTCATCTTGACTAATTCAAACGAGCCCGAGCTGATAGAAATTTCTATTGCACTTGGCTGCAGCAATTCCTTTTTTTTCACTTGGCACTGACTTTCATCATCTCAGTACAAGTAGGAGACCCTGTATAGAATACAGCAAAGCAAATGGTAACCAATTTATCCACTAACTGATCTAAATACACACATTATGGGAAGATACTTGTCTGTGTAATAATGTATAATGGCTACTAATAGCTGCAATGGCAGATAACACATGCGGATAAACTGTTAGCGGTCCATGAATGTGAAGTCACACCTTGAAATTAATTTACATCTCTTCTCGGTGCGTCTAGGTGATAGTCGTTGCACAACACAGGTAGGACATGACAAAGGCGGGTTTTCTTGTGGTGCTTGTTTTCTCCCACTCCGCTAACTGATCTAGAAAGAAAACCGTTCTCAAATCTTACTGTCGCCTCAGCTTTGGATTAGACTTAACCATCTGCACTGGAACCTCTTCAGTTAGCCGGCATACATTCACGTACCAGCAAACCTGTACAGAAAAACACAACTCTCCACTGCTCATATTCACACTTCATAATTAACTCTGCTTTACTTCACCTTGAAATGAAATGCTTTCTTCTGCGCACTATTGAATCTATGTAGACATTAATTCACAGTCTACAACAAAAACATCCAAGACCTTGGCTGCACAATGCAGCCTCTAGCTGTCACTTGATTAATAGCTCAACATACTTCCACCTATGTTTCACCAATGTGTTGCTTCAGAGAGAAAATTGTTCTCTCTTGTTTGTTTTTTTATTGCAGAATGAAAATTAAAGTGGTAAGTGCAAATGTGCAGATTACATGCTAAGAAGAAGAAAGGTGAATTGTAAAATGATAACCACGAGAGATTTGCGTCACCCTTTTACCGTCGGTTCTGCGCTTCTTTCTCGTCTAACCTAACAATTAACAGGCTTTAAAACAAAATGTCAGCCGCCTGTTAGAGACGATCACTTATTAGTGTTTTTAATATCAGAACATTCTCAACATTTCTGACTTAATTAAACACTAACTGTCAAATCATGTCATGTTTACAAGGTGTTACAAAACTGAACGCATTTGTACAGCATTAACTCTGATTGGCTTTGTATTAATATAAGGTGTAAATCAATTGAATTTATTAAATAAGCCTTTTTAAAAACTAAAGAGCTGCCCATGGCATCATCCCCTCTACAGACTGCCACATGAACCCATGGAGCTCATTACTTTTAATTACACCTCTGCCTTCCTCGTCTGTTCACGCTGCCTTCTGCTAACCTTAACCCAACAACTGTACTGTTTGCACCTGCTAACAACATAACACAGTCTCACTTCAAACGAGAAGCCGGGCACCCTGATAGAATACGTTTTCATTCTGAACACCAAGAAATGAATAGTAATATAGAGAATGTAATCAAGCAAACGAGTCACACAGAGATATAAGAAGTGCTCAAGAACACAGTAACCCGATGTACTCTGCAGCTGGGCAAGTACACAGAGACCTTCAGTGAGCCATTTCTCTCTCACCCTTTCAGTTTCAACAGCGTCACACCATTAACCATGCTAGACTGGCTTGAATAGTTTGATATGGGCTCTTAGAGCCATTCACAGCAGACCAATACAGAGAACGGCATCACATTTACATCTCTGCTGTTAAAGTAACTCTATTCATGTCATTCGGGCTAGACAAAGCACTTTGACATTATCGCTTTGTTTTTCCAACAGCTCCAGAGATCTTAACTTCCTTCGACCCCGAGGAAGCAACAGGGACTTTAATGCGTGTAAAAGCAGAAAAAAGCCGCACACGTGGCTGAACGTCCTACCTTGACCCCTCGCACTCTGAACTCGGCCAGGGCTCGGCTCATCTTGGAAGATGCCGTGGGCAGGTCCTTTCCGCTGGCGATGACTTTTACCAGCAGGGAGTCATAGTGGGGTGAAATGACAGCACCCTGGAAGGCTGAGGCGCTGTCCAGACGGATACCCATGCCTTCACCGCTTCGGAAGACCTGGCAGGAAACAGGACAGGGAGGACACAAGAGTTCATATACACAGAAAAAATATGCTGTTATGGATTTAAATGATTAAAAATCTAAGAATAAGATCAAATAAGCTACACAAACAAATATAAATTCAAAATACTCTTGTCCTACTTTAACATCCTGAGAGAAAGTCTGCAAATTACAATGAATAATTAACAACATGAGCACCGAGTGAGTATAATTTAGAGGCAGAACCGTGTTCAAATATATCAAGAATGTATACAGCGTCCCAGCAGATTCTGCTGCAGTTAGCAAGAAAACCTACACTATTTGTCAATTCAAGATTTAGTGTATTCATTAGGGCTATTATTGTCTCACCTACATGGTCCAGCAAACTCACTGGATGTGTTCTATTTTTAAAACATTTTTCAGATACGTTTTTGTAGGAAATGCTAATATTTTGGTCAATTGTGTGCAACCACTCTCCCTTAGTAATCACTTTTATTCGCAGAGACAATAATGTGCAAGTGATCGCAAGCCACCGTCTGAGCTGAGTGGAGGGTGTAAGATTCAGCTGTCTAGTTGGAGAGGTCAGAGGAGAGAGGAGGAAGGAGGCGGAGCAGTCACACACCAAAGTGGTCCGAAACGTCTCAATGTTCTCGCTGTGAAACCAGCCCTGGACCTTTGTCACATGTTTTTTTAACACGTTCTGAACACCCACGACTCTGAACCGTCAGAAAACTGAAGCGAAAAAGACAAACAAAAAAAGAAATAGCCTAAAATAAAGTTGGAAGGCAAAAACTTGAAAACAAGATGCTGGATTTGTTCATCCCTACTTGTTCAAATATCGCCGCATCATCCACGGCATCTGTTCCTGGACGATGGAGGAATGCAAAGCATCACAACCGTTGGGCATCTACAACGCAACCGCAAATTAGCCCGCACTTGGAAAGCGATGATAGACAGACGTACGCGGAGGGCAAAGTAAGGAGATGAGGAGAGAAAACAAGCGTGAGATGAAACAGAGAGGCTACACTGTTCCCAAACCACTTGGCAAGACCGCAGAGAGGGAGAGGAGGAGATGTGAAGAGGAGAGTGAGGACTGTCCAACACTACAACATACGGAGCCCCTCGAGGCCTGGAAGAGGAAGAGGAGTCGAAACTATAATTACAACAATGTTGCGCCGCGCTGATGATACAGAGGTAATATATTCAGACAATGTAGATGTGCAGCGCTGCCACCGTTTATGACCAACAATATTTTTTCATTATCCTTTCACTCTTTTACAACTCATCATTTCATATAGAGTGATTTTGTCCCCGTTCGTCGAGGCAGTTCTGTTCATCTCCAGCGGCTCCAAATGATCAAAATGCCGCATAATTCCGTCCATAAAGCATGCGAGTAAAGATGTGCCTTGATGTTACTGTACGATGACGAATGGCTCATGTTATTGCAGCCAAAGCGAGTGAACTACCTCTAATCAGGCTGCTGTAAAACATGCTATACTGCAGTCCCTGGTAAACTGAACATCCACACGCTGAGCATCATTGTGTCTCATCGCCAAGCAGAACGCTGAATTACTGCTACAGGAGGACATTAATGTAAAGTACGGGTGAATCATAGAGATATCCCTCGACATAGCAAGTTGAAAGTGACTGCCTACATGAAGCAAATAAATGTAAATGCGCGCCATGATGAAGCAGATGAAATTGTCACCGGGGTCGGTGCCCACGCATGCCGGATGAACCTCTGTACAATATTCTGCTTCAAAGCCCAGAGCCCCAGTTTCCAGGTTGTGATTTTCATGAGGCCCGGCACTCCCCTTTGATTTTAAAGGCTCAAGGCTGGTCATTAGCGCTCCAAGTGTCACTGAAGTAGATCTCAGAGTTCCACACTCGCACCCTTCCTGATGTTTATCCGAAAAACACCGCGAGCTGCCCTGCAACGAATACGTTTGTCATATTTCTTTAAAGAGAGACTGCCGTTTGTGCCGTAACAGTTACTTATTTTGCAAGCTTCAACAGCTGTGTGCATGCAGAACGCACAGGATCATTCAAGTAAATATTGACTGATATATTTCAGGTGGGGATAATTGTTCAAAATATACTCAGACTATTCTTGATCACAGCCCTGATCTCTACGGGAGGGCATTTTCCCACCACTTCCAGAATAATGAAATATTGTCTGCATAATTACCCGACATTATGGACAATAACACGAAAAAATAATTACTTCCTCCAAACAGATTGACAACCTGGTTACCAGAAATTTTACATTCACTGAGGCACATAAAAGCAGCTAGAACAAAAGTCAAACGAAGAAATGAATCAGACGAGAAAATTGGAAGTTTGGTGATACAAATAAAAATGAGAAAAACAGGGATTTTTCTCTGCCGGTCACAGAGCTGGTTTGTAAGCTTGAATTCATGAAAGAGATCGGTGCTTTTGATAAGCCATATCTAGCCAAACTCTGGTGCACTTTCCACAGCGGACTCAAAGGCCCTGCCAGCCGCCCTCTGTGCAAATGCCCCGGGAAAACCGACAACGTTTATTTTCCTCTCTATTCATTAAATCTTTCCTTACTGTGAACAAACCGTATTTTAAAGTTGTTCTGTCACCCTTTAACACTGCGGGCCAAGCACATTGTTAGTGTTGACTGCTGTGTTAAAGTGACTGACTGGCTGTCCGACAGCTACCCAGGCTTTCTTCGCACATTGTTATTTAATATCAAACTGCTACACCCCCAGGGGGGACTACACGCTGTATAGTAGAGCTCACATTGAGACTAATGCTGCTCTTAGCTTTGACTTATTCAGTCAATACATCCATGCAAGTTTGACTGAGCGTGAGGGTTATCTCCAGCATCATCCCATGAATAATCATGCGGTCATTCGACTAACAGCAACTTGAAGTAATACAACGGCAAGGCGAAGGATCTAGCTCAGAGGCACTTCTGTTCCTTGACACCCTGCCCTTTGTTGTTGTCTTGTACCAGAATCTTATACAGTTTCACATCTGGGAGCCGCCCGTGCCAACCAGGGATGTGTCAACTGACTGGGTGCCAATCTGTGTCCGCCAAAACTCATTAAAACTGACCTGATTGGTGGTCTTGACGCTATTTCTGTGAAGCCCCACGGGGTGTTTTTGTGCTTGCAATGCTGTCTGCATGGATACAAACTAAGAACAGGCAATTAGAAGCTTATTTTATGGCTGTATCCCCAAATTGTGTATAATGTAAAATAGTGTAAATAGTGTAAATAAAAGTACAAGCTGCATGGCCGCTTTTGTTGTTGGGGGGGAAAAAAAGAAAAGAAAAAAAACCCGGAGAGCTTATGCTTCAACAAGTGTGGCTGCATTTCTTTGGCAAGGCCAGATGGTTAGTGGCAGCGGTTATTGCTTTGTTGTTTCCTGGATGGCATTTTTAACCACCTGTGAGAGTGAAATGTGTTTTCTAATCTGATCATTCAAGCTGCTCTTATGATCACTCTGAATGAACATATACAAGAGGAATTTCAGAAGAATCTTGATGGTGAAAATTTTGGACGTGAAAAAGAAGAATTTGACAATAAAGTCCAGTATAATCTAACTGTATGAGTCATAAAACATTTCTAAATACACCAACGGACAGGATAAGATAGCAGTGAACGGGAATTCAGACAAAGAAATAACAATTAAAGGCTTTAAATTGCTAGGACAGCTATGAGTCACACAGACATAGATAGAAATCCACACACGAACATCCAGACAGAAAATATCTTGAGCCCTTAAATATGGGCCAATATTGCTCTAAATCGAATTCCTAACTTTAAACAATCTTGTCCTGCTCGTGTCAGGAGACTAATCAAACATGCAGCAAGACAGATGTTTGCCGTTTCACTTTACTGCACAAACACATATATACGCGGGATATGCAGTTGGAGTGGAACCCAAAAAATAAAGAAATAAAAAAAATAAGAATAGCGCATTGGAGACTGGAGTTATTGGAGCCACTCAGATGGAGGTTGTTTTGCAGGGAAAAAACAAACAAAAGAATAACACTGGAAATGTAATTCCGGGGGGCTTTCGGAAGCTGTGAGTAAACCGTGTGAGGGATGCTGGACGACTGTACAGCACAGCTACACTGCATCACACATCATCTGAGAGACTTTCCAACAATTAATCCCGGTAAGTAAACTCACTTTTCTCTCAGTAAAAATGTGTGGAAGCATTTCTACGTTTGCGTCCTAACAAGGGATGCTGCACCTTTGAGAATATACTGTATAGTATGTTAATTTCTGGCTTCGGGGCATATAGATACCAGATGAACGCTGCCACAGCAACACCCAGCCGAGACTAGGAAATTCCTTTATCTTACGCCCTTGACGCAGACTCAAACCAAGCAGTGCCACTAAAGCTCTTGCAGCCAGGTGGAGAGAAGACAGAGAGGAATACTGTATAGGCAGGATTGAATGAAAAGACAAGTACCAATGTTAATAATTGAAGTCAAGTGTCAGATTCTTTTAGCCCAGGGCGCTGTCCGACGAGAAAACCCTGCTTTGTCTCACGCTCTCCCCATGTCAGCGTCACCCTCCGCATAGATACTGATAATTTAATCACAGAGGGATTCAAATGGACCCCTTCACACTCATTTGCATGTTGCTGTGCATCTCCTTTTGTTTTCTTGTGGTACACAGGCTCACTGTGGTTCACGCCTGTTACTCTACATTTTGTTCATTTCTTGCAGCACGTTGCAAATCTGCTCTAAGTCAGTCTTTGTCTGTCACCATCTCTACAGCCGTCGACAGCCCCGCCTTGAAGTATATCACTCGGAAATTCTCCGGGGCTCCCTCTAGGTCAGTGTTGTATTTCTCTGACATGTGCCACGGGCACATTACAAATCCTCCCTGCCCTCTAAAAAAAAAAAAAACAGTGTTCAGGAATTCAGATAAACAAGCCAATTTCCCCACTGATTCCCATGCATTTCCAAGAATGTAAAAAAAAAAATGACAGAAAACGGCAGAGTGTGTGTGAGAAAGTGAAAAATCAAAACATGAAAGTTACACCGTTTCATTTGACGGCGCTGACATCTTGCCTAAGTGCAATATTTGTCTAATAAAATAGTGTTTGAACATTTATTTTAGAGAAGGTTATTCTGATATCCACACATGTTGGACATCAGCGGCTTGACTGAATAGATTTTAGCCAACAATGCTGTACCTGTGAGTTGTAGTAAAAAAAAAAATTTAAAATATGCGTGGCTGGGTCACAGTGGATTTGTCACAGTGCTTTGCAATTTATCATGGAGATAAATATCACACTCACCTTTGTGAATTATATATGACCAAGAGCGTCGTCTCTCTTTAGCAAAAGAAGAATTCAATTTCACTGTATTTATCCAAAGGGCTCAACTCAACAAGCTGCTTCCATATCATTAATTACCTCCTTAAAATTACTATTTAGTATAGTACTTAGTGTAGTTCACAGGACAATGTACAATTACAAAAACATACTGCATTTTCACACTTTTATTTCAGCTGATTAAAGCTTTAATTGCCTTTTTTGCATGTTGCGCCACTGCTGACTTTAAATAGGTTAAAGTATGACTATTCATTGATCCTTTTTGGCCTTGAGCTGTAAAAACACTGACATATTACGTTTTGAAGTTGTTATTGCTAATGTATTAAAAAACACTTAGCCGTTTACACATCCAGCCAACAGAGAGAGATTTGCATTCATTATAAGTTTCTGGCCATCTGACAAACGCAAATAAAATATTTACTCTGTTTATCTGTTTTTAACAGCTGTTAAGCTCTCTAACAGGGTTACAAAATCCCAGGAATTCTTCAAGTTGGAAACTTTCCATGGAAATGAACAGGAAATTATGGGAATAAACAGGAATTTAGAAAAAAAGAAGATTGGTCCTTAACAGAGAACTTAAATATAGTTAGGGAAAATATATTTCTCAATCACATGCACAGATGCTTTTTTACAACCCTGGAGCACACTTTAGAGCCCAGAGCATACAGTGAAGTAAGCCGTTATTATTTATTGGGTAATATATTTGATGTATGGTATTAATGTTTAACTTGCTAGCTAGCTGATGAGCTAGATGCTAAATAAGCTATAGCTAGCATTATTCTATTGACCATTTATGAGATCTCATCATGATGCTAGCTTACCCATAATTTCCAGATAATTCCCATAAACTTCCTCTAGTTTCCCACTGAATTTATTTCAAAATTCACCAGCTTAACTTCCCATGGGCAGTTTCTGGTAATTTACCATCAATTTTCCACCCCTTTACAACTGTACTCTTTAACACTAGTTGTTCACTAAGAAGTTGCTAAACTTTGTGATGGCCATCAAACGAAAACGACACGCTGAAAGAGGCTAAAAAGGTCCGTACAATAGCAGGGAAATGCAGAGTTTGGTGGCAATTGTGTGCGAGTTCGTCAATCTGAGCAATCCCTTTCTCATTACACAGTCATTTGATGTATTGTTATCACATAAATTGATTAGTGCAGCTTTAGGTGATTATTCTCTGTGAGCTCCTTTTGGTCAAATTTTTTACTTTCTAACTTCCATTCACTAAGATTCCCCTGAAACTGTTCAGTTCCCATCTGAGGAGACCCGCCCCCCACTTGGAAAACCTCTGGTTTCATCTATAATTAATATTACATTTTTACTATAACTTTGTTTGGGTGGGAGTCTATCTCTTTGGTTGACCTACATTATTTTGGTTCATTCGGGACTTTTAAGCCAGAATGTCCACAGTCATATCACGATTCATATTAGCTTCTGTGGAGAAGACACAGTGCTCATTCTAATTTACTGGTTCTCTCACAGAGCCAGCGTCTGTCTCTCAAGCTCAGTTTCACTGCGAGATTCAAGCCTGGAAACATCCAATTGAAAATCGATTCAGTCTGGTCAGATTTGTACTGGACCAATCAGTGAATGCTTAGATGACAAATGACTCACTGCTTCGCCAAACTCACACAAACATGTTGTAGCTATAAAAATAAATGTTTCTCTATAATTCTGCTTCCTTATTTAAAGGGTACAAAAAAAACTTAACTTGAAGACTTGGAGAGGTAAAATAACCTCGATTATGGGTCTCCATCAATGGCTGAACAAAATCCTTGTTACTGTCTGAACCCTTTTAGGAGCTGTAACATTGTAATGGCCCAAATCAGCAGGCTGAGTACACTGATTTCACAGTTAGCTTGCTTTTGTAACAACACTTGAACTTTCAGACATCTCTGAGCCATTTAATAAAGTTAATTTCCTCCTTTCTCCTTTGCCGTTTCCCCATTTTAAGTACTCCTCCATCAAGCCTCATTTCTCTCCCTCTTTTCCCTTCCTAACCTTTCACCTTGTCACTCACCATCAGCCCTCAGTCCTGCTGCTACCTCGTGTAATTTCCCCTCTTCATTGTCAGGTTTTGTTTATGTTTTTTTTTACATGTGGAGTTGAAGGAGACGGCAGCACACAGTTGAAGCTAATGTATGGAGGCGAGACAACATACACTGCCTGTGCGAAGCGCAAAGACAAAGTGACAGCAATATCCGAGCTCCAACTGATAGTGTACCAATTAGAGAGGGAGAGGAGCAGGCAGAGAGCCAGCGGCACGGAGAGGTAAAGAGAGTAATAAAGGGAAAGAGACAGAATAACACACAGATATGAAGAGAGAGGAGAATGGAAGTGCCATGTTAATGTCTGAAGTCGAGCTGTGTGGATGAATCAAGGCAGGGAGAGCGGTTGTAGGTGAGGAGAGAGGTGAGGGAAGAGAAGCGAGGCAGGAGTGAGGAGGCACAGAATAAAGTTTGTTTGCCGGTAATTGTTTTCGACAAGCAAAACCTGATGCTTCGAACATAGTGCTTCCGAATAGCACCATCATGGAAATTTTATGCTGCTGTGCTTTTGTGTGAATTCAGGGCCGAGGTGTATCACCAAATATAATCTGGTACACATCTCACAGCCCGTAAGAACAGGACTCGTTTTCAATTTCCTCCCTCGAGGGAAGTTTTGGTGGTTCTGCGAAAACACCAAAGTAGACAAATGTAAATAAAACTTTTAATCCTTTGACACAGAAACTGTTGCAAACTTCACAACTTGGTCACTAGTCTTAGTGACTCTGTCTCAGAAGTATCTTCCTACTTTCTCCTTCCATGGCTAAATGTGTAAGTGGGTTGACTCCCAAGGAATTTGGTGACAGTTTATGGGCAGCCCCGGAAAAATCTGGCCATCTCCCGAATTTAATTACTGATGATCTTCAAAACTGGGTGTCGCTGTCTCAGATGACTCGGATGCATGTCCGTATCTTGTAACTGCAACGTGCCGAGTTAATATCTGGTCTGGGGATGCTGTCGCGAGCCCCCCCGAGCCAGGATGTTTCAATTAGGAAATGAATCTTCCATTTCATTTTAGCATGGGCAACATGTGCAGATACTGCGTGATTAATAGCACTGACATCCATTATAGTTGCACATATTTGCATTTTGACTGTAATAACAGGGAAGCTGTTATTCTGAGGTTGGAACATCCCTGTATGTTTTAAATTGCAGCTTCTTGTCTGGTAAAATGACATCCTATAGCCTCAAACGGGGCAAGAAGGTAAAAAGCGCCAGGGAATGTATTATAGTGTGAGGAGAACAAGGAGAAATGTTTGTCTGCAGTGCAGGAAGTAGAAGAAGAAATGGAGCTAGCATAGAAATGACTAACAGGCTGATGCCTTAGAAGAACACTGTCTCTCACCTCTGCTTTTTACACATTTAGTCAAAACAGACACATAAACAAAATGGATGCTTTGAAAACCAGTGCATTATTAACTAAATTTTCATGAAAGTAAATAAAACCTTGACGTTTGCCTTCAAGAATGGAATGCATTATAGCAAAAGTGAATGTGAAATAGACACACACGCGCGCAACCGTGGAGGAAAAACAATATACACAAAGAAAACGGCACGCATCACACAGACAACACATGCCCACGGCAGCCAGTTTTTCTTCTTGTATAGATTGCATCCAGAAATGTATGTGGCAGCCTGTGTGAAAAGAACTTGAATAAGGACTTCATTTTGTAGATATCGCTACTGAGAATTCATGTTATCGAGGCAGCTCTGCCACTTAAACGTCCTGCAGGATCCTCTTATATCCACAGAGTCGATTGTCTTCCGAGGCGGAGATAAACTGGTGGGATGGGAGTAATTTGGTGCATGCATGCATGCATGCATCGTTGGTGGCTCAGACCACAAGGCTAGGCTAGCCGATAAGTGGCAGTCAATGAAACCAACTAATGCTGATCAATTGAAGCCGTGTCCGGCAAAGTAGGATGTGAGAGCTTGCTATAAATCTGAGGTCTATGTATGTAATGTATGCGTCCACTAGAGTTCTTCCTGTTGATCATCTGTCCCTTCTTACTGGATTATCCAAGAGACCAAAAAGGTCACTCCGGTGACACTATTGGCTATCAGCAAGGGCAGCCTGCCTTTATATTGAACATCAATTACACTGACTGGAGAACCGATGGCTTCGGTGGATCATTACAAAGACCTCATCACGCTTCACTATCACACGCACAAAAGGCCCAGATACAGAGGCACTCCCCCCCCCTTTGTTTAAAATCATTACAGAGACCTCCCTCATGACTTGATGGCTGCACTAGCCTGGTGACAAATGTCCTCAGCCGAGCCGACTGGTGACCAACATGGTGACAGCGAGGCGTATTAATCTTGCTTTAATTAAAAGTCATCCGCCGACATCGCCGAGCCTCCATATGTCGTTCCCAAAAGCCAGAAACAAAGAGAGTCATCATCAGTTGAGTTTTATTAGCAGAGTTAACTGGAGGTGCTTTGCCATCGTGACATATGAAGTGACGCCGTTATGAAGTCAGTTTCAGCGCAAATTTGTAGCCTTTTAAAGATTATTCAGTTTTATTGTCTTTTTTTTTTTCCTGTCCTGGGTTTTATTCCGAAAAAGACAGAACGCATCCTCCGTCTCAAATAAAGATCCAGACTGCAACACTTGAGCAATGTTGCCCTTGGTTTTCGTCAACTTTCTGGTTTTGCTGACTCTTATTATCCGCGGCTATGCTTGACATGTGCTTGTCCAAAGCTTGCCTTGCAGTCTACAATCATCTCTCGAGTACCCGAATCCAAAATACAACCGCTCCATCCTGCGTCTATTTCAATTTTCCTCCTATCCTTTCAATTTCACCTTCATTTCCTGTCTCTATACAGGCTCTGTTTTTTTTTTCATCTCACAAAAACCATTATCTATCTCGCTCCCTCCCGCTCCGAGTCCCTAGAGCATCCCTGGCTTTATTTATCCTTTCATTGTAACTTCATTTTAAACTCTTCCCATCTTTCCTTACTCAGAGTTTGTGTTTATTTTTCTGTTCGTATCCTCTTAATCATCATCATCGCCATCATCGGTTTTTGGCACCTTCGACCACCAGCAGAGCAATTACAGGCCAAAGCATAGAATAAAAATATGTTTGCATGTGCGTCCTTCATAACAAAACCATATTTATGACTCAGCGCTAACTACTTTGACTCTCATTCTCAAAAGGTAGAAAGACACACACACGCACGCACGCACGCACGCACGCACGAGCCCTCCTTTCAGCACCTCGTTGCCTTTCATCAAAAGGCTCATTTTTTGATACAAGACTAAATTGGCTTCTCCTTTCAATCCTCTCAGTGTGCGTGTGTGTGTGTGTGCTCCAGACAGAGGTATAATGACCCTAATGAGCAATAGAGGATCTCTGCTGCTCTCCGGTTTTTCCTCCTTTTCATTTTCTCCCCTTTTCTCGCTCTCTGAATTTTCTATCAATTATCGCCCATTCTGTCTTGCCTCCACTCTTCCTCAGAACACTCTCTAATTTTCCTCTCCGTTCATATTCTCCTCGCCTCTCCTCTCATTTCCACTCCTTCCCCGCGTCTCTTTTCATTTCCCCTCCACTCCGCTCCTTTTCCTCACGTCTCCTCTCCACTCCTCACCTGCCACCTCCTTCGCCCGAGTCCTCTTCGCCTCCTCAAATCTCTCTCCTTCCCTTCCCCGTTTTCTTACCCTCCTCCCATCAATATTCTTTCATTACACTTCTCCTTCTAATTTCCTTCTTACGTATCTATTCCCCTCCCCTCCTTTTCATAATTAAAAAAAAAAGAAAGAAAACACAGCTGTAAGTGCCGAGCTGCTAAAAAAAGGTTGGCTTAAAATGTTCATGTTCTGTCTAACACACAAGCACGCTCGCGAACACATACACAGAATGCCAGCACACACTCAGGGACAAATACATGGACACAGATGCCCGCCCGCCCACACACACAGTCATTCGTATCTCTCATGCAGTATTAAACATCAGTGCAACCATTAGAGTCAGTGGCAACCAGATGTCTGTGACGGCACTACAAGCTGTTTGGGGCATTGGAGGTGGGATGAGTGGACGCACGCACACACACACACAAGCTGTATCCAAGCTGTCCAGATTTAGATGGACCTCCAGCCGTGCCACACGCAGCCTTGACTCAAGATGAATACTTGAGCTATAAATGTACAAGATGTCTAGATATGGATGGATGGATACAAACAAATCCCACTCACAGCCATCCCCGTCAACATGGACATACAGTTCCACATGTCCGGGCCTACATGGCTCAGAAGACATCACTAACTGGTGATGTCTCAGCAGTCTAAATACAGCTCAAGTAGAGTCACAAGGGAGTAAACTCAAACATGACGAAACGGGAGAAGTCTCAATCAAAGTTTCATCACCTTGGGGAAACTGTTGAATTTTATTTTATGTGGGGTTTTTTTTACCTTGAAAGTACTGTGACGTGCACACAAGACTTCAAAAGTGATCCTCAATTATGTTTTCACATCTGCCTCTGCTACTGACTCACACATTTAACTCATGCAGTTGCAAATGTACTTAGTGCTGTTACATAAGAAAATTTCATGCTAAACTAGCCAAGCCATTAGCTCTGATAGGATGACTTAAAATCGTATTTTTGTTAGCCAGCCTGTCAGTTCTAGTTTGACCTGTACTGAATTATCCATCTCGAATTGCTGTGACACTGGATTCAGATATTCATGGTCCCCAGAGGATGAAACTTTCTACTTTATAATCCCCTGACTTTCTCTCAAGCCAACCAATGGATGGACAACGAATGCCACAAAATTTAGAACAGACATTCACGTTCTGTTAATGATAGCAAAGTGAGCATGAACACAATGAATGAAACAATGATTGTCAGACTAGACATTACCTGTGGTCACGTTAGCATGATGAAAAAGGTTTAAACAGCTTCAAAGCTGCATGGCTTATAGACTTGGTCATGTCAAAATTATGTGAGACAAGTATACGTTTTCAACATCAACCATGGGGTAGCATGCAATTTTCTCCCCAAAGTCACACGTCAGAGGCAGTTTATATTTCCTACCAGTGTGCCTGACTTCTTACTGCTAATATTAAAAGGAATCTAGTTTTTCTTTTTACAAAATAATTTTTTTCTGCACTTGGCACTTTCTGCCCCGAGGCGGATTCCTTGGCCACTGCTCAGGCTCATCTCCTCTCTCCTCCGGCCGGCTTACCCCAAAAGTTCAAACCATCTTTCAACTTTCATCAGCGCTGCCGAGTCACTCCCCATCTTCCTCACTGTGACGACGCCAAATATGTCTGGAGGCTGCGCCATTTCTTCACCTTCCGCCCAGAAGTGTCTCCCCTTTAATTCAACTAACTTTTTTTTTTTTTTAAAGATTACCACAGCCGCTCGGCTCTTCAAACTACCTGTTGCTTCCATATTTTGTATATTGCAACACACGAATGAAGCTGCTCCGTGGGGAAGCATGCCAATACCGATATATGCACATATTTTTTCCACCCCATTGCAGAGACCATCAGGTCTGTCTTGTACTGAAATTAAAATAATATTATGCATACTCTTATCATGATGGTCTAGTGGTAAATGCAGCAACTACTAGCAACTCTGCTATCCATTTTGGGCACTTCAATAAACTTCCACACCGTAGATATACTGGCGTCACATGCAGTGTCACATAAGCAGAAATGTTTATTTATTTTTTTTAATGTTTATTTATGGCCAATACGATATCTCAAGTCTTTATTGGCTGATACTGATGACATGCTGATGTTACGGCTCTGGGTGAACAGAATCGGCCAAATGACTTATTTAAGTACATGTAAATATTTACATGCCATGCATAAACCCCTCGTTTGATGATGGATAGAGCAGAGGGTTAATTAACATCCAAGTTTCCATGATCAATATTCATGTGTGAAACACTGAGCATTTGTATACTGTAATGAGTGCGCTACATTAGCCACATCAATGGAATGCTGTTTATTCCCAGCTAAGCGAATACGCTGCAGTGCTGGGCTAAAGGTCAACAGACAGAATAAATGTATTAGTAAACCATTTCTTCTTAATTGTAACCCGCATTGCTTAATGGTTTGACCCCAACAGCAAACTTCTATAACACCATTAACAAGTTCCCATATTCTTGAGCATTTAATTAGCATACTCTCCTTTTACAGGCTGAAAACAACTCTGCACACACAACTGCAAACTTCTAACCAATAAATGTCAATCAACACCAAACAGGCAACTACTGTAATGAAAAAAACAATTATGATGGTTATTATGGACTTTGCTTAGAGGACTGTATAGATGATGATGCATAGTTTGTGGCTACCTAACCGCGCTGTGCATTTACGTTTTAAAATACCTTCTGTGCAAACACTTATTGCTCATAAATGCTGCAGACTGTGGATTTTCTATATTGTACTTAATTAAAACAAGCGACAGCTGGAGACGAAGGCAGCTCGTCACTTTCTCTTTGATTGCAGTTTGCTCGACTGCAAGTCAATCTCAGACCGAACTACTCAGAAAAGATGCACCGCCAACACATATTAGTGGATTGATGCATATTTTAACTTTTTCAAGAACTCAAGGTAGAAGAACATTTTAACCTGTGTATTTTTAAATTCAATATTACTGCTGTAGCACAGTGGCCATGATAAATGTCCACATAAGTTCACTATCAACAATGCAAACAATAGTACAAAGTGGGACTGAAGATTGGAGGCTGCTGCATGATACTGAACACACTGCAGATCAATCATTTAATTAACTTTTATGGGGCATATTAGGTAACTTCATCTCAGCCCAGCCTCCATGTCTTATACTCTCTTTCTATCTCTCTCTCTCACACACACACACACCCACACTGGCACAGAGTAAATACAGGAACATTAACACTGACAGAGCTGAGGTGACATGTGGTCAGTGAAACGTACACCTGCCAGTTTTGGCCTGCGGGACTACACTCGTGTTGTCGTTAGCCCAAGCAGGCAGAAGTAATGCCAATGTGATACAATTAGAAAAGGGAGGGAAGAGGTGACCGGGGAGGGCAACGGAAGAACCAAAGGAGCAGACAGAGCGACAGCGTGGAATGTAGATGAACAATAACACAGCACAACCTGGTGAGCAGGAGAAAATAAAATACAGAAAAGAAACTTCCAATCCCTGCGAGGCGGTGTGTTTTTGCATAGCATAGGTGTCCATGTGCTACCCCTATATGAGTGCTCATGGAAACACACTATAGGATCCTCTCCAAGCAGACAATCCAACATGGCCAACTGCCAATCATTTTTGTCCCTGGATTTTTGATAGCAGCCGAGGTGGAGGGGACTCTCCATGCATCGTTTCCTCTCTCTGTACAGTATATACGAAACACTACAGCAACCCGCTTCTTAGTAAGTAGGTCACTACACCTCCACTGCTCCTTCCCTTATCATCTCTCTTCCTTCGTTGCACTCTTTTTTTTCTCCCTCCACATCTCTGCCAGCCTCCCTTTTCTTTCCTGCTTTATTATCCGCCCATTTGACATTTTGCTTATAATGAATTTCTCTATTATCATCATCATTATTATATTTAAAGCACATAGGCCACAATTTAGAACATAAGAGTGGGGTGGATAGAAAGCTTTTAAACTGGAAACAAATGAATTACTTGATTACTGATAATGATTATTTGACCTCTGTGGCCCCAGTTGATTATTATTATTATTATTATTATATTTTTGTAAATTATTCTTGCCTTCTTCTTTTTTGCTTAAAAATACACTTTTCATTTGCATTTTAATAATATTTGGACATCTAGTTACAAACAAACCAATAACTGCATGTGGAGCACCAATGTACAAGAGCGGCTTCAAATGTAAAATTTCCCCGAATATCACTGGATAGATGTTCAAACTTTAACCTGCCGTTAGGGCTCTCAAGTGTTATCAGTTGGAAGATGTGCATGTTCTTAAAAACTATTGAGCGTAAATGAATATTCCATTACAGTGAAATCCAATCAAATTGGCTACACAAGCTCTAGTTGCGCCAAATGTTACAGCTAAAGACGACAGGAGGAGAAGATGATTTACAGTGACAGAAACAGTAATGGAGATGGTAAATTGCTCCCTAAACCAAACAAGAGCAAAGAATGGAGACTTCACACCTTTCTAAAATGAGGGATATGGATGAGGGGAATGTGTACCAGCTGGTTTGATGATGTTAAAAAAAAAATAAGTCACCGCTTTCATTATAAATCTTCTCCAATTCATCCATCATCGCCAAAGAGCCATCTGTCACATTGAAAAAGCAATAAACAGTCACAGAGAACAATGACAAAAGTGTATGCCATTTATTTCATTTCATGAGAAATGGATTTCGCAAACCGCATTTTGGTCAATTTTGTGTGCTATGTTCAGACTAAGACACATGACACAGTCCAAACATGACTACTGCAGACTTTTGTACATGCTAATCTTGACCATGAGTGCTACTTCTCTATTCTAGGCTACCTAAAGAGGTACACACTACTGGTACTGACCCTGGTGCTGCACAATCAGAAGGAAAAGGTCTTTGCAGATCCCTATTTGCCAACTCACTATATCACCTATGAGAGCATATCAGATAGTACTGCTAGATTTACTCACAAAATCTGATTTTTCCCCCCATTGTGTGTCCTGGTTTCTCCCTTTTACTATGATATTTATATAAATATATATTTGTTTTTGTCTAAGTCTTGCTTTCCACATCCCAAATGGCACCTTTTCATTCCCTCCTCAGTCTGAACCTGTGTTTGTCACCTTATCACTTTTTTGCTCTCCCCTCCCTCCCCACACATAGAGAACTGCTTTATTGTCAAACTAAACTGAACTGGCAAAGACTTGCCAGTCTCAAAGGCATTAGAAAATACATGACAGACAGAGAAATGGAGCAAATCTGAGGAAGGAAAAGCAAGGCGTAAGGGGATTTGACAAAGGAGATAGGGGCGGAGTGCACTGTGGCCTAAGTCAAACACAAATAGTCGAAGCTACAGTAGCAAAATTTTATGAAAAATGGGGTGAGAGCACGAGAAAATCAAAGATCATGGGAGCTAAGGGAAATGAAAAAAGAGTAAGCAAGGGAAGAAATTATAAGTACAACAGGAAAGACACAAAGTAAAAGTTCAGGTATGACATACAAAAGGTCAAGTAAGAGGATTTTGTGTGCAAAGAAACTAAAAGTTACAGAAAAGGAGAGTAGACGTAAGAGTGGACTAACACATGGGCGGGACTTGGAGAAATTTTGTGCACCAATTCTGGAAGAAATGTTTGTACAAGCTGTTTAAACTGCTTGTCATCCCCCTTCATTAACTCGGTGCACCCAGTGGGATGGAGCAACTGGGAAAAGCAGAGAGAGAGAGAGAGCAAAGTTCAGAGGCAGGAGGAAACTGCTTCTATCCCCACCTCAACCAAGATTTATCGGCGGCTTTGAGCCAAAATATAAGCCTCTACTGTAAATCTATTTTAAGACTACTGTTGTACCCATACTCATGTTTCACGCTATACTGTGTCAAGGAAACTGCAAAGGGATGTGGTAGTGAGGAAGGTAAGCAGGTAGATGGTGACAGCTGACAAAAAAAAAATGACAAGCACGGCTACAGTCAGCCTATATGTGTTCACCAGAGAGCAAAGAACTTCTGAACATAGTGTGCTACTTGTGATACGAGGGGTTTAGGAGCAGGCGCCCAAAAAAAAGAATGACAGTTGAGGGATGCACATGGGTTAGGGGGTTTCAATGACAACCTGCCTCCATTAAAACACATTCCATGAGTTAATTTAAGTATTCCAGTTGAACAAAAAGCATTGAAAATGTGTTATTTATTATATATTTATTATCTGCATTAGTTTTTATGCTCCGTGGGATGGATATATCAGTCAAAAGTAAGATCATTTTGCAGTTCAAGCACATTTGTCGTTGTGTGAATTAACACTGTGGTCTTGCAATGGAGCCACGATCTGATTGAAATATATTTCCGTTCCATGCAAATTTAACTACTTTTATAAGTCAACTGATGAATCATCAGGACACAGTATGTGGAAACGCAGTATGCACATCATCTCCAATGATATATAATTCAACAGTGACAAAAGCAGGATCTTGCTGTTTAAGCACAAGTTTCCATCTTCCCCTCCTTCACCTCTCTCCACTTTCAAACTTCTCTTTATCTGCCATTTTCCTCTACATTGCTCTCGTCTTCTCAGGTACTGCCTTATCCCTCTTAATCCTCTCATCTAACTCTTTCCCTCACTAGGTCTCTCATCCGCCACCTTTTGGTGAGTTCTCGCCGCCTCTTTGCCATTTGTCGATTTTACCTGTACCTTGACCTTCCCTGTGTCTCCATCATTCCATTTTTTAATCTTGAACTCTGGCTCAACCCTCTCGACTGGCATTTTGCCCGTAGTCCTTTTTTTTTTTTTTTTTTTAAAGAATATATATATATATATTCTTTTTTAAAAATTGACTTTCTTTCCTTTTACACAGTCTTTCAGCCTCCTCTTGGCAGCACATACTGTAAATACCATTGCCCTACTCTAATAAGAACACCCTTTCATCCATCTTCCATTCCAAAATTGGGATTTTTCTATTCCCTCTGCACCCATCTCAAACCTTTTCTTCCCCATTGCTGTCCTCTTTAAAAGGATGCCAAAGCAGCATATCCACTTGAAATTGGATGACATTACACACATGCACCAGTACACAAATGTGCACACCATTATATTCATGCATACGCACGCTCCAAAATTAATTTTCAATCGGTTTAATTTTGCTTATGACCCCTCTGTCTGCATCCCCTAATCTCACAAATACCCCCACACACACTACAAAGAGCGGTAAATTAATGAGCTACATTTTTATCAGTGAAACTAATGAATTAGCCTGTGAGGGATAATAGGAAACTGGATATGGATGATGTGATGGATAAGTGCGATTGTGTGTGTCAAAAGGCCTGGATATGTGTGCAGATGCAACAATGAAAATGTGTGTGTTGGTGTAGTCATGTCCTTGTGCATGCGTGTGTGCATGTCTTTCTATTTTCTAACAAGGACAAAAGCACTTTGATCATTATGCCAAAGCCTTGATCTAACGCTGCAGTAATGTATCATGCATCACAGACATCCTTGTCGCCATCTTTGCCTTCTTATTTTACCGTCTCCCCATCTTCGTTTCTTTCTCCAATCAACAACACAACCAGATCCATCCTGAGGTGAAGCTGCACACGTGCTGGAACACAATAGAGCGCCCTCCTCTTTTCATTTCAGTGTTTTGTCTCGTCCTCCTCCTCTGACTCAATCATAGGAATATTGTACTGTGTGATACATATTGCATCTATTTAGTCATGTCTGTTTTTTATCATGTGTGCCAGAGAAGAAAAGAACACACTGCTGCAGTCTCCCTCATTCTGCAAAGAACGAAAAAAAACTAACTTCCTAATGAGCCATTCATTTCAAATCATCCATCAGTCCATTTCCT
Organism: Nibea albiflora; assembly: GCA_014281875.1. Classification (NCBI taxonomy): domain Eukaryota; kingdom Metazoa; phylum Chordata; class Actinopteri; family Sciaenidae; genus Nibea; species Nibea albiflora. The sequence continues at coordinate 11,905,920 of CM024809.1, forward strand.
TCCATTTATCCGGGGCCAGGTCATAGTAACAGCAGGTTTAGCAGGGCATTCCATATGTCCCTCTCCCCAGCAACATATTTATGCATGTCCTGAGGGGATTCTAAGTTCCAAGGCCAGATGGACTATATACGTACTGTAGTCCCTCCAGTGGGATCTGGGTCTGCTCTGGGGTCTCTTACAAGTTGGTAACAAATACACCCCCAAAGGAAGGTGCCCAGGAGGCTCCTTTCGACATGAAGTAGCGGCATTATTCCGAACTCCCTCAAGATGTCCATAGCTCCTTACCCTAGCACTAAGACTGAGCCCAGCCAGTCTACAACGGATACTCATTCCGGTCAGCTTGTATCCGCAGGCTACTACCAAAAGCTAGTGACTATAGGTGAGGGTTGGAACATAGATGGGCTGGAAAAACAAGAGCTTTATCTTGCTCAAAATAATGGACAGAAACTTGACATGACTGTTAAATTATACCTCGAGTCTTGCATTCCAGTGTATGTTTTTGAAATCTTCAGTTATTAAATTATATATTCCAACAATCAATTTACAGACCAGCTCACAATGGAAAACTTGGAAAACAAGGATCATGAGCCAAACTATATAACAAAGGTTCCAAAGTTCAGTTCCAAAGAACAATCAAAGTTTCAGTGTGGGGAAAAAAATCTTTGGAAGAGATCGAGTTTCAGCACTGATAATGTCAAGGTGGTCAGCAGTAAAACTAGAAAAGTAAAAGAAAATCAGAGTGCTGTCTCTCTCTGTTTCACTGCCTCCAGGTACACTCAGACAGGCCGAGGTATCTCAGCTGAGCACTTCGCAACATCAAAGACCAACCTGAGAATTGAGCTTCACTCTGGATGGACAGAAGTCCGAGCTCTGCCCTGCCTGGATCCCCAAATTGATCAGATAAGTTGGATAGTTATGTTTTGTTTAACTATGGTTGTCGTTTCACATGTATCAGTAGATGGGACAGACAAAATAAAGGCAATTCTGAGGTTTCTTTCAAAATACATTAAATATGTTGGAAAATAGTTGCTGAAAACATGCGAGAAGATTTTGAATGAGATATTACTGAAATGTGGAGTTAGAGGTTAAAAAGGAACTTGTGGGCGGCTCGATGACACGCTGAGGCCACCCTGAGCAGAGAGATGGAGATGAATTCATCTCATCCACATTCAGTGGACAGTCCTGGAGCTGAGAATACTGCTCATTTTTACCTGATTTGGATCATATCAGAAACTTAAGACTTTCTTCTTTGGTCTGAAAAACTAAAAAAAAATATTTATTCTTACTTTACACAGACTTAGAGTTTTTAACTCAAACTCTTCTTGGTTCTGGACATAGTTTATAAAACTGAACTTGGCATTTAAGAAAGCCAGCAGCCATCATTAGACTGCAGCAAAGCAGGACATCAGGAGATACAATCTAGATCAGAAACACGGCTGTTTTGTTGATGTGTGCATTTTTAAAATTTGATTTTCTTTCTGACAATTCAGCTCCAACTCCCCCATACGCAAGAGTCCTCATTATCTCCCCATTTCTCCCATATTTTAGTTTCCATCTTGTAACCAGTGAATTCCAATGTGCCACATGCAGAGCCCTGACACCATTACCAGCTTTTAACTTCTGCAGGACCTTCACTTAATCTTTGTCCCAGTCCTGCCATCCATCACACTCTCCATGTCTTTATGTCAAGAAATGAGATTGTCACTGCCAGGAGTATTAGTATTAGTGTGGATTTAAATCCCTCACAACACAGTTGTCCTCATTACTCCTACCTCCCTGTATGCTATTTATTATTCATCCATCCGACTCTCCATTTTCTGCAAAGACTATAGTGGCTGTTGTTGCCATGAGTGTTGCTTTGAAATTCTAAATCTGTTGTTTCTAGCTTACAGTCTCAGCCAGTACTTTCATTTTAAAAGCATCTTTCATATCAGCTGACTGGACAAACAGAGTAAATAGAATCCCCCTCGCCCTCGAGCCCAGACTCATTAAAACATAATACTCAGGTTACGTAGGGACCCAAACTAAACACAGCAAGACGCTGACAGCCTGGGAGACAGCCTCTTTAAAACATGCTACAGCTCTTACATGGGCATCCAATCTCTCAATCAACCAGGGGGCCAGGCTCATAAAACAGTTTGTCATGTGGGGATGTAAAGTAGTACACGTCTGAACGTCTGCTTCTAGGCTAATTAAAAATATACTAGCACTCTTATTGAGACTCACTTTGAGTCAGTTTAGTCTGTGACGGCTCCTGGCACGGGTCAAATGGGGACAAAACTTAATCAGGGCGGACTTTCTGACCTTGGCGCCAAGGTGGTCCGACACGTCCAGATGCTCAATAGAGAGAGTGCGCTCTGTCAGGCAGGCCATAAGCCATAGCAACACGTGCTACACTGAGCTTTCTGATGTCAGATCCAATCAAACTGAAGCCTGCCGCAGAGCTCCACAATGCATCTCCGATGAGATTGACAGCGGTGGAAGTTATGGCAGCGACTATTCTGCTGAAAACCCCAGTTGGAAAATGATTAACGTGACTGCTGACATCTCAATGTAGTCTGTCGCATACCAAATTAGCTGCCTTGTGTGATCAATTTAAGCACATGCCGACTGGACTAAGACAATATAGGATGTTGTGGTGCTTCGGGGCAACATAATTATGCCATAAATTTATTGTACTGCTACATTAGTGATTGAAGAGCAACTTAACAATTGAATGAATGATTGCGAGCATGCAACAGAGAGTGGTAGTGGAAATACTACCTTCTACTCGTAGCCAGTAATTTACTGTGTTCAAGCTAAAACAGAGGTGTGTTAAATTGTTCTAAACTTGTTCAAACATCTGCCGTCTCCTTTAAAATATAAGGGTATTACTGTAAGTTAGGACCCAAAATCAATCCAGTCTCCACACCCCGAGGCTCAGGATCTTTAAAATATGTTAGCATTTCTCTTATATTGGGGCCCAAAGTGAGTAAATGTATTCTCCGACCCCCCCGGGGGGTTCAGACTGATTAAAACATATTAGTACTATTATGTGGGCCACCAGCATAAACAGGCTGTGGAATCCCTCTAAAATGTCTACCCACAGTTCCCCTCTCCCCATCCTCTTGCGCAACATCCATTCCTCAGTGCCAACGGGGCGACATGGCTGCTTGTTGACACGTGCATTAGCCTGACATTATGACAAACATTCGCTCTGGCTTCGAGTCCCTCCCAAAAGCTCCAGATCATCCTCATTACCATCCTGTCCCTGTCTTCTTTGTCTCTCTGCGCCAGCGGGTGAAGATTGTGTCACAGCTCTGCCACGTGTCTGTTCTGACACCGTTAGCACTCTCATCTCTCATCATGTCGGCGGCATCGTGCTCTCTACGTGGCATCCTTCTACCTGCCAAACAGTTTTTCCTCAATCCATACCCATCCTCCCTTTTCAATCACTGTCCCTCGATCGAAGTTGCTTTTTTTTGCCCTCCTTTTACACTACAAAGCTAAACAGAACATCAATAATAACATCTTTATTGTATTTACTGAAGGTTACCCCTGTCCTTATCCTTGCTTGTGATGTCTATAATCTTAGGTAAAGCATATAATCAACTCAAAGAGCAGCTCAAGCTCTCCAGCTTTGCCAGGAGGCACCAATCTCTGTCCTAATTCTCAGGTCTCTTCTATCACTCCATTACTCTGGGTAGTGCTCCTGCCATCCTCTCCAAGATCACTCGGTTGTCCTCGTTTTCCGCTTTCCCCACTCACTCCATCCTCGTTTCCCTCCTTCATCTTCCCCCACCAGTTTCAAGTCGCTCCCTCCCCTTCGTCGTTTGATATTCCAGTCCACCACTGACGCTCTGTTCACAACTGAGGTGATAGAAGTTGTTCTGTCCTTGTTAGTGCTTCTCCTCTCCTTCCTCTGCCACAGCTCCAACTTCAGTGACCTGATCTATTTCATGGCTGGAAAACATTTTATAACCCTTGTGAGTTTCCTTCGTGTCTGTCCTTGCTGCCACTTCTCTATCCCTTGTTTCATCCTCTTGTCCTTTTCCCTGTTCTCGATGGTGTATGTGTGACATTTGGTCAAACTTTGCACCAGCTCTCCTCTCTCTCTCTCTTTCTGTTCACCCCTAAAATATCTCCTCAGCCTCTCTTCTCCTCTCACTTACTTCCTCCCTTGCTGATTCACAAGTGCTCTGCAGTTGCAAACATCCACACAATGTTTTGTTTGACTCTGTTCTGTACTTGCCTGCTCACTTGATTCTTTCCCCGGCTCTCAAAATCCTTTTTTCGGCATTATCTACTTTTTTTTTTATTTTTTAACTCTGCTTCCTGCAACTCACTAATCCCTCTACCCTTCTCACCTCCTCCTTTAATTCCCATCACAGTTCATTTTCTCTTGATTTGGCAGGTTCTCCATCCATTTCGGATATCTCTCCCTTCTCAGTTTCAGATAATGAAAGTTTTCACTGGCATGGTGACGCCTTTCCTTTAATTACCAGGGAAGATAATCAACAATAATGAGAATCCGTCACATTTTAAACTGTTATTTTGTCAGAGCTGTAGAGAGAAATCGTTGTTGCCAATGTGCCCTCCATGCAGGACTTGTCCAGAGTCAGAAACATCTCTGAAAATCCAGCAAAGCAGGGACACAAACTGTTCCACTGTACTGTACTGTATAAACGTCTGCAAGCTATACTGTATACAGATAAGTATACAGAAATAAACTATACAAGTCCCATCCATGTACTGCATATCTATTGAGAATGGACTATCTGTGTGGTTTACAACTTGGAGAAATACTTGTCTTGTATAATGTTATGTAATATATTTATATTGTTGGTCATAGGTCCTTTTTTTAATAATAGTAATAATAGTCCTGTCTACTCTTTACCTTCATTTGTTCATCTTTGCTGTCCTTATTCTTAGCTGGTATTGTCTCGTGTACAGTAAGTGCATTGTGAGGAATGAAAAAACTCTCCATGTTTACATAATAAAGCTGATTCTGGTCTTTCATTTAACTTTCCTGCCCATAAATATACTGCAAATCAGCATAAAGTGAAGGTTCACTAGTTTCACACTAAAAAAAAAAAATCAATATAAAAGCGTGTGGCAGTGACAGTGCTTTTATTGTACTTTAGCTGATATAAAATTACAGATGTGGTTGTAATGCATGTACTGAATTCTGTAGTCTTAACATTATGTGTCTCACACATCTAAAATCACTGTGTCTTGTCCTATATTGACCTCAAACTCTCTATTCAAGAAGAATGTTATTTCTGAATCATTACTGCCCAAAGACCCTGATAATTATGTCTTTGTAATAGCGCACTCACATTAATAGTTCAGCTGAGGTATCTGCAGTGACCAGGAGTTACTAGTGAACGAATTTAGCTTCAAAACCTGAAATTGAACACTTGATGTTCACTTGACCTTTCACTGCCTTTTCCTCTCCAATCTGCTGTCCTTCTCTTCTTTACCAGTGAGAGAAAATAGCAAGTGAGAAACAAAGTAAGCTCAGACAGAGGAACTGAACAAAGCCATGAAAGAGTGACACTGATGTGTGGTTCTAGCTTTTTAAATGAGAGGACTTCTTCATATTATTGTACCTGGAATATCTTTTGGTTTTTGGACTGCTGGACAAAACAAGCTATTTTAAGTCAACAATCTGGGAAGCTTTTCTGACATTTACAGACTAAGGGATACAGAGATTAATCATCTAATGCCAATGCTGATAATAAAAGTGACCAGTTTCTTTGCCTCCATCCATCATTTTATCTTTCCACACAAACACCCATTTGCTCTGCCCATACTTCAACCCTGCATCCCTGATTCACCCTTTTAGGAAATGTACCACCATGCGGTCTCCCTTCAATGTTCATTACCCTCCCAGAGTCTCACCTTGTCACCCTCTTCTCCTTTTCCATTTCATCCCTCCGTTCCTCAAAGACTCATTCCTTCCCCTCTCCGCCTTTAATTCCCGGCACACAAAATAACTAGCAATTTTCGAACTGCTCCGTTAATCCTCAAACTCCATTCATCCATCCCCACTTCTTTAATTTCTCCATTAACCCTGTCTCCTACCAAATAGACGTTATATACTACTAGCTTGCGTCGCTGCAGGAAAAGCAATCGCTGCGCTGGGAGGCGTTTTTGTATTCCTGGACGCGAGTCATTCTTGTGCTGTAGAAGTCACAGGGAAAAGGTCAGTTGGATAAGAAAGGACGGGGCTGGGGACAGGGACTTGTGTTGTATTTAACAGACTTTGGTTAAATATTGAAAAAGTCAAGACATTCTATCTGAGGCTTTCAGTTACAGTTGACATTTTCAATATTTAATCAATATTAACCATGTACTTTGAGTTGCCTAAACAACTATACAAGCGATAACGATGCTTCAGTTGCCAGGATACACTGAACATAAATGTTGCCCTATTGTAACATAATTACGTTCCCTACTTATTTGCTTATGCAGATTAGTTGTGTATGCATATCAATTTTAATATATTATAGGTTGTCGCCGTCAAACTCCATCCCTCCTTTCCTCCCAAATATTCACCCCTACACCGCCACCATTTGTCTCTCCCCCTACCTGCTCCACAGTAAAGGAGACCGTTTGGGACATGTCGCTAATTAACAGCATCAACGATGCCTGGTTGCCACGGGGACTGGCCGTAACCGCCGGCGGCGCAACGGTAAACAAATAGAATGTGTCAAATGCCGACACGCGTGCACACATGTTGTCTGTGCCTTTCTCCCACACACACACACACACACACACACCCCAACAGGGGCAAGCAGACACGCACACGCTGTCTAACACATGGTCGTAGAACTAGCACAGACATGCACACACAGGCAAATACTTGGCCGGAGAATTAGAAACGCAAACCCAAACAAAGCCACACAAACGTGCACATGCGCAGGATTCACACACACACAGGCTTTGAGTGTCACAGCATCGGCTTGCCATGTCTGGGGATACGGGATGATTAATCGCACTCTGTACAGATGGCCACACTGGGGAGAGAAACGGAGAAGAGGAAAGCTGTCCTCTCTGTCTCTCAGCATCCGTCTACTATTTTCTCTCTGTCTCACTATCTCTCGTTGCCCTCTCTCCCTACCGGTCTCTGTTGACCCTTACTCCTCTGTCTCTGTAGTATGCTAGATTTATGAGTGGCTTTCAGAGACTGTCTCTGTGTCGTGTCTGCATGAGCTGCATTAATGACATTCAGTCTTTCCATCTATTCTAAATGTCTTTTATCAAATGCACACAGGCAATCACGCCTCTTCCCAATTGAATCTAAGTGCCTCAGCCCACACAACACTCACGCATGCACAAACCATTAAACACACACCTATAAATATGTGCCATTTGCCAAAACGTGAACACGAGCACGCTACATATAATTTCACTCTTTTACACACACACACACACACCCTCTTGCTCTGCCTACACCTCTGGAGCCAGAATGTTCAACCTGAGCAGGATAATGATACCGATGGTACCAAGGGGAGCAATGTATGGTATTAAGGCTGAGTCACCCTCGTCTGCGCAGGTGATTTAGGCCTGAAATAAGACAAGACGCTGCGGGTTTTGAAATGTAAGAGCAGAGTGGAGGTTCTGCATGCAGCTTAAAACACATTAAGAGCTTCAAAAACATCCTGGCCCACTGCGTTTAAAATAGAAAGTGAAGCGCACGCTAGCAAAAGCTCAATTTCTATTGAACCGGACACTGGTTGGAGATTTGTCTAAGCTTTGTGAAAAGAAAAAGAAAATCCTTTTCTCCACAGTCCTATGTACCCCCGCCATCCCACCCAGCTACCACTAGAGCTGGTCTCTTGTAGCACACCGCAGAGACATCCAGCTGACTTCACTTTGGCTTTAGGCTTACATGGCACTGAGCGAACTCCGGTGTCTTGAGATTTTTTGCTTTATCATAAAAATGAAAAGGTCAAAGAAAATTTTTATTTAAGTATAATGCTACTGCCGAGGTCCGCTGCCCCTCTGAGCTGGTTTCAGAAAATGCTGTAGAGCAGGGAGAGGGAACATGCGGGTCTGTGATATGGAAACCCACCTTGTTAGTGCAGTGCTGGGCTGGGCTGACGTTCAACCCTGCCCTTAAGATGGAAATTTATATCCTGGAGTGAAACCTTTTTTATAATTCATAACACATTTTGACACCTGCCCTACAACAGGACCTGAATATGCTACCAAAATAACTATAGACCCCTTTTAGCATCTAGTTATAATCAATTCAATCAATTTAAATCCATGAAAAGTGGTTCCGTGAATTGGAACACAATTTTTTAATGGTGGCAAACTGTAAACGGACATTCACAAATAAAGCAATCAGGAAATAAAACTGTAAATGTTAAAGGTAGACACTAATTCACTGTGAGGTGAAGAAACAGGCACTGTAAGCGTCTGTGAACTGAAGGACAACCTAAAAAAACCTTAGAAATGTATCAATTTGCATCCCCTGGTGGTCTAGGGCTCCAACTATATGCCACAGCCAGTAGACTTAAAAGCTTAAAAAAACATCCTATTAGGAGCAAATGTTGTTGGTTGCACACTCCAGAAGTCGACGTATAGTCTGGTGTAAGCATGCTAACAACCATCAAACAGCTGTGCTTATTAAATGACGATGTGGCCCTCAGTGTGACATTTCTTGGCTTAACCACTAATTGAATGTCGGGATATTCATGTTTAGTGGCTTCATCCCAGACGACAGCAAACGCATTGCACTCACACGTCACTATTGAGCCAAGCTTTAATTGTACATGGTCCATAATGCTCCGCTGCACAGGCATCGGCTGACTTTAGCGTGACCCAACATCAGGTCACCGGACACTGCCCTACACACTAAATATTCAATTACTGCTACAGGAAGGAGAGAGGGGGAAGGAAAAAAAATGCCAACAGCTTTTCAAGAATTCAGAAAAGCATTTTTTGAAAAACTTTTTTGGGGGATCAAGAAATTAATTCAGCTCATGCATGACCTCAGGAGTTGTCACATATTTCAACAAAGAAAATACCAAAACTGGAGTGAGGTTGTTTTCTGTGGCATGCCAGTAAAGCAGCGAGGTGGAAACACATTTATGTGATGAGGAATGGACACTCGGCAACCTGTGAGCCTCAAGCCAGTACATTACGCAGGCAGAGCAGGCAGGGGAAGGTAGAGACAAGAATGTGAATGGGAGCTAATGGGGATAATGCGGGGATGGAAAACAAATGGCAGCGCTGTAGGGAACGAGGCACAACCTCAAGCTGCTCAAGATGACTGTGCTGTTTACTTTGCTGGTGAAATCCTGTCAAGTTCACAGATCATTGAACTTCAGCCAACTTTGAGAGTTTGGCTCAGAGGATTAAAATATTAAGGAAACATAGAGGAAACTAAAAATGATGCATGTGAACAGGCTTGTTGATCTTGTGTTTGGAGGAACCTTGTGTTTCTTTAGTCAAACAACTGACAGAACAATAATGAACTTGCACCTGTTGACACACGGCGAGTGTCTCCTACCTTTTCTGACATTTAAAATGCTCGATCAGGAGCCTGGAGAGAGGAGACATAAATCTACATGTGTGGGAGGGATTCGACGGCAAACACAGCGTGCAAACAAAAACAGAAGGTGGCTTTCCGAGGGGGGACGTTGCAGGATCATGGGGCGCTCATTAACATGGCTTGCGAGGCTGTGAATAAAATGAAGTGGGACTGTAGCTGGATCCACCGTGCGTCTTATTAAATTCCATGTCACATTAATATGGCTGGTTTCACATGCAGCATATGGGCTAGATAAGAGCCTCCGTCAAAACTCCAGTTCTCGCTTAACTGCTAATGTTCTCTCTAATTCTAATTGCCTTTATCGCAGTGATGTCCACTGAAAAGAAATCTGTTGAACCAGTATGACCAGCTCTAATCCGCTGCCATGAAGAGGAGTGACTGTTTCCACCAGTGCGGCTCATTCTGGTCATTACGCCTCACTGATTTAGCCGCTCACTGAGGAGGTCTATGGATTCATAAATTAGATTAGGCGGCTTTTCCCAGCTTATTCCTCGTCCTTCTCCTCCATCTTCTATCCGACTATATCCGTCATTGTACTCATTTTCTTTTTGCTCTTCTGGTTTGCCTTTTTTTGTCAAAGGATAAGGGCAGTTTGCTTTTTACACTTCTCATATACTCGTAATAATTGGACTGGACTGCCCAGTGCGACCAGCTTCCTCGTGACTCCTTGATCCCAAATTATCCGTTGGCACTGTAGAAATTCTTTCTCTATAAAACTGAAATGGTATGAAGTGTTTTCTCCACACAGCCTGTCTCGGACTCTGCCGCCACAGTGTTTTAAGCCACTTTTACAAAATGGGAGCATATTACATCGATCTGTTCTGCACTCTGCGCTGATGACCAGTTGATTTTAGGGCTGATTTTGAGATCTGTTTTTTTAAGCCAGAGCATGGCTTAACTCTTGTTTCCACTGACCTTTAAACTTTGTGTGTACCACTTGACTCCCCAAAGTCGGTCTGAATTCTACAGAAAAAGGAGAACTGGCAGTAGAGCCTGTACCTCTAGACCACTAGATTGACTCTGGCCCTGCAGGGTCAGGACTGAACATGGAGAGGCAACTCTTTGGAAACTTATACGCACGCTTGCACTCTCAGTTCTTTTAAATTGAGGCTTTCTTTCAATTGCCTTGTTGGTGAAATGTGCTACACAAATAAAGCAGACTCTGGAATGACCAGCCTGAAGAGACTGAGTCAGCAAATTTAGTTTCATTTAAACACTTGAAATAAGCTTTTGAAATCGTTTGTTGCCTTTTTCTTTTTTTTAAGCCTTTGCTCTTTTTTTTCCTCCTATGTTGTCTCAACTAGTTTTTAAATTAATCTCTTCTACCTTGAGGCCAGTTTATTTCTTCTATTCAGTAAAACACTCTCCAACCACACAAAAACAGCATTTACTGCTGTTCAAGATACAGTGAAGCACAATCCTGAGGGTTAAAAACAGAACTGTGATACCTTTTCAAAATAATGGACTTTGAAAACATGCACTGATACATGATGGATTTGATAATATACTCAGTTTTGTGGCAGCATTTCATGACTGTTTCTGCTCTGTTGTATCTTTTTCTTCCATCTCTGCGTGCTGCTGTCTTTTTCCCCGCGAATAAAATGAAAGCCCTGTGGGAAGTGACATTTCACAGGCCAACGGGGAGAAATAATCAAAAAGGACAAAATGCTAACGTAGACTCTCCTTTTCTTCTCCACATTTACTGTTACATCTTAAACAGTCTATGAAAACCTCTCTGGTTGCAGGTCACCCTTCTTTTTCTGCATCACCCACTCTCCTCCTTATCTCTGCTGCTTATTCCGTCCTAACAACACCGCCACCCCGGAGTCTGTTTGCCTTTCTATCTGGCTGTGTTTAAAGTCAGCTTTCAGAGTTAAACTTTGTCCCTCCTTCACCTCTAAAGCCGCTCGCTGCACTGCTTTTTCCCACACAGCGCTCACTCCCTTCCCTCTCTGCCGCCAATTCTTTTTTTCCCCCCTTCCTGTTGACGCCTCGCTCTTCGTCTCTTTTCTGTTTGTTTTCCCTCCTGTGGGCGCTGCGTCGTAAACACTCCGTATCCCACTGTGTTTTGAAGAGGCTCTTTTTTTTTTTTTTTAAATGGAAGCCAACTGTCACACGGAAATGTGCACGCACACCTCTTGCGATGTGACCAAACCTCTACGGCGAGGTGTACAACGGCACAGGGAAACACACTCGTGAATGCCCGCTCGCTGGGGAACGCGCGCACGGTCACTTGTAGCTGATAGGTCGGCTTATAGGCACCAAAATAAAAACACGTGTATGCCGATAGGGCTGAAGGACACGTTACAGGCCCACACACACACTCTCAGATAAACACTTCACACACCCCACCGTGTTTCGTATAAACAGACCCTTCTGGTGGTCTCTCTCTCTCTCCCCATCACTCCTCTCAATCTCTTCATCTTTTGATGGTCCTCTTCATTTTCACCTCTCACCATCTCTCCGCCACCACCACCACCACCACCCCTCTCTCTCACTCTCTCTCTCGCTCGTTCTGTGCGCCCCCTCACTCCCTCCCTCTCCCTCTCTCTCTCTCTGCCCCTCTCTCCACATCTGTCTGTCCATTCCTTTCTTCTCTGCCTCCACTCTTCAGAGGGCTCTTCATTTCACTGGAACGACGGATGAGAGGCATGGGCCATCTGCAAGAGCTGATAAAACCACCCGCAAACACATGCACGCACGCAGACACACACGCTCGCTTGCTCGCTGATACTGACATACTTACAGATGCAGAAACAAGGAGATGAATGCATACAGAGATGTAGATGCATCACTAAACCTCTAAAAAGGCACACACACACACGACACACTCCAATAAACACAGTGGGAGGAAAAAAAGTGTTACCACGGCATTAGACACAAAGACACACACACCCACCACAACCAGACAGCAGTTATGTAGGACACATGCACTGAAACCTCTTAGACATATTCTGGATGTCAAGAGAGAGAGAGATCGATGATCGACTAGCGTGACTGAGAGAGCGACGAGAGAGCTGAGAGAGATGAGACGAAGAGATGAGGATGCATTGGATTTAGCGAGAGAGAAGAGTTGAGAGGACTTAGCTTGAGAGAGAGATGAGACTGAGAGGAGAGAGATGACAGAGAGATAGGAAGAGAAGAAAATGAGGGAGAGATGAGATGAGATGAAAGCAAACGCCAAAAAAAAAAAAGTGTAAAATTAACTAGATGAGAGCTGGAATAAAGATGAGCAGGAGAAGAGTTGAGGAAACATGAGGGAGGGGGGGTGTAAAAAAGAGATGGAAAGGCAGCGGAGGAGAGTGGGTGATGAAGACGCGGGGAGGTGGAGGAGAGGCGGGATGGACACGAACAGCCTGGAGGACAGATTATGCAGAGGGAGGTGGAGATGAGGAGGAGAGATGAAGAGAAGGGAAAGTTGAAGGGTTGGTCAACAAGTCGGGAGATGACACGGGAGCTCGGCGAAAAACTTTCCAAACCGAGCGGCTCCGGCTGAGCTCGAGTCGAACGGGCACGGTCCTGAGAGGACGGCAGCTTCCACAGTGGCACATTTGCATACATAGTAGAACTAACTGCTCTGGTGTCTGTGGGATCAAACACTGAACAATGCTCATTAGCACTACGTACACCGTATCTACACCCCGCACAAGCATGCACACACGTCTACCCATTAATAATATATTCTCTATAATTATCCTGATAAATATTGAGCATGTCGTATGTTTTGAGGACACGGCTTCCAAATTGAGCCTCATCCGTCTAACTGGCCCAACATGAGGGCTCGCGCCAATTAATTCACTGTAATTTCCCTTTTTGGTGATCAGAAAGACCACCGGCTAATGTGCGAGCCGACATGCTCGCAGACACGACTCGCCTACTTGCTTCAACAATTCAGAGGCAAAAGGGCTTGCTGTGGCTCCTGTCATACTAATGCAGAACCGCTGGAGGACATGAGGGACTTTTTAGAACGGTTACCGCCGAAAATAATCCAGGAGGTCTTCTTCAGCCATTCTATTTTCTCCCCATTAACATGCAGCCAATCACTCGTCTGCCAGTCCGACTGAGTAGCCACGCTCTCAGAGGAAGCGCGTGGCTGCTGTCACTAATACCAATTAAAAGTTGTGACTTTGCCTAAGAAAATGAGGTCAGATTCGTGTTTGTGATGAGGCTGGCTGTTCTCTGCGCTGCCTTGGCAACAGCGGGTCACATATTCTAAAAATCGGTGCCCCAAGAGAAATTACTTGAAACGAGCCAACTCGGGTTGGTTTACTGGTACAAAGTGCCGCTGTGCCACAATTGACAGGCTGTGCCACGCTACGTTTGGGTAGCCTACGTCGCCCGTGACCTTCCGTTTTACATAAATTCATTCCTAGATTAAAAATGCCGTTTACCAGTTTGCTCATTCTATATTTAGATGTATTTAAATCTCACACATTTACCAGAAAATCGGTCTCTGCATGGTAGTCAGCACGCTGCCGTTTACGCTGCCTGACTGTGAAAACATAAAGTTATGCTACATGACATTCATGAAATCCTACGAGAAAACAAGTGTTTGTTGCCTCTTATCTAATATCACTAGCGTTGCTCATTTGATATGGATGATTACTGCAGTACATTTCAAAACAAGCATAGGTGTCATTTCTCATCTCACGCTATTTAAAGTTTTCTTTGAACAAGTTTCTCCCAGTCAAGTCTTATCTCTTCACGACATGCTGCAGGTTTTCTTTTTTAAACAGAACACGATGAAGAACACGGGAAAACAATGTGCCAGAAACTTAATTTAACCTAATTTCATCCAACTCAATCATCTGCAGTGTTGTTATTCTGATCATTTCAGCTCGTTGTCCTAAAGTCTAGCTAGAGAGCTAGAGAAAACTGAACGTTTCCACAAATTCTGATTTGTTTTATTAATCTTTCTGCTAATCAATCATTTCGCTCAATCAAGTTGCTCAGTCAGGATCTCACTTTTTCGAAGGCGTATTTTAAAAAGAAACCCTGGAGAACTGTTTGAGACAGTCAGGGAGGATTATGCTGCTGAGAGTTCTGCAGTTCTGGGACACGGGGGATAGAAAGAAAGATAACAAATAAAAGAAAACACTTTTTGGAGGAAAGCATTCTCAGGAAATGATTGCATGTTCAATTTGAAGGAGAAAAAAAAAACAGACTGGACTGAATGCTCACTTGGAAAATTCAGGGACCCTCCCCGCCTCACGTCACTCCTACTGAATAAAACAAGGCACAGTGGACAGACATGCACACACACACACACACAACTGAGGATTGTTCTAAATTAAGCACTGTCGTTTTGCACACTGTGCGCAAAAAAGAAAAAAACAAAAAACATGCTGAGTCGCAAAGAGGCCAGCCTTCACTAATATACAGGGGGCCTGATTAAAACTGACACACACGGCGCAGACATGGGAGATCACTATTTTAAGCATAGAGTACTCTACTGTGAACATGTACAGGCATGTCTTCCACCAACACACACAGCTACGCGCACATAAAGGGAGGCTGGTAAACCACCGACCACAGAGTAAAGAGAGTGCGTCTGTGAGACAACTGTCTGAAAACACAGTGAGGAACCTTGAAGATATGACAACAGCAGACCGAGAGAAAGTCTGTGGAGTATAGAGAGAGAGAGAGAGAGAGGGAGAGGGATGGAGAAAATGGCATCCAGGCATAAGAAGCAGAGAGAGAGAGAGAGAGAGAATGACAAATAGGCCAGTGTTAGCAAAAGAAAGATGGAGGCATATTGTGAAAAGAGGAAACGGGGGACCAGGTGTATATAAAGAGAAGGAGGAAGAGAGGGAGGAATCCGATTTAGAAATAAACAAGTTAGGGAGGGGCGAGCGTGATGGAGGTATGGGGGACTAAGAAGCGACAAATAAGGAGAAGATTTCCATAGAGAGCAATGGAAGGAGGGACAATGAGGAAAGGGGAGAGACAATAGGAAACGTGGAAATGAATGGAGAGGTGAGAGGCTGAGAGAGAAAAAGATAGAGCATTAAAAATTAGACGGGAGGAGGGAGGAAAAGGCAGAAAGTGAATGCAAGACCTGCGAAAACAAATCAGCAACACAAGAGAGGTGAGGAGCAAAGGAGGGAAAGGAACAAGAGAGGAAGGAATAAGGGAGGAGAGAGAGGGAGGGGGCAAAAATAGACAAGAAATACACTGAAAACAGGGTGAAAGAAAACATGAAATGAAAACAAGAAATATGGAGCTGCAAAAAAAACAAATCAACTGACTGTGCAGAGGCAGAGAGAATGAGACAGAGGTACATGGGAGAGAGAGAAGGAGAGAATAATAACTAGAAAGGAAAACTAGCATAGAGGGAAACGTGAAAATGGAAGAGGGGAGATAGCGACAGAACAGATAGAACATGAAAAACAGAAGAGGAATGATAAATGAGAAGAGTTAGGAGGAAGCGAGGAGGGAGCGGATCGGCTCGAAAAACAACATAAACGACAGGAATATGAGGCTGGGAGGAGGCTTGTCGACAGCGAGGACATTCAATTATAGACACACAAACACACCTGTACAGTATGTATGCAGGCACCTGGACATAAAAATGTAGCCCACATACATAAACACGGGCGCAAAAACAAGGAGGACATTGATAGTGACAGCAGGAAGTGAAGAGGCTAGATGGGAATGAGTCCAGAAAAATGGGTGAGGGCAATAATGGGAGGGAAAGGATATGGTATATATATATATAGAATGGGACACCCATTACTGTACATGCAGTCATGCTGAGAAATAAAATATGGGTAGGGATGTAGTCGGTGAGAAGATGAATACAAAAAACATGTCACTGCTTTCTTTATGGTTCAGTCCCGGGCATGTGGGGCCTCTTTATGAATTTACTGCAGCAGAGAAAATGATAGTGTCTGAACACTGTCATCACTTACTGGATCTCAAGGCTCGGGCAAACGGTGTTAGACCAGTTTAAGATTAGTCTACAAGGTGCGCAAGCCAAAAACCGATCCAAAGACTCAACACGGGGAAGATGAACTGATAGGGAGGGAATCATTTCTCTTTCATTTTGATATTTAGGAAGCATTTTTAGGTTGGAAACGTTGCATTTTCTTTCTCAACACTGGGCTTGAATTTGTTTCTGCCCGTGATAAATGAAAGTGGACGTATGGAAATGGAAAGAAAAGGTACGGCAGAAATGACCTTCAAGCTGTTACTTCTCATCAGTGACAAAACTACAGCAATATACACTGGGTAAGTCTTGGTGTACATTTTTAGCTTCAAACTATGATACTTCTAATACTACAAATTTCTCTACTGTCAACATTCACCCTAACCTCTACACTTTCAGTTGCACTATATCAACTTCTACCACTTTAGCTCAGTCGACTAATCAAACCAGCGTTGCAGATGCTTCATCTACTATTATATATATATATATATGTGTGTGTGTGTGTGAACTAACATTTGATACAAGTATTTGTTACATTGCCATGATAATAACTGGACAATCATTTGTACGCTGCTGTTTTTCCACTGAGGCGAGGACGGCTGAATTACATATAAATATGGTGAGAAATAATGATGTCAACAAAAGTGTGTGAAGTGGTGCAAGTCTCATCTCAAGTGAAAGCAGCACAAAATAATCTCGGCTAATAGACCCTGTACAGCACAATATTGTTCCACTTCTATAATATATTCAGTAAATTATTAAGCCCTGCTATTTTTCCATTCAAAAAATGTTACCAGTTAAGCTAAATTTGAAGTTATTTCTTAACTCTACAGTGTGACAAACTTGCCTGGTGCAACATGTTTGGTCATACTAAGCTAGGTTTAAACTGCACGTCTAATTTCCTATTCTGCATGTATAGGTCACTTTTGCATTCATGCTTGGTTTTTCACTTCATTGTTCCTCTTAATGACGTCTAAGTGTTGAAATTTCTGCTTGAAAATGCTGTCATGGAACTCATTTGCTCTATTGTCATTCCTCCGTGACAGGTATCCATTTACTATCCGTGCTGCAGCACAGCAATTTCCCAACAGGAATTATTTAACTTCGTCTCCAAAAATTGAAACAGGTAATCATTACTACTCCCATTACTGGAAGGAGTTGTATATAATTGCAAGTGAATGCAGACTGAGTAACAGCAGTGATCGCAAAAATCTATTGCATTGATTGCCTGTAATAGTTGGGATTTCCTTTACGACACGTGGAACCAGGAGCAGTTAAAGTGAAAATCGAGAGTGTGACAGAGCATTTCAAGGAGTGCTCTCATGCATGTTTCCACCGGTTTTAATAAGCTTTGAATGACAATAGATTTCAGTGTTCAGCACTTTGGACTCTCTTGGAAGGGCTGCCGGAACAGGGGCGAGAAAACAAGTCTCGCTGCATCGACTCATACGAGAAAAGACGTAAGAAAAAGGACAATGTAATCAGGGGCCAAAACCTCAAACACCAAACATTCCTCAGCACTTTGAATTGTTGAAAATTTGTGATTAAAATGTTTCTGACTCCATATTGTTAGTAAAGATTTCTGCGCAGGCTTTATCCTATTAGTAATGATTCTTGCCTGGCTATTTTGATAAATGAAATTACAAAAGGGAGGATGACACGCAGAGCGAGAGAGGAGAAGGGAAGGAGACCCGTCGGAGAGGCACGGAAGGGGAAAAGAAAGTGAGTCCATAATTGGACAATACCACCTAATGCATGAGCAGAGAATTGAGTGGAGGGTGCACTAATGGAGGAAAGGGAGAAATGTCACTCCATAAAATACTGGGCTAATATGGGCCTATAATTACAATGGCGATGAGTGGCAGAGATGGAGGGGGGGGGAGGCGGGGGGTTGACCAGAGATTATGTGGAGGAAAAAAAAAAAAACACACACTCAGAAAAAGGGACAGACAGTGACAGCTTCTTTCCAGCGGAACATACACTCACAGCGCCGCCGCACACACTCCGCAGGAGTAAGTCAGCTCACGTCTGAGGCTCTCTACGCATGACCTTCTCAAGGTCAAAAGGTGGTTTCTTTGGAAATTACACCCTGTACGTCTGTGTGTGTCTGTACCTGCGGTGCTGGTGGTTTGCCCACCAGGTCAAGGGTCTGCGATCTTACCGGAGTTAACAAGGTGGCGTGTGAACAGCGCGCGCCCCCCCCTGTAATCTCTTTTGTTCTCCTTTCTGTGCAGAACGCGTCACACTGTGGATGCCACACCCAGCCGAGGGGGAAATGTGCACCACTACGACGCGACCAAGGGCCGGAACTCTAAGCACCGTATGTCTACAAACTAGAGCTCTCTGCCTTGCTTTTTTTGAAGAAACTGAATGAGCAGAAGTGACTCAGGTATTTACCGCTATTTGACTGAGTCACAAGGTACAGTGAGATCATCATTCAACCTGAGAAAGTCCAAGCTAGGCCTTCCACAGCTTAGTTGGCTTCATCCGCCATGGTTTGTAAAATGTCAGGCTATCAGGATCCGGGTTCTTTACCCTGTTGGCTGTGCATCCCGTCACACGGCAGCTTTTAAGGCGTTTTTCTGTTGCTTGCCGGGAGACAGAAGTGACAAGGAGGCAGCACGTCACGCTGCACTTCACTGCACCTCATGCGTCTACTTAGCCTTCAAGGTGGCAGGAGGGTTTTTTTTTTTGTTCCATCAGAAAGTTACTGTGTGATCACTACGTTTCACTGAGGTCAACGCAACTGCTTTAGCAAGTCACTGGACTCATGTGATGCCACACAAAGCATGATTAGAAAATGAGCTTGCATACATATAAGGCTATATGTTCCTGACACAGCAGGAGTTCTTGATCTCATAAATTAGCTCTTGTCACAGGTTCTTGGTTGATCCGCTTTACAAAGTAACATCGCACTTCGAGGTGGCCGTTTGGGCCGCATCAGAGTTGTACACGCCATAAATCAAAGCTATTCTTTAATTCTGCTACATGCTGGTTTATTTGTCGCTGATTTTTTTCAAAGGCCTTCAAACTTTAACAAGCACAAAACAACCCGAGTTCTTTCATCACCAATTACATAGGTGACTGACTGCTTTGTTTGGGGCAATGAAGAAAAGAAGATAGATTATGGCGGCGAATCATGACACTGTCAACAGGGGCGGACCGGCGTGGGGTGCAGGATGTCTGTGGCGAAGTGTGAAGAAACACAAATGCTCTTCCTCTAATTAGGACTCAACCTATTTTCAAACTCAAATTTGTTCTGTGGAGGATGCGGCACACACACACACACACATTCAAGCAAAAAGAAAGAGACAAGCCTGCACACGCAAACACACACACACACACACACACACACACACGCACATAGCAGTAGCATTGTAAAACGTATTATTAATACAGGGAGTGACACATGCAAATGTGTTCCAATAAAAGAAACAAACAAGAGGAAGATCCATGTTGGAGGGGGGTGATGGAAAGAGAGACAGATGTGAGTAACCCTGGTTGACACATTGAGGAGAAAAGACGGATGATTTATGGGATGAATTATAGGACAGCAGCTAAATCCTTTTTTTGATATTTAAATTCAGGCTGATAAGGAATGAAAGATGAAGGGAGGAGAATGAAGAAGTGAGGTCTCCCTCCAGGCTGCCAGTACTGTAAGGGTAAGTAAGGGTTTCCATTCCTCTGGAGCTACGTGGGTCCACTGCATAGCACATGACAGCAGGAAGGAAGAAGAGAGAGAGAGAGAGAGGGAAGGCATGGTGGGGGAGAGGAAAGGGAAGAAGTGAAATGAGGTGCTGAGTAACAGGAGGAGGTGGATAATAGGAACACGGGGAGGAGAAGAGGGGGAAAAAAAACCTGCAGGATTTGGCCTTATTACTCGCTGTGTTTTTGTGGAAACCGAGATTGTGGGGCACATGGGGATGAGGGGGGAGTTGGGAAAGAGGAGAGGAGATATGGTGGGAATGTTAAGAGGACGAGGGAGGAGAGAATGAGTAGAGAGAGGCAGATAAAATCTGGAAATAAGGTAAGAAGACATGAGAAATTAGGAGGAAAGGGCATCAGGTCTGGCGTGATGGAAAGATAGGATGAAAGCGGGAAGAGATGGAGGACGGATTAAGCGGTCAGGGATGATGCAGCGATTCACTCTAGATAAATGGAGATATCCTGGAGACTGATGGATAGATGAAGACAAAAGAAGTGCGATCACCGCTCTCCTGTTGATGTTATCAGAATAAAGACACACACTCCTCACATCACATTCACTGCTTCACTTCTGTACAGTGTGAAAAATCGATCAGGACCCCCCCACCACCACCGCCGCCCCTCCCGTTCTGATTTTCCCTGCGGTGTGCAACAAAGCCATATTTCCCCCCTCTTTACTTTACAGGAGTAACATGATTTTGGGCTTCAGTAAATTGTCTTCATCATCCACTTATCGCACTATGGGAGTGCTTCATGGAATCGGCTTCACATCTCACCAAGCTACACTGATCACAGAGCCTATGTGCCAAAAGGCTGGTGGAAAACGCTGGATGTGAAGAATGCCTGCTGCAGGAAAAAAAAAAAAAAGAAATTAAAATACAAAATGTCATGGTGCTGCTTTAATACTCTCTGCTTCCCCTCGCCGCTCGCTTGATCCCAAAGCTCGCAGTCCATCCCTCCCTGTCATCCTGTCGACAGGGCTGCCTCTACTCCCGCGCTTTGACATCCATCACTCCTCATCCTAGTCTCCCCCCTCCGTCCCCCAGACCTCACTTCACACCCTAGTTTTATTATATTCCCTTTATGTACCTCTTCTTTCTCTCTGGCTGCTTCGTTGCCTAAAAAAAGGCACCACCAGTGTCCATTTTTGTGCCATCGTAAGAAGCTCTGAACTGTAATAAACGTCATTTTTACGGAAATGCAGATAGTACAGTCAAATGCTTCCATAGTACATACTTCCCCTACTTGTATTTTAAGATGACGTGAAAAACAGCAGTCACTTTTTAGCGGAGATATTCTAGTTAAACCACGGCGTGTTTTGCTCCCACAGCACCAGCAAAGCTCCTTCACTCAGAGCTGCCAATTAAAGACTACTCTTCCTTCCTCGCTATTGCATATTGCAAGTTAATATTTATGTGATCATAGATCATTTATTCCAATTCATCTACATTTTCAATTCAATGTTTTTTAATTATTTTTTTTTTTTTAAGTGCACAGCATCCTAAAATATATCCAATTCACATTATCCAAGTGGCGGTGGCCTGTTATCAATGCAAAGCTTGAAGGAGCACTAATGTAGCTGCCCGGGCGTTCAGACTGGAAACAGGTCTGAAAGGAGGCGGTGTTTGTCGTCCTGCGCTCAGGTGCTGGTGGGAATACAAAAGTCAGTAAGCAGGGTTGAATATTAAATCCATTAGCAGCCTCTGAGAAGCCAAACCACTGCACGGTGAATTATTAAACCACGAGGAAGGATTTTAAAAACTCTGTAAATATATCACACTGGCAATTATTTAATCTTCTGTCCTGACAATTGTCAGGTAGTCAGAAGAAGTGCGAAACAGTGTGCATATCGTTAAAGTGGAGCGCCGTGACAGCTCAAGCTGAAAATAATTTTTTCCTCAACCAGTTTCTTTTCATATCATAACTTTAAGACTCCAGCAGACATATTACTGCAATATTCGGAAAGCTTGGCAGGTTACCTCTGACCTTGGAAACAAACTATTGAGGTGATCATTAAAAAACACACAACACTCTCCAAGGCAGACTAAGTGGACCTGAAATGGATATTGTCCATTCAACTGAGAGTCAGTACAAACTGTTTGCAGCAACGTTTCTGCAGTGCAGTTTGCCTCTCCTCACGAGTGTGAACTGTCTGAAAAGCATTTAGTCGTCACAGAACAGAAAACTGTGTGCACTGCAATGAACAGCACCAGGCAGTCATAGTGCAAGCGCGGTGCAGCAGCAGGGGGCAGGACGCTTCAACTGTGGGTCGGACCTTGGAATAAAAGCTGAGTAATGGGTTGTTTCTAACACTGTTCCACCTCTCCCCGCGCACACAGTCCGTCCTACCTTGTTTGCGTCTGTTGCATCCTCTTTGCTCTCTCGCTCTCTCTCTCCTCTCTCGTATCCTTCACCTGCTCTGAAAGCTCCATTAAGAAAACAAGACGGAAAGCTCTCGTATGCTTTTCCCTTTATCTATTTTCTCCCCAGAACAGAAAACGAAGTCAGAGACGCAAAACGTGTGTACCCATTACTGATTTGACCTGTTGGATCTTTGCGTCTGTTTTCTTCACAGACACCCATCAGTCTACTGACTCTGCCCACAATATGAAAAAAGCTTGTTCCTTCTCCTTACTTTGATGCCTTGAGCTCTTCCATTCCTTCTGTCCTCACACTCCATTTCCCATCCCCCCCTTTTGTTTTGCTGTCTTGCTAATACTCTACTGCTATGTACAGCTGATTTTTGTGCTTCGTGGAAGATGCAGCCTTTCCATTACAGTGTATGACTCCTGTGGCCTCCTGCTGACACACAGCAGCTCGACACAGTGATAAACACACTGAGTAAGTGACAGACGGCATTTTCAACAGTGCTACCGCTGCATGGGTTTCAATTCAAAGTTTGCTGCCAGTGCTGCATCCTTCGGCCTCCGCTGTTCGGCCATTTGCGCCACTAACATCTCGGTGTCTTGTGACGGGGCATTCAGTGTCGATTTCAAGCGGCGCCGCCCGCACTCGTCAAAGCGAATTATCCAAGTCGCTCTGGGTGCCTCAAGCTCAAAAGCATGACAACTTCCTCACCTTGCTGCTCTCCAGCTTCCAACTACGTCACTCAGTCGGCGACCTTGTCACAGCCCTTCGGTAATAATTTATTCATCTGCCCCTCAAACGTGGCATTCTTCCATCTGCGCTTTCCTGTGTCGATTGTGTTTGGTTCATTCATATTGCATGGCGATGGGGAGGCAGAGCTGCGTGTTGACACATTTCGTAGCTCAGCTGCACGGCTAAACGGTGTAGGAAAACAGGAAAAAAATAAGACGCAGGGAGGGATGCGAGGAGGAGGGTGAGATGGAAATGGGCGGCGGTGGTGGTGGGGGGGGGGGGATCGAGTGAATCAGGGGGAGGTGAAGAGGGAAAATACAGGGTTGAAACAAGGCAAAAAGTCCTTGAAGTGGGGGAAGGTCGCGCAGTATCCTGTGGCTACTCTTCCCAGGCAAGTTGCTGAGAAAAGCACTACACAGCGCAAACAGCTATTTTCACAGTGAGAAGTAATGCACCCTGAAAGTGAGAACGCCACATTATGGGGATGCTATTTAAAATAGCTTTTGGTGGGCCTGCATCCCCAAACCAGGTGTCAATCCTGAATGTATGACGCGGATTTAAAATACAGCTCAAACAGCTAGATTCTCAACTGAATGCTCGATCTAATTGCCTGATCATTGAGCCACGTGATTGTGTTGATAAACTAAAAACAACTGTCCCTGGCTGAGAAATGAATGAACTCAAATTCAACTGAAATAAATCTGCGCGCACAACGCAACCATTCATTTCTCGCCCTCGCTCAGGATCAAGAGACAGATGATTTGTTTGATTGGAAAGCCACCAGTGCGAGTCGAGTTCAATCACATCCAAGGAGTCAAAAATCACTGCGTTCAGTCACCAGGCAGTATTTTATTCAGAGCGTCCACGACCAGCCGCAAGAAAGGGGGAAATCGCGAGAGATCAGAGGGTCTCCTGAATTTATAGTTTCCCCGGCTGCAATAAATTTGACATGCGGACAATAATATCGCGCCATTGATAAGCTTCAGCTGCTTGTGTGCCCTCCTCAGCTGTAGATTACAGATTTCCGACAGGATACTGAAGGAAACTGAGTGCACGCCGCTCATCACATTACTTGTTTTTTAGCTTCTCTGCTCCGTTAAAGAATTAATTTGACTTTTATTCCCCTCAAGCAGTATCCTCCCACGTTAAGCAGAGTCTAGGCTACAGACCAAACATATCCCGGCCATAGCCATTGAGCCCTAAAGGCTTTTAAGCGCTGTGCGTTGCGGAGGTCAAAACCACCGTTATGTCCCAACATTATCTTTAACACACTGTTCGGTTTGTTTTTATTCTGATCAGTGGCTGCTTCACTCTTATTAGGACCTTGTTCTAATTCTAATCCACCATTTTTATTGAATCAAAGTGGCTTTCATTACCATTTAATTATTTGTATCTCGCTTTGTGACACAACTGAGGCCCATAAAAGCTAATAGAGAAAGGAAACGAGAAAACATTCAAAGAAAGGGAGAGGACAGTATGAGCGTGTAACAGAAGCAAAGCGGGTGGGTGGGCGTATTAGTGCAGGGTGAAGGGCAAAAGCACCTGACAGCAAAAAAAGGCATCCGGGGATCATCAGCGGGAGAGTGATTTGTGGAGACACAATGTGAAATGGCATATATGTTGTGTAGGATACGTGCTTGTGGACGAACACACACACACACAGCGCTCATCTGGTGACCTTCTCATATGGGCCGTCAAGAAAAATTACCAGTTCTCTCACACACAGACACACTCCCGTTGCCACACCAGGCGTCTGAGCATAAAATATTTAGAACCTCGACACCTAAATGCTCATGTGCTGTATATGCACCCCTCTCACCGAGAGATACAGGCGAACGCACACTCATTCAGTCATGCGGGAACACGCATGCACACGTGGAAATCATGCCATCCCACTCACAGACCTCATATGGCAACGTACGTTTATAATTGCAGCGCTGAAAGCTACTATATAGATCAATGTGACAGACCTATAATTCAAGCGCTGGCTGATCTCCGCAGCTGGGACTGTGCGCACACGTGTTCACACATGCGCGCACGCACAGTTGGAGGAGGACATTGTGTGATCACTTATTATCATTAAGCGCACTAACCTCGCCCTCCCTTTCCTAGCATGCCGGAGAAACTACAGCGGATATGAATGAGCGCAGTTGTGCATGTTATTTTCAGAGCGGTATTTTTGACATGAACTCTGAACCAAACATCTGCGTGACGCGCAATTTATGCTCGTAGCAGAGATCCCGCCGAGAATCGACATCTATTCTGCACCTCCTCACGGCTCTCAGTTCATTGCTCTCATTTGCCGCTACTGTATGCGTGCTTGTTGACGCCATACCACCATACAAACCAAGAGCGCCGACGGTGGGCTGCGCTCACAAACCTGAATGTCAAACGAAGGCCGCGTCTGACATTTCACCCAACACACAGCGCATACATTTGCCGTGTGGCGAGAAAAAGACTTTAATGTGAAGCCAAGTTTCTATGACATATGGGCTGAATGAAAGCTGCCTACATTTAACATAATTAGCAGAGAGAGAAATATGTTGAATCTTAGATGCAAAGAGCTAAACGTGCCAAGTCGGGATCTGGCATTTTCCCACTCAATGTTGAAACATTTCAGTTGCACAGAAAATTTGTTTCATTTTGTTTGCATGCTCCTTTTACTGGGAACCACGCAGTGTGTTATTTAGTAGGATAAACATGAGTGACGCCTGAGGTGGCTATTAACATATAAAATATTGAAGTTAGCCAGTTATTTGGAGAAAATGGCTGGGAGAGCACTTAAAATGTTGCACTCAAATCATGTAGGGTGTGTTATTTTTGTCTTTCTGCCCATTAGATCACTTACAAACTACTCATATGGGGTATATATGCACCAAATTCAGACTTGCAAACTCTCCTCAGACTTTGAAAGTGATGTGTCAAGGACAACCCCGGGTAAGGCAGAGGCCTTCAGATTTAGATAAAGCCTACCTCAATCCTTCCAGTGTCTGGTTGGAAGCCTCTGGCCGGGTCTTCGGTTGTAACTCTGCACTGGATGGCACAGCCGTTCACCCTGATCTTGTCTTGTTTGAGGTTGAGCTCTGGCAGGCTGCGGCCTTCGCAAACGTGCAGCTGGGCATGCACCAGGTCCACACTGTTGAAGAGGGAGAGAGTCGATAAGGTGAGTAAATTGATTGAAGCCCTGAACATTGTGTGAGCAACCCTTAATTTCCCTGGATGTCACTGTGGAGAACATTTCTGCTGTTTACTGCAGACCAGTAGGGCTATTTATGAAGTACAGACTTCTTTAGCTATTCTTGGCCTCAGCTCAGAATGAGGAGAGCGAGGATGTGAGGATTTTTCCGGCACTTCTGCTTTGAAGAATCTGTGATGCGTGACAAGAACACGGCCCCACGTGGACACCTCATAATGACAAAAACAGGAGATTAAAGCGTTAAAAACTTCTGTTATAATTTGATGTTGCTGAAACAATGGCTCCTGGGAAAGCGAGCGAGAAACTGAAAGTCTAGTTTGAAAACTACTAAATTAGCAACATTAACTTTTGCTTGATTGGAGCTTAGCACGTGTGCTTAAGCGTGCTACGTGGAATCTCAATAAACCGGGACCGAGAACATGTAGAAGCACTAAGTGTGAGGCAAACAGAGTTAGTTTTTGGTCTCTGCTTACATTAACATATGTACATACAAGGCATTGCAAAGAAACCCAGCCTGTGGCTAATGAAAAACCACTTCACAGTATGTGAGTGCAACGCAAATATGACACTAATATGTCACTCCGTTGAAACAAGTAAACCTCAGAGTGCTTCCTGCTAAAGGTCATAACTCTAGATTTAAAATTGTTGTCTGCAAACCGCCTATATGAAACAAATGTAACATCTGTAAAACATGTTGCTCAGTTCCAAGAGAATAACAAGAAAGTGTAGCCAATTAAAAATGATGTTTTAGCTGAATGCACGCAGACGTAGTGTTTTCTGTTTACATTTAAATAAGATTTCATTCATAGATATCTAAAACTGTATTTGGAGTGCAGTATGTACCATAACACTTTATTCTGTGATTACCTAATATGAGAAATGCTTTAAATGTGAGAGGGACAAAGAGAAGCAATTTTCTTCCATTTCCATGAGTTGTAAGCCTTAACACCAATTTAGTCTCATGCACATGTATTTATTTAAATGTAGAACTCAAATGAGACTAGCTGGGTTAAGCTCCATGACCTCAGTGGTGTCTAACAGCTGAAATACATCATAGTATTCTCGGCTAGTCGCCTGTTGGACACTTTTTAAAAGCAGCAGTGGACAAACACAGAGGGTGGCGACGCCTAATCTTTAAATGGCTGCGTCCCTAAGCCCGA
Organism: Nibea albiflora; assembly: GCA_014281875.1. Taxonomy (NCBI): domain Eukaryota; kingdom Metazoa; phylum Chordata; class Actinopteri; family Sciaenidae; genus Nibea; species Nibea albiflora. The sequence continues at coordinate 11,933,555 of CM024809.1, forward strand.
GCCACTGCCAAGCATAAACACACTGAGGGAACTGGTAAGCATCTCCGCCTTGAAGGGTGAATGAGAGACAGAAGGCGCACACATTAGCAAACAAGCTCGGATTCTGGACACCGTCTTGGCTTCCGTTTCCTTAATGTCTCAATTAGCTGGTATCCACATTCTGGCCAAACAGAAGGACAATTATGCATCAGCCTGGTGTGAAATGTGTTGGTGGGAAAAGCAGATCTACTCTTGATAACTTGGACAGGCGCTAACGTCATGTTTTTGTTACTTTCATAAATATGTTGGTGGGTTTGTTGTTGGTTTTTTAACTAGATGGCTCCGCTCGCATCCTTAAATGACAAAAAGGACAAGGATGAAAGTGTCACTTCATGAGCGATGCCCCCAACAGTAGTTAGGAAAATGAGTCTCAGTTTTTCAGCACTTTGTTGCCTAATTAGGAAACCAGACCGTTACCAGATGCAGATTAGTTACTTGTCTTTGTCAGCTCTTCGGGGCTACAGCCCGTTAAGGACACTGCATATGAATGAAAATGTTTACTCTTGCGTGTGCACTGTGGGCAAGACTTGTTAGAGAATGAAGTAATCTGCTGATTTCAGACCCTTTTTTTTACTACTTGTCCTTCACATCTTAAAAAAACGCATATCCAAACTTGAAAATACAAACTTACGAGGTGACTCATGGGAATGTTCTAATGGCTGCGTGTTCATACAGAAGGAAGTCCTTTAATATTACATAAATAGACACATTTATGTGGCAAAAGATACAACTGAACATTTAGAGTGGAGAATCAAACACTTGGCATCCATGCATCGACTATAAATATAAATATAAACCATGTTTGGCCTACTTCCACCACCCCCCTCCCATAATTCTACTACTTTGAAAACATAAGGCAACACTGATTGAATGAGGACCCTCGAGGGTTTATGAAATTCATTGTATACTAATTTGACTCAGACAAATTAAAGAGCCTGCAGCAACATCTGTCCCTCAGTGCAGCCAGTTACAGAATAAAAGTCCCTTGTATCATTAGCAAGTTCCACAGTAAGGCCGGGCTACACAGGAAGAGGATGAGCGTGATACGCCTTGAGCAACAGAAGGAGTTGGAGAACGCAGTACAGCACATGCTCAACAAGAGTGCGATGACAATGAATACGGCTGCTTCAGACTGCTGGCGAAACTCTGCGTTAGAGCACACACAGGATTAAGCGAAGACAGTGAAGAGGATTGACCCGAAACATCTGCGCAGAGTCGGGCGATGGGGATGAGAGTTTGAAACTCAGACAAAATGGCTGAGAATTATGTGTTTATCTGCACAGTAAGATGTGATAAGGCTCCGCTGGGCGTGCAGAGTGCATACTTCCCCACGCGTTTCCATGTCTGAGGGATAAATATTGAAGTTTTACAAACATGCTTTCCTTCAGGCTTGAGGATCAAAAACCTACATCTAACTGTCGTCAATGTAATATACACTCTGCATATGACATTAACATGAATGGAGCGTCAGATATATAAATAAATCAGGCTGGATGTATAGCTTCAGATGTAACAATGAAACATGATTATGTGTTTAAATCACCACATTGTATTTCAATTATCAGAGCTTTCTTTTTCACCATCCACCAGTCTCCTTTAAACGTTTGGCAGCACAGATGTATTTACATGCCATGCCAATAAAACGAGTTGAAATTGAAAAATCGTCTGTGCTTGCTCCAAGCATTTTATGAAATAAGCTGAGTTATCAAACTATTAAAGTCGAACAGAAATGGATTTTTATAAACAGCTTGTTTCTTTACAGTGGTCTACTCAGTCGTGGACAGGACGTAAGGGCAGGAACTAATCAGAGCTACATCAATTATTACATCATTTTGATAAGTGATTAATCATCTGATTTCAGCTTCACAAATGTTCTGATTCTCTGGTTTCTTTAGTCCTCTTTGACAGTTAGCTGGACATCTTTTGGTTGGGGACATCTGGGGACATCACTTTGTCCCCAGTGAACATTTTTCACCATTTCCTGACATTTTATGGAAAAAAAAAAAAACAACTCAATTAATCCAGAAAATAGTCAACAGATTCATCAATAATGAAAATAATCTTTAGTTGCAGCCTTGAAATAATAAATGTAAACTATAAAAATGAAATCAGTTTGTTTGATTATACAGGCAGAGTGATATTTTATAGTACGAGTTCTTCTTTACAGAAAAATGATAAGTATAACAACTATGAAAGAGCCTTTTCTCACATTTCTTATTATATAGATCTTACACAGATATGTATATTATGCTTGATATTGTTCCAATAGGGTTATTTCTTTATTTTGTTGTAATTGAAGGGTCAATAGATGTGCCTTATGCACAAAAAATGTGAGAAATATGATTCTCCACCATAAAATGGATTACGAGAAGGGGACACAAAGAGAAATAGAATAATTTAATATCGGAGAGGCGCAGTGGAAAGAGCAGATTCTGTTCCAGATTCATTCCCAATTTTCTGCTGTAAATGGAGTTTTATTATTCGTCATTTTTGTATTTATCCATGACCAAAACTAATATTAACTAAAGTCGTTCCATGTGCTTATTCACAAATCTAATCTCAGTGTTGTTGACCCCGTCTTCTTCCGAATCCCTCCATATTACTGTGTATACCTTGTCATGTAAATACCCATCAAGCACCGTGCAAACAGCGAACTACACATGGCAGTTTAATTATATTTTGCCAAGAGCCGCAGGAACCAAGAAGTACTCCAGAGCTGCAACGCTACCTGATGCAAGGTTTGCTCTGTCAATTAGTTGGTGAAAATTTGATTAAACTGAAATTTATTTAGGAATAAGCAGCATGTAAGCACAATATAAGCTGAAATAATAAGGTCCTTAGACTAGATTTCCACTCTTGTCTCCTCTACAGTACAAGCTTCAAGATTGTATTAGGTAATAATGCAGACCTGCCTTAAGGCCCTTGTCATTTCAGTTGATATTGCGGTTTAGTAGTGCATATTATCCAAAATTAGGAAATAATTGCATTCAAACAAGCCAAATGGAACACGGAGGAAAATCTGACTCAATCAGAAAGGTCATGGAAATATACTTGTGATAAGTCTTTGCTTTGTTTTGTGTCATCCAAGATATTAGCTATTAAAAGTGTCATTAAAACCACAGAGTCTGCCACGAGTGCCTTCCTCTTTCTTCTAAAGGGCGACGTGATAACACACGTGCACAGTGTTCGACCTTCATTTTGCATGTTCCTAGAAAACACAAAGATGTCAAACTAAATAATGTGTCTATTCTCTGCTTTCTCCTCACTTTGCGGCTCTGACACGTCAAAGGTATGAACTTATTCGTTATTTCTGACAACACTAAAGAATACATAAATCTTTTAAAGATGTCGAGCCTAATACTGCATGTCTGTTTTCCGTGCCCGGCTTCTCTGACTGTTTGCCAGTTGTTTCTTTGCTTAGGGCCTCTGAAGACCTGCCAAGTTTGTATTTGATCTCTGACAATCTAAAAAGAAAAATGGAAACCCCCACAAGTGTCATAGAACATGTCTACTCGCTGAATCTGTTCTTTGAAAATCTGTCAGTAGCCTTACCTCGTGGCCAACTACGTTATTTGCATTCGGTCTTCCTGTCTATCGAATAATCTTGCTTAAGGCTTCTCATATGCTTCTTAATCTCACATTTGCTCTCTGACGAAAGCTCCAATCACAAACCCACTAGGAGTTACACTTCTTACACTGCAGAACTACATGGAGACGCAAAGTATTTAAAGCTCAGCACTGGCTGCGTTCCCATAAGTCCTATATTAGCCAGGTTTTAGAGCAGAACCTGAACAGTCTTTTTTGGGATAAGCAGTGTAAGTCCTTACCTGTCCATCTGACATATATGCAGCATATGAATACAATACATCAGTATGAACACTGCAGACTGCTCAGACTGAAGAGTCCGGAGGATAAAGTACATGCACACACCTCTGCACCTCATATTATACGACTAAAGACATTTTCTTGTGGCACCTCAAAAGAATGTCTTTTTTTTTCTTTTTTTTTAAGTTTAAATGTCATAGTCTGTCTTAAGTTGGCCTTGTGCTTGGGAGAAAGGTCCTGGCTGAAATCTAGACATTCAGCACTAAGCACCAGCCAGTCAGATCCGCTCTCATGGTCCTGCCAAAAGTCGAAAAAACTCCTAAACTCTCACTGAACTTAACAGGTTCCTCCGAGTAGCTTCAAAGATGAGGGAAAAGCCTTTCATCGGAAGCCCAGGTCAATGCCACACACACGTATTGTTTATCCGCTGATGCAAATGTTTTATCTGAGCCGAAGCAAGTCTGAGCTGTCTTACACACTCAAACCTGACAGAGCATTTTGTTGCAGCATATTACGACATCCACATTAACTGGGTCGACTAATTTTAACATCTTATTATCCGCATGTCATGTTAGATACTGGGAAATATTGCTTTCAAAGCCAGTGGAAGCTGCTCTCTCTCTCTCTCTCTCTCTCTCTCTCTCTCGCCCTCTCTTTTTCCAAGACACTCAGCAGTGTAAACGCTTTGGCCTGATCCGGGTTCATGTCCCGTGGCTATTTAAGGGAACACATGCCAATCAGTGTTAGATCTCACTCATGTCAAACAGGAAGACGAGACAACTGCAAAAAAAAGTACACAGCAGTGGCTCCCAAACTCTTGAAACTGCAACATTTGAGCTCTGTTGACAGGCGTGTGCCTGGAGAACTGACAAGCCAGAAAGCATTTGGTGTTCCTATGACAACCAGCAACCATGAGCCGTCATGTAATTCTCAGCGTCCTACAGTGAGGGGGTTATAAATGGGTTTTTAATGTCGTGATTCATATTTATTGCTCATCTCTTTAATTTTGATGTCTGATAACATATGACATGCAGTTCTTGTAAATGCCACCTTGTTTTTCTATGTGATGAAAGGTTGATGTGTGTGAGGAAAAAAAAAACTTGTGGCACTCAATGAGCACTTTGGAACTGGTTTAATAATACCTAATAATACTTAAATGAACTGAGACTTCTAAGTGACAGGAAATCATCAGTTTAACTTCAGTGCACTGGGTAAGATAGACTTTGATGATCCCACACTGTGGAAATTCACTTGCCACAGCAGCTTGTGTACAGAAGGTGAAGAGGAAATTAATGAGAAATGAGAAATATTTAGAAAAAAGTCATGACGTCATGCTGGTATTATTACTGGCAGGAGGTGAGGAGTTGTTCATGATGGATGTCACCTTCGCCAACATCCTCCTCTCCACATCCTCCTCTATAAGTCTAGGGGGTAGTCCAGGACAGAGCTGGCCTTCTTGACCCCCCTGTTGTGTTTTTTCCTCTCTCCCTCCTCACTTCCTCCTCCCCAGAATAATACAGATGCTACGACAGTGGCAGAAAGCTTTTAACTTGGCTTGCAAGCTTCGAAGGACCCCAGTAAGTGAAGACATCGTCGACCAGAAGGTGAACACCGGGGTATGTGTGTGTGCTCTCGCCATCTCAGAGCTTAATGCTGCTAACCTAGCTGCTTCAGCACAAATTCAATTTGTTAAAATCATTTCCGGGGCTCTTTAAGCTGATCAAAAAAAGTAGGCATGCTTCCATGTGACCAAAGACCGGCTATGCATTTCAAAGGGAGAATTTACATTCCCCTTTAAGGGAGGATCGTTGTCGAGTTACTGCGGGTCATCTCCAGAGTCAAGAGTGCAATGAAGGTTTCATTAAAATGTAATTCTATTAAAATGAATTATCATGTCGGCCATGAGTTATGCACTGGCTTAGATTGCCAGGGCTGAGGATATCAAAGTGGAGGATATATAAAGTTCTGACCTGTGACAGAGGGGTGAGTCACCTGATCTCTCACACACACACACACACACCTAGGCTTCAGAGAAACGTACACACATATGAATACACAAGTACTTCAGAAAGTACTCATGACGCTGGCCTCTTCCATACATGCGCATGCATGACTTACCCTCAATGGACGCATCCCTACATTATCACAGTACATGGAAAGTACATTAGCCTGATACTCGAACCTCGGGACACACACACACACGCTATCCAGCACGCACACGCATTTACATTCAGCGGCAAACACACAAACTCGGTCTCAATCTGTCACATGGGGCGCGCACGCGCACACACAGAGACCATGAAGGCTGAGTACTAATTGCATATCATTTTCAGTCGTTTCACTCGGAGCTCGTTAGCAAGGGAGAAGGGGGTGGCTGTGCGCCCAGAACTAAAAAGGAGGCGATGGAGAGAGAGAGAGAGAGAGAGAGAGAAAGAACAGTAGAGTGATAGTCAAGAAAAGATGACAAACAGTCAGGGAGGTGAAGAAAATATTCTACTCTCCAGCATCCACAAGGAAGAAATAGATTGAGCGATAAATAAATAAGAGACAAGAGGACAGTTTTACATCCCCGACCCAACGCAAGAGAGCGAGGAATGAAGAGAGTTGGGTGTAGGGAAGACGTTTAGAGAAAAACAACTGAAAAATGAGTGGGAAAAGTGGGAGTGCGGAAGAGATTGGATTTGGCCTCACTCAAAACGGACAAAAGAAACGAGAGGCAGAGAGGCGGTGGGAGGAAGCGAAGGTGGGAAGCAGAGAGAGGCTGCATAGGAGGAGGAGGAGGGCGGGAGGCAGGGACGGGGGGGATAAGGAGGAGATGACCGTGTAGAATTAAGGTGGGGGCGATGGAGCGAGGAGGAAGGAATGACTCAAGGTGGAAGATGCTAAATTAGAGAGGGGGATAATGAGGAAGGGAAGAAAGGAGGCGGGGAGGTGGGAATGCAGAAAGCATCTTTGAGTAGGAATTTTTACATTTACTGTAGGGGCACACGCTTAAGTGCTTTCTCGGCTAAGACTGATACGCTTGTGTGTGTCTGTGTGTGTGCGTATCCAGGAGACGGTTGGCTGCAGTCAGCATAGAGACCAGCAACGGAGAGAAAAACTAGCCTCACTTTTTATATTGTGCAAATGAAACCTGCAGGATGCAACTCGCTAATAATTAGTGCGCGTCAGAGCGGCTGGCAGGTGGATTTGGTTATCTCTGGGCGGCTAAGGCTAACTGTTTCCAGTCGTTATGCTAAATGAAGTTAAGCTGCTGCCGGCTGTAATTTCATATTGAATTGACGGACATGAGTGGTATCAATCTTATCCAGCTCTCAGCAAGAAAGCAAATAAGCCTATTTCCCAAAATGTCAAACTATTTCTTTAAGTTTAATACGGCAGGCGTAGGATGTGAAGAAGGGGGAAGGAGGGGAAGCGAGGGCCGGAAAGGTTGAAGAAAGGGAAGGAAAGGAAGGAGGAAAGAGAGCGGGCTGGGTGCGCTGAGGAAGGAGGAGAGAGGCGAGCGCAGACGATGCTGCAGGAAAGGATGTAAAGTGTGAGGGAGAGGAAGACAGGAGCACAGAGAACCTATAAAATCAAAGTACGATATAACTCCTATCCTGTTTAACTCATTCTTTGTCCCGAATGGCCAATTCCGTGCATTGCATCCTCCATCCTTCACTTTTCTAATCTCTCCTCCCTTTTTCCTCTCGCCCATTGTCTCCACCTCCCAAATGTGGCCTCGAAATGCAAAACATTTACTCCTTTTGAAGTTGAACCCTTGATTTTATAACTTCATTAGAGAGACGGAGTGTTAGTCTGCACTGTATTTGTGTGTGTGTGCTTTTCCTCGGTGCTCGGGTTTGTTAATGTTCACGCGAACCGTGTCTCCGGTAAACACATTTTTCAAGATGGCTCCGGGGCAAGTGGTAAAAGAGCAAAGCAGAAATGTATTTCTCATTTCGGTAAAACTAATGCAGAGTCTTGTCTACCAAACGCGGACACACATAGCGCACACGCATCCACACAAGCCCTCGTCTAAATAAAGAAATGGAAATGGCAGCCAACATGCGTCCAACTGAGGCCTGCAAGGGTGGAAATGTAGAGAAACAGAGGAGAGCAGAGAAAGTGGTATCAATGGACAGGGGGGGGACTGGGACTGATGGATAAACACAAACACAGAAATGCGACAATAAAGATGGGGAAATGGAGCGAGAGAGAATACGGAAGAGAAATAATACAACGATGGAGTAAAAGGCAGAGAGGAACAGCGTGGAGGAAGTCGTCAAGCCTCCCATCTTGTTTTGTATGAATTTCATTAGATGGTTTTAGACAGCAAACAGAAGAAGAAGAAGAGGAGGAGGAGGGAGTCTGGCAAGGGGGAGGAGGGGGTGAAAAAATGGCGAGACAGACGGGAGGGATGAGTTGTCTGCATGAGTGAGGGGAGGAAATAAGAAATTTGAATCATTGTGGCATGAGGATGGCATTTTGACATCAATTTAGCCGGGAGCCAGAAAACTATGCCGCCTGTTCGATACGCAAACTCAAACAGAACGTGGCTGTAAATGGAGGGAGAGAGGGAGGGAGGGAGGAAGGGATGCAGAAGGGAGGAGAATCATATTAATCACTATCAATGTGTGGTGAGGAGAGAGGATGGACGGGGAGGGGAGAGGAGTGGAGAGGAAGGATGAGACAACAGAATGTTTAAGATGCACAATTAAAGTAGAAAATTGGCAAAATTAAAAATACGTGTAAGAAATTAACATGAGAAACAGTTGGAGGACATGAGTGGAGGAGGATAAGGAGGCAGTGAGGGGGTGAAAAACGTGAACTCACACACACACACACGCCAGCAGACAGACCATAACGCAACAACAGGATCCAGTCTGATTAGATTTCCTCTTTCAGCTCGCTTTCTCCTCTATTTTCTCAAGTCTCACTATCAGCCTATTAATTAATTCCTGCTTTCCTTGTTATGAAGCAGATGGAAGAGTGCGGAGAGGAATGCAAAATAACCCCAGCGTCCAGAAGGCAGTGCGGAAAAAAAGATGAGAAAGGCCGAGAGGAGAGAGACAGTGCATGCAGATAAGAGGAGGAGGAAGACAGGCAGAAAGGGGGGAGAGAGAGAGAGAGAGAGACGGGGAGAAATGAAATACAGAAAAAGTACAAATATTGATGCCACTCTGCACTCTAAACATCTGATGTGTCATATCAAAGTATACAGAACACATTAATGTAACATACTATAAGAAATAAGAAATATTATTAGCTTCTTCTCTCTCTCTAGTCATTAAAGCGTCACAACCAGTCCCCCAGCAAAAACGTGCTATACACACTCACACTATTTAAATATCAATAAGTCTTTATCACATCAGCTGTGATACATGAAATTACCATAAATAAACAAGAGGCTTGGCAGCCTCTACTGTCTTTCACGCTGCATTTTGCATCATGTTTTCTGATATCAAACAGCAAGATGGTGGCTGTTCTTGGGTTTCTGGTGTGAGCAAGAGCACGTATTATTATATAACTATCCAAGTGTGGTCCTTATTTGAAATTTCTGAGCTCCACTGAGAGCCTCCGTCTCCGTATTTATCTTTTTTTTTCCTGTTGTGTCCTCGCCAGGAAGCCAAAAAAAAATAAATAAATGCTTATTACAAATGTATCGTGCAGAACCACAAACAACGATTACTCTAACTCATAATCATACTCTCCTGGAGCTGCCACCTTATCGTGGTGGAGGGGTTTGCGTGTTCCAGTGATCCCAGGAGCCATGTTGTCGGGGGCTTCATGCCCCTGGTAGGGTCACCCATGGCAACCAGGTCCTAGGTGAGGGGCCAGACGAAGCGCAGCTCATTCGCCCCCCCGATGAAAAGAAAAAACAGAGGAGTCAGGTCTCCCTTGCCCGGACGCGGGTTACCGGGGCCCCCCCCGGAGCCAGGCCTGGGGGAAGGGCTCGCCGGCGAGCGCCTGGTGGTCGGGCCTTGACCCATGGGGCCCGGCCGGGCACAGCCCGAAAGGGTGACATGGGCCCCCCTTCCCATGGGCCCACCACCTGTGGGAGGGATCTCGGGGGGCGGGTGCGCAGAGAGTTGGGCGGCAGTCGGAGGCGGGGACCTTGGCGGTCTGACCCCCGGCTGCAGAAGCTGGCTCTGGGGACGTGGAACGTCACCTCTCTGGCGGGGAAGGAACCTGAGATGGTGCGAGAGGTTGAGAGGTACCGGCTAGATATAGTCGGGCTCACCTCTACGCACAGTTTGGGCTCCGGAACCAGTTTCCTCGAGAGGGGTTGGATGCTCTGCCACTCTGGAGTTGCCCCCGGTGAGAGGCGCAGAGCGGGGGTGGGAATGCTTGTTTCCCCCCGGCTTGGCGCCTGTACATTGGGGTTTACCCCAGTGGATGAGAGGGTAGCCTCCCTTCGCCTTCGGGTGGGGGGACGGGTCCTGACTGTTGTCTGTGCTTACGCACCGAACAGCAGTTCAGAGTACCCACCCTTTTTGGAGACCTTGGAGGGGGTACTGGAGAGTGCTCCCTCTGGGGATTCCCTCGTCCTCCTGGGGGACTTCAATGCTCACGTGGGCAGTGACAGTGAGACCTGGAGTGGCGTGATTGGGAGGAACGGCCCCCCTGACCTGAACCCGAGTGGTGTTCTGTTGTTGGACTTCTGTGCTCGTCATGGATTGTCCATAACGAACACCATGTTCAAACACAAGGGTGTCCATATGTGCACGTGGCACCAGGACACCCTCGGCCGTAGTTCGATGATCGACTTTGTGGTTGTGTCGTCGGATTTGCGGCCATGTGTTTTGGACACTCGGGTGAAGAGAGGGGCGGAGCTGTCAACTGATCACCACCTGGTGGTGAGTTGGCTCCGATGGTGGGGGAGGACGGCGGTCAGACCTGGCAGACCCAAACGTTCTGTGCGGGTTTGCTGGGAACGTCTGGCTGAATCCCCTGTCAGAAAGAGTTTCAACTCTCACCTCCGGGAGAGCTTCACTCATGTCCCGGGGGAGGTGGGGGACATTGAGTCCGAATGGACCTTGTTCCGTGCCTCCATTGTCGAGGCGGCCAACCGGAGCTGTGGCCGCAAGGTGGTCGGTGCCTGTCGCGGCGGCAACCCCCGAACCCGCTGGTGGACACCGGTGGTCAGGGATGCCGTCAAGCTGAAGAAGGAGGCCTACAGAACCTTTTTGGCCTGTGGGACCCCTGAAGCAGCTGACGGGTATCGACATGCCAAGCGGAACGCAGCTTCTGCGGTTGCAGAGGCAAAAACTCGGGCATGGGAGGAGTTTGGTGAGGCCATGGAGAAGGACTTTCGAACGGCTTCGAGGAGGTTCTGGACCACCATCCGGAGGCTCAGGCGGGGGAAGCAGTGCACTGTCAACACTGTGTTCAGTGGGGGCGGGGTGCTGCTGACCTCGACTGGGGATGTCCTGGGTCGGTGGAAGGAATACTTCGAAGACCTCCTCAATCCCACCAGCACGTCTTCCACTGAGGAAGCGGAGTCGGGGGACCCTGTGGTGGGCTCTCCAATCTCTGGGGCTGAAGTCGCCGAGGTAGTCAAAAAGCTCCTCGGTGGCAGGGCCCCGGGGGTGGATGAGATCCGCCCGGAGTTCCTCAAAGCTTTGGATGTTGTGGGGCTGTCTTGGTTGACACGTCTCTGCAACATTGCGTGGACATCGGGGACAGTGCCTCTGGACTGGCAGACCGGGGTGGTGGTTCCCCTCTTCAAAAAGGGGGACCGGAGGGTGTGTTCCAACTATAGGGGGATCACACTTCTCAGCCTCCCTGGGAAGGTCTTTTCGGGGGTCCTGGAGAGGAGGGTCCGCAAGATTGTCGAACCTCGGATCCAAGAGGAGCAGTGTGGTTTTCGTCCTGGTCGTGGAACTGTGGACCAGCTCTATACCCTCAGCACGGTCCTGGAGGGTGCATGGGAGTTTGCCCAACCAGTCTACATGTGCTTTGTGGACTTGGAGAAGGCATTCGACCGTGTCCCCCGGGAAACGCTGTGGGGGGTGCTCCGGGAGTATGGGGTCCCGGACCCGCTAATACGGGGTGTCCGGTCCCTGTACTCTCGGTGTCAGAGCCTGGTTCGCATCGCCGGCAGTAAGTCGGACTTGTTTCCTGTGAGAGTTGGACTCCGCCAGGGCTGCCCTTTGTCACCGATTCTGTTCATAACCTTTATGGACAGAATTTCTAGGCGCAGTCAGGGCGTTGAGGGGCTACGATTCGGTGGCCTCAGGATTGGGTCGCTGCTTTTGCGGATGACCTGGTCCTGTTGGCTTCATCGGATCGTGACCTTCAGCTCTCTCTGGAGCGGTTCGCAGCCGAATGTGAAGCGGCTGGGATGAGAATCAGCACCTCTAAATCCGAGGCCATGGTTCTCAGCCGGAAAAGGGTGGAGTGCAGTCTCCAGGTCGGGGTTGAGATCCTTCCTCAAGTGGAGGAGTTCAAGTATCTCGGGGTCTTGTTCACGAGTGAGGGAAGGACGGAACGGGAGATTGACAGGCGGATCGGTGCGGCTTCTGCAGTGATGCGGACTCTGCGCCGGTCCGTCGTGGTGAAGAGGGAACTGAGCCGAAAGGCGAAGCTCTCGATTTACCGGTCAATCTACGTTCCTACCCTCACCTATGGTCACGAGCTTTGGGTAGTGACCGAAAGAATGAGATCGCGGATACAAGCGGCCGAAATGAGTTTCCTTCGTGGAGTGGCTGGGCTCTCCCTTAGAGATAGGGTGAGAAGCTCGGCCATCCGCGAGGAGCTCGGAGTAGAACCGCTGCTCCTCCGCATCGAGAGGAGCCAGTTGAGGTGGCTCGGGCATCTAGTGAGGATGCCTCCTGGACGCCTCCCTGGTGAGGTGTTCCGGGCACGTCCCTCCGGGAGGCGGCCCCGGGGAAGACCCAGGACACGCTGGAGGGACTATGTCTCGCGGCTGGCCTGGGAACGCCTTGGGGTCCCCCTGGGAGAGCTAGACGAAGTGGCTGGGGAGAGGGAAGTCTGGGTCTCCCTGCTGAAGCTGCTGCCCCCGCGACCCGCCCTCGGATAAGCGGAAGAAGACGGACGGACGGACGGATAATCAGAAGCAGCAAATGTTTAATTTGGGGTTTGATAGATGATGAACAATTAATCCAGTGGTGGTCCAGCCGTGCGTCGTGGAGAGCAAACCGTCTGGAGGTTTTCATTCCAACCAAAGACTCCACGCCCTGATTAGCTCTCTCCTTCAAGTAGCGGGCTAGGAACTCGTGAGTGAAACGACCTCCTGACGCGCCGCACACTGCTGTGCTGGCTCTCCGAGGCACGTGGTTGACCTCTCCCGGATTCGTCGATCTAACAATCAATGAATCGAGTAATCACTTCAACATCAGTACCTCTTTGTAAACGTGCTCGTATTCAGCCGATATGCACCAGCAGGTGTGTTTACCATCTGCTATCAAAGGACAAACACCTGTTTGTGTGACATTTAAAAAAGTACGCCCTATGCGAGTCACTTTATTTACATTTGACCTGCGGTTCAACTTTCAACTTTGCAGCACACCACGTTTCAAGGCCTTGTTAGGAAGCAGTACAAGTGAGCGCTCTCCCACAGGTCTGGAATCATGTAAAATTGATGTGCTGGGGTGCGTTCGAGGAGACCACACTGCTTGATTAAACTTAGATATTGACTTGATGCTCGTCTCCATTGATCTACGTATATTGACTGTGCTGCTGTCCCTGCTTCAGAACCTGAAATGAAACCCGACCCACAGAGCCTTGAACTCGTTTGATTGTAATCCCTTCAGATAAGAATATTTCTTCGAAATTCAACCTTTTTTTTTTTTTTTTTTAAATACACAATTTACACTTGGTGAGAGTGGAAATCTGACCCGAGTCTGCAGCGAGCGCAAACGTGGCATTCGGTTTATCGAGCGGGCTCCTCCAGTCGCAGGTTTTACTTTGAATTGGGACCACGGCCACATCAAGGAGAGCCTAAACTCTCATGAACCCTGAATAACCACTTGTACACCCACACAACACTTGAACATGCATCTACACTGCACGCTCCACTCTTATCTATGTATACCAGGTACTATATCTTGGAGCCAGAGCCCACCATACAACAGCAGTCATATGTTATTCTTGTGACCTTGGAAAATATCATGTTCCGTTGATACAGATCATCCTCTTCTTTGAAGCACTTATTTTTCCTCCTCCTACTTCAGGGACTGAGAGGTTATTTCAAAACACATAAATTCATTACTACTTCCTGATCATTTACTGCTGGATTCACCTGAGTCTAACAAATTGAACGATAAGTAGTCCAATAATTAGTTTGAGCACATTTTGATTACTCACAGCCTTGAAAATCAGGTACACTACAGCTCAGTTAGAGGGTCGCACCATTCAAGTCAAGATTTTAATTTAAGTGGAGCTCAACCAAACGCGGAGATGCACACTGTAAGACCCGCACCCAGACCAAAAAATGCAAAAAGCCCATACAGGCCTGATAAAATGCAATCCAAGTGCTCTCGCTCGGAAAATTGCACAGTGGAAGTCACAAATAGAGAAAGCGAGAAGGAAGCCAGATAAATAAGCCCACACGCGCTCAGATTTGTGCATCCACACACATAAGTACACATGTAGTTAAAAATGCATCAGCGACCCTGCACTTCTGGCACACCCACTGAAAGATATCCAGCAAGCGGCACATACATAACACATGGAAAACACAACATGCCTGTTATCAAACACACACACGGCCTATGAGTCACAGACCCAGCCCAGATAACACGATAAGTGTAAAATATGAGCTGTGGCTGAATAAAATGGAGGCAACGATGAGGTGGGGGGGGGGGAGAACAGCTGCGAGAGAGAGAGAGAGAAACGGTACGCAATAAATACAACATGAAAGAGAAGAATGAGGGGTGCAGCGCGGAGGGGAAGGAGAAATATTAAGGGAAGCATGAGTACACAAGTTAACAGAGGGGAAGACAGCGAGGGAAAGAAAACAGAGCAAGCAAATAGGCAAAGAGATAACTCAATTCAGCCGCGCCACAGATAACTGGAGTGAATTTTGCACAGTTTGTGTGCACAGAGTTTGTATGACAATGTTTTTGCCCTCACAAATTAAACTCCATACACTAAGGGGGGGGGGGGGAAGAGTAACTGAAGATACAGAGAAGGGTAAGCAAGGGGAGAAACATTAAGGGTTATGACAAGACATGGAAAGGCCTTTTTAACTTGTTTTATGAAAGAATAAAGCATTCTCGTTTTCATGACCCGGGGCAGCACTGTAGGAGAGTAATTAAACACGAGTCAGGTTCAGTTGCAAAGCCCTTCGTCAACAATGGTCTACAATTACACATTTTGTAATTGCAAAATGCAAAGCCAGCGACCTCAAGTGTGACAGAAAAATGGCGCTGTGTGTGAGACTTAAAGTGGACTTTCTCGCTTAACAGCACATACACACAAAAGACCACCAATTTTCTACTTCATCTGCGGCACTCGGCCCAAACAGTTCGCGGTTTTAAGCGAATTTGACTCAAACAGGAATACATTTTGTATTTGTGGGGACTACTTTCAGCTGTGGATTAATACACGTTAAAATAAACAAAAGTGTGTATGCTTATTTGAGTGAACAGTCAGTCAGTGACATGTTTGGACATCTAAACCTGGGATGATCTGGAACTGGCTTTGGCCATTATGAAACCAGCAACTCTTGTTAGCAGTATCAATTCAATTTCGGCCATTAGAAGTCTAGAAAAAATGACCTCCACTCCCACAGCGGATTTCTCTCTAATCTTATAATTGCGGAGTATTCTTCATAGAAACATTGCTCGCACACACTGATGCACCCGAGGACCTGTGCAAATGATTATTTATGTAAACAAATACATTTATAAATTCACGTGAATATTGGCGTACACGAGCTCATTAAATTATGCCTGCGTGCGCGCGCGCGACATCCGCAGCTAACCTCGCTGCAGGAATTTTCATTTACAGGTTTTAGATGAATGAACAGTGCGGCACAGCGATATGAGTGTGCCGCGGGAATGGAGTCACTGGGTCTTCCTCTGCATATACCAAAGCCCAGCAGGGAAGCATCCTAATTAAACCCAAAGCTCGGAGCACACTGCAGATGCATCCTTGATGTATGAACGTATGTGCACGCCTCTGTTCGTGGAGGGAAGTCTCTCTCAACACAGGCAGGGAGATGGAGAGGTACACAAGACAATTTATGTGCCAGCCTTTTTAAATAAAATGATCTTCTCTACAGGGTTCCCAGCGTGAAACACAGATAGGTAAGCGTGCTGCTGCGCGCGACAGTTCGGCAAGGCTTCCTTAACGTCTAGCTGGGAGGGATTTCATCTGTCATTTCACCCCATTATATTCCACTCACAGCTCTCTGACTAACAGGCTGGTGAATCATTTGAATGCAAGCAGTGGCGCCTGATATCCAGAGTGCTGGTTTGCGTGTGAGGAGTGACGACGGCGTAATATTGACAAAACATGACCTGTGATTGGTCGGTTTCAAAAACAGACAGCAGCACCAGCACCTTTTTTTCTCTCAGGCTTCGGTGGGCCGAATGTAGAGCGTGTCACGTAAAGTGGATCGGTGCTCGGCAAATCCCTTGTGGTTCATGACTGCACAACCAAGACAGAAATAAAACTGACATTTTCATTAGTGAGTCTTTAGCTAGATCCAAGCTGCTTCTGCTGCTCCTCTTTGGAGACAGGCAAGACATTTGAAACCAATAAAAAACAGGAGACATTTCTTCTGTTTCCAGATTGGGAGGAGACTAATGTAACCCTCCCCTCTGCTGCTATTCCCAAGCGAATGTCTGTCCCAGGGCCTTACCCGTGATCCCCCACCTTTTGATGCTGATTCCTCTGGTTTTCATGAAGTCTTTGATACAACTTGGCTCGGAAGCCCCAAGCCTGCCGTAAAGGCTTAGGAAGAATCCAAAGGGGATTACTGGACGGAATGTATGGAAATTACAGTTTAATTTATCATTTGGGTCATGGTAATTCATGCAAATTAGGATTTTATTAATTCCAGCCTTGGGTTTAAAGGGTGTTTCTCATGCAGGGGTGTGCAGTCTTGTCAGGATCACATGTGCAGAGCATCGTGCGATGGTACAGTTAACATACAGTGAGGTAAGCTCTGTAGGAACATCTTCTATACCATCATGCTACAAAAATCACAGGGGATGTGAGCTGATATGTCTATATAATATAATGAACCTGACAATGCAGGCCATCAAAATTAAAAACAAAGTCTCAGACGAACCAGCATCTCTGATGTCTACCACAGATAGCGCCCCAAACTTTTTGATTCTTCAGACGATGAATCCTAAACACTAGAGTGTTTTCCACGTATCCTCTGATATATTGCAACATTTACCACATAGGTTGCCATGAAATTTTGCACAGACGTTCAAATTTGGTGAACTTCGTTTCATATCGAGTTACATCATCAGGTCGATTTTGTATTTCGATTTTTTATTTTTTCGAATACTTCACTTTCTACAAAGCCTCATAAGTCCTGAAAAGTTACATTCTTTAAATCATATACACACACAAGATAGAGCCACTAGTGTGGGCATGTACTTTAAGTCTTGTTTTGACATTGTTTCATCTTGTATATGCCTCTTATCCATTCATACACTGTGCAGACAATATCATAATGTTAGAAACGTGTGGAAAGTTGTACTAGCGCATGTATAAATGACTGACACAGATATATTAGATATCACTTCCTATCATCTGGGCTTACTCTTAATAGCATTTTGTGTCATACCAAACTTCAGTAATTAGTAATTAAAGGAATTAAAACAGAGAAGTGTACAAAAGTTTAAACCAGTGAAACTGTTTGCAAGCTCTTTGCATTCTGATCTTTCTTGCGTCTTTTTATTGCTTCACCGCTAATGGCTACTAACAATTATCACCATTCATAAACACTGAGCGATTATCTTTATCTGCTTATGCAGGGTCTCATCGCGGAGTCCACTAAATGTCTAAAATGTCAAATTAAAAAGCTTTAATGTTACAAGAGAGTCAAGTTAGGCCGCGTGCACGAAAAACATTTCATTCAAGCAAAAACAATGACGTCTGTGATTATAATCATGATAAGCATCCTTGCCATTATCATAAATAGCCTCAACACTCACTCTCTTCTCCCACTCACACACAAATCACATTCTCCCCTGGTGTCAGGACACACACACACACGCTGCTTTCCTCATTCTTATTCAGCTGCTTACTTCTCAATCACTCACTGTACGCTTCGCTGCACAATTATAATCACCTTAAAATTATTTTATGACGTGCTCACAAAACTAAACAAAACTCCTCCTGAGTGCACGCGTGCACACAACTACAAACGCTCGGGCGTGCGCCCTAAAACACACACACTGCACAAAATGGTTAAATATCAGACGCTGGATTCAGTTGTACACTGCAGAGCTTACAGACGCGCAGTCGTCTGAATTTTTGCACAAACATCAAAGCATATTGTAATATAAGGGCTGATTCAGGTAATCACTATTTCACGCACAATTTGCTCACACACACGCACACTGACAATTATTAGAACCATTATCGAGCTTAATACAGAGCGTCCAGGCATGTCGCAGCTCAGCAGTATTTCCCCGTCACTGGCTGTTTTATGGACAAACGCACACAAACACAAACATGCAGACGCCCTGTATGCGGCCACTGCGGATTGTTTACTGCCGCATGCGATTCTTCTCAGCGTTGGAGGAAGACGGGAATGGACAGGAGCATACAGGAGGACGAGGGAGGCGGAGGGGGAGGAGGAAGAGGCAAAGGAGGGGGAGCAAGGGATAACAAATTCAATAAGCCATGAGCAAAATAAATAAAATATAAGAGGGAAGAAAGTCCAGAGGAGAGGAGAGCGGGAGGAGAAAGGTTAAGAGAGGATAAGTAGAAGAAGAGAGGGATGAAAGAGAGGAGTGAAGGAACAATGAAATGAAGGGAATTTCTTCACACGGTGGAGGAGCAGAGGACAGTGGCCATTTTTCAAACAAGCATGTAACTAGTTCTCACGTGTTAATTATTTAACAAGCGTACACTGATGGTGAGTTGACCTTTTCTTGAATACATTTTTATACTTTACGGTGCCAGGAAACATGAACAAGTGTTAAGACGGTGGGACCGGGGTGGGTGGGGGGGGCGCCGGAGGGGGGAGAGGGAGGATAATTGCTGATGTGGCAGGAACTCCTCCAACTCCCACGTTCAAAAAGGAAATCAAAGCCAAGAGAGGGGAGCTGGAGCAGTTGGCGCCAATGTCTTAACGTCTGACAAGGGGGGGAACAAAAGGAATAAAGAAAACGCTAAAGAAAGAATGAAAGGCTGTATGGAATTTTTAAAAAAGGAAACGCAAGGCGAGCAGAACGAGGAAGAAAAAGGTTGAGTAACTAATTGATGGCTAGAGAAAAGGCATTTCAATACATCACGGCAAATGGTTTCACAGTGAACCGCATTAATGCAGAATCAAACATATCTAACCGACGCAGGCCTGAAACTTTGCTCGCTCCCCTCTTCTTTCAATTCACCTCATGCCCCCTTCCACTCTCTCAATTTCCCCCCCTCGTTTGTCAGACCCCTCTGTCAATTAATGCGAGGCATTGTTTCTTTCTGTCTCGCTCACTCCCGCTCCCTCTATGTCACTCTTTACCGGCTTGATGAAGATGGAGGGTGGTCATTTAAGACTAATTAGCTAGACTAAACAGACAAATAACCAGGTGCAGCACACTTATTTTCTCTCAAGAGTTGGTATTATCAATGCGTGTGCATGCACACGGATGGGGAGGCGAGCAAACGGGCGGTGCAGTCTCTCGAGCACACAAACCCAAAAGCAATAAAGCCCAGAACAATGCTAACTGTGTTTTCTCTGACACACGTCAAAACGTATTCACGACCGCTCTCTTTTTATCGGCTAAATTGTCCAAATGAAAGCAATAAAACCCAAGACAATGCTCTTGTTTTCTGTTTTAAAGCAAATCGCGCAATCATGGTGCGCCGCCTCGAAAAACACCATGTTTTAATGGCAGCCTCTTCATCTGCTCATCAAGTTGCTGTATTTACAGCTAGACGCAATGAAGGCATCCCTCTAAAGCGCTGCTCGCACACACGTACTGCCAGACAGCAATATTACATGGCAGGTTATTCAGTTGCCTCACACCAAGGATGTAATGATTTAAGTCCAGTTTTATCCTGAACACTGCGCAGGAGATTTAAGGCATGCTTCCAAATTAGAATCAAACGTTTGTCCGGGTCAGTATTGACTTTCAATGGGGGAAAAAACGGATACACGAACTGTATGTGCAGTTTATGTAATAATATTAACATATAGGGAATCAATATTAAACTGTTAAGTGAGCAATGCCGGTTTTAACACGGATTCAAATGTGACATTTAATCACAACCAACACAATCAAGCATGAGCGGGTTTGTTATCGGCACGTCAGGGGGATTTGTTTTATTGTGCTGTGGGTGTGAATGCAGATCACAGCTGAGCCTGTCATCAGTCCATCAATACAACATCTGCACGGTATTGGATTTTTGGTTTAAGGCGCGCGATCGACCAGTCACCGTCACCCTGCGTCTCCGTGATGGATTTGATGCAGTTTGTTTAATGGCCGCACAGATTTTGTTTTCAGTACTATGCCGGTTGTCTACGCGAGCATTTTATTTATCGCTGGATTGCAATGGAAGCCATTTTATTATCTTTTCCTGTGGGTTGAAAGCTTCATCAGACACATTTCATTTCCTGCCAAAGACACAATTTGGCAAGAAAATGGCAAAATGAAGACGCGGCACAAAATATCACGGCTTCAATCCAGAATCTAGTTACATGTCCTCAAAAGCCCTCGTCAGTCAAATTCTATTGCCCATGTCTAATAGTGGGTATGTTAGTAAATCATGTCATGTCACTCTCATTTGAAATATAATACATGTGTTGCCCACAACCCATTATAACTCAGCGTGTGTCTGACATCCTATATCAGCAGAAATACCTTTACAGTGAGCTGGATTAAGTGTGTGCTGTATAAAGCGTTTGGTTTGGAGCGTATAGATTTTGATGTCAAAATCACCAGCCGAATCATTTTATTGGACTGGCCAGTTAGCTGGGAGAGCCTTCACTTCGGTGGTTAGCTGTGTCTGACCGCCACTCACTTGACATTGTCCCACCAGAGTCTTGTGGGGGTTTTTTTTTGAAGATTATTTGCAGCCAAAAAAATTACTGAGCAGCTGTTCTCAAAAGCTGTGACATATTTTGAACAGCTTAGTGCATTTTGCGGCTCATTGGTGTAGAGAGTGAAAAGGCGAGTGAGTCGACCCCGAGGTAAGTCATTGTTGTCACTTCTTTTGCAAAAGTTTTCTTTACGAGCCGTTTTCATTTCAATATGCAACCAGGGAAGAAGTGCACTGATCAACACCTTATGAACACGTTCATGCTCTTTTCCACTATAACTGTGTGTGAAAAAAACCAACTTAAAATAGAAAATATGTTTACACAAAAACTTTCAACCACAAAGTCAATTCAGCAGCTGTACTGTGGTTTCCGATCTAATCACATGATCTTTATGAGCAGATCAAAATATCAGTTCAGGCTTTTCGTCCGTGAGTTTCATTGTGGACCTTGGAAAGATTACAGTCATTACAGTGTCCGTGTTCAGTGAACGAACCCTGAGACTCAACTCTCAATGTCATTCATGAATGACAGTCAACATCTGAAGCATTAAATTAAACCATTCAACAATGTAATTACCTGAACGTTAACCTCTTCCACTCCGCAGGGACGTCAACATCCTCCAACATTACTGTCTTTAAGGCTGTAGCGGGATGGGTTTTAAAGTTAGGTGGAGATACTCAGGTCATACCAAATTAAGAGAAAGGCATCAATCTGACATGGCCATTTTCAAAAGGGGTCCTTTGACCTTCCACCTCAAGATATCTGAAGAAAAATTTGTTCCATGGGCACCTATTACTCGCCCCTTTATAGACAAGACCATGTTATGCTAATCCCACGCATACAGAAAACCATGCAGTTTTTTTTGCATGTAATATAAATGTATTAGTTTCCCCTAGTGTATCTGAATAGTTCTCCATACTAGACTAAACAGTATTGGAATTGCATAATAATTTGGGTCTGACGGGAAAGCTGAGACTGAGCTGAGCTGTATAAATGTGTGATATCGCTCTGCAACCACTTTATTGTAGTAAACCTGACCTCACTGTATAAAATGACCTATTGTTGACCGTTTAATAATTCCAGACTTTTATTGGCAATAAGGTGGTTTCACCAAAAAAACGCACTTCTTTGAAACACAAAAAGCTTTTAACAAGTCACAGCATGCTGTGACGTTCCTAAAGTTCTTGGTGTCTTAATGTGAGTGGTCAAAAGATTTTTACACCAAAACTGCGCAACAACCTAGAAGACTTAATAGAGCATGGAAATGGCTGCAATATATTTCAGTCATTGTGTGCTAAGACCTTTAAATAGGCGCCTAAACAAAACAAAATTTATTACTAGAACCTTCTGATGATTCAGATGTTTCTGCGTGGTGTATATAATGTTGACCTGCCATTTCATGCTAAAGATCTACGACAAGAATATGTTTATCATATGGGGGGGTGGGGTGGGAAAGCGTAATGAAACGAGAAGCCAGAAGTCTGTGCAGCTACAGTAAACAGACAAATAGTGGGAAGGTTCGGGGAATTTTGGTCCACATTAAAAAGGAGCCGGCGCTTACAGTGTTCCTAAAAAGCTCCATAAATCAAATAGTTGAGGTATTAAAGGTTAGACATGGTTCAGGTTAGGTTTAAGTTTAGAAATTGTTTGCTGGGACATGAATTGATGGAGCTTGATGGGGCGATGCACAGCCTGGCTGTAAGTGCTGCCTGCGAAATAAATAGACTTTGGGGAAAAGAAAATGTTTCTTCGATGTTAACGGGCTCAACTTGTCAGATTTTTTAAAAGTGTTTTTGAGGAAATATGGTAGAGGCCGGACAAAACCAGAAAAATCCTGCAGATACGCACACGCGGTATGCCTCTCTTGTGGAATTTGTCAGCTACTGTGATTTCCTGGTGGGCCACATCTTAAAAGTTTGGACACCTGGCACTTGTTCCACTTGACCCACATTAAAAAAGGCACAAACACTTCCTCATCGCACCGTGTCATCCAAACAGGCACACAATCCCTCACTGTCTCTTCAGCATACAGTCTCACACACAGCACAGCGTGAGCCTGGGGGCATAATTACATCACTTTAAGATCTAAAGGACTCCTGTCCACCAATCTAACAAATTGTGCAATGTCCCTTGACGGCAAAGTGAACACTATATACACACACTAGCCGGATGCACGCTGCCGCTGACAAACACACACTCGACCCACAAAGGAAAGATCGTTTACTGCTAAATTATGGACAAATTGAACCTGGAGAGAGGAGAAGTTCAAAGGCAGTGCTCGAGTTGAATGCAGAGGCGGTCTAACCCGTCTCACAAAACACACTCACGCTTATGCCTTTCAGACAGACAAGCGTCTCATACACAAGCATCTGCACCTCACACACACTCACACACACACAGGGCATGCCTTCGAGATAAAATAGATTTAACATGTATCTCACATTTTGTCTGTTTTCATAGACACTCAGAGGCATCAGACAGAAATGCAATAAAGCAGAGTATTACTCGTATGAATAGGTACTCGCATTATGTTTTTTGCAATGTTTTATTTTTTTGTGAGTGTATTCATCAATGCCTTTTAGACATCAACATTTTTGAACACGGGGGCGTATTTTTGTATGCCTCTGTGAATGAGAGCGCGAGCGTGAGAGTGTGTGTGTGTGTGGGCATTCATTCTGATTATAGATTGTGGTATTCCGCCTCCTCACTGACACTTGTGTACGCACGGCATTACTGCCGCCGAGAGATAGAGAGAGATAGAAGCAGAAGAAGCAGTGAGAAGAGAGAAGATGCCTTCTCAGTCAAAAAGATACCACCTTGTCAGGCTCGCAGCGCTGCAGAAAAGCGAGCGGTGCGACACAACAATCAAAGCAATATCCAGGGACGGCGGTGGAAGGTGGAAGCGGCCTCAGCAATGGAGGCGGTAGAGGAGGGAAGGGTGGAGGACATACGAAATGGAGGAAAATAAATGTTTGGACTTGTAACTGCTCTTTACAAAGGCAGTTCATGCATCATTATCACAGATTCATCAGTGACGGCCATTACATAGGCCACAGAACAGAAATTGCCAAAGAAGTGATTGAAGTCATCATCAGTTCCACCTACCTAAGAAAAGACTTTAAATTTGAATTATTCTTGATGAGCGATACCAGACCAGCTGCCGGACAAGCTACCAGACTTTCATGTAGTCTAACAACACCGGGTAGGGTTCGGTTGTATCGCCACGAGTTGTCTAGATGAGTCCGATGAGACGAGCAGTGAGCTTCGCGTCTCAAGTGTTGCAGTGGCCTAATTTCACAATGCATATTAAACCATCTACTGTGCACAATAGGCTATTATGAATACACTATTCAAAGTGTGAGGAGGGAGTCTGTGAGCGGGGTCCAGACGGTTTCAGGGGAGTCTCAGCGAAGGGAAGTGAAAGTATATACATTAGTTATGAAAAGCAGATCACATAGAATAGCCTGAAGTTGTATTTGGTTAAAGAGAGCGCTCAGAGATACAGCAGTTTAAGGAGCTTTACTTTCCAAGAGTTGTCTGCAGGGAGGCCCACAGTCAAACTTTGAAAACTCCTGTACTTTTCAGTCTTTTCAGTATACGGTTTTCTCAGTTAGTGCACAAGAAATCAAAATACTGTTTAATACGGAGAGGGAATTATAGAATAAGTGCTGTCAGATGTCAATCCATATGCAACCTTATCACGCTTTGGCCAATTAATCCTCACAAAAAAGAAAATGTTTGTCAGAAACACTTTTCTGGGGTGTTACGGTTAGATACGATTTTTATTATTATTATTATTACTACAGCTAGAAGCAGCGCCTTCATTTCCTTTGTGAATTGCATTGTGCACTGCATCAACAACACACTGTAAAAAGCTTTTAAAGTATGCATGCCGACTTATGAGTCTACTTTATTTTGTCAGTGTAAACACACTACAGTACAGACTCAAGGTCTGCTTGGCATTTGCATGCAGTATGGATTTGGGACACGACTTGTTTTCTTGAGATGAGATGAGGAAGAAAATATGGTTCCTTCACTATTAGGGAATAACATTTCCAACCTGTAAAGACCTCAAATTTGGAGTCATTTATACAAGTTTATTACTAATGACAGCTGGAGGATCCTTTTTCCAGAGAGTTTGCTTAGCTCATGTTCTAGTCTAAAATGAATATATCATCAGATTCTCCATGTCATTATGTTAATCGCCCGAGACAAACAGTATCAGTCAGTCTCTAATTGGAATATGGTGTCATCTTAATAGCAAATGCTCCCGTTTTTGACATAAGCACTAATCAAAGTAAATACACAAAGGATTTGACTTCACGGCTTGCCTGCGTTGCTGCCTTTGTAAATGTGATTTAATTACTTCAGAGTCTCTTTTATGTTGTTTTCATTTTGTGTACAAACACATGAAAGGATGGAGCAGGAGAGGCAGACGGAGGTAGATCGTGACAAGAGAGCGGGATAAGAGAGGGCAGATGGAGGCAGCGGGGACAGACAAAGACAAGTTCATAAAGGGACAGAGACCGAGATGAAGCGTGAGACTCAGTGGATGAGGCAAAGGTGACGCAAAGGACAGAGAGACAGAGAGATGAATGAATAGACAGATGTCAAGGAGGGGAAAAGAGAGGATGAATGTGAAGGAGGGGGGAGAGTGACAGAGACGAGGGGGAGGAGAGCGAGGGATGAGACTGGGGGAGAGGGAGGGTCGGAGAAAGATGGGGGAGAGAGGAGGAGTGATGGGATGAGTGGTAGACACACAGAGGGGGAAACTGACAGGGCTGAAAGGACGGCAAAGGGAAAGAGGGAGACAGAACAGGGGGCAATGGCGCGAGGAAGAGAGGGAGGAAGTGCGGGAGGAGAGATGGACGGACGTGCAAAGACGGATGCGGCGAGTCAGCCGAGGACAGACAGATGAAGGGGAGAGCCCGAGGGAGGACTGGAGGACGGATGGATGTAGGGGGGAAGAGGGGCTGGATTAAGAGTGAGAGAGAAGAAGAGAGGGGACTTTGATACCTGAGTGTGTGTGTCGCGCTGACCCTCACTACAGGCAGCATCCTATTAGTAACAGTCAGATCAAACTGCATAGCGAGCAGACACCCACACACCAAAAATCAAAGTGAGGAAATCTCTTCCTGAGAGCATCTAATTGAGGGGAAAACAAGGCTAAGAGCCCGTTTTTCAGTTCGAACATGCCGCATGTATCTGAGGATCTGATCAAAGCCCTTTGGATTCACACCTGGTATTAAGTATTCTGGTCATCTCAATTCTGCCTGAACTGTGATCAGTTCATACGGAGGAAAAAAGTACCAAGTCGAGTCAGAAACTTTGTGTTTTTCATGAAATGACTGCTCCTCCAAAAGTTTAAAACAGAGTAACAGATGCCACATTTACTTCTGTAACGTTGTTTGTAACTGTCACACGTCCCAAGTGAAGGTGAACAGTATTTTTCCTTTGCAGGAGAAATAGCTCGCCCACTGTAGCAGATCACCTGAGATAGCGGGGGGAAGCAATCTTTCCAAACTGTTGTGACCAAAGTGAAGGTGAAGTTTACATCTATCAGATCAAAGTGTGCGCCAGGGCACCTCCAGATGTGGTGCAAACATCCTGATTTCAATGTGCTCTGTGTCCATTTAAGTGTTTTTCTTTTTACGGACAAATATCCAGACAGAGTTCACGGCTATACTGGGTGAAAATTCAGCAGAAAAGCTGGTTATATTCAAACTACTAAAATGATCCTCAAGGTGAAGGGAAAATAAAAAATATAGTGGATGCTGCTGTTGTGTTTGTCATGATAACACATATAGGAAACACAGCAGGTATAACCATGTACGCCATCTTACTTCATGGTATAACACAAACGCAATCTGTGCAACATTTCAAGGCAATTCAACAGAGGATTTAGCAACACTATGAACTGACCAACAGACACCTACCTAGTGCTGCACCTGTAACATGGCTGAAAACAGAGAGAGTGAGGAGGGAGAAGCCAAACACAAAGAGGGGAGGACACACACTGGTAGGGGGTTTCCTGGCGTTGCAGCTATTAGGGCTACGCACAGAAAGTTCATTTTCATTTCAGAATTTGGGTGCGCGCAATACGGTGAGGAGCAAGAAAAGAAAATGACAAGACAGACAGAGAATTAAGATAAAAGATGAAAAAGAAACTGACGTTCAACTGCAGCCAGGTTGTAAACAGAGAAAGTTAACAAATCGAACAGGGAATGAGGGAAGTGATTGATGATGAAGGAATTAGGCAGGAGAGATGAAAGTGATGAAAGATGGTGTGGGGAGGAGAGTTGGGGAATAAACAGCAAGTGTAAAAGGGGAGTTTCACAACTCGGTATGAAAAATACCTCACTGACAAGTCTATTAGTAACACAGCTGGTTTCAAACGCTCAAAAACAAGAACGAATGTGCTCGCGCACCTCAGAGAATGAGAGTGCAGCTGAGAGAGAGGAAAAAGCTGAGCGACTAATGGACATAATATGTTCAAATACACTAAAACCTCAATACAGCTCTCACTTTCATCATTCCCACTCAAATGGAATACTTGTCCCGCTGTAATGAGTACATTTCCGTGACAATTTAGATGGATGCACATGGAGTTCCTGTTGGAAAGACTTGTTCCCTTCCCTAAGCTGCGGCTGCTTAGAACTGAACCCCAGCCTGAAATGAAAGCTGTGCAAATGAAAAGTGCCGCTCGTGACAGCTCAAACTTTCAGCATATGCTGTTTCATGCAGGACGCTGCCCGGATTCAAGTAATTACTGCACTCCTGCCAATTTAAATGACCCCAATTCCCCAAAACGTCAAATTTCCTCAGTGATATAAGGCTCTCTCTGCAGGACAAAGAGGATATGACAAACTGGTGCAGGACTGGAGTGGAGGGGGGCCTGTAACACACGACAATGACTTTCTATCAACTTATTGTCTCGCTGATAGGAGCACAGCACTGCAGGGTGAGTGTGTACCCGAGTGTGTGTGCGTCAGCGCATGTGTCTACGCGAGTAAAACGCGAATTGCTCTCACTATGAAAGGAAAGTGCAAGAGAGGGAGGAGAGAGATAAAAGAACAAAAAAAAGGAGGGAAGGCGGAGGTGGCGGCACAAAGGCAGAATATAAAGAAACATCTATTGATGCGCAACGTGGAGTCAAGATCTTTCCCCGTCTCATTTTGTTCTCGCAAACAATGCAGCATGGCATCCTCGGTGTGTTACAACTAGATGAAAATATTACGATGATATTGTCTGAGTTCTTCAGCTTCCCTCATCCTCGATTTTAGCCTTTTTCATCTCTTAAAGTATTGGATATGGCACTGCATTCAGCAGCGGTAATAGGACAGAAAGGCCTTTCTGGAAGGTTTACATTGTAAATGTATCTACTACTGCGCACGCAAAATGCATTATTTATGATCGTTAAATATCCCATCCTCTTCGAGCATTATTGCTTCCCAAGAAAAAAAAAAAAACACCACATACAGCGGCGCACATTTATTATTTAATTTAGAGAAACAGAAATACGCTTTAAAAAAGGAAACTAA
Organism: Nibea albiflora; assembly: GCA_014281875.1. Classification (NCBI taxonomy): domain Eukaryota; kingdom Metazoa; phylum Chordata; class Actinopteri; family Sciaenidae; genus Nibea; species Nibea albiflora. Next base: position 11,962,136 of record CM024809.1, read on the forward strand.
AAAGATAATTAAAAAGTTGAAACAGGTGAAAAATGGCAAAGATTACATTAAGTTATGTGAATTAAAGCCGTGCAGTGAATGCCAAGCACTATCGCACAGCTGCCATGGCTGTAGGAGTTCTGGCTCGCTTTAAAAGATAAACAGAACAAAAAAAAAAAGAAAAAAATAATTGTTTTTTTTAATTAAATCCGTCTTTTAATGTTTAATATCTATTGCTGTTGTTTGCATTTTGAAATTAATGTTAATGCTGACAACATATATTCCACTAATGTTCAAATTATGAAGAAATATGAATAAAGCAGCTTATTAAAATGCACTCGTTAGGCCTCGGTGTGCTTGTTCTGAACTCCCCACTGGAACTTTAACTCACAGGTGTTTTCAGTCAATGGGCCTTCAAGTTGGGCGGAGCTATACTGAGACCAGGCGGAGGTGCTTCATCGACTCTTTATGGAATCATAAAGGTGAAATATGGTGCGCCATAACGGGAGAAACAAAGCTTCCAGGAGAGTCAGAAAAGGTCTACACGTTCCCACACAGTACTTGGAAGATGTCTAATCAGCCAAAGTAAAGTGACCTGTGTGGGTGCACTAAGAGTGTCAAGGGGCTTTAATCCATAAACAATTTAGTTAATAACATGTTTCCTTAATGAAGTTCAGCCCACAGTGCTCTGAGCTCACGCTGCCACCTCTGAGTCTAGACTAAACGTGCAGCAAGTGGGTGAACGCACAGTTTCTTTTCAATTAAATGTGCATCCGCGATCAGGACAAACTACAGCCCTCGCAGAAAATAAGTCAAAGACTTGACCTAAACTATTGCTCACTCAGATCTATGGCGTCACATTTGTGGTTCAGATCATCATTCTAGAGCGAGTGTTTCCTTTCAAACGTTAAGTACATCCTGTCAGTTAGTCTAAACAACACAAATTAACGCTTTGGGAAAACAAAAAATTCGACTTTTTTGTTGAGACTGGTGGTTGTTTGGCTTGATGATTGCTGAGACTTCAATGTTTACTGATGAGTTTTACCACTCAGCCGGAGCTGATTTACTCTCACTTGCAGTGCAATGAAAGGATGAACAAAGCGGTTCTTTGCGACGGAGAAAAGGAAATAAACAAAGCCCGAAAGACAAAAGAGATGGAGTTAAGACAGGGGGGAGAGAGAACAGAGCTAACAAAGTTGTCTGTCATCGTTGGTTGCCATGGCAACAGGCGCAATCGCTTCTGTTTCCCCGTTCTCCCCTTCCTCCCCGCCCACAACTTCCTGTATTAGTTGCACTGATTTGTTAGTCTGTCAGCTTAATTCATTAATTGAGCTCATTATGCTGAGAATCTAATGTGAATTAGTGTAATTGTGGTTTTCTGTGTACACACATCAGTGCTGAGCAAAGAGTCATAGGTGTGGCTTTGACTGAGAGGCCTATATATACACACACACACCTGCACACGTGTGGTTTTTTTGGTGTTTGTCTCATGTGTGTATTAGTTTCAGACCCATCTGTGTTGTTTCGGCCGAGCAAATCTCACAGGTCATCAGCCGGGCGCAATGCTATTTATATCTTTCATTATCCTCTCTCGCTCCCTTTCTCACCTCCCTCCCTCACTCTCATTGTCTCTCGCCCTCTCTCCCTCCCCCCTGACCTCATCTTTTGGCTTTTCCCTTCACTGATTCCACCTGTTCTCGCTCTCTTCTCTTGATTCTTGTCTCTCATGCTTAAAAAAAAAAGAAAGAAAGAAACAGAATCTCTCCACTCTTCTCGAATATGCCCACACTTTCTCCAAACCTCCGACCTTCACTCCTCTCTGCTTCAGCAAGTTTTCCAAACCATCTAACCTCGAAGTCGCACACCTGTCTGTGGACAGATGATACCGAACAAACGCTCCAGAAATGACAACTGCTGCGGCCACACAGCTGCCCACCTGCCCAATGCTTCCTGCACATGTAAACATCTGCTACTTACTCAGTGATTTCTTCGGTGACCGTGTGCTCGACCTGGAGTCGAGAGTTGACTTCAATGAAGTAGTGTTTGCCGTGCTTGTCCACCAGAAACTCCACGGTGCCGGCGTTCTCGTAGCCGACCTGCAGCAAAAAAAAAAAAAAAAAACATGACAAGAAAGCAATTTTATACCTTTGAACTAACATTATTTTTAATAAACTTTCGAGGAGGAAGCACTCACTCATCTTAAATGAACCATGAAAACAAAGGAGCGAACTCCTGTCCTCTCTCCATAAAAGGAGGAAAAAACAGGCTTTGTGTTTTATTTGAACAGAGTAAAAGAGGTGAATTTTTCATCATTTTGCTGTAATGCGATAATTAAAATCATTACTCAAAGGGATTTATTGAAAGCTCATCAGCATAAAAGCTCATTTCCCTCCACTAGCTTTGAGCCACAGCGCTGCAATCAGAATCAGTGTCAGGTCCAATAAATGGACAACAGTTGTGTTATTGAGACGGGGACGTTAATTTGTCCTTTGAGCTGTCACGTCGTGCTCGACGCAGACTCATGGCTGCATGTGTCACTAGACAAACATACACAACCTTTTTCCCACAAGAATATCGCATACTAGCAACTGAAGCATGATTAACATTTTTATAGTTATGTATACGGAACTTTAAGATTAGAGAAGGTTATAGTTAAGTAATGAGAATGTATACTACATTAGTCTATCACAGTGGCGCATATGTTGCAGACTAGTAGTAGACTACAAGAAAGTACTGCTGCCTCGAATAAGATGGAAAAGACTCTTGACAACTGAGCGCAGATAACTGTCCATGCTTTGGAGGCGTATAACTGTTGTTCATAATAGTAAGTTATGATACTGAGTCTAACAACAAGTTCCTGAATAAGGTACAAGCTGCAGATTTGATGTTGGACTTTCATTTAGTTTGATGTGTCTCTCTTCCTGGAAAAGAAATCCTCTTGTTTTAAATCAGCCCTATGCTGTGCAAATGTACCATTTAAAGCTTAATGCACTGCTGTTTATACCTTTTAAAGCAATTCAATGGCTAGTTTTATTGCTTACTCTCCATTTACTAGGCGATAACAAAACATAATCCAATCTCTGGCCACCCCTTCACACATGGTCTCTTTTCAACTCAGCATATTCCTTTCAGTTTTAATTATATATGTTCATCATGTACAGATGACTGGACGTTTCCATTTAGATTTTAATGTCCGTTTTACTTTTTAATCATGGCTGGAACACTGCTAGCCTTTTCATTAATTTTCAGCATTTTTACCCCACACACACACTGCGGCCTCGTCGATGCAGCATTTTAGTGGCGTGTGACTGAGAATTTCATGCAGCACCTGTCTCCAACTGTCATTTTTGAAGACTACTAAAAAGAAACAACATATAATCATCCTGAATTGACTGTTCCGTGTTTTTCTGTTGGTACGTGCTTTCATTCAGAGGATAATTGTGAGGAAAATTAACACGTTAGCAGACCAACATACTCATCCTACAAACGCCGCCGTGGCTTGTCTCAGCTCCAGTTTAATTTTGCCCGATGGGAGTTTCAAGCCGAGTGTAATTGCTGTATAAATACTATATAAATAGTTTATTATTATTATCATTATCATTTTGAGACCAGGCAGGTTTTCTCAAATTACACAGATGATGATTTGAACAGGCCAATCTGATTGGTGCCCCAACCGTTTTCACCCATTTAACCAATGAGAACAGCTCGAGTTCCCTCTGATCAGATTCTGCCACATCACTGATTGTTCGTGTAATCAAAGCGCTGCCACATTATGTGTATAAATCTGAGTGAAGGAAATAAAGCAACATCCAAACATCAGAACGAAATTAGAGGGCCGCGCGCAATCAAATGTCCAAAACACAAGCTGCAAAATGGAAAATCTAATTATCCCAGAAAACACAGATGTGAACAACTGCACTACCTAAATCTGAAAATGTTGATCCAAAACGATTCCATGAACGGAGAGCTTTATGATTTTGGTTTATTCCCTTCTTTAGAATTTTGTGAAATCCGACAACGAACCAGGAGAAAGCGGATGACCTGAACATATTCCCTCACGCCTTGTCTTTTTTTAACAAACAAAAAACTGCATGTTTAGTCTCTAATTGTTAAAACAGTCTAGTGCCTTAAGGATTGCTTTGATTTCCAACATTTGACAAGCATAAATGTCAGCCCAATCAAATGGGCAGAGGAATAGAGGGATGAATTGATAAACATGGCCCTAAGCTAAAAAAAAAGAAAAAAAAAATGCAGCTATTAGAATTTGGCAACTAAACAAGAACAAAACAACCTAAAAAAAACACCAAAAAAAATCTTAAAACTGTTTTTGGAGATGCAGAGTGAAGAACACACCAGATATCACACAGGTATTGTGTGCAAACAAATGTTTCACCTGAGCAGCACCTGCTCACAGCGCATCAAGTCTCAGGATTTAACTATAATTGACATGTGAACAAACCTCACCTCAGGAGGAAATTAGACACAGATCAGGAACACGGGCGCACGCACACAAAGCGCGTTAATATTCACTGTAACCTTGTAAAACATCATCGGTGTAAAAATATTCAGACATAGTCAGCAGAGTTTTCTCTGCAGAGAGAAATTAGTCCCATTTATGGCATCTGTAGCTCCTCCGCTTTTACCAGAGAGACTCATTAAGGGGGATCTCGCACACAACAATCTATCACGTATACAAAATTAACAACACTAAACTGTATGAAGCAGACACGTACACACTCAAACACATGAAAACATGCATTCGGGGACATGGGGGGGGACACGAACAAACAAATAAAAACACGACATCTAGATGCTCCAGAGGACTGTAGCTCTGTTCAGGGTGTGACACACAGAGCAATTACCTGTGCATGGGTACAACACACACACAGGACACAGATACTGACTGTATAGTTACAGCTAGGCTAGACGTGCTCACAGAAAATGCTAATCTGCAGCCTGAGTCGCCTTTCTCTTAACCTTCTCTTTGTGCCTGTGTGTGTGTGTGTGTGTGTGTGTGTGTGTCAGTACTTCCTGTAGAGCCTACAATGACAAATACATATAGCTAGTAACCCAAGGCCCTGGTGATTAACTCTAACAGTGAAAGACGGGAAGACGCACTCCAGCCTTCACAATCACAAGGACGTAAACGCACACACTCCTCCCAAAGACTTTAACCATAGAAAAATGTACACATATACAAATGCGTCACTCCGTATCGTCCTCACACACACACACACACACACACACACACACAGAGTCAGTGAGGAAAGTAGCAGGTAGTGGAACAGATTGAGTGGTCACTGTTTTATAAGGTCTGGCAGAGAAGTCAATGGGCTGTACCAGCACAAGGAAGGGTCACTGATGCGTTACTTGCATGCATACCAACACACACGCGCACACACACAGTGTATTTAAAAAGTATTATGTACATTCACACATATCTCTGCCTGCACCTGACTACAATGCGTATGTGTGCTCAGCGCTGATGAATGTACACTGGCGTACAGCTTTGAATAGGAAGTGACAGAGACAGATAGTTGGTACTGCACGGCACAGAAGAGAGTAAGAGAGTGAAACAAAATGCATTAAGAACAATTCATGAGGAGAAAGTGGAAGGAGAAAAAAGGGCGAGTCTGGATCGACTGAGGAAGCGAGGGAGTTAAAGAAAGATTGATGGATGGATCGAATGAGACAAGGAATCAAAGTGTTCGGTGGGTGCGCAGATGGAGACGGGGAACAGAGAGGCGTACAGTGCAGGGTGAAAAGGAGTGGATTAGATGGAGTAATCAGGGAGGGGAAGAACAGCAGAGCACGTCAATGATGGAGGGACTGTCACTCAGTCTGGTTTCTTTCTCTGCGAGCACATCAGCTTGGATCATTTGCATGCAACGTTCTTACAGGACGGCAAAATTCAAATTCAAACAGGGACCCGTGTCCCCCTCCCCTCTCTTGCGCCGCAGCATCTCATTGTGCCAGGACATTTCGCAGTTGACAAAAAGTGGAAAACACTGGCCGAAATCATTTATCAGCAAGATGGAGTGAAGCGGCGACGCCATAAAGAGTCATTTTTTTCCTCCTGCTGTCACCGCGAATGTTTGCTCACCAAGCTGCCTCGAATCCTCGAGGCTAAAACAACTTCGGTGATGTCTGAGGAGGAGAGCGAGTTAAGAGGCGAACTTCAAGCGAGGAGGTTAGTGCAGCAGCGGGCCGGATAAGGTACAAGCACCTGGGGACAAACAATTTGATGTGCCTTCTTTAGTGACGGCACACGAGACCACAACAGATTTTAACTTGTGTCTGTACAAGGCGAGGCTGCAGCTGGAACACGATCACAAGGAATTGAGTGACTCAGGAAAAGAAAGAGAAAAAACAGAATTCTGCTTGATCCTACAAATCCGGTTGTAGTCTCTGTTGTTGCTGTTGGCAAGGTCAGAGCTGGGCTTACATTCAAATCGATTAGTCTTTACAGCTTTTCAGAAAAGTAAGGTAGTGGCAGTGAGATGATGTGAGGGGAATGCTGTCTTTGAATATATTAGAGTTGCTGCTGCTGACCGGTGCATCCCTTCACGGCCCCATAGTTGTCAAATAATTATTTCCAGGAGGATAATTATCACGAGATGACTCAGTATTCTTTGGTATGCCCCGGCAGCCTGCAGCTGTCCCCGTGTATGTGAGGTGGAACAGGATGTTTGTGGCCTTATTTTAAATGCCGCTGCCTTTTAGTTTGCGAGAAGCAGCAGGGGTGGCCTCCCAGCAGCGGAGGAATTCCAGCATTTCTGACAGCAAAACAGGACCTTGCCTTGCGGCGGCAAGAGTGGCTGTGACTGCTGGTGCATATCGGCGCAGGTCGTGGCAGAAGACCCTTCCTTGTACCCTCTCTCTGCACCTCCGCGCCCAGAAATGTGATCTCTTCTTTTAGGCCTTCATACATATTTTTCTCAGCTGAATCTCACTTTTTTACCCTCGCCATACTGCGACTGCTCAAATTAGTCTGAGTGTTTTTAGTGTGAAAGCAAAAAGGGGGCAAAGTGCATTTGAGTTTGTACAGTTAAGATCATCGCTGAGGGCTGCTTTACAATTGTCTGCTGTAACCCTGAACAGATTTTAAAAGGCAGTTTTGGGAAGTGCACTTAGTGTCCTTTTGTTTGCCAGACAGTTTTGCACGTGCGTAGCCATGTTTTCTGCTGCCGCTGCACATTGCCTAATCTTTATCTTCTTTGCCTAAGCAGAGTGATGCTTGGGATTTTAAGCTGCACTGCCTCTTGTAAGTGGAGAAACATTACCGATGTGCTCCCCTTTTGGCATTTGGAGCCACAGCGCGCTTGATTCAGCAATTTGCGATTGGCCTTGACGTGTGCATATTGGTGCCTGAGTGGCATTGCTATGCTGACGGCGCAGAATAAAAGACACATCAGGCAAAAGCATGCTGTAGCTGACACAGGGTGTCATACGCCTCAAAAAAAGGGCACAAGAACCCTCCATCCCTGAGGAAATGGAGTTTCTAACATCAAGGTGTGCTAAGTACTTCTAATGATTAGACTCTTTTGTTCTTTTTTTTGTTGCTGTTGCCAGACAAATGTTATGCCAGTTCTGATGAAGTCTGCACGAGTCCAGAAATGTTTGTATTCTCCTGCAGTTTCATTTCTGCAAGGATTCATAGCAGATGAAAGTTGGTGCTAAGCATAACAATCCTTTTTGTCTTTGAACTCATAGTACAGAGACAAACAACTCCATAGAAACCTGCCTTGGATTAGTCATGGAGAGACATAATTGTGGAGCTTTCAAGATTTTTTCTTTTTTTATAGTTTTCATTTCAATTGAGCTCACACTTCCTAGGAACATCATCATGGACACACACACACACACACACACACACACACACACACACACACACACACACAGTGGCCATGGGCTATTAAACTGTCTAAAAAAGGAATAATTATTTCCCGCTCAAGGTTGTTGCTGCCAGATTGCCGTCACTACATGCAAATCCTGTGAGGAACAACAGTATCAATGAATCACTGTACAGCGCACATAAAGCCCTGTGATTAGTCCGGGCCCCTTGCCATCTCACTCACTGCCCGGCATACGCTGGTTAGAAAGCGGTGCATGCTGGGTCATGAAATGCCCCGGGGCAGTCAGAGTGATGTGGCACATGCTCTTCAGCTCCATGTGTGACGTGCAGCACATAGCAGAGGGAACAAAACAAATCAATCGTACAATCGATGGCACTGACCTGCTAAATGGCCGTGTCTGGTCACATTAGTGTGTGTGTGTGTGTGTGTGTTTGTGCGTGTGCGGTGCAGTATGTGACGGTTTACTGCAGGGTGACATTCAGCACACCGCTTGTAAAATACTTGTGGGAAGATTGAAGAGATGTGTGTGCCTCCGTATGAGAAGGAGTAAACAAAATATGGCTTTGTTAGATGCAGCACACGTCCCCCTCTGTGGAGGCTTCACGCCGCTTTTCGCCTTTTAAAAACACTCTTCCTTTAGTGTGATAAACATCGACATGACTTTTTATTTTGCATCAATACCACATACAGATTTGTACTGCCATGTCATCCAAGTGAGTGCCACAGACAGTCAAGCCAAGTATCGAGAGGCAGGCCAACATATCTGGTTTGGATTTTTTCATGGGATTTATTGATAAGAAAAACATTAAAACCAGCTTTGTTCTCCAAATGGAATAAATAAATTGAAATAATTTTGATGATATCCACTGATTGCAATCAATTTCTTTAACAACCCCTATTGCTTAAAATCTGATAACTATGTTTTAATTAGTGTATAATCACCTGAAAATAAGAATCATATCTACAGATACTGTAGGTCATCTTCCACACAGTCCACAAACAGTCTTTAATTCCACAAAGGTCACCATACAGTCTATGGTATTCTGAATAATCTTTAGTCCCAGAATTTTTAGAGAAATTTGGTGACGTGCCTTTAAATTTAAAACGCCGTCTCACTGTGAGCGTCCTGCCCAGTTCACTTAGACCTTTAATTTCTTCAAGGCATGTCTTTTTTATTTACTTTCAGATGACCGGCTCTTGCTTCTTATTATTCTTGAGTTATGGAATGAACTCATCTCTAATGGCTGGGTGCATGCAAACAGCTTTGTGTGAGCACATTCACTTTTTATTCATTTTTTTTCTGTATGTATTTTTAATGGGAGTCAATAGTTTGGAGATACTTTATCGTTTTACTCATTCCTCTACTTATTTTCTTCTATTATGAATGAACACTGAAGGCATCAGAACTATGAAGAAACAATTTTTTCCATTTTTTATAGGTTTAATATCTTCAGTATTCATCTAAGATGTAGAAAGTTAAGAAAAAGAACAAAAACTTTTGACTGGTGCTGTGTGTATTTTTACTGAATATATTTTGGCATTTCTTGGGGACTGGCTGAGTGTGGGAACAGCTAGGCCTGAGAGAGCCTTTGTCTGTGTATGTGTGGGTATGTTTGTGTTATGTACTGGATTTTCTGTATATTTATGTTAAGGACCCCCTTGAAAATGAGACTGTCCATCTCGAGGGGGTCCGTCCCTGCTGTAAGAATGTGTTATATACGGTGCTTTCACCGCAACTCATCCAAGACGGATGGTCCATTGCTAAATTGGCTTTATGGCTAGTATGGAGAGAACTAATAACACCAACCAATAACACTGTACAACACACGCCTACATATATCTACAATGAAAATGGGAACTTGCTGGGTTGCTTTACAGTTCCAGAAAATAGTATATGCTCAGGCAAAGCTTCTGGCATCGCCAAGGGGTGGAATGAGTAAAACACTACATCTTAACTTTCAGTAAAGCCTGAGGGACAGATACGCACAGTCACCATAGGGAGGAGAGAGGAGGGGGGAAGGCGTGCTGCCATCTTTCTGACAGCGGCAGTTTATGGCAAACGTGGCCTTCAATTTGGGGACAGCGGCACGTCACTGTCGCGAAATACAGAGGCTGATCGTACTTGTTTTTTCCTTTTGTGCAATACACGAGGGCATCAGAACCTAAAAATGAAAAGCTGTTTAAAAAGGTGCTTCACGCAGCAACTTTAGAGACACACACTCGCATTAACCCTGCAGTTATTACATAAGCAGATCCTACAGCACATCTCACTTTTCCCTCCTCTCGTCCAAACATCACTTCTGCTTCTTCCCTTTCAACTGCAGCTCTCTCCTTTCTTTCATTTCCTTCCTCTCATGTGGGGATTGGAGTTAATCTGGTGCCAATATTTCCTGTAATCTGATTCAATTCCCTTTCAGACTCGCGACACACACACACACACACAACTCTCATCCGATTCATCGCTGATACAAGCGCGGAATAACACAGGCGCGCACGGGCGCTCACAAACAGATCAGCTCCATTTCAGCAGTGCCACCTCTCTAATCCTTTTGCTGCAGGGAGCTGCCAAGGCAGCGGTGCTCACCCACCCGAACACACAATGTACACGCAACCCAAAACACACACACACACACACACAGGCACAAACACATACAGTGATCCACACACATGGCCAAAGGCACACAAAACTCACGATCATAATGAACACAAGCATGTGTGCGCCCACACACCCACAAACATACACACAGTCCCATATGCACCCACACATTCATATTCATCGCGGCTGTAATGGAAAGGAGCTTGACCGGAATCCCTCCATCCATTTACCGATTCATGTATTCATCCCAGCTCTTCTCTGGGCTTTAAGTCCATTTCTTTCTCCTTCAATCATGCCTGTCCACTCTCAACTACTACCCACTGACTCTAATCAAGATTCAGGTCATCCTCCCGCCTTCTCCATATCCTGTTCCTTCGACACGTGGGGGCCTCATTTTGATGCCAAATAATTAGCTCGTCGTGAGGTGGACGACACGTTTAGCCATCACGTTTGTAGATGGAAAAACAAACACTTCAGGAAAAGTATGAGGGACACAAAAGCTTTAACCGATCTGAGTGAGAGGGATAAAAACAATAAATTCATACTCATTACTATTCTCATGGGAGACTTTTGACTCAAGAGGGTGCCGTAATTGGAAATTTTACTTATTATGTCGTTAATTCTATTCTCCGAGTATTGAGTCGTGATAAGACTCCCTTGTGAATTGATGTCCAAATTACCCGATGTATAAGTGTTCGCTGAGCGTGGTCATTAGTATTATATAATGCACACTTAACAGCTTCTCAGTTTGGGACCAGAACACCCAAGCTTTACGGAAAATGTGTTTGCAACTGTGGCCCTGTGTGATATTCAAATTCTGGAGGAACTACATTCTTCTTCATGCTGGTTAAGCTGTCAAAGAGTCTGAACTACAGCGCACATGCTAATGAAGAGAGAGCGCCAAAAATCAGAGACTTCTCATCATGACTGACACGTGGGTATGTTTTATGAGAAGAAGTCAGGACGGTCTGATATTACAGAGTCTGACAAGACTGATGACTGAGAATGAACGAACAAAACCACAGCCAAAAGTCTGCGGCCATGTTGGCAGCTCTGTAGGCTGCATATAGACACATCGATGCTTTGAGCTGAATGCTAACATTAGCATGCTAACACTCTCACAACGCTGATTGCGTTAGAACGCTAACATTTGCTAATTAGCAATAGGAGGGTGTCTGTTTCTAAATTAACCGTCATTAGGGTTCATCCACTGCACACCCGAGTCGTGCCACTAGCATGACTAATAAATGACTGCCCCTACCAGACTATTCAACAAATAAACCACCTCTTTCTGAAGTGAGAGCTCTTCATTTCTCCTGCACCCTCCCCGTGTTCACTGCTCTCTGATCCTTCCCTTCGCTTTTCTCCCTTCATCTTTTTTCCCCCCTCCTTTCCTCGACGTGGCTTCAAGTCAAATAAAGATGCCACCCCACCCTCCTGCCAGCTCTCTGTGTGTGGCAGTTGTCCTTTGCACCACTTTCATCATTCTCCTCTTCTTCTCCCTTTACGTTAGAGGAAGAAAAATACAGTCTTTCCAGCTAAAAATACCAATTTTAATACAAAAAGAGAGACTGAAAGGTCAGATGGACAGATGGCAGAAGAGCGATGCATGGATGGGGCAGAGGGACAGAAAGAGAGATGGAAAAGGCGAGGGAAGGTAGATGGTGAAAGCAGCAGATGGCTGGACCGTGAGCACAGACAAAGTAATGAAAACTAGATGGAGCAAAGAGATTGAGAGACAGAAACCGACATAAATAGACAATGATCTACTGTAGAAGAGCTATAATCAAAATCAAAGCACCTGTGGATTTACAGCAAGAGGACCTAACAGGGCGTTAGGAACAGGCTGCGGGATGAATAATGACTGAAATGTGTGATGTAAGAGTGATGAAAGGCTGGGCCACAAGAAGCAGGGGAGTTAAAAGGTTTAGAGCTGCACATACAGTACACTCTGCCTACGTGTTGTCGTGCCACCAAACCGCAGACAAACATGACAGCGGGGAGCGACAGTCTGCCTTTTCAGACACTGAACATGTAACGTTACTGGATTCATCGATCAGTTAATGGCTTTCTGTCATTCAGACACAAACATCCACTACATGAAAATTAATAATCATCTCGTGTGCATCTCCATTACTTATTGATTCCTGCTTATGTTTAGAAGTGTGACAGTGCAGTAGCTTCAAATACAGTAACTCGTGTAATTCCTGTTTGCTCCCATGTTGCACCGCAAAGCAGTTTAAAGCTGGATATTCATGCAGATGGCAAAATTAGAGAGGGAGGCTGAGACTTATCATTGTAAGAGGGCTGTTGTTGTTGTATACAAAACAGTGTGACCCGAGGCATGACTCTTGGCACATTCACTTTGTTTTTATTAAATTATTTTTCCTCTCTTCATGCATAAGATCTAATTAAGGTACAAATATTACACTGCACTTAAGGCAAACGAGATGTATTTTATCACTCTTTGTTAATGCTCAACGTTGTGCCGCTGCAGACGTTACCTTGGCGCAACAGCATTTAATCCAGAATGTGCTGAAAGTTGGTCAGTTATCAGGGCACTTTTACGATGGCTGCTATGAACCTTCAAAATAAACACTAGCATAGAGCATCAGACAGAAAGTGTGTGCGGCCATAAAAATGAACTTTAGACGCATTGAGATTTGCAATAAACAATGTTGTGTTTTCCATCTGCATTATTTTTGTGCGCTCGCGTAGCCATTTGTACAAACAAATCAGCCATTCTGTGGCTACAAAGCGCTTCAATGTGATTTCGCACCCGCGATGCCTCGACAACAACGTGGATAAAAAAAATAAATAAAAATAGATCGGTCGATTTTTCTCACATTACTGAGAGATCCTATGAACCGAATGGAAGCTGTAAGGCCATCAGCCAGCGGTGTAATGGGAGTTGTACATAGTCTGGATGCATTGCAGTCATAAAGTGCACACACAGAAGCCAGAGAGAGGGAGAGGGCGAGGAAAGGCAATACAGACAGATTTTAAATCAATACGGCCACAGGAGATAACTAACAGGAATTTACGGTGCACACGTGGACACGCGACATTGTGGGCTCGTAAAGTCCGATGTTTTTTATCAATTAAATTTGAAAAAAAAAAAAAAAAAAAAAGAATGAAGAAGAAGACATCAAAGAGCAAAGTGCTGCCATAACTTAAGGTGCACTGAAGGGACAGAGAGAAAGACTCATCCTAAAATAACGCCACATACTTCAGAGGAAGTTTCTGTGGGCCGATTCGCTGTCAGCGAGGCAACCCAAGCTGTCACATTTTATGACACCATAAAATAAAGTGCTATACTGTGAGAGTATATATATATGTGTGTGTGTGGGTGTGCGTGCGTGCGTGCGTGCTTCATATCTCATGGCAAATATTGTTTTATTTTCTCCACCTTTCTTTTAGCTCCTTGCCCCCGTAACCTTTAGCTGTCCATCTGTGTTTCCCATCTCTTTTGCCTTCAAGTTTCTTCCCTCAGTTTCCTGCAGAGATCTTGCGTCTTCAACTTTAGCCTTTTATGAACTAACAGCTGACCTCCACGTGTGAAAATGTTTGTCTGATATCCCAGCAACCAGGCCAGAGAGCTAAAAAAAGTTTTCTATTTTTCTAAATGCTTGGAAATATGAACTTTATACAACCTATGCACAAAAAGTAAGAATTTTGTGTTTGGTAGATTATCAGTTTGTTGTATCAATGCTAGTTGGCAATAAATCTTACACCGTTGGAAAGCCGGATTATCTCTCTTTTAAATGGTGCCACATTTGTAAGGAACATGCATTTGTGGGATGAGCAGCAGAGCTGGGTATGTGGGTTGCGGCCATAAAAAACCTCCAATGCCAAACAGCTTTTCTTTGCTGCTGCTATTGACTCTTGGTTCGATGGTATGGGGCTGCATCTCCCTCACTGGAAAAAGGCTTGAACGAGGCTCGTCATGCCAGCCAGTGGCAATCCAGTATCGCCACAGCCTGGGACCAAACTCTATATCCTCCAAGATGACAACGCCCGCCCCCACAGAGTGGGGTTTATCAGAGACTAGCTCGAGAATTTGCGAGTGGAGAGGATGGAACGGCCTGCCAGCAGTCCTGACCTCAAAACCACTGAACACTTGTGGGATCAGCTTGGGCGCGCTGCTCGTGCCAGAGTGATCAACACAACCACATTGGCTGACGTGCGACAAAAGCTGGTTGAAGAATGGGATGCCGTCCCGCAGCAGCAGGTGACCAGGCTGGTGACCAGCATGAGGAGAAGGTGCCAGGCTGTTGTGACTGTGTATGGCTCTTCCAATCACTACTGAGGCTCCTGTTTGTCTGATGAATGAATTGCTAAATTGCCAATCTGTCTTTCTGTGTTTCTTCAGACTTGAATCATCCAATCCACCAAACAACACTAAACAAGAGTCAACAGCAAACAAAAGCTGTTTGGCATAGTCAGAGAAGATTTGGTCAATTTTTCATCGGCAACAACAGAAAGTAGTAAATGTGCCGCCAGTTTGTGGTTCTGGTTTGTTAACGTATGTTTGTTTAAGAAAAACGATTTAAATACTCGTTTATTTAAGCAACTCAAGTCAAATGAAATAACTGAACTTGTGTAGAACAGCAGCACAATAATGTGCCTGGCGTCGTGTAAAAGATGATGAAATCAAACATACGAGGTGCTACCACAGCGTTGTACTTGACAAACCACTTCAGGAACTCTATGCAGCTGTTAAACAATCTTCAATTTGTTCTGTGGCTGCAGAGTCAGTGAAGTAAATTCAGTGGTTAAGATTTATTGCTAAGAAGCATTGTTACAAAGAAATAATCAAACCAAACACAAATTTCATTACTTTTTGTGCTGAGTTTAGTATTATTATAGTAGCAGTGTAGACTATTGGTAAAGAAATCCATTTGAAAAAGGAAACCTCTCACAGACCCTCAGACAACTACACAAGCCTTCTCTCCATCTCTGCCTGCTGGCCTCAGCCTCTACGCCTCAATCTACTTCCCTCTGCTCAGTCTCTAAATGAGTGCAGCGTTCAAGCTGGCATGGCTGCGTATGACCGGTTTTCCTGCTGCCATGGCAGCACCCACAGCGTACGGTTACACATACATTTATTGGAGTAATCGGAGAACGAAACTTGCGTCTATGCTACATTGCAGGTAGATAGCACACACTCACCCTAAAATGATTACAAGCACATTAAAACTGAGAACAATCATCGAAGAAGGCAATTTGATTTCGACTCTGGGCATTAAAAGACAGATTGTGTAGCTTCTGTAGAAATTACACATTTTTCCTCTTTCAAATGAAAAGCCCACTCCACAAGCAATAAAATGCAACTTGGCCCGATTCTATGCAACTGACTGAGAGTCACTTGTTGCCACAGTGGACAAAACTGGATCCAGCAACAAATCCCCTTTCACAACCTGAAACTTTTCAAATCCCTTATTGACCAACACAAGATTCACGGACACATTTGTTAGCCTCTGAGCTTTGCAAATCTATCAACCAAGTGTCAGACCTAAAATGGACATCAGAAACCCAACCCTGGCTTGTTGAGCTAAATTTAAAAAGGTTTGCTGTTGCTACAAGGTACCCTGGGGAGGTTTTGACCACTAATGGTGCTATGGAGCTCCTGCGTGCCAAAATGTCTGCTGTGAAAAACAGCAACTGGTTTACTCTCACAGTTAAGTCCTGCCCATGCGACTGAATCTAACGGGGATGGCATAATTTGCAAAAGGACAGATGCCATTTCACCGTGTCTTTGAATCAAACGTCTTTCACAGTCAGGAATGCCGAGGCAATTCAAATTAAGTTTGTGATTCATCTATCCATCAAAAGTCTGCTGTAAATTACATTCTGAAAGTAATCATTCCCAATCATCCTTGCCAAATGCTAAGAAATATGGGAAGGCCTCGAGACTTGCTGAAAAGTTGAAACTTTATATCCCCATAAAGAGAGGAGTGTGCGGTGAATTCAAATAATCTCACACGCTCGCGGTCAAAATGTCAAGACTTATTGTCTGATTCAGAAAGTTTTCCATTAGCCCTCCATGCACCCACTTTCCTTAAATCCTTTTTTCACACTTTGCTACATTTAAAGTCTTCCCCTTTGTCCACAGCTCCTCCCTGATCTCAGATCTGTCTATTCACCTTGTTCGCTCATGCCGCTTCCAAATCTGTATTAATATAAAAGGCTAGGGTAGGTAAGTCAGTCAGTCGTGGCCTCCCGTACTCCACTTTGCCTTTGTTTCCCCTCACTTAGTCTCCTTTGTCTGTAGTATTGCCCTCGTTCACCCTTCGCTCTGTCAGCACTTAATGGAAGCATAATGAGCTTGTTGTCTATGAAATGATGATGAGGAGGAGTGCATGCAGCTGCCTAATGATCAAAGACCACCGCACAACACTCACAGCTGGACAAAGGCGGGCACGTACGACAGCGCGCGCAGACGCAAACAAAGATTAATGTTTGCACGTGCACAGACGGCGTCTACTAAAGCACAGACACACAAATATATTTCAATGTATCCTCAGTGGAGATATACTGTTAATAACTTGGACACAGAATCAGGCCAAATGCTATTTTTCCTGCCTCCTAAGCTCTCGGCATGGCTTCCTGCCCCCCCTCCCTTCCTTGTTTCTCCCTCTTTCACTCCCTTGCTCTCACTCCTTCCAAAAGGTAGTCGGGGCAGAAATGGGTTTTTCGTACTTCATAAGACTGCAGTTGTGTGCATGTGTCCGCGCGCTGTTTTGGCGTGCGTGCACGTGCGTCAGATTAAGATTTGGCTGTAGTCTGCGCGACGACACCCACACTGCAGCATTTGACACAGCCGGAGGGAGCGAGGAACTGGAGAGAGAGAAAGGTAGAGACACGGGAGGGAGGCAAAAACAATACTGGGGGGGGGGGGGGTGGCGATTCTGTGTGTTTTGATGCATTATGTATGTTTGATGTGCACACCAGTGTCTGTGCATGTGTCAATTCATTTCCACGTGAGGAGGTGTTATTCCAAATTCAGCATAGTGCGACCTGTGTGTGTTCATGCATATGGTCCCACTACACTACACGCCATGCATGCTGTTCAGTGCCCATAGGCAAACGCATAAATATACAATCCATGTCCCCATTTTGTGTGTGGATGTGTGACACGTGTTTTTATTTGCATCGGTTTTTGGCCACTGTGTTTGCATCTTTCTGGGTATTGCTTTCAACAGCAGCCTGCAGACCCGACTCACATGCACACCGACTCAGACTCTGGTTAAAAGTTTCAGCCTGGCACGCGCTTACACAGCGTGTGGAGACAAAATAATAATAAATAAAATTCAAACACTGCTCACAGCGGATGAATACCAATTGGCTCCAGATACATTTGACACTCTGTGATTGGCTTGTTGTTTGTGACTCGCGCACTTGCTGCTTTATAGTAGAGAGTAACTGTAACTCAATTAGGGCTGGATTATATAACAAATCAATATGATATTAAAACTACCTTCAGACATCGATTTACAAATATGCTTCCATACATTCTTCTTTGTGTCAAAAAGAACATTTATAACCACTATAACTCCACAGAAAGTTGATCAAATTAAGAATTCGTGATTTTCAGTGTTTACATCTATTTTACTCCTTATATGCACAACATAACTTTTAATCAAAAAGCACAACCAATTAACCACCATGTGCATACCACACACACACTCTGATACCATATAGAACACGTTAGCAGGCGTTATATCATGTGTTAATTGCTTCCCCGCACTGAATTTCATTTATAATTTAAGCAGCTTTAAACAGCCATAAAAATGCAGCAAAGCCTCAGCTGTGCACTCGAAAGCGCAAGAGCGCAACAGAGAGGAAACACGGAGAGGTTCGAGAGAGTTTGGATGGGGAGGATGGAACGTTGAGGGAGAGGAGAAGCGAACGGAAGAAGAAGAAAAAAAAACGGTCGAGTAGCAAGAGGCTGGGAGGAGGAAAAGGAGAGGGGAGGCAGAGGGAGGAGGTGAAGTAAGTTGACTGAAGTCTTGTACACATTATCCCATGTGCATAATCAGGGAGCTACACTAAATAGGGAAAACTGCTGATGCCAGTGAGTCTGTTAGTGCACACTCTGTGTTTGTGTGTGTTTCATTAACAGCTCTGCCTCTCTTCTCTCTCTTCAATGGAATATAAGCAGCGCAATTTTCTGTTTCACTCTGCATCCGCGGCTGCGATCAAAACCAGTCAATGCAGTTGACAGGATATTCTCTCAGTGCTTTGTGCGCACGAGAACAGACAGAAAAGTGCTCCAGTGTACTGCTCCCTCAGTCAAAAGACTCTAAAAACTTTGTCTTTACAATTTAATTTCCCCATAGGCAAATTTTCCTCCTGCTATCTCCGCTCATCAGAGAGACTGTGTCAGGCAGCACATTGCTAACAGTTCTTCTGCTCGCGTCAGAAGGTTTTGTTTGGAAGATTTGCTCCTCGTCTCTCCCTTCAGTCCTCAGGAGGGCAGAGCCAGCAGGAAGCAGGACAGTTGTGCACTACAGTAGACCCATTTAGATGTACTGTACACCATTAGCATGCTAAAATAAGGAGTAATGTAGTGCGAGCTCGTCGGGGTGGCAAAATGAGGCCTGACGGGGAATCAACATCCCAATGCGACGCTGATGGTTTCATTAGAAGCTAAAGTGTAATTTACAGGCTTCTGCCAAAAAAGTAGCCCTGCATACCCATCAGCAGTCAGGGACTAATGTCTTTTTGGCAGAAGCCGTCACTCGTTAATCCAATTAGAAATTAACAAAATGGACTGGACTTACTGACTGCGGAGTTTAATGTCAGACTGTAGGTCAGGGTGCTCAAATGACAGCATGTGCTCACGTAGCAGACATAATGGAGTATTCTAGAAAACAATGGAGTTAAAAAGGGCCGGCTCCTTGTGCTTTAATCAACTCTGCTGCTAGCATCCGTGGCTAAAGTGTAGCTGTAGACCGGCAGAAACAAACAAATTCACCAAACCTGGCCCTTGGGACTCCCACCAGCAATACAAAGTTTTGTGCTGCCGTGATAAATCAGATGAGAATTCTCCCACGTCTGCACCTCTGACCTGCCTCTTCCTTTGCATTTATTATGACCGAGTTACTGTGGATAAACTGACACTCAATACACCCATGCGGCTTCTGGCCAAAAGATCCTCGTGTGCTGGCAGAAAGCAGGTGGGATAAGTGGGGGGTGTAAACAAACTAAAAAAGGAGCTAGCGAGGCCAGCAGGTGTTGGAGAGCCTTGTCGTTTCGTGTTAAAAGCACAGGTATTGCTCATGACATTAACACAGGCTCAGTTTCATTAAGTGCCCAATTAAACCAGGTCAGTGTGCCACCGCTCACAGGTTCAGGACACGGGATCCGACTTAAATTCAGCCATTATCATGAGTCGGTACAGGCGACAAAATAAAAGCATGTAAAGCACTTGCACTAACTTTTAGTACAATCATTTGACCCTTGATTGCTTTTAGGGACATTTTGTCATTCTGTGGATAATTTAGACAACATTATCCAAAATCATGTGTGTCTGTTTGGCTGTTTAGATCTTTTTTTTTTGGTAGGCGAGATGTTCTGACTGCTAGTTTCGATCCCACCTGAACGAATTAAGCGCAGCTCTGTTTGCTTCATCACCATTTTCAAACCGCTTTGCTTTGACACGAGGCGGTGAACAGCGCAGTTACCCCGCTTCTGTACTCACCACCGCTGACCATTTATTATTCATAAGTATGCACTTTTTCGCTGTTCTTTAGTGTTATTACTGCACGTTGTGATAGGAACAGTGCCAACGCTGGCTTGCTGCTCTCTCTTACCATTTTCTCCTCGCATCCTCCAGCTCCATGCTTCTACCTTTCCCTAGGCTCTAATTTCAGAAAAGCACAGTTGGCTTGAGTTTCCCCCCAGCTGGCGGAAAGAATCGATACCTCCCCTCTTTTGTCTTTCCCTCACTTCCTCTTGTCTCAGTCCCTGCATCCTCTGACCACCTCGCTCGCTTTCTGTATTCTCTTCTTTTCTATAATAGCAGGTTTGTCTTCATCCCTTTTCTTCCCTGTTATCCTCCTCCCTCCATCCATCTCCACCTGCTTTGTGCTTTACTGACTATTGCTTTCTCGCCCTCCAACCTCCCTCCATACAGTCCACCCCCCCATCTTTGCCTCCCTACTAGACAGTCTCACTTGGCTGCCTATCCTGTCTACGGGGTTCAATTCACAAAAAGCCAAACTCACTCACTCCTGTTCATAATCAGGAATAAAGAAAGCACTGTTCTCACTCCTGGGCTTGAATTTACAAATGCATACAGTGCACACAGTCAAGTGGATTCTGCAGGCATGAGCACACAAGCCACGGATGCTCAAAATAGCACACATCCAATCACAAGTGCCAATGTCACCCCGACATCCAAGACTCCTGCACTACTATGCATCCTGCATTACACACAGCACAGCAGGATCTGCTTTCTGCACACAGTGGAGGACACAGAGGAAACCCTTTTAAAATGCATTTATTACCCATTTGTATTCAATTCTGTTCAAATCTGATATTCAGTGTTGCTTTGTCATCACAGCGGTTATCTTGTTATCTTCAACATTTCATTCATTGTTTTGTCACACTGTTGTGTTTCGACTTCCTTCATACCACTTGTCGATCAAATAGCGTGGGCAATGCTGCGACACTGTATTCCTGTGGGCTTCCTGTGTAAACTCAGTTTTTCTGTTAGTGAGCTTCCAGACACTGGCTGTTTACAGCAGCTTCCTGGCCCTGGATTGGATAACTGCATCACAACATCAAAGAGGAGCAAAATCAGTTTATTCATGTGTAATTGATAGGGCTAAATATTGGTGCTGATGGTGTAACTCGATTCATTTTGATTCAATTTGATCGGAGTCTTAAAGATTCAATTGAACATGAAATAACTCAGAACTTTTGAAGTAGTTTGGAAACTCAAAACTTCTTTTTATAAAGGCAGACATAAAAATGACTTTTGTGCTACTTTGAAACCGTTTGGCTCAACTACTTGCAACTCAGATAAGCAACTTTAGCCAAGGCGTGACAAGTAAACATCGCCAGCAGTGAACAATCTGCACCCTCTTACGCCTCTTACGTTTCTGCACTATGCAACTTTGTGCTGCGATTACCCGCAAGAAGTATGTAACGCTTTACTGCACCAAGTCAAACACCACAAACTATTTCTGCTGTGTTAAAGTGTCCGCACCACAGGTTTTCAAGAAGGGGCATGTCATGCTAGAACCTGAGCTGGGCAAGCAGGCAATGTAATCAGGCTCAGCAGCTTTTATGGACATAAAGTCGAGGCAGAAAAAACAGATGGAGACTTTGATAGAGGGAGCTAAAAATCACAAATATACCACTTTCTGTGCAATAATGGTTTAACTGTTTGAGTGCTTGGAGAATCAAGGCAGTAGCTCAGTCCATAGGGACTTGAGTAACCAAAAGGGTGGCCATATCAAGTCAATCATGGACCACAGTATGGAGCGTGGACTAGTAGCGGTGAGGTGCCTTGAGCAGCCCTCAGTGCCTATATATGTCAGACTTGAGCGAAAAGAGAATTTCCCCATTGAGGTATCAATCAAGTTCATCTTCTCTTTCTTCAAGGACGGATGAGAGCAAATAAGTTGAGCAGCGACAGAAGACAAAGAGGAAAGAAGCATTTTTATAGACTTAGATACTGAAGACTACTGAATATGGAAAAGCAGAGGGACACAGTGCAAAGCAGAAGGAAAAGAAATAATAGAATAAGTCTAGATAAATAGAAAAAGACAGAAGACATGAGAGGCAGAACATCAATAAGTAAATTAGAAAAAGACACAAACTGAAAACTGACTGATGCATGAGCTCAACTGGGGAAAAAAAAAAAAAAAAAGAAAAAGTGAAACATTTTTCGTCTACCCCATTTCCAAATGCTGCTTTTCATGATGGAATATTAAAATATGCTTTCAGGGCGTAAAGTGCTGCTACTTCTGAACGGTCAGACGCACACATGCAGGCAGAGTATTTATGGATTAGAAATAATGTTTACAGTACACTGACCACCTCTAGGGACCAAGTGTCAATCTGAGTTTAGGAGCCCTGTGTGTGTCTCTCACTACTGGGGACATGGCTCCTCTGAGCGTGTCATCTCTTCACTCGCCGTCACCATGGTGATTGACAGCAGAACTAATTCCACGTTTAACACCCTCGTTGGATTGACGGGTGCGTGTCTGTGTGTGTATGTGCACACAAACAGAGCCTACAGAGGCCTGACACATTGGCGGACACACACTCGAAAGCAGCGTTTTTGGTCCCCAAACACAAAGTAAATAAAGTTCTATGAAACGTCAGGGAGTAACGCTTTATTCTCACAGGGGAAATATGGACACATTTAGACATGGGAAAAGAAAAAACAAACCCAGGAAGTAAATCCACACTGGCACCTGCCACCCTGTAGCTGAATTCAAACGCTCAAATGCAACAAAAAAGAAAATATATCTGTAAATACTAAAATTCAGCAATTTTGAAAACGTAATTACAAAAGTATCTCCTTCTTTGACATTGGCAACTTTTACCTACCACAACTGGTGAATGATTAGCATATAAAAAATATTGCATTTTATTCCGTCCAACATAAACCATCCGGCTGTCATAAATATCCACCAAAACAACAGATGTGTATCAATTCCATAATCCAACAAATTCACAATTTACTTCTGTCTGACTAATGTTTGCCAAAAAACTACAGTGCCCAGCTGCTCGAGGAAATCAAATCATGTATACGTGATGCATTTTTAAAGGGTTTACGTCTTTGGTAAGAATGAAGGGGCCTGGAGATGCCACAGACAGAATAAGGAAAACAAAAGTACTGTGGAAGACAAACCCATTGTTCTTTCGCAGGGACGTCTTCCACAAGGAGAACAAAGCACTCACAGCCTGTAGTTATAACAAGAGCAAACTACACAAAACTACACGCACGTTTAGGTTAGCCTGCATGTACAGCGCCGCGCTAGCCTGCTCACACACAAACACATACACAGCTGCTTTGTTGCCAGTGTTGATGAGTTGCCAACATATTTGTGTCTTTGAGTAGCAGTTCTCTCGGGGGGATAGCGGGAAAACAAGCACGCAGACGCAAGCAAAATACAGAACACAAACAGCAAATTACTTCAGCACTGTTCTCTAAAAACACTCAAACACAAATGACGATTCTCCTCAAAAAACAGCCCGCACAAAGATTTTAAATCTCCGTCTCCCGGGCTGTTCTCTGCATCTCACACTTAAAACACAACAGCAAATTAGAATTGTCTGCCCTCTTCCACTCATCACGCCTCATGAGTACAAAAAAAAAAAAGAAGGAGGGTTGATTTCTGGCCCAGCTTCAGTG
The DNA here is from genome assembly GCA_014281875.1 of Nibea albiflora. Taxonomy (NCBI): domain Eukaryota; kingdom Metazoa; phylum Chordata; class Actinopteri; family Sciaenidae; genus Nibea; species Nibea albiflora. The sequence continues at coordinate 11,985,945 of CM024809.1, forward strand.
CTGTCTGCCGATTTTTTACCTCCCCACCCAATAAAGTTAGACTCCATCTTATGCAACATAAAATGCAACTAAATCTCGAGTGACAACGCTCCACAAGTACAATATTCATTACCTCTATATTATAGATAATTCATAATTACAGCTCCACAAAGTATGACAGTAAATCTGCCTCCTGCTGGTCTTAAGGTTAAACCGATAAATATGCCATGAAACAAAAATGGCAGCCGATGAGGTCTTGCGATATTAAAAACACACACACACACACACACACACACACACACACCCACCTTCTTGTCTTCCCCCTCTCTCTCACACACACACAGACACACACCGAGGCAAATGTTGAACTAATTAGGCTGATAGTTGTGTTGCCCACAGACATCTAAAGTGAGCTTATGTGCATACTAAAACACTAATTGTCAATGAGGTGTGTAACAACCATTTCTTTAGTGTGGCTTTAAGGAGGTTCAAACTGTAGAATCAGACGACATTAAAAAGAATAAAATTCATTAGAGCAGCTCAAAAAGCTTAATCGTTATGGATCAGCGGCTCACGTTTTTTTCTTTATACGCCTTCACAGCGGCCAACTCTGCCAAAACCCCAAAAATGATATAGAGGCTTGGGAAGAGTGCACAAACTGCAACATAAATACGGCTCTAAGATTCACTGCAAGACGTGTGTAACAGTCCACAGTGTGGGACAGACAGTGCAGCAGAGTACAGAAGAAAATGTAAAGTCTAGAAAAATGGCCAAAGGCGTTGTCAGTTGGATAACTAAATCTGCCCTTTTCCACAGCAAAAAAAAAACCCAAACATTATCATACTACCATATTGACAGAAACGGATCCAGCTCTTGTGTACACACATTTGTTTGATCTACACAAAAAAGGGCTTCTGCATAATCTGCCTCCATTATTTGGTATGTCTAACTACTGAAGAAGGGTGAATAAACAACCAAATTATCTGAGTAACCCGACTCCTCCGTTATAATGTAGTCCTTTCAATTTTCTGCACACAAAATGAGCGTTAAAAGCACACTGAGAAAATGTGTGCTGCAAGCAAACAAGTTCAAAAGTAGGGGGGAAAAAAAACAAAGGAAAATGCAACTGACTAGAGCTTTAAAACTAGTGTGGTGGCTTCATATAGGAAGCCGGCCAACCTCCACCTAACCTTCCTGGTACTCTATAATGTCCCTGCTGCTGCATTTCACTTATATTTATGAAGTCGAACCCAGAAGAACAATGTGCCAGCTTGAGGTTATCTATGTGACAACTAGTGCTGAAACGGAGATGGTTTGTAATGTATATAAGAAAGGGAGGGAAAAAAAAAAAAAAAAAAAAAAACTCAGGAGGTCTCAACCAACCTGGGAAAATAAAATCCAATCTACAAGGTTGACAGAAAAGAATATTAAAAACAAACAAGCGTAGGCAAGCCTGGTTAGAGCTCACAAGAGCTTGTGGGAACACCGTGAGGAGCTGAAGCCTTTGACCTCATGACTTCACTGCGCCATTTTCCACAGGACAGTTCCACAAGATGCACCCCCCCCGAAGGAAACGACATTAAATGTGTCCGATTATAAAGCGGCCCCGCAAAGAAAACAGTAATCTGCTGTCAAACAACAGCGTCTTCCTTATGAATTATGCAGCTGCCTGGGTAGCCAGTCAGCAACAAATAGGCCACTTTTCACTTGTTATTGACACAACCATCTTGGGGCAGTCGATGCAACTTTAATGCAGTCAAATTTAATCTGCAGTGTCTGCGGCGTGTTATTTTATGTCTGCGTGGTAATAGTCCATCATAGGACTGTGCAGCATATGCGATGGATTGAAAAAAAAAAACTGCCCATTTGTGCCCAGATGTTGTATGCCTCCAAGACAGGACATATAGTTTGTTGATGGTCGAGAAAAGGGTATTTGTCTAAGTGCACATATTCAGCAAAGCAGAGAGGACACTGCTGCTACCTGCAGCTCCACCGGTGTAAACTTTCTCTCTCTCTCTGCAGATGCAAAAATACCCCAAAACAACTGCTGCATAGTACATATTCAAAAAAAAAGAAATTATCACATGTAGCACATGGATGGATGAGCAAGCAATGAAGGGTCCAATCAGTGGACCAATCACTGTGATTAGGGAAATCTCACACTGCTGCATTGAGATGCATCATTAATAAAACTAATCAGGACTGGCTGAGATACTGCACATGTTGCTTGAAGCTGTAGGCCTTCAGCTGAAAACACAAAGACAACAAAGCACAGACGCGGCAGCCAGACAACATGAGAGCTGAAGAGGGAGAGAGAGCATTTACAAAACAAGTACATGGAATCAGCTGTTTGAGCTGCAGATAACACATAAAAGCAACGCGGGCCATTTGACAATATCTCTGATTTTCTTCTGAGCTCGGGCTTGATATCCACTCCGCGCTCAAACCCTTTTTACCGAGAGCTGAAGTAACTTCCTGCAGCCGTCAGTGTTGCCAGGCAACTTTGTTCTCTAGGACATTCTATCAGGAAACGCCGTGGCCTGCAGTGAGTTCAAAGACTGCGCCATTCCTCTGAAAGACTCAGATGGAGGCTGCTGATAATGGGAGATGGGCGATATGCGCAGACGGCGAGATGAAGGGGGACACAGTGCCGGCACTGTGGAGCCGCCATTAAGACCAGATAAGAGCCGAGAAATAGCAGGGTGTGCGCGCGCGTGTGTGTGAAAAATGAGGGTGTGCGTATACAGAACCAAATGTGGGAACAGTATATCATCCGGTGTTTCTGTTTATACAGAAAATCCTTCTACATGTATACCAAGAGTGGGAGACTTTTCGTAGTGTGGTCTGCTGTGTGGGTGCAGGCAGAAGCGGGAGAAACTATGTGTGCAGTTAAACGTACAGAGCACAGTGCCATTACATTGTAATGAGCTGCGGATTAAAATGAAAAGGCTCTAATTGCACTGCAAATTGGGCCGGACGCATTAAGGTGTCTGAGCACCTACCTTTGAGTGCAGTACCGAGCGAGCTGGAGTGTCAATGTCTCCACCAGAATCGCAAACTATGCAAAACCGGCCACTTGAGATGATCGCCCGTTAATGCGTGTGTTTGCGTGCAGACAACCTGCAGTTTAATGCGCACGTGCCGCACAAAGCGCATCTTCTCCGTCACTTTTCATTCTGTGGGGACCGCAGGACACATTAAAAATAAATGCCGCCGTGCACCGTCTCCCACTCTTACACACACATACACGGGCGGCGACAAACACACACGCATTAATAATACCCGACAAAGTAGCAAAGTTCAGCCTCGGTGTTGCTTAGGGAGCAGGTTTCAATACCTGCGGTGAGAGCTGGGCTCGGCTCTGAAGTGGAAGCCTTCACTGTGGGGACTGGCACAATGTGAAATGTAATCACAACACATAGCAGGGAAATGCAACGACAGGAGGGAAGGAGGGAGGAGAGGAGGAGAGGGGTGTTTGGAACAAGAGAAATGGAAGATGAGGCGGAGAGAAAGTGAGACCCCTGCTGATAATTTGCAAATGCTGCAGGTTTGATCCTTCCTCCGTGTGTGAATTCTTCTACACAGCTGTATTACTATACTTGTGAGGACTTATCCAGGGCGGGCACGCGTCGAGGAGCGACTACTTGATTGATCCTACGCACCGTTGTCTTTTTCATTGCATTCTTTTAACAAGGCATCATTACGTAAAGCCTGAAACTCCCGTCTTCTCATCTCTGATCTAGCACTATATGCTTTCATATATAGTCACTCGGCAAGGAGCCAAAGCTAAGCTCCGCCCACAAACTTGTCATTTGTACACTTCAAACGAACATCGTGAATATAATTAGTGAATTGCAGAAGTGCTGTTAGCTCTAGACAAGCTGCTTTCCCAAAATGTCAAACTTTCCCTTCAATGCAAATCATGTTTTCCAAACCAGTCACGCCACGTTCTTTCCACACATCTTTAGCTCTAATTATCGTTGCTGTTATACTTAATGTCTATCATTTTATTCCTAATTACTTGTCATATTCATGATTATTTTTATCAAGCGATCTGGAATATTGTGTAACCTCCACTCATTTCCCTCCAGATTTTTATTTTTTTTATTTTCGGGGGCATGAATCACTGAGAAATACTTAGCTTCATATATTTTACTATCCCGTATTCATCCTTTTGCGAAGCATTTTTGTTTAGGTGTGCATTAAAAGTTGGAATAGATATTTTAATATTTGCAAGCTTCTTTTTGTCTCTACATTGTCCACTTTGCTGTTACGGACAAAGGTGATTACGGCTTGTTTGTACATGTGAATTAAACACTGAAACTGAAAATAGAGCTCAATGCTAAAATCATTTTGTCTCGGCCTCAGATTCGAGAAAAATCTTCCCACTGCGCGCAACAACGCCGACAGCAGCAGCGAGCTCTCCCACACAGACAGCACATCGCAGTGTTGCCTGTGTGATGGAGCTCAAACGTGTCCTTGCACTGAGTCAATCGAGGTCCTCTCAGGAATCATAAACGGGCGTGTGTGCGTGAGACCGCATGCACGCTGTACTCTCGCCGGTACTTATCATCCACACGCCGCCGTTTAAGGAGCGACATCACTCTTTGGTTTCAAATGATAATGTGCAGAGAACAGTCGTGGACAAGAGCTCGCCACTGACGCTGTTAAACACACAAGGAGACATGGTTCGTCACTTTAAGCAGACAAGTTGTGATTTGATTACTGCAGATGAAACTACAAGAAAATCACTACTGGAGTAAGGTCACATCATGAGTATCATATAAAGTTTCTCCCTCTCTCGTATAACCAGTCCACTATCCGTATCATTCAAGGTCATTTTTTCAGCAAATCACCATCCTTGTCTCCATCCTCCTCTCCTCAACTCTTCTCTCTTTACTTCTATCCATTCCTCAACTGGGCCATTACCTGAAAAGGCCATTACTTGAAATCTCCTCTGAGAGATGAGGCTTGACTTTTAAGCGATGCCGTCATAGTTGAGCCAACTTTTCGGCAACACTAAAGCCGGGCAACTGTGATAACATGATTTGAAAGAGGCTAAATACAAGGTGAGCTTTCACATTGCAGGGGTTGTTTGTGCGCTTTTCTATCCAACCAACGTGTCAAATGGTGACTATCACGAAACTGTTCTCAAGAAATGCACTACAAAACTGAACAGAATTGCATACGCTGCCTGCATTGCCGACATCTTTTTTCCACCCATTTTCAAACTGCATTTTCGGAGTTTAGCCAACACACTAATGTCCTCCTCATCCAAGTCGCAAGTATACAGCACATTAAAATTCCTGGGGAGAATCCAGTTGTTTTGCAGACCAATTACAGACTGAAAAATTAAGAGCATGGGGAGTTTGCTCAGACTTCCTAAATACAACTCAATGCCTGAGCGTCTTCGCCTGGAAAGGGTTTTCAGTTTCAGTCAGCCACTTCTCAAGTCTGCCAACTTTTTTTTTTAACACCTGGTCAAAAGCGTGTAACGTTGCACATTCAACCTACCGACACCTGCCTTGACATTTTAGAAGAAACACTACTTCCTTGGGAGTAAGCTGCCTTAATATCAGGCCACAGGAACATGAATATTCAGCATTATTTTAATGCACCTACCAATTTGTAGGTTCAGTGAAAAAAAATGATTAAATGGGCTTTTGTCATAAAACTTTTCCCCCCTTTCTGTTCATTCAGAAGCTTTTTCCCTGATGTAATAAAATGGTCTAGTTAATCTGAACCTTTGGGAAATGCCCATGTGACATTGGAAATGCAAAAAAATGAAGTGTTGGGGGAGATGAAATCTCCAAACACACAAACATACCTGTTTGGCCAGGTTGACGGCATCAGAATGAAGTCGGTCTCTCAGATGAGGGTCCAGTTGGAAAGCCGGTGCAATCTCCACAACCTTCAAAACAACAGGACGTTACTGACAAAGCCAAAATGGCCACAACATACAAACAAATATTGTCAGAAGAGAAACGCAGGATTACAGCAAACAACGAAAATTGATATATTCCGATGAACTTCTCCCAACAAATCCTGCATCTCGTACAGCTCTATTAATTCACTCTGACACTTATGGCACCATCTGGGTAAAAAAAACAAGCAGCTAAATCAAAACATTATGTCACATTCTCACTTTTAGTCTGACACACCAGACCTCAAATGATTTTATTAATGCATCACTGAAAGAAATGTTTCCATTTAAAATTCATTCAGTGTTTTAAGATACAGTGAGCATCAAAAGCTACGATATGCTTTGATTTAATGGCCACTATTAATCATACTATTTGAGGGCTCCCTACTAATCAGTGACCGTAAACAAAATCTTGAAACTGCAAAACATGATTCATTATGTTCATATGCTCTGTCTGATAAACCAACTGCACGCTGCCACCCAACAGCAGAGGGTTTTTTTTGGTGAAAACAGTATTAATGCCAACAGTGAGAGTCAAACAACACAGTAAAGCAGGGGTGCCAAAACAACGAGCTGAAAGACTCTAAAATGCCCTGTTACAGCTAAAGGGAACTGCTGAATCAGAATCATTGCTTCATCGCTTCAATCCCAGCGAAACATCCTCATTTCATCCATTGTTTATATCAAAGTATCAATTATTTCAGCGTAATATATAACATTTAATAACAACTGATTCTTCAGATAGCAAAATCGCCAAGTTACTTTCCAACTACCATTCGATGAACGCCATCATTTGTTGTTATTTCTTCTACAGTAGCCATCGGTTTGACGGAGTATGTGTCAATTTAACTTCACCAAAACAGATGGACTGAATCATGTGTGGTCACATTTAGCCTTTCATTTGGTCTTGTGACGGCTGCTGGGTGGGTGGAGGTCGCCATGTTGGAGGCTGATCTGTGTCAAACAAATCAACCCATCCAAAAGAAAAAGAAAAAAAAAAAAAAAAAAAAAAAAAACTCAATCCAATTCAAAACAACATGACATGTCTGATTTAGAAAAATTAAAAACTCAGCTACATTTTTTTTTAAAAATCAAATCTCATCCCTCTCCAAGTATGAATAGCACTTCCAAGTTGGAGAAAAGCTAAAAATATCCTATGGGCGCTCTACCATCCGTAATCTATTTCAACAAACGACTATTCTTGTTTGAGATTCAAAAAGATCTTAGATTAAGGGCAAAAGCAGATTAAGTCTCACAGAATCAAAGAACTGCGGCTCTGGCATGAACAGAGCCACTAATATGATTATCATCTTTAATTTGATTAAAAGGCAAAGTAAGAAAGTGATGAAAACACATGATTGAGACCGCTTTGAGGTGACAGTGTGTAATGAAATATTACACGTGTTAATCAGCGTCCTCTGATGAAAGGCATTGTTGTATTGACTGACGATTAGATAACGGTTTCCATTTTTCTCTTTCATGTGATTCACACATCTTTTTTTTGTGTGTTATTCTGGACAATCAGGTGAGGCAATACCTCATTTCTTTTCAGTAGCAGACGAAGACATCTGGGGAAAAATAGCCCTGACTAATGAATGAGGCTCACATCCAAAGAAACCATTCCCGTTGATCCAAGTTAACTTGGTGGACAGTTTATAGCTGCTGCAGTTGTTGCCAAGACTCCCATTCACTCAGCACTGGCCAATTTTTATTGGTATATAATCCTCTTACCCCCTGCTGCTCAAGACACCCAGGGCCACCAGTGCTATAATAATCATTGCTATAATCACCTTATTTGTTAATATGTCGCTTAATTGGCCTGTTTGCCTAAAGAAGGGGGAAATAAAACAATACGGCCTTTTAGATTCAGCAGACTGCACCGCTTGCAGGCGTGATTCCAGTTTATGACCTTTGTTTCATGCTCGCCGCCACCGTCGCCATCCACTTCATGCTAATCTACGTAATACCGCAGAAATGCCATGGAGATAATCTTAAATAAATTCAAACATTAAGTTGGGTTAGATGAATTTTAAAATGGGGACTTCACCTTTTGGTGTCTCCGCTGAATGGAGCAGTCTCTCTCGAAGAGGTGGATGACATTACCATATTTATCGCCTGGGGAGAGAGAGAGAGAGAGAAAGGGACAAAGAGAATTAGGTGAGGGAGAACAAAGAAAATTATAAGATGATCAGCGGGATGAAGGAAAAAGGAGCAGCTGAAGTTCAAGTGAAGGAGGGGGAAAAGGAAAATTCCTTGGTCCTAGATTTACTGAGGCAAGTCCATATTAGTCAGACTTTAGTTTCGGGTGTCAGAACTTAAATTGTCAATGTGAGACTCCTGCTACAGCCCTCATCTCTAAAGCAACCAGTCTGTACACAGCATGAAAGGACACATAATATACTGGTCAACATTGTGTTGGCTGTTAATTAATTGTCTGCTAATTGTTACAGCGCTTGTGTGTATGTTATGTAACTTCTACAGTCAGTGGTGGTCGGCTGGCAGTAAACATGTTTGCAGAACAGCTCGCGAGCCAGCATTAACTCAGCTGTCTCTGTTGGCCATGTGACCTTTGTCTTGTACATATCGCTGACATTTGTGCTGGTTTTTTTAAATATGAGATGGATGATGTTGAGTTGACGGCATGTCTCCGCTTTCATATCATTTTTTTTCCTCCTCTTTATACTGCAGTGCCACAATTCACCGCATTAATCGCACGATCTGACACGCCTCAGAATTGATAAAAGCGAACACAGATTGCGGCCAAGATTTATTTATTATTAGGCCCATCTCGCGCAGTATGACCTGCGAGATCTCGGTTATTGTGCTGTGTCTGTGTGTCTAAGAGCAGAAATACAGGAAAGCTGAGAGAAAACGCAAGAGACGGACGATGTGGGGCAGGGAAGAGGGAAAGGAGGACGAAAAGAAAGGGAGAAAACAAAAGGGGAGAAAATGGAAAACATTTAATCAAAAGTGAAGGAGGGAAAGAGGGAGGGCGGCAAAATAGAGGGCTGGCAAAGACATGGCTTTTAACAGGTAATTCAGAAAATTCACAAAATCCCTGCATGCCCTAAAGACAGTAATTAATCACAGTGACCACACACACACACAGTAAAGTACACACACACAGAGTAAACGCTGCACAGACATAAACACATGTACAAATCTGTGCTAAACCAGAGGCAGATGTATGATGATCGCAAAACCACTTACAGTAATGTACACGTGGACACGCACGCTGTATGGTGTATGCCCAAAGTGCAGACACACTTCCTGTAAGTGTCGGTGTTGAATTTCAGTTCTATAATATTGAGTGGTAGTAGAGTTACATTCACTATAATAAGAAATAATGGCTGGAGAATCCTCTGCTGGCCAATAAATCTTCTTCACTCTCATTGTTCATCTGTCTCGCCTCCTCCGCCAGCACTGCCACTGAGTTCATGCACCTCCACGCCGCTTAATGAACTTTGCCATTACCTGCGTGTCCGTGCTTTGTTTATGTGGACTGATCAAACACAAAGGGAAGCTGCAGAGTGCACTTACCGAGGATCTGTACTTCAATGTGTCTCGGCTTTTCAATGAACTTCTCAACAAACAGGGCTCCGTTCCCAAAAGCCGTCAGGGCTTCAGAGTAGGCCCGCTGGTAATTCTCCTCAAGTTCCTGACAAACAGACAAGAAAAATCCATACGTGTCTGAGTTAGGGCTGCTATTCAAGAAGCCATCGAGTCAGAGCACATGGATGTGTGCGTTTTTCCTGAATTTGGTGCAGCACAGACGATATTTCTAGCCCTTTAATCTCTGCATGAGGTCAGCTAATTTAATTTAGTGCAACTTTTATATCCCTCTCCCTCACCGGTCACTCACATGCGATGCTGTGCATCATGTTTACATGCCCATAGGGAACTATACCCTTCCCAACATGGACCAGGCTGTGGGAGGTCGTGACCAAGCATACTGAAGGTTGCGACTCAATCTGTGTTTGTCATCTGTGACGTTCTGCCAGCCCCATCCAAAATCCTCTGTTGGGGAAAGACTGAGTCACCCGTCATACCCTTATTCCCCTGTGCCTCGGAAGAGGATGCTCGAGTCCATCCTCAGCAGTCATCTAGCAGCCTTGAGAAAAGATGCTCTTGGCCGCAAAACAACCACGGCGTCGGCGAGAGACCTGTGTTTTTGTCAATGCAGCTCCTCAGAAAACATAAACCTTTCAACCATGCTATCTTTATTGCTCTGTTCCTTTCTCCCACTGTCTGGATTTATGACCAAACAAGTTTGCGAAAACCTAAAACATTAGCGGTATATTTTAGAGGACTAAAGATAGAATGGCTGTAAAACTGCACTGTAAAACTATTTGGTAACATTTCTGCATAAGGCCGACATGACACCGTAATAACCTTGACATGATATCATGTATATGAAGACTAACAGGTCATTTTTAATGCAAAGTTGACATTGTTTAAAAATGTCTGTTATGACAATATATAATCACAAACATGCTATAGCAGATTATCAAACTTAAAACATTATGTTTAACTGCCATGTGGTCGGTTTTGACTGAATGTTTATTTTGAACTTAACTAAAGCAGTACAATTTGACATAACTGACCAAATAACAATTGTAAACATTTATAAAGACTCCTTCGTGTTCAAGTCAGGTGTCATACCAAGGTCAGTCTTATGCACGCCGCTCCAAATAAACTAATTTGATTAAGTGATTGATCATTTGTTTCATTTGCCAAGCTAAGATGTTAAATGTTTGCCGTCTCTAACTTCCTCAAACTTAGAATTTATATAGACAAAATGATTCATCGAGACAGATTAATCAAACAGTCATTACAAATCCACTTATCTTTGACGATTTGTCAGCAGTTGTCAGTTTATAGTTAGAAAAAAAAAATATTCAACTGAAATAAATCTCCCGAAAAAAGAGGCTTTTGTCAAAATATAACAAGCCGCTAAATAATATCTACAACTTGCACCAAGTTATTTTGTGTTGAGAAAAGTAATTTCACACCTAGCAATGTTGTCAAATCAATGATGAACCTCTATTTTTGTAAGTGAGAGAAAAGACTCAGAAGAAAGACTCAAAGTTATGTAAATTCAATTAGTACTTCTTCCACATCAGTTCAGTCCGTCTGTCAGCTTCAGCCACTGGAGCTTTGATACATGCTGCTCTCCTTTTCTTTCACTCTTTGGGAAAACACATCACGTCAGACTCCGAGCTAAAATCTGGCACTTTGGTTCTGCCTTGCTTATCAGTAAACATACACATCTCATCCTTCAATACGTGCAGGATAGTTAGGGGCTCTCTCTGTTAATTCAGCATACAAATGCCCCACGAGCTGGCCTTCATGAAATAAAAAGTCAACCTACACTTTGTTGCTTGGGGTCCCAACAGTACAGAGAAACCTCTTTACAATTTCCTCACATCATATCAGCTGGAGCTGCTGCGGCCCCTGTGACTCGGCTGAATGACTAGAAATGCCAACAACTAATTAATGAGACTGGGGTACAACTCGGAAAAGGTCATACTTTCCAATGGATTGCTGACTTATGAGGCACAATGACTGGCAGCACAAGACAATACCATGCCATTCGTCGCCTAGATCAGTGGGTAAGGGTGTAGAGCCGCTGTGGATGATCCTGAACATAGTCACCGTCAAATGTGATGACTTTCTCTGGGTCGAGGGTTTAATGAATGCCATAGCTGATGATAGCTCCAAAACAATAATGTAGAAGAGTAACTGATAACTGAAGGATCTTAATTTGCACATATTTAAAGCAAATGAATATGGTATTTGGGGCCTTTAATAAAAAAGGCAAAGAGAAATAAAGTAACGGCTACCAGCCATGAAGAATGAGGCGGTGGCGCTGCTTTGTGTAGCTCTGATTCACCACTGATCTCTGCCCTCTTCTATCTGAATGGACAACAACCAGCTGCCTGCTAAGAAAGGTTTGACATGCTTGAACTTGAGAGGCAGACGAGGGGGTGGCGGCGGCGGTGGTCTGTCCAGAGCCTGTTACAGCCTTGAAGCAGATCTGCCGCTAGGCCTCCACTGAAATAAAGAGGGGTGACAACCTCATGGTGTCTTAGGGGCCTAAAGGAGTTCATTTTCCCTGCTTGAGTCACATTTTTCCACTAAAAAGACATTAAGATCCTCCTCATATGTTAAAGTCCTGGGATAACCTCAAAACGCTGCTGGTTTTATTTTCCCATTAATAACACAAGACAAAAACAAAAGAAACGGTTTCACTACCATTAAACTATGGAAGTGTAATATTAATAGCATTGCTGGTCCTGCTTGGCCCAGTTTCCAATAACAATCAGCTGAGGTTAACAGAGTTTTTCTTGGAGGTTAAAACACTACACTACTAATCTGAATTTTCACAAGCATCTCCCAAAACGCCACTCACAGTGAGTGAGCAGCTGTTGGCTTTCCATGCTGAAAAGCCTTGTGAATACATTTTAAGACTCAGGGCTTATTTAATTGTCTGAAGCAGCACGATTATATATTAACATACAGCATATTCAACACAGACAAATAGGAGAATTGGACATGCAGACTGTGGCCACACTTGGTGATATATAAAAATGGTATATGTGGCCGCATCTTAGGTCTGTTTTTAGTTTTCTGGACATTGAAGAGTGCATTTATTGTTGCATTATTGAGCTGAAGTATGCATAACAAAGGATTATCCTTCACATTCGTGTGTAAAGTACAGCCAGCCTAGAATCTACATTCCTGAAAGAAAATTAGTTTTCCATCTCCTCCATCTATTTGGTAGGCACACATGCAAGATGCATTACATTGGTTTTATGATCGTCTTCATCTTGAGATGGGCATGTGAAAAGTGGGACCTGGACAGCTACAATATTGAAAGACTATTATTATTTTCAAGCCTCTGACATGCAGAAATCACTCTAGCTGACAGAGGCAATTTCCGAGCACAAATTCTCCAAAAAAACACAGGGTGATTGGCGGCCAGAGATAAATGACCAGGTTGTAATTTTCAAGAGATTTTACCTTGATTCAACACAAACAGAAAATTAATGAATATGAAAACCGAAACGAGGCCAGCCGGCCGTCAAGTTAGGCTTGTTGTCTCTTTTCTGGACAAGATTTATGTTGTTGGAGCAAGCTATTAAATTACAGCTCTTTCAGAAGCGAGGGTGTAGAGCAGCGGCTGACGGGCTCACCTCGTACTCTCTGACCACCCTCATGCCGCGACCACCTCCTCCGTAGGCCGCTTTGAAGATGATGGGGAAGCCGTATGTTTGGGCGAACACCTGCGCCTCCTGCAGGCTGGCGATGGGGGAATCTGTTCCTGGGACCACAGGTACACCTAAGACAGCGGGGCGAGTTGAGTAATAGGATACATTAGTGATAGATGTTTCACTTTAAAAAGATTCAAAATCCTGTATTTTATAGCAAAAAAATCATTGAAGACTGTCAGACAGGCGCTATTAACTTCATGCAGCATTCGAGTCCCACAAGGTCAACTTTTGTTTTACAGCAGAAAGGAACTGCTTTATGGCGCAAAATAGGAGGACGCTGTTAAATCCACATAAATAGAGCTTCATTTTTTCACAGTTTCTTGCAGTGACAGATGGAACAAGTTAAAGGCTGGAAAAGATGATCTAAAAATGTTCACCCCCCGCAGTAAAGACAAAATTAATGCTTGGAGAGTAAAAGCCAAAGCAAATGCTAGCAGAGCAATGTCAGGGTGAAAGGTGGAGGGACGAAGGGAGGAGTGAGTCATCGTCATGTCACAAGCAACAAGGGTTTAAATCTTGACAAACACCATCACCAACTACTACTACAGGAATCTGATAGATACCAACAACCTTCTAACACAAATACGACACTCTCTCAGCCTCCTCTTCTTCACATCCAGTCATCCTCTTCCATACCTGCAGAGATGGCCAGAGAACGAGCTTCAACCTTGTCTCCCATCTTGCGCACCGTTTCTGGGGACGGTCCTATAAACATCACCCCTGCGTCTGCGCAGGCCTGGGCAAAGTCTGACCGCTCGGAGAGGAAACCGTAGCCGGGGTGGATAGCATCCACGTTGTTGTCCTGAGAAGTGAGAGCGATTGATGGAGAGAGAGGGGAAAAAAAAAAAAGAGAGGTTATTCATCCCATTCCTGTGCAGTTTGCCTGTTAGCTTAGGCTTTAAAATTGAAACATGTCCACCATTAAGGAAGCACTAGCCTAAATGATTTTTTAAATTTCACATTTCATTTTCTGTTTGGGCTCAAATATTTGCCAATGAAACGCAGCCCAGCTCAGCCACAGGAGTTCTGTTAAATAGGAGCCACTGCTGCGCTCTGGTTAACACTTGCCTGATTAACGGTGAAGTAAATAAAGAATAATCACACACCCTAACCTGCATACTTCACCACACACACACAGAGCTGGTGAGTGAAAAAGATACGCACACCACTTATGGCAAAGGGACTGTAAGCTAATGGCAGATTTTATTCTCAGTCTGTCTTCGTTGCAATCGCTTTAATCATCATCTACTCAATGGACACCAGTAGGAGACTGAATGAGTAGACAGGCACGCATAATTTGAGGGTCAGGGGGAAGGTGTGTACACACACACACACACACACACACACACACACACAGGGCAACAGACAAATACAGTATCTGCCGAGCTTGACAAATAGAGCCATCTCTGGATCAGTATGTGCCATCTGCTCTTGGATACGAGACGGACTATAATTATGGGCTGTCCTGTTGTTAAGGGAGCTGTTACTGGCAGGCCAGGGGAGACATGGAGCCACACACACGCAATCAGGTACACCTCACACACACACACACACACATAAATGCAAAGAGACACGGACAGTAGATGATGATTCAGACACACACACACAGAGGCTAAAACAACACCCCACGGCTACACGCATTCATACAAGTGAGATCATACGCTCGTACTTTCACAGTTGCGAGCTGACACACACACACACACTCACATACAACACAACTATAAAGCCACACAGAAGGCGCTGGGACAGAGACGGATGGTTATTTTGGTCACCCAGTAACAGAGCGATACACAGTGTGAAGAAGAGGTAAACATACTCAATGTGTGTATGTTCTTTCTCTCTTGCTCTCAACACACACACGCACACACACATAACACTACTTTGGTGGCGCAGGGTGGCTGGGCTCCCAGATAGACAGACGGATTTTGAGAAATGAGTTGCGCGGCAGAGGCTCCCCGACTTGGCTGGCCGACCAAATGCCCACACAGAGAAATATAAACCGTGAGAGAATGATCAGAAAAATGATATGAACAACTGGCAGCGTCCTGGAGGGAGGACAGGAGGGAAAGCAGGTAACAGATCCGATGAAGAGATGGAGAGGGAGATTCAGAATGTTAGTGGAGAGGAGAGAAATGGCCAAGGAGGCAAGGAATGATGGACAAAATGGAGAAAACGCAGCAGGTGTTCCTTTTTCTTTCCTCCAGCTGAGCTAAATATAGACCAAGGATGGAGAAAAGGGAAATAAGGGACTTGTCAGTCACTTTTCGGCCTAAATGCATGCCACTGAAATCCATTAAGTTTTGATGTATCGATGAGAGCCAGGAACAAGACTTTCCAACTTCAGGAAGGTAGCAGAGTTTTTACTTAAAGATCAAATGTAAGGTGAACCGCCAGAGAATATTTTATCAACTACATAAAAACCTGAGTTGAAAAGAAAAAGATCAAGGTGACAGTTGTTGGTAGGTGTAGTTTTTCACACCTTCACGGTGCTAGCTCTTTATCCCTGAGTCTAGCCTTTATGCTAAGCTAAATTAATCACTTACCACCTCCAGCACGAGCTCCCAACACCTGCCTGCGCTTCCCGTAATGTCATTTAGTCACATATTTTTTTTCGGAGAGACAGTTCCTGCTCACATCCACAACATCTTGCTGTAACTGCTCTTTACCTTAGCTACTTTGATGATGTCGGGAATGTCCAGGTACGCTGCAACAGGTGGCAGGCCCTTTCCAATCAGGTAAGCCTCGTCCGCCTTCTGTCTGTGGAGACAAGGACAAAGGATTTAATATCCGCGCGGCGGAATGGGGGACGGCAGAGGCATATAAAACACACAGATGTGCGCCAGCTCTCTCAGCCGTTACAGCTTCACAGAGGCATATCCGAACTCAGTAAAGAGTAGGCAGCACTATTTACTCAAATAAAGCCCACTTTAATCACTCAGATTAGTCCTCCAATCAGCCATTAAGATCAGCAGAATCAGGTGGAAGTACAATCATATAATAAGATGAATTAGTCAGTGAATACATTTTAAAAACATTAGTAGGAGTGGAATAGGAAAACCTCGCTGTGCGGCAAATTAGGATGTTGCTGCCTGTAAGCTAAGCAGTGTGATTATCTGAATGTTTGTTATGTCAATAGAATTATACTTATGTCTCTACTTAATGCCAGTCGCACAACAGAAGAACGGGCCTAAAGCGCTGGAGAGGAGACAAAATGCTCCCAAGCTTCGTTTTATTGCTGTTGGCTCAACTGGTAGCATTTCACGATCAGTGCCCAGCGGTGGCAGCCCGGCAGTTTAGTGAAACATCTGTCTGTTACGCTTCCTTTGTTTAAACCTGCGTGGACCCATTCGGCTCTAATATAGCAGAGATTAGTACCTGTGCATCTGTCCGGTGTCCTGCTCGGAGTAGACGGCCACGGTTCGAATCCCCAGTTCAGTGCAGGCTCTGAACACACGGATCGCGATCTCGCCTGGAAGAGAAGAGGGAGCCATGCGGCCATGTTTATCAGCCATGTTGTGTTGTGCTGCATTTCCCCCTCACAGTTTCCTTTCTTTCCCTTCCTTCAATGAATGCCGCTCTTCCTCTCCTTCACTGCTATTCATTATTATTTAAAAAGGTGTCCTTATTTTTGATCCGTTACTTTTGAGCAGATTCGTGCCACGAGCAGACATCGTGGGGAGCTTTTAGTTCTCCATTTTTCTCCAAGCACACACTTTATATGATTTTTATCAACATCCTGTAGCAACGGCCCTATTTTCGCGACAAATGCCTCCAACTGAGAGAATTAAATAAACTCTGAATTTTTTATGGCGTACATGAGATGTGAGGGGGAAAAAAAGAAAGGCACATCTATCTGTGCAGGCCCTGCAACAAGTCAGCTTTTGCTGAAGTCTGAGAACACAGAGTGTAAAATCGCAGCTTTAGACAACCAACACACTGCCTGCCTTTAATCGTGCTGTCACTGGAGCCAAATTCTTGTTTTTCAAGCAACGCGCATTTTTGGGGGGAGAAAAAGTTGAGTCACTGAAAACTAGCAAGATGTGTTGTTCGTGGGGAGGCCGGCATACAAATGCGCGTGGAGCATTAGGAGAGAAAAAGTAAGCAATAAAAGGAAGTGAATTCTGGAGGACAGTGGGAACATAAAAACAACTATAAAAATATGAGAGAGGACAAAGAAGAGTAGACAAGATGATGTGAAAAGGCAAACAGAGGAGATGTAGACATCTGGCAAAGGGAGTGAAAATGAAAGTTTAGAAAACAATGCGAGAAGAGAAAAATACCTGCAGGGAGCTTATTAAAGGATTGAGGTACCAAAAGAAACAGAGTGTGGCAAGTTTGACAAAATCACAAATGGGTGAGGAGAAAAAAGAAAAAAAAGCAAGACAATAGAAAATAAGTAAGGAGCGAAAAGATGAGAGCGAAATTGAGCAAAGTCACGTGGGACGAAAAGAGAAGAGAGCAAGTGGCCCGGAGGAAAATCACATCTGACATGTGCTGAAAAAGAGAGGGAGCGCAAAGGAGAGGAGAAAGGAAAGGAAGAGAGAATATCATCGAGAGAGCAGAGAGGCACTGGCAAAGAGGAGATGTGCTTGGTGAGGTGGAATGCGGGCTGATGTGATACGATGGTCCGGTCCCTCTCTTCATCTCACACACACACACACACACACACCCCGAGCACGGCCCGGTGCACTCCGGTGTGATGAATGTGATCTAATGCGGTGTTGATATCACGTCACGCCGATGCGAAGGAGAGAGATTGACGAAAAGCCCTGCCGTGTGTGTGAGAGACGAGAGTGTGTGTGTGTGTGTGTGTGTGTGTGTGTGTGTGTGTGTGTGTGTGTGTGTGTGTGTGTGTACACGTGGCAGAGGCCACAATCAATGTGAATTAAACTGATGGATTAAAGCAGTTAAATGGAGTCTTTATGGAGGGTGGACATGAATGTATACATGCGTATGCTCGACGCGGGCTGCAGCAGACGGCCTAGAGAGGACCACGTGTGACTAGAATAGGAATTGCATCGGAAAACCTGATGCACCGATCAATCTGACATTATGAAACATTGAACCGTTATATTCAGCCACAGGAATGAATATAATGGGAGGCTCAAAAAAAAAAAAAAATCAAAAAAAAAAAAGCATGGACACATTTATTTGTCACTCAAATCCCGCGCGTCACCTGACAGTCGGTCTAATTGCACAGTCCCTGCACAGCATTTGCATTAACGGGAGCGGGTCCGGTGATTACAAGTATTACCAGAGCGCGGCAGTGATGTTTACGACGCGTGTAACGGCCATACTGGTGACTGCTAAGTGTTTCAAAAACTCTGGGCTTCTCTATAATTACATTTCCATTCAGATTTCAGTCCCAGTGATGCAGGCTCTACTTGCCGTGATTTCAAGCAGCTCAGAAAGGAACAAACAAAAAAACTCGTTGGTGGGTCCAATTTGCGTCGAGGACAAAAACATCAGGTTTTATTTAAGCTCCATTGAATGTAGAGCACTCCATACTGATTAGGTTTTATTTAGAGCAATATTTAATTGTAATTCAACTTCCTGGGGTGTAGTGGGAACTATGGTTTCTCATATTTTAAGAAGTTCAGTGCTTTTGGATTAAAGCAAACAAAGCTAGCTTATACAGCCGCCCACATACAATGTGTGCTCAAATAGAGGCATGAGCCAAGGCAAACTAAATGTTGGCTATTAAATATTAAGAGTTCTTTTGCCTGGGGAAGATTGGAAATGTCAGGGTTTTTTTTTTTTTACACAGTTTCTACATTATAAATGAAACAGCATTAAACTGTATTTAATTAAACACTGCTATCTAAATTGTCTTCTTCAGTGGTGGATTTGGCACAGTTAGGATGTGGACGGGTGGCTCTCACCTCTATTGGCCACCATGACTTTCTTGATTGGTCGATACTCGCTCTTCGGGGCAGAGTGGGCGAGGCGGGCGAGGACACACGCTCTCCTCACAGCCAACAGGCCGAGGCCTCCTTGGACCACAGCGTACCTCAACATCCTGAGAGAAAGAGGGAGAAGATGGTTAACCGACAATGTCTCTGCGCACTCAAATGTGTAACCTAACAACAACAACAAGTGAAGGGAGGAGGCGACAGAGCGAGACAAATGGATCAAGAAAATCATTAAATCGACAAAGGAAACAAAAGTCCGATCCAAAACCAACAAATCATACTTTCTTACAACATCTATTTGGTAACCGTTTGCTGAGTTCAGACATTCAGGCGGGAAAAGAAGCTCTAAGGCAACAGATAAGAGGACGATGATGCTTTAAAGATGATTAAAAACAAGAAGTGTGAGGTTAAATCCACCAAACCGAGGGGCACTATTAAGTTGTTGCCCAGGGTTGGATGTGCCTTTCAACTTGTGGCATTTCTCAGAACGTTTTATTCATGTTGCAGCGATATTTAGCAGAAAATATTATGGCAGTACTGAAGAAGTAAAAAATCTAATCCATTTTTGGACTGACAGTGTGTCTGTTTGCTTATATGAAAGACGGGACCGCAAGATGTTACCTGCTTCAGTTTTCTCTATTAGAAAATGATTTAAGCCATCAATACATCAATATTAAAGACCATCAGTCTTAAGTAAGATGCTGAGAAGATGGTAATCAATTTTCATAAAACAAATGTGGTTATTATTTGACGATAAAGGGGATTTTATGAATAAATATGTCTCATATATTGAATGAGTGAATGGATCTACTATATGCTGGGGGGGGGCAACTTGAGTAAAACTGAAGGAGTGCAGAGAAGTTCGTCTGGAGAGACATCTGACAATCACACACTTCTCCCAACAGTGAGGTCTTAGATTTCCATAAATGGAAGGTGCAAAGCCGGCCGGCCAATCAGCTGCTGCTCTTCTTACAAGCCGCCAATCAGCTGCAGGTGTGCCTAATTACAGACAAGGAGTTTCTGGTGTGCTCCTGCTGTCTTTCCCCCTCAAATTAAAAAGACAAAAATGACAAATTACCTTGTTCCAAATCGTACAAGCTATGATTGAACCGCACAAACTGCTCCCGTTAGTCTCTTTCGGGGAGTTCAATTCTGGGAAGGACACAAACTTGCTGGTATTTTCTCAAATGAAAAACAGTTTTGTCCAAAAGGCAGAGCAAACGGAGCGAGACAAACTTCATTTTAAAGTTAAACTCACTGCCAGTTGAGCCATTTTGTTTTTCCCCTCACGCGCTCACTTGATTTAAGGCTACACGCTCAACACAAACACTTCATTACAGCCAACGGTGACATTACGGTTTTTATGGCTGCACTTACAGTCAATAAACCCCTAAACACTACATTTACATAGAGTGAAGCACCCCGTTACCATACATACACAGACCTACAACACATCAAATACATGCATGCATTAAAAAAGGCGTAAAAAGTCAACAACTACCTGAACAAGATGCTAAGTGACTCAGTCGCCTGATAGTGAACCTGAGACTGCAGAGGTGGAGGCTTCTTCTTCTGGTCTGACTAGAAGGCTACACCTCACTGACAGTGCTTTGCTGCCACACTGTGGTCACACAACAGCGATGCAGTCAGTGGAGACTGATAACAGTGACACCTCTGAACACTGAAATAAGCCCTCCATTACTCTGAGCCTAGTGAAGTTTCATCATGCACAATCGCTTCCCGTCTGTTGGCCGGCTTCGCTTCAGCGTGAATTAAAACTCGTGTCCTGTATAGATTTAAAGATGAGATGTTCAGAGCAGTCGAAATACCCAACCGCTACGATGACACAGATCGTCTAATCTAAACTTGTACGGTGAGAGACAGAGTAACACGGCAGATAAATCTTATCTCTATAAACAAATTAACTTATTTTTATAAAACCCCCCCAAAAAAACAATGTGTCCGGGAGACAGGAAGAATGTGGATAGATTAGGTCATGCACATCAGATAACATAAACAAACAGAGCAATACTTTTTGACCTTAAGTCTCCTCTCCAGTGAGAACGTTTTTAACTCTAGGCCGATGATGTTAGACATGAAGAATTAACTATGAAGAGCTGCTTTCACATGTCACTGAATGCCTTGAGACTGTCTGGAGACTGTATGCAGTGGAAGCTCAGGCTGAAACAGTACACTGGATTCGCACAAAAGCCACGGCGTCACTCTACGAGACGGATACAGTTTCCTAAGGCCTGGATACACCAGGGAGCCACGGCGGGGACCAGAGCTGAACAAACAAGGACAAATGAACCAGGCAGACGAGCAAGAGCGCGTCAAATATTCAAATATCAAATCAAATATTATCTGTCCTGCCTTAACCTTATCTCTCCAGTGCAGCTGAGTTACAACTTGGACAGTCAAGCGAGTTCAAAATGTGTAACACAGCCTTAAAGCCTCAATAAAGACGACAATTTAACTTTATTTTACAATAAACATAGTGTCCTATGACAAGATAAATGGTCTAATAGTATATCTGAATTGTGAACAGCTCCTGTGTGTGTGTGTCAAATGGAACGTAATATTATTTGAAGGACATTTTGCAAAAAACTGATCAATAGAATAACAAAGATCAACATTCATTAATTTGCATCCATAAATAACCTGTGCAGAAGATGGCGATAACAGACTGCCCGACAGTAGTTTACGATGGTTAATGTGTGGCCTGTTATCTAAAATGCTCTTTCATCTGCCAAAAGCTGGAAATCTACCAGACCCTGCAGTGGGAAGACACTTCCTGGCCTAATATATTGCACAGGGATGATTCTCCACCCACTTGCTGCTCAAGTTGTAAACAGCTGATATGTAACAATTGAAAACGCTGCCATTCATTCTCTCTCTTATTCAAGAGCTTTGCGAGGTAACTCGCTATCCCTTTCCTTCCTTTCTTCCCGTCTCCCTGCACCAACGGATGGAGTCAACAATAAAGCGACTCCCATTGCCAAAACGCAACGAGGCAAACTCAAGGATAAATGGTGGTATGAAAGGAATGTCAAACAGTGGGGACACTCAAGCTGTGGCAGAGCAACTTGAGGGTCATTTTGGTTTCACACCTCAACATCATCTTGCTGCTTTGCCTGCTTTTCTGGCTCTTGTGAATGTCTGGCCAAAGAAATAAAAGTAGGAAGATATGAAAAGAAGAGAATTGTGATTTCATTATTTTCTGGTGCTGAGCTACCCCCAAGGTCCTGACCGCTGACAGTTTCACACCTTCGCAAGCAACATCTGAAAATAAAACGTTTGGTTTTCTCTGATTTTCCCCACAGCTGAAGTTCACGCTGAAAATGTTAAATGAGCAAGTGAACACTGAACCAACAAACACACTTGGACCCATCTTGGCCTTCAGACTACGGCTGGTTTTAGCACGTGGGTACACGCAGAGGAAAATATTTGTCCGTTCTGGTGCATGACTCATAGTTTAACAAAAACCACAGAGGAAGTACTGACTTGAAAACCGCTTTAAATGTGAAGAACACTTAAATATTTTGTTCAAGGCACTAGCAAGCGTTGTGTAAGCGTCAAGTGTTTCTGCTTACCACTGACTGACTGATAGCATTTTTTTTTAAAAAGAATAAGATCAACTGAAATTTGCAGGTCGGGGAAGTAAGCCGTGTCAGGAAAGTCTAGCGTGCAACAGCAAAATCCACCCACAGTTCAGTACTCGTGTCCTGAGATGATGACGTCACAAGCCACATCAGCATCTTGTGTTTCTACTGCACATGACAACTATATCAAACATAACTTGAGTGAAAATGCAATAAAACTTTACTTGGATCCCATGCAGCTCTGGCCGATAAAGCAGGAATTATCATGCACAACATACAGTCGTCAGCAAAGAATAGCACTGATAGTGACGGCTGCCATCAATAGCCCAGTAGATTACCCGCTTTAGTGAGTGCAAACTACAGTAGCTTCATCCTGTAGTGCCGAGCAGATGCAACTTGATCAATCAATGTGTTTTAATCTCGATAGGCTATCTGATCAGACCGATCACTTTACAGCTCTGAGCTGTTGTTACGAGTTATGTCAATTATTAACCGATATATCTCCGCTCAAACTTTATCTGACACAAGCGCAGCCCACCTCAGCACACAAACAAACACCTTACGATGTGACCCACGCTGATACAAAACCACACAAACGGTGCCTTATCAGAAAGGTGTTCTTTTAACGGCGATACATAGATTGTAAATGTGTCGACTGTGTTTTTAAAAAGGGGGGGAAAAAAACAGGGGCGGTTTCTTCAACAGTCCAAGTCAATAAATAACTTTTCTTGTTTTCCCCACCCCACACACACTCACACACACACACACACACACACACACAAACACACAACTCTAACAAATCTCTTTCAGATGAGATTACCAGGATTACACTGGGATCAGTTTTGACCAGTGGCTTAAACTCAGTCAGAATGCTCATGTGATGCTGGTGTTAGAACACATGAAATCAAACTGTATTGACACACATATTTTAAGAGCTTGTCAATAAACAAATGTCACAGGCTAGCGAGGTTCCCATGCTTCACCACCATTATTCACGCAGGGTCCTGCTCATTTTGGTATAATCAGGAATACATATTATATATTTCCCATTTTAAGTCAATTTATTTTACTATAAATTTGGAAAGGCATCAGGCATCTAGTCCCAGCTAATGAAGTACCTGTGTAGAAACAGAATCATCAACAATGATCCTAAGCACTAATATTTATTTGATATGTAAAAAGACTCTTTGTGACCGACCTTTCAGTAGGTCCCTACTGTGGCACAGGAATGTAACCTTTGCTTTTAACGGTGTCTGGGGGCGGTGAGGGTCGTCTTCTTGTTTCACAGATGAACAATCCATCCGGTGTCAAATCAGCCCATTCAATCTCTAACTGACTTCGGCTTCACATGACACCACGAGATACCAAAATATCTTTTTTCATGATGAGTTATGGCGCTGTGGTCACGGAGAGAGAGCCACGGCTCCTTCTGCTTCCCAGGCAAGAGATAAAAATTCAAAGCAGGGGGACAGAAATCTGGCCTAAGTTATTCGGCAACGACACAAGAACCAGCTGCAGAACCCTCAATGCTGCAAACTTTTAGGTATGAATATCATGCAATGATCAGTCGAGAGGAAGTGGAAATGAATCATAAGACACTATATTCTGGTAGTTGAGGCATATTTAAAGACACAAGTTTGCCTCCAGGAATGGATGTGTCCATCTCTGGCCACTAATGTTGATGCTTTCCGTCTGTCCAGACCTTGGCTGAAACAGTTCAATAAGACATTACTGTACAGACGCAGTCCTGAATGCTAACATCAGTTTCAAAACGACTGCAACACAAAACACACTGAATTCAATTATAGCTGGAAACCCAAAATGGAATGTAGATGTTTTCAAGCCAAATGTACTCCGTGACCCCCCCCCTCGCTCGCTCTCTCTCTCTCTCTCCCTCCCTCTGTCTGTTGTACTGTGTCTAAGTCATGACAGGGGCGCAAACAAGCAGGAGCGCAAAGGTTCCTCACAGCGATCAAAACCTTTTTCTCAGCCATGTGTCTGGCAGCGCAGCTACCTCATGACAAACATGCGCCGCCGCGTGCACGCACGTATGCACGCACGCATCGGGCGCTCTGAACTTAAAAGTCACCGGCTACTGAGCGCGTGTTTGGCCCGCCCCAAAGAAGAGCGGCGATTTCTGGTTCATACATTAACTTCGTCAAGACCAAAGTTCTCTTCTGTTTTGACGCACACAGCCTGTGATGTTGTGACACACAAACACACATAATGACCATTAACTTTGCCCTAATTCGCTGATTGTGGGGCGAGTACATAGACGTGGTTATCTGCAGAGCATTTGTGCAATAACAGAGTCTGGCCTGCCTGCCTCACAAATCTCTAAACAGGGAAAATCTCTCAAGCAATGTAAGTTATATCATCTTTAAGACCATCTCTACTTGTTGCTCCATATTTCTTAGTGGGCTAGGAGAGGAAATATATCATGATAAAGAAAAATTGCTTTATGCAAGACACCAAAAATGTACAGATTCTAATAAAAAGCTTCAAAATACACAACATTAAACGTACAATTTGTGTGTAAAAAGCCAAGAGCATGATATTATTGAGAAAAATGGGTGCAACATTAAGCGAAATTGGGCTATACTTAATTTCTTGTGGAGCTCAGCCTGGTTTATTTTGTAGCTTTCAGCAACCTCAGAGCTTAAATTGAATTTCTTCATTCTGTTCTGTGTTGTGTAATGACAAGGTTAGTCCAGTAAAGCTCAGCGGCTTACTAGTGTAGAGAAAAGGAGTTATAGTTATGCATCTTTTACAACCTTTATGATAAAGCAGGATTGACTGTATTAATACATTTTCAGGTGAGACTAGACTAAAGGAATTTTGCTATACAAAAATCCAATCCAGATTGTGGTTTTCCCACGCACAAACCCGGTTCACAACTTGGATCGCGACACAACTCTAGCCTGAGCATGTTTAAACAGAACAAAACGCAAAGACAGATTGACTCACACAGACTCACAACCACACTGTCTAGGCAGACAGGTCTTTAATTGTTTAAAGTACCAAAAATGGGAGATAAAGCCAAGTCCCTCGGCATCTAGATGATTCCTGAAATAGTTGTTTGTCATTAGAGGTGGAGGGAGAGTGAACAACAAAGAAAGGAAAATGGATGTGCATTCATCCGAACTCCCTTCCTTCCTCCCTCCCTCCCTCCTTCCACCTCAGTAGTCTCCTCTGTCCTACCTGCTTCTGACCTGATAGGTAGAACAGATGACCGGGTGTGCAAATAGATCAGGGCTCTTCAAAACACAAAAACATAAATGTTACTACTGACTCTAAACGTAAACAAAGAAAACAGGAAGTTCGATGTAGTGGTAACGAACAAAGGATCATTTCCCATTCAAAATAAGTCACGGCATCGCCATGACCGTGCAATCACAGACTCATCGTCCTCCCACAAATATCAACCAGGAATAACATTTAGCTCCCAAGAAAGTCACAATTAAGGATGAGTTTGTCCAGTTATCAACAACAGCACACGATCACGCAGCGGGGACAAGGTTACCGCGGCTGACTCTGTTTGTGTAGACAAAGCAAATGACTGTGACTGGACTAAGAAGTGGGTAGTGGCGGCGTAAAGGTTAGGATATTGAACTTGAGGAAAGGTAGAGCGGTACTGGGGAAACTCTGCCGAAGAGACGCGAACAAGAAACTCTTCAAACAGGACCCGGAAAACAACCCTGGAGTAAGAACACTGACGTTCAACATAGAAATGCCAACTGAAAAATAGATGTAAGAGTATGAAAAGGGGACAATTTGGGCTACACTGACTGCAAAGGAAGATGCTTGACTTTCACTGTCACGCGTGCCTCTTTACCAGCTGTGTCAACAAGATGCCCCAGCCACCTGCTGCTGCTGTAGGATATAATATATGTTGGAAAAACACCAGATATCTTACATAATTCTTTAATAATAAATGCATGGCTCCTTTTTCACATTTTTACAGGACCGCACAATTTCACAGAGGCCAGGAAATTATTTCACCTGTTATCTTCCCTTGCTCTATCGCTATCAAGGACATGGACGTCCTTTCTGCTCCTTCAATATATACACCGAGGTTCTCTTCTAAAGAAAACTCTTCACATTTGGTGTCTGCTTCTCACAGGGGCGACAACAAAAGAAACAAAGTCTCAAAGAACATGCTGACCAAAGAGCTGTGGAGGATAGGAGTGAGAGAGGAATGTGCCCTAAAACCCTGCCCATGGCCTGCAGGCTATAAACCTGCAGACTGCTAACAAAACTCCCTGTAAAAAAAAAAACTTAAAAAAAGAAAGAAAGCTTAGAGGGCTGCACCCACATAAGAAATAGTTTGCTCTGTTCGTAACTACAGATTACCGGCTTGTGTAGTTAGCGCGAGGGGCTGCGGAGAGTGTCAAAGCTTTACGTGCGTGCGAGATGGCGCTACCCCTTCGCTAGACCCTGACTGACCTCACGAAACCGCGGAGGGAAGGAGCCGCTTCCAGCCGCTGCTGACGCTTAACATTCACGTAGGGTTTCATGATTCTGCTGAACAGCTGCTAATAACAGGTGGATCAGTCCGTCACACGCTGTAACCGGCATGTGAGTCAACTTTACTCGAGTCAGAGCTTTGAGAACCTGAGCTGCACCTCCATGAAGCGCTCAAATGGGACAGGATGGGACATAAGACAGAGACGGTCAGCTGTAAACCGATGGGATGTCAGAGCAGGAAGAAATGAATATTTAAAAGTCCAAGTGTGTAACTTTACTTCCATTAAATAACTGATTTTTAAATCATTTTGATGCTCCACTGACTTGTAAATTAGATTAAAGGGGTCTATCTCGGCTGTGGTCAACTGACTAGTTTTGGATCATAAGTAATATAATCATAACAAATAGCACACCCATCTACGAAATGTCACTTTAAGAGTAGAGGACTTCAACTCATCAGAAGGTTTATTTATGCTTAAAACTTAAAATAGACCGGCTGTCCTTCACCTGTGCTCGCCTCAACACTTACGCAAACCGGCGAGACAAAATAAACAAAAGTAATCTTTATGTCAGCCACTTCAGATGGTAATTTGTAGAATCAGAGTATCAGAGACACTGCTTGTTTATTCTTGCCACCGGTAGCCCTCTCTCTGTTTGCTCCTGGTCTGACAGACTCCACTTTAACGCCCACGCGTCCATCAAAGCTATTTTGTCGGATCCTGGCAGTATGAAAATGAGAAAGTCCGCTGTTTCCCAAGAAGTAGAAACAATGCTATTTCATTGCACAACCAACAACCGATTAGGACGCAAACTACCTGGCAGCAACCAAGCACCAAAAAGGAGGAAGTGGAGGAAGTGTGCACCACATACTGTAGAGTGAAACACACAAGTGTGCTCTTCTTGTGTCGTCATTTCACAACATGATTGTCCACCTTGAGGAAAAGTAGGCTACCATGAGCACAGAGACGCAACACGTAAAGAAAACATACATGGTTTTTTCTGAAATAACTTCTTGTAAGCAATGCAAATATGTACATCCCAAACTTAGAGGTAGATGCATGTATTTTTAAGTGCAGACATGAGAGGGCAAACATTTGCCGCGGCACATGCTGGGAGACGCGCTGTACCACTTTTGATGCAAACCACTCGAGTTCAAAATGTTCTCTCCGCACTCCTCGCCAACATCTAGGACTCTTGATTCAATTTATCCTAAAAGGCATGCAAACTGATTTTGAAAAAAAAAAACATGGGGAAATAAGATTTGAAAGGCTTGCTTACAAAAATACCATCGTGTCATGTAAGGCTTGCTTTTAGAAATATAATATCCCCGAGCTCTCTGCATCTAAACTTAAAGTATCAGTGCATGACAGTGAAAGAAGAAGTCTGACTGATAAAGTTTCATGTCTACATGTCTAAAGGTGTATCTGATAACTTCTTTTTGATGTTTCTCAACATTAAGGCGACAAGTAATAGCACCAAGGTGAATGAATGAGTGAATAGCACACGAATCAATCACGCAAGGACACCGCAGTCACTTTTAAGAGGTCCGAGACAAACAGCAGACTAGGGGCCTTTTTCTGCCTGCACGTCTCCGATCACAGCCCTGCTAGAGGATTCACTGCGAGTTCTTTTGACTTATGTGAAGATGTCCTCTGTGTGATCACTGCGCAGCTCCCACTGGGCCTCCCCCTGAGCTCTGGGATGGGACAGCTGTTCTGCAT
The DNA here is from genome assembly GCA_014281875.1 of Nibea albiflora. Taxonomy (NCBI): domain Eukaryota; kingdom Metazoa; phylum Chordata; class Actinopteri; family Sciaenidae; genus Nibea; species Nibea albiflora. The sequence continues at coordinate 12,014,823 of CM024809.1, forward strand.
GTTTGAAGCAGAGTAAAGGTTGCTGTGAGGATGAGGATGAACAAACCGTACCGTCAAGCGATTCTGACACGACGGATACACACAGACGGGTTCAAAGGTGAAACGGCAGAGAGAGAGAGACCACCGTCTCTGCAAGGCGGAGGGTCAGACAAGACAAATCAGGTCATTACATTTTTACGAGCTTGTCCCATGTGCAGCTTACAAGAGGAAAGAGCATGGTATGCAAAGTACAAGTTGTAACATGTAAACAAGTATTTCCTAAGATAGGCACAAGGAGAAATGTCCTTAGCAGCCTTTAGCAAGCCCCACCTTAGTGTTTTATTAAAGAAAAGGCAGCCATTGCTGCAAGTTCTGTCATGATGCCAACTCATACAAAACTCCTAATAATTCCGCAACAAGCTCACAGCACTGTGACTAACACTTTGTTAGCTGCTCCCACGAGAAGTGCACATTGCAGCTATGGAGAACCAGAGTTAGCCACGATGACCGAACTTACTGAGCGCAGCTAGCCACCATGTTTACTTTACGAACAAGTTTTCAACGCACAGGGGTCGAGTTCAGGCACACACACACGCACGCACACACACACACACACGAGTTGCAAACGTCTCTCTGTGGCAGCTATGACAGCTGGAAACGGCACTTGCAACATCTGTTACCACGCTGACACCAAGACGCATGCAAGTTGAGGTGACACAAATAGCCATGCAGACACTCAGGAAGAACATGGTCAATGACATTCATTCATACTCTCTCTCGCACACACACACACACACGTTACCCATCAGTACTCACTTGCTGGTGCTCTGCCGGTGTCAGTAAATGAGCTGAATCCGCTGTCAGGTAACCGGACACCGAGTGTAAACAGTCGACTATCAAGAGTGTGTTTATGTGTGTGTTTGCTTGCTAACCTCACGCACGCAATCACAGTCACGCTGCCGCTCGAGGAGGAAGAAGAGGAGATATGCGGGGTTTTGTGTACGTACGTATGTACGCGTGTATGCGCACACGCTGAGACTCACGCCCGCGCGCACATACACAAGTACACACGGAGTGACTTCGGGACGGCGGAGCGCGTGCTCAAAGCGTCGACACGCGCGCTGTCACACACATATATACACGGACACACATATGCACACACACACACGCCAGCAGAGACACACTTGCTCAGTCCCTCATATGTAGTAAAGGCGCTAGGACTCTGTAGCTAGTTGCTAACTGTCTACTAGTGCTAACTTAGCTAGCAGCGTGCACCGTTCGTCTCCGTCTGGCGGATATAGAGGAGTCTGCTACTGCGCCTGCCTCCAACCCAGAGTTAATCTCTCTCTCTCGCCCTCTCTCTCTCTCTCTCTCTCCATAAGCTTTCATCCCTCTCTTTGAGATGACGCAATCAGTCACGCCCCCTCCCCTTGCAACCAATGGCGGAAGAGGACATGACAGCACGCGCCGAGCGGCACCATTTAAAGAGCTCGAGACCAAGGAAGCCACTCTAATAATATTATATAACATATGTAACATAATGTGACTCCAAGCTATGAAGGTCAAAACGTTACAGGTGTCTTTGTTGTTGTTGTTTTTTTGTTTGTTTGTTTGTTTTTAAATCTCCAGTGTCCTGTCAAAGTAATGACTATGAATACACGGTACAAGACCAAAGCTGCCAAAGTGCAATCATAAATTCTGATATTTACACCTGTGCCTTTTTTTACTGACGTGTCAAAATGCCTTCCGAGAACAAGTAAATTTAGTGGCACGGTGGTGACGTTGCACATTGCAACCAGATGAATACTCTCCCTCACCTCAACTTCTCCTTTCAAGCTTGTAAGAAAAAGCCCCCAGAATTCACACTGTGGCAGCTGTGAACCCTCAAATCACTGAACACAGTATTGGTTTGTAAATGTGTATGAATGGTTAGCTCCTAAAGACTGATTGGCACCTTGCGTGCTGATGGCAGCCATCAGTGTATAAATGTGTGTGAATGGTGAATGAAATATGTAGAGTAAAATCACTTTGAGAGGTCAAGAGACTTAGAACAGCGTTATAGAAGTACAGACTATTTACCTTAAAAGCAAAAGTCCATATCTAGATCAGTGTTTGGTTTGTCTGTTCTGGGCTACTGTACAAAAATGGTGGTTCAACATGGCGGACTCTGTGGAAGAGGACCTGCTCTCGCTGTAGATATAAAGGGCTCATATTTAAACGACAAAAACACAATGATTATTATTTTCAGGTGATTATACACTAATGAAAACATACTAATGAATATTGTAATATTATTGTATTAAAGGTTTCTACACGTTTTTTAAATTCTGCAGCCTGGTTATGTACGTCAGTACAATACAAGATGCCATCTCCTTTATCTGGATATGTGTTGAGGGTACGTCCATTTTCCTCCAAAAAAAAAAGTGATCATACTTCTGGCATGCAATAGTGAATGTTGGACTTGTGTTTAGGTGTCCAACTGAAGACTTGCATTGTTTTTTATTTGCCATGTGTAAATAGGCAACTGTTACCAAATTCACTATACTGACTTAAAAGGTGTGTAAACATTGTTTTAACAGCTTCCACTGCCCCCAAGCCAAAAGTCAGTTTTAAGTCAATTCTCCCTCAGACCTTTGTCTTGATTAGCCCCATAGTTTGCACAAACTTGTATAGTTGTCTCTGAGAGACTTTCAAGGAAATAAAAAGTTTCCTCTCACTTTGAAACATGCTAAATGTATTTCCCTTGATGTTTTCTATTTGCTGTTATTTCATGTCAAACCAATTTCAAATGGGCGCATAAAACCTGATTGGTTCTCTTTTAACTTTTTTAAAAAAAGAAAAAAAGAAAGAAGGAAGGAGAGCAAACAGGTTTAGACTGGTAGTGAACGTTATGGTGCACAGAATAAAAGAGAAAGAGATCAGGAAACAGCTGAAAAGGACAGGATTTGATTACAGGTTCTTAAAATGGGTCTTTGTAGTCCTGCTTTGTAAAGTGAACAATAGAGCACTATGCTTTTATGTCAAGAACCATGCAACACACACTGTGAGAGCATGGCGTTCGTACAATTTAGTCATTATCTGTTTATTCTAATTCCTAACCTGTAAATGGAAATGTAAAGCACATGATCCTGCCCTAATTATTATTAACCCTTATTATTATTGTGATGTTTCAACAATAATCATCCTTAATTTGCTGGATTTCTTTTCGTTTGCGTTGCAGTGATGCAGGGATAGAAGTTCACACACAGGCAAAATCACACACAAGGACCCAACACAGGTTCTCTCATACGTGATATGTGTTTCTCAACCTTTGTGTGTCCTCTTATCGCTTCCCGATAACAGAGTCTGTGTCAATGACATTCCTGAGAGGACGCATTCAAAATCAACCAGCTTTATGGCAGGGGCAGAAATGAAAGATGTATCTAAAGGACTTAGTCAATAAGAAACAATAAACAGAGACACAAACCTAATCTTTTGGGTTTCCTGGTCATTTTTTTCTGATTACCTTACACTCAATCGCTCACTGAACTTTAATCATACCGCTCTTTCTGCTTACACTCAGCTCCTCTCTGTCTGACTCTCCTCAGACACTCTCGTAAAGCTTCTGATTAATACCATGCTCTCATAGTTTCTCGTCGAAGCAGAGAGAGTCATCTCAGACATGCCAAGTGGGCCAACCACACGCATACCAAAGTGTTGCATCACCTGAGCCGCTGTATCCAAGCCACATTGGGGTGAGCTGAAAGAATTTTTATGTGGCTCCGTTACCTGTATAATAGACTCTCAATATTAACTCTGATGTCATTTTGTCTACTTAAAAGGGTGCACAAACGTCAGACTGTGTTTGGCTGGGGTCAATATTTATTATCCGAGTGACCTTTCACCCTCTCTGGGGCTGGTAGCACAGTGCACACCTATAACACTGATTTGTAGCGTGCTAACTTAGTCCTGCCGCCTGTTTCAGGATGAGAAATACTTTGTGTTTGCTGCGATTAAAGAAAGCCACAATCTCACAGCAAGACGCAATGATAAAATGTTTATCAGCGCCTCACCTGGTATGTAAATAAGTAAGCTGAGAGCACCTCTATAGAGGCTGCTGCAGGATTTTACCAGCCTATCCACCGCAGGATATCAGGTGTGAGCAGCAGAGATAGTGAATACAATGTTAAAGTTCTATTTTTTTTCCCCATAAAAGTATAATGGCTGCCAACTTTTACCTAACAGAGCCAACCCTCCCGACTGTGTCAATGGCAACAGGTCCAACCCCCACGTACGGTATCTCACAAGTGATAAAACCTCGAGATTTAATCTCAATCTGTTCACGTATATATACACATGTTTGTGCTAGAAGGGAAAATAAGTTCTCACAGCTTCAGGCTTTCTTTTTCAGGAGATGAGGAAGTGTGTTTGCTTTAACAAGTGCTATAAAATGAAATAAAAAGGGGTCAGTGTGTCACCGTCATTTCATTTCACTTTGAATTGCTCTCTTTTTTTTAATTTCCACAAGTTCAGCAATTCTCTTTTATTGTCCCTAAATGACAGCTAGTTTGCACAGTATTCCTGCTCAGTGAGATGCAGACAAACCAATGCCGCCAGCTACCAGCCTCGTATGTTGCATATTATACATGCAGTGTTGTATTAATAGTAATATTATGCTATTGTCGCTTCAAAAACGCGTTGAATCTGCAGGATGTGCAAACCGCATATCTACGTTAATATCCTTTATCGTTATTCTTACTTCATCTTTGGACTTCTGTGGTTATTTCTGACACAGTCTTTGTCAAGATGTCAAGACGCTTTTATTCGTACTCATTACACACTCGTCACAGCAGTCTTTTTGTTTACTGGCAAGTGGGGATGGGTTGTGGTGGGGGTGTGAGCTCGGTGAAGTGGCAAAGAGCTGCTCGCCGTGAATGGGTGAATGGTTAGTGCTCAGTAACTTCTCTGTTTATTCTCTGCCCATGCCTTCCCCCCCTTCTCTCGCCCCATTGGTCTGGTCTCCCTCTACCCCCTTTATCTGCGTGCTTGTGCCAACAAAATGGCCCAGCACGACCCAACTGTTGCCGGTTACCACTAGCCCAACTTTCCAATTAGAGCATGTGAACAAAATCTCCAACCACACGCAGCCATTGTAATTCTTATCGGAGTTCTGGGGAAACTATTTATATGGAGTGATACGGCCCCAAGAGGGAGAAAAGAGGGCAAATCTGACAACTGCCTGAGCACATTTGTTAACTAGAAACAGCTCATACCCTGATACCCTGATTGCAGAGGTGGAAGGTAGAATGAAGCGAACGAGAGAGGCGGTCAAACTTCTGGACGTTTGTCAGGGGGAGGAGCCTCTTCAGAGGCGAACATGTGACGTCCACAAATACAGAGAGGCATGAAATCAGAGTTAAACCCATATCTATGCACTCGTAGACTTGTGGAAGTTTTCTTTAACAAGGATACGTGGAAGGACGCATATATTCCATTATATACACTAAACACACACCCATACAAACACTGTTATCGCTGTCACAGTGGCAGTAACACTCATGAAGATATGAGACCAAAGAATACACACCGCCTTGAGAAACGGGTCTCAGAGATAAGTACACGACTGATCTAATCAGGAGAGGTGAGTCGCAATTAAACATGAAGACAGAGAAGAGACAACGTACCCTCTGCAATCAGCATGAAAATCAACTTGGAGACGCTTTAATAGCTGAATAATGATATGAAGGATCCGCATTTATGGACTGTGCATTGTGCATGTGAATGTTGGCCTCTGTTCTTTCTCATTGCAAATCGTCCTTAATGTGTTTATTCGCTCCATTTCAGTCCAGTCTGATAGCTACACGCTACCCACACACACGCGTTCGCAGCGCCTCTTTCCGGGCATCTTTCAGCACAAAGTCACAAACACTCACACACACACACACACAAACTGTAGTTAACCATCAACAGGTCAATTCTGGGCACAAGTACTCAGACAGCAGTAAGAGAGGAGATGGTCTACCAAGGTCAATATTAGCCCATTACAGCGTTATATCAAAACCTTTCAACAAGCTGAGTGTAGGTGTCTTTGTGGGTATGTGTGTATTTTCTCTCTCTCTCTCTCTCTCTCTCTGTCTATGTTTGTGAGGACCAATCTGAGTTTTAGGCATTTTTGCAAAGTGAGGACAGTTTGTCCTGTCCTCGTTTCATCAAAGTGCTATGTGAGAGTTAAAGGAACTGTTTGATATCTTGGAAAATGGGAGTTTTCTTTGAAAGTAAGAAGATCAAGCTCACTTTCATGCCTGTTTGTTAAATATGAGGAAGACAGTTGGATTGATACAAAAGCAGGAAACGGGAAACAGTTGAGCTTAGCTCTGTTCAAAGGTAAAACATGTTCAGCACTTCTAAAAACTCCCAAATGAATGTCTTATCTCTGTTTAATCCACGCAAATGCAAAGTGGTGTCAGAAACGTCCAAAACAACCTCAGGGTTACAAAATTTTATTCAAATGTCAAATGTATAAGAAACATTTAAATATGTAACATGCTTAATTACACAATTTACAAAACAGAACAAAAACGTACAAAAAATGCGCATGTTGTCGAAAAATATGTTTGAAAAAAGCATTTAAGTTTGAATTAAGATTTAGTGGCATCTTGTCTGAAGAAGAAGAAACTGCCATGGCTACCTACCCGGAGACAGTGTTTATTTTGACCTTTGTGGGCTACTGTAGAAACATGGCGGACTCTGTGGAAGCGGACCTGCTGCTTCTGCAGATGTAAAAGGCTCAATCTAAGCTAACAAAAACACAACAATTCTTATTTTCAGGTGAAAGCACACCGATGAAAAAACAGTTATGTTTATTATATTCCATCTCTGCCATATTATATGTAGATAGAGACGCTTGAATTGGACACGCTGGACCTTTAAACGTTAGTTTGAATTGAAAACACTGCTGGTGGTAATGCTTGTGGGAGAGTTAAACCCTAAGGCCAGTTGATTGACTCTTTTGCCCCCACTGCCCCAGCTGCTACATCATCTTTCCCTTCTGTGGTGCAGTAGAAGGTAACGGGGTCAGGACCGTGTCCAAATGAGCCCCACGACTGGTGGAAAGGTAAGACAGTGGTGGCCTCTCTTTGATTTGAGTCTCCGCCATCAATATTAGTGATTACATGAGAGTTTGACACAGCGATGTTGCTATATGCTACGACAGTGCTGGGATCTAGGACACTGGTACTGCTGGGAGCGAGGGCGTTGCTACTCGTTACAGAGTTGAGGACGCTGTCTGCATTGCTGTTGTTGCTCGCGGTTGCAGGGAGGCCAGAGGAGGAAAAGGACCGGGACGGAGCCTGGGGAGGGAGAAGAGTAGCGCCTACGGTGGGTATGATGTTGGTGGTACGACTGAGAGCCAGCCGCTGGGCGAGGAGCTGGTGCTGCAGACGCCTGTCGGTCCAGTCCTCCTGTGGCTGGCGATGGATCTTCATGTGAGCATTGCGGGACTTGATCTTGTAGAACATCCTGTTGCAGGGACAGAGGAAACAGAAAGAGAGGATTGTAGAAGAGGACTTGAAAATTGAAACCATCTGTTGGTTCACCCTGAAGCCAAACACACAGAGAGAGTTTGTGTTGCAGCCTCCTCTAGTACGACTGGTCCTACTCACTTGCCACACAGCTTGCAGGGGAAGAAGCTGGCCAATGAGGGCACGGGAACTGCCTCCTCCAGTCCAAACTGTCGGTTCACTGGCTGACAGGTGGGAGTTATCTGTGACAAGAGCACCAATCGTAAGCGGCCGTGCTTTGACTCACTCGTCGGGCCGCATTCCACAACATTTAACGCAATTAACTCAATGCAGCCACACAAATTCGCCATATTCTTCCCTCTTCCAAACATTCTATTTGAGGCTCATCTGTCAGGGATCAGAATGCATGACACCGTGGAGGTCACAAAGCATCATGGGAATAGACAAATCACCACAGAACAACAACAGGAAAAGGGAGGAAGATAGAAAGAGGAAACATCAGTGAACTGCAGGGATCTTTACGAGAGGCATACAAATTTTAACTAGAGCCGACTGCTTCTTTCAGGTGTTTCTTACACTTTTCTGCTGCTCCATCTCTCCTAGTTTACTCTCCTCTTCCTCCTTCTGTTTCTTCTGCTTGTCCTGGATCCTCTTACTCAGGTAGAAGAATTCGACACACTGACACGCGGTCTTGGTCTTCACCTGCAACACGCAGACGCGCACATGGTGAATCAAGTGTGACTTCTTCGACATCTACCTCAGCTTGATTCCAGACCCATTAGCTCGCTTTAAAGCGATGTTTCCGGCCTTTTATTCGGTCACGTACATGCAGTGATTTCCACTGTGCACAGTGTGCTGTGGGAGTGCTAATCAAGGTAACCAGTGGATCCGGAGTTTAATGACACACAAATTATAGACTACAGAGGGAAGACGTACAGTAACTGCCACCTTCAGGTGACTGTAAGGTAGGTAATGAGTATTTTCTCTGGCTTCTGGCATCTCCATAATGAGAATAAGACTGGTTTAGCACAGTTGTGGCCCTGGCTACACAGTTCATTCCTTCTGTACTTTTATAACTATTTGATTATAAAAACAGCAAACTATAAATATAAATAGCTACAGAAATAAGTACAGTTTATATATGTTACACTTATGCACATACCTGGAGTACATACACGTCACTTTAACACCAGGGCAGAGTCAGATTAGAAAAGGGAAGCACTAAAAGAATGCAGCATAAACAACAGGAAATGCATGGATAACGGCTATACCATTTTCTGTATGAGCGAAAACTCTTTTCCGTAAGTTCCCAGAGCTGCATTGAAGAGACTCTTTTCGCTGTCTGTCCAAGAATCACTACCTACAGACAGAGAGAGAGAGAGAGAGAGAGAGAGAGAGAGAGAGAGGAGATGTGAGGGGGGAAGAGGGCATGAGAAACTGAAAACAAATGCCAACAGGTCGCGGCTGCGATGCATGACTCGCTGCAAGAGCAAACTGCGTAGAGTCTGAGGTAATGAGTCTGACGCTGCTGTGACTGTCTGCTTTAATAATGAAACTTGCATGCACCTTGCTTGAGCAGGGGTCGGAGATTTCAGACATCTAAATGCCGTTGCTGTCACTCGAGTGGACGCTAGCATGCAGAACAATGTCTACTCTGTGCTTTACGTGGTGCTCAGTGGATTTAAACTTAAAGGCGACAGACAGAGGAACAGAGAGGGGTGTAAGGGACATGTGATGAAAGGAGGGGCAGGAGGTTTGGGCCTCTACAAAGGCTGCCATTGTCTGTACAGTGGGAAAGGTTGCTCCTTTGAGTCACACTTTGACATGGATATAACTGTTCTCCTCCTATTTCTGCTGGATTTGAATTCACCTGAATTAACTAAAAGCCAAAAAGTCATTTAGTAATTAGTCCTTTACCAGGCCTAAGAAAAGTAAGAGCTAGAGGGAGGTCAAGGTCAAAGGTTTACCAGAGTAGTGGTAGTCTCCTGTTGGTGAGGGCTGCGAGAACAGCAGCATCTCCAGCGTGGCCTGCACAGGAGAGAGGGATGGTGGGGTAGAGAACATAAAGATGAAGCATGCAATGGAAGGGAGAATGAACTGGAAAGGAAATGTCAAAAGGGAACGAGTAAGTGAATAACGACGGGTGGAAGTAAGTCGTGACGGGCGGAGGAATGATGAAATGATGGGGTGCAAAGTAAAAGGAGTGATGAAGAAGGAAGTGTTACCATTGTGTTGCCCTGACAGTAGTGCAGACAGTGCAGAGCCAGCTCTGTGTTGCTGCCCCCTCCTGGTAAACAGCTGGAACTACACATGGACAACAGCATCCCCACTGTTGATGCGCACAAACAGAAACCATCAGCAGTTAGCGTAATTTACAATGAACAGGGTCGATATTCCATCACACGGTTCATCATGTTACACTAAAACATTTGATTAATGTCCTGTCCAGTTCTTTGTGTGTTGTGTCATCTACCTCGGTCTTGTAAGTTGGTACTCTCCTCCAGCTCGTCCCACGGTTTCCAAAGCAACTGTTCCCTAGGCGATTCCTCCTTTGGTGACCACACCTCCAGCCCCTTGCCGCGTGCAAAGCATGGAGGAAGCTCTGCTTGAAAATCCGGACCAACGTTGACATACCTGAAAAAGAAGAAAAGGAGGAGGTGGGAAAGTGAAAAGAGGAAAGTGAAAGAAGGCAATACTTATATGTTGTGTAAATATATTTTTAAATCACAGATTTGTTTAACCTGCACGTGGAGCTGAATTTGCATGAACTAAAACAGCAATAAACCCATTTTCTTTCAGCATTTTACTCACGGTAACACATCGCCCTCATCCTCTTCCCCACACGCTGTTTCATCTCTGAGTTGAAGCGATGAGAGGGACGAGTACAGCCCCCTCCCCCTGCGCAGAGGATTTAAAAGGGGCCGAGGAGTGTAGCGACCCCTCTTTTGACCCCTGGAGTGAAGGATACTGGGAAATGGAGTTCCGGTGTAGCTCTGGGACGTTTGTTGCTGTAAGAACATGAGGATAAAATCATTTCCACTGTTTGTCTCGTCCTGTCTGGAATAATACACAGTCACAAACAAAAACCAGAAAGACAAATGGAGTGTGGGCAACTTAAGTTCAAAAAGTTGACCTAATATTTTTTGGAGACATCAGCACAGGCAAACGAACAGCCTCAAGTCCTCAAAACTGTATTTTAAGCTAAACTGAAGCAGGAGAAACAGCTCGCCTTGCCGTGTCCTTGAATAGCTTTTCAAAAAGTTTGTTTCACTTACACACTGCATCTAAAAATAAAACTAAGACTAAGACTGTGGTTTTAGAAGCAGTAACGCAGTTGGAACTAACAAGATTTCTTAACAGACAGCCACTGCGCCTACTGCGTCCTCACAGCGTCTCCAGCTGTATCGAGTGCTGCTACCTCACAACCCCGTCTCCTGGGTTTTGATGATGGAAGAGTGACGGCAATGCACGAACCAAGTGTGAAAATGCGGCTTTTGAAATGCGTTTCATAAAGAAGAGCTTGAAACCGTTGAAATGTATGTTATACTTTGTGTCATCTCGTAAAGCCTGTGTGAATACTTCTCTTTAGGTACTTGGTACTTTAGGTAGATGGCTCTGACCTGCAAGACTAGAGGATCAAAGAGTCAACAGATGGATTCTTCCTGACTGATTATGAGAAAGCCTAAAAAAAAACTAGAAAGAAGACGACAAGGGGAAACCCGAGGTGTTGTTAGTCCCCAGTTATTATCTATAAAACACAATCAATTAGCTCTGCAAGGCTTTGCAAGATTGGCCTTGAAACTCTGTACTGATATGCTGAAGAAAAAGTCACACCGTTGTGGGACAGGAAGCTTAATGAATGAATGGATATGTGTGAAGGAGAACAATTGTAGTGTATCTATCTGGGATTCGTCATATCTATGTCTACATATCTACAGATTATACAAAATTTGCTAATAAACAAAGCAACTCAGTTGACACACGAGAGAGAGGTGGCGGGTTGAGAGGCCTTGCTAGCAACATTAGCATGCTAACATGCAGGTATATATTGGCTTAGTGTGTTAGCATGCTAATAATTAGCACAAAACAAGTACTTATTTGCTAATAAACTGCTAATAAACTAGGATAGAAATTTTCTTGGCTAACATCGCATTATGCTACCTAGTGGAGAATACACGCCAACTGGTAACCTGAATATCTCTCCGGACCTCACAGCACTGTGTGAAGTATTGTCGCTTTTCTTGTTTCACACCCAGCAAGAGGAAAAAGACAAGTGCATTAACCTAGTCAAACTGTTTCTTGCTCAAGAAGTGTCGTACTGTACCTGTAGTTGTAGTTGCAGCTGTGGCTGGTTCAGACTGACTGGTCCATTCTTTACTTTCTGGCTCACCACGTAAGGCGCTATCTTTTCCGTTGCCTCATAATGTTGCCCGGAAAGGTGAGGTGGATGAGAGGGAAGATGAAAGGATGGAAGGAGGGATTGAGTATTGGACGGACAGAGGGTACTGGGCGGGTGGAGCGAAGTGAGGAATGACGATTCTGGAGACTGAAGGACGTTTTGCGGGACTGCAAAAATAGGATGGGAGATAGACAGAAGCAGCAGAAAATATAGGGCCGTCAATGGTATTGCCGTGATGTAGTCAGAAAGCCAGACAAAGCGAGACAGGGAAAAAAAAAAGTCACAAACATCACTTATCTACGCAGGAATCTATTCAGACAGGAAGGCGTTACGTAAGACAGACCATGAATCTGTTTATTTGGAAAGACTTAGCAGTTCTTGTGAAAATCCACGCATGAATGGATGCTGGTTGTCACAGGTGAAACAGTTCATGTTTCACATGGTGTAAAATAGTACCAAAAGTGTGAAAATGTGAAAAGTGAAAACATCATTTGCATAGGGGAAATGGGAAATTTCATAAGCTCACCTTCGAAAACCCACATGTCCCGTAAATTTACATGTGGGTATTAACCTGTGAAGTTTTTTTTTTTTTTTTTTTAGTAACTATTATTTCATAGTACTCTTTTCCAGGGATTTTTTCTCTGTCACATAGGTTACATACACTCTAGATGAACATTAACAGTTGTATATTCCCACTATCGTGCTTTCATTCACAAAAAAGCAGACCTTACCTGTGATGTTGCCACAGTCACTACCATGAGAAGATCTCAGGGGGTTGCCCTCGATGCTGCTCGGGTCACCTGACGACTGAGGAAAACTGTGTGGCAGCAGGGGAAGCTTCCAAATCATCCCAGAGGAATGGATCGACGGAAGCGGCTGAAAGCGGGAAGGGAAAAACTGGAGCGTACCAAGTGACTCTCCACCCTGGGACACTGGATGACCGGTGCCGCTGAACGCACCGGGAGAGTCCATTTTGGAGGGTGAGTGAGAAGGAGGGGGAAGAGGTGTGGGAGGAGGACTAAGAACAGAAGACATGAGGTGAGATGATGTGGGTGGAGAGGGGAAAGACGCATGAGAAGGGTGTGCGGGGGAAGACGACGAGGGAGGAAGGTAGTCTGAATCAAAAGCACAGCTGTGCCTTGACTTTGCCACTGCGGGGCTTTCTCCTCTCCCGTCTCCACATTCCCAGATCTGTCCAGAATCCCTGCTAGTAATCATAGGGAATCTTCTCTTTCGCTGGGAAAGGAACGCCTCAGAGAAGGAGTCCAGTTTCTGAGTGTACGTCCCACTGCTGATGCCAATTGGTGGTAGACATCCTGAGGCCAAACCGTAGGCGTCTGCTGTTCCTCTCCATCTGCTGTCTCCGGTCTGACTCGAGGGAGAAACACTCAGCCAGGGTCCCTCAACCTCTGCCGGTTGAAGCTGATCCTCACCCGAGCCACAGCTGGACCCATAATCCTCTTCTCTTCCTAAATAATTATCACTCACTCTTGAATCGGTCCTGCAATAATCTACACTGTTGTCACTAAAGCTTCCTGCCGTACTTCTGTTGAAGGAAGTAGGCTGCTTAGTAAAGTGGCTAACGTTAGCCTCCCTATTGTAAACGGTTTCACTTTTAGCTTCGTAGCTAACATGGGCATAATTATTATAGTTTGCTCTGACTTTGCGCCTGACCCCCTCCTCATTGCCACAATTTGCGGTGTAAAAAACATCATTTGTGTGATTGTAGCAATCACCTTTACTATAAAAATCATCTGCAGTGCTTTCACAACTCTCTCCATCCTCCCAAACTTCCTCTTTTTTGCTACTGCCATACCAAGTGTCAGAAAAATGGCTGCTCATCCCGCTTTCCCCGTCAAGGTGGCCTCCCAGGTTAGCGTCCCCATCCAAACCGCTCGCGTTTAACAAGCCTCTGTCGCCGCCACTGCTCGCCCTCCTTCCCACGGAAGAGGTGCTTGATGTCGAGAAGGAGGTCGTGGATTCTTCTCCCCTACTTCCATACTGCTCCAGTGTGTCCAGGGCGGACTGAGAGGACGGGTAACCCAGTTCAGGACTTTGAAGGCTGGGCAGGGTGAGGTGAAAAGGCGGGCGATGGCGATGGTGGTGGAGGTTGGAGAAGGATTGGGTGGATGAACGGTCGTCCATGATGGCTCGTTGGATGTAGCTAGAGTGCCTACAGAGGACAGACAGAAGACAGAACACGTAAATGCAACGTTAGCAGTAATACTGGAACTACTTGACAAGAGGGAGTTCACACAAGTTTTGTAATTCGAAATTTGAAACATGATTGAGACATGTTGTTTCCGTATTGGTAATTGGAAAGGCTATTTTTAGAACCGTCTGCAAACCGAAATATGATCAGTTCTGTGGCAGAAGAGAGTTAATGTCATGACAAAGACTGGAATATCAGGCAGATACAGCGAGGCAAAGCATTTGTCAGGTATTTATACAGACTGTATTTAATAGCTATAAAAAGTTTTGACCGTCACTTTATCTGTGGGGTAAAAACTTGAAAGCTCAGCAACTTGTCAGACTAGAGTACTACGGTACAGCTCTTTCTGTAGGTGTGATGTAATGATCAGGGGTTGGAAAAAAGTAGCTGGTTTCAAGTAACAAGAGAAGGCGAGAGCTTGTACATAACCGTGCAGGTCTTGATTTTCAATTTTCTGATAACTCGTGCACCACGCTGTCCGTACTTTGTCTAAAAGCTAGCCATGCAGGCTGCCGGCTTATAGCAATGGCGCCTTTTTCATTCCAGATTAAGCTCTGATTAGCAGCTGCTAGCATTCACACTAAGGCGGTCTAGTCTAACACAGTTTGGTTTTGTTTGCCATCAGACACAGGTGACAGATTACCAGATGCGATTGAAAATGTCTGCAACGCAGTCTGAAGTCAAGACTCACAAGCCTTGTGCTGAACCGACGCTGTAGGAGAAGAAGAAGAAGAAGAAACTGAAGAGAAGGTGAGCTAGCCAGCAAACGCAACGCTACAACAAAACCATCTCTGCATAAGTGTTGTTACTGTGATTGACAATGTAATAGAAATTGACTTCAAGTGCAGTCATGTAAATCGCATGCAGTAAATCTTTAAGTCTTCTTTGGTTTTTCTTTCTGTCTTTCTGTCTTGAAACCACATTCTGCTCTAAATAGGACACCGAGTGAGTCAGAAAGAGAACGAAGGAAGATGAGATGAAGAGACAAATACACTGTATGCGTTTTGAGGGTTGATTTTTTTTTTTCTTTTACCAGTTCTTGCCGCTTAATTTCCTTTTCACGTATGTTCGTCCTCTGTTGTTCATGTTTGCAGGTCCTGGTCGTTCTTCTGATTTTCTTCATTGTCCTCTCAGACTGTTTTTCACTCTCTCGCTCTCCACTGTCACAAGTGTTTGTCTAATTATTTCCGATCTTCAGATTGTCAGCCTCTCACATAGCCCTTCCTCTCTATGTGTGTGTGTGTGTCTGTGTGTCTCTCTCGCTCTTTGCTGTGTATCCTTTGACAGCACACACACAAACTCACACAGCAAACACACACTATGTCTGTCACACATACTTAAAGCAAAATGGACACACGCACACACGCAGATCGCAGCCTCGCACACTCATTTACTCACTGAAACACACGTACACGTACGCACACACACACGCGCGTGCGCGCGCTGACTTTCACACTCACGCACACACTTGCAGGTGTCAATTGAGACCAGGGGGTAGTGATGTTGCCTCGCTGCCTTTTTGTCGTCGTGGTAACCACATCCTGAGGAAACAAACGCTGACGGATCTCCCTCCTTTCAGCTATCTTTATCTCTCTGCCCCCCTCCTCCATCTCTCTGTCTCTCTTTCCGTCTCTTTGCCCATCCTTATCTCTCTCTCTCTCTCTCTCTCGCTCTCCGTCACACCGCGCGCTGAACTTTGTTTTCTCTTTCTCTCTCTTGTCCTGCCTTTCTTCTTCCATCGTTTGCCGACTTTTCATCTCTTTTCTTTCTCAGTCTTTGTGTCCTCTCGGCTTTTTGGTCCGTATTTATGTTCTTTTCTAATGTCCCACCCCCTTTTTGTCACACTTCTCTTCTTTTCTTTTTTTGTAGTTCTTTCTCTGTAGTTCCTTCCTTTTTTTTATTAAGGTACTCGTGCTGAGTTTGAGTCACTAAAACACTCAGGGGTGTTTAAATATACTTAATCTTAGAAACTCACATCAGCAGTTATATAAAAGTACTTTTTACACTTTTAGTTACATAAATACACAGTGAAGCTGCATACTTTGGTTGACCATGAAAGCTGGTGTGTAAGGTGTGAAAAAGGTGTGTGTACGTGTGAAAGATGTAGATGTGTCTTTCATTATGTGTGAATGTGCATGCATATATCACTGTGTGGCTACATACAGTACACCGAACAAGTGTATGCGGGTGTGTGTGTGTGTGTGTGTGTGTGTGTGTGTGTGTGAGTGCGCGCAGAGGCGGCAGATGTTTACCAGATCAAGATTCACCGGCTGAGTCAGCTGACAGGAAGTGAGAGAGAATGAAACAGGAAGGAAGACGGCGACAAACGATGAGGTTCAGGGAACCCTCTAAACACCATACAGCACCACCTACTCACCCACCACACACACACATTCGCACACACACACACACACACACACACACACACTGCACGTATTGGGCACCTTTTTACAGACATGCTGTTTTCTACCTGTGGCATGTTATATAACCTTAAAACCTTCATAACACACCTAACCTCAAACATCACCGCTGACATACAGTCTGCAAGTCTGTGAGCAACGTCCGCCAGACATGTGTACACACAAGCCCGTTGAATACAGAGATGAGAGCTATCAATAAGATCAGTGGCACAAAATTAAATTAATATTCATTTTCTGCATCAGCATCCAGCATCGTCATACACTGATGCAGTCAATTATGGTGAAAAAGTTATTTAAAATACCATACAAGTCACATAACTCTAAAATTTAAACCTATAAAAGTAGAAAATTGATCAAAAGAATGTTGAATTAACGATTCGTTAACATATCTGCAGCTATTTTTAAAAATTTTGTTGGTTACCTGGGTGAGGGTTTAACCACTTTGCGTAGTATTGTTATTAACCAAAGCAAGTCCATTCATCTTAACGGACGTAATGCACCGTCATTAGATCACTGTGATTAGATTAGAGTGAGTAAAATGCACAATAACAATGCGGAACGGCGGTATACATGTACAGTATACCATAAACAGTATTAATGTATTATAAATATAAGGTATGTATAGCATAGCACTGCTACAGAAAGTCATTCTTTCCCACTGCGATAACACTTTATATTGATAGGTTGATATTCTGGACATGCATAAATTGCGCTGACTCATTATGTGACTAAGAATGCAAAGCAATGCACATTTTGTTTGCACAAAGTTACTGTACAGAGTTTATGTCTATTTTTCTTTTGTATAGAACTATACGTTCTTCCTTCCCTTAGACTTTTTATAATATTTACACTGTATCCGCTTTAAACTTATCTACCTCATGCCTTTTTATATGGTGCAAGTTTGTTTTGTATTTTGGGGATCAATAAAGTATCAATCTATCTATCTGGCATATACTGCCATCTATAAAATGTACAAAGTCAATTTAAATGTGTTGAATCTCTCAAAGGAAGGCTCACAGGAAGTGTCGCTGCCCTCTAATTTCACAAGTTCTGCTTGATCCAATTACTTTCTAAATCCGGAAAACTGACTATTGCAACAAAAGTGACATCTGTTGTAAATATGAAATCAGCGACGTGAATATAATTCTGATAAAAATCTATTTGATGTCATTTTCTCTGAGCTACGATGACCGCGTTGTTGAGCTGATACTAATCGTGCCAGTGGATTGCTGCTCGTTCAGGCAGTGATCGCTTTCTCCTCGACACATTTCACATCATCGAATCGAACGGCATGCTCACGACACACGCAAGAGTATGCAGGACCGCCACCGATCACCGTTTCAAATACAATCTTTGAACAGATCACTGATTGGTAAGAGTAGCTAAGTTAATCACACACGATAAGAGTGTGCCTGTGTGTGTGTGTGTGTGTAGGTGATCATGTTAATGCTGAGGTCACCTGTACAGTGTGACTACTTCTCATAGCTGGAAACCTCAGCATTAACATACATAATGCAAAATAATGCGGTAAACTACACAAGCAGTCTGACACCATAACCTCAATATTAGCATATGTGATCACTTTGGCAGTGTTTGACTTATGTGTTATGTATTTAGGTCAATATATGCTGGCACAGATAACTGACTGCACTACATAGACCTTTCATTAAGGTCAATATAAAGTATATTATTAACACCTGAGTCATCTTTTATGCTGTGGTGGGACCCAGGAGGACGATTCCCTGAATTTTTCCTTTATCCTTATGATTGCATCCAAACAACGAGCAGAGAGATTCCTCTGCTCACGAGTTGACCGAAATTAGTCCGATTCCTGGAAACTGGGCAACCGACACAACTCATTTCCCCGGATTCTCTTCGCACTGTTCACGCACACACAACATGGGAATTGCTTCGTTGCGTTAAGTCAAGTTAAAAAATCCTCCTGGACGGGCCTTTAATCCTTCTCATTACAATGTAATCACATATTTTAGGATAAAATGATGTCCCTTCAAGATATTCCATAATTAAGCGGGAAGAAAAGTCGTCACAAAACCTGATACAACGTGGTTAAATGGAACGGGGAATTAAAAACCTTTGAATGGATCGATCAGCTCTTCATTCTGCACTTCACTGAGGTGTTACGTTTATCTTTCGAAAGCCTAGACTGAAATTAAAATGCGTTCTTAACTTTTTGGTCTCTACGGTTCAGCATCCAAACTTCTTTCCGTCAGTGATCTTGACTTTGATATCGAGCTGCTAATTTAACTCCTGTGCATAAACATTCGCTTAAATTTTGTGTTCATTGTCGAGAAAAAGAAAACAGCCGGATTTTTAAAAAAAAATTTAAATGTGTGAATGAAAGGATGTGAGAGGATAGAAGGTGGAGTGCGGAGGAGTGTGTACGGGCGAGACGCTTCTCTAGTTTTCTCTCACATTCACCAAAAAAACTTGCGGGAGCAGAGGAGGGGGAAAGAAATATGCACTTCTGGACTTTTTTCTCTCAACTCTTTTTCTCCGAGCCCGTTTTCAGACACTGAGAAAAGACGTGACGACTGGCGGGAACAAAGTATCTGAATGGGTGAAGGAAAATAACAAATAACAGCACTGAAGCGATCGTGTCAAGGTGTCTGGAAAAAGCTCATTCCCCCCTCCATAATCTCGTTGTGTGTACGATGGTCCATGCTGACGCACAAGATAGTGTCACATCACCTAAAAAAACATGACGGTGTGTGTAATATACTGAAGGCACAGAAGTGAAACTGCTGCCAAACTGCTCGTCACACAAGAAGAAGGTGAAAGAGTGTTCAAAAAAAATCTTTCCCTTTATATAATTTTATACAAACGCTTGAAGCTAAAAGGTGATTTCGTAGGCCCGTCGCCAAATGGTCCCTATTTATCCGTAACTTTGGAAAAAGATCATGGAGAGTGTGTTTAAGGCTTTATGTCGAAGCACCATCAGACAAGCAGACAGTGTAGTAACATTCTACAAAATAAAAGCTGAATAGTAGACAGAAAGGTTTATTTTGAACTGTGCAAACTCTCATTTGTGCGTCTGATTGATGCTTTTCGGTTGTTGCGTGGAGTTTAGGATCAGTGTTTCAGTCGTCTGTACGTGCAAACACAAGATACAACCAAGAAATGTAAATCGTTGCTGAGCTGCGGGAAAGTTTTAAGAGTTAAAAAGTGATAGGGTCTGCATATTTTGCGTTCCGTGCTCAGTTAAAACGCGGGCCTTGAAACAACTTGACAAGAGCTTTTGCATCTAATACAAGATCACAGGCCAGAAAATGATCAGAGACCCCGCTGTGTGCACAAGTAACTGCACTGCTACACACTTCTAAAGACTGCTACAGGATTCTTTCATGTAAAATAAACCATTTAAGTGTGCACCACAGGAGGACCCACCTGAAAGCATTTGTAAAAAGTCTGTAAAATGATTTAGTACGATAACTACGGTGCGGTGCGTCATTTCTTTTTGTTTCACAATATGTGGTCGTCAAGGGATGCTGTCGGTTTCACATGATGGAACTTCATTTTTCAATAAACACGGTAAAATGTGCCAAAGGTTGGGTATCCATTCCTATGCAAGCCCGGTACGAAAGTGACAACCATGCTCGAGCTGTAATCCGAAACGCAACAAGGCGCGATGGACCAAAACTGTCTGAAACTGTAGTCTTCATGGCCTACACGTCGACTTTTCAAGAGCTATCAAGTTTTCAATTTTTAATTTACGCAGCATCGTGTCATAAAACGTTGCGATCAGGTACATCTAGATTAAAGTCATTTTAATCATCGTCGTCATCATTCATCATTTTATTGTAATTAAGGCTGATGACACACAAAGCCACAAAACGTGACACACCGCAGGTACAGTGTGACACTTTTCATCACTGTAACTTCCCCGTAAACTGAGGCAGAAAACGCCAATTATCATTTATATCTGCAGAGGAAATAATTCTGAACAATTCTGAATCTATTCATTTGAAGGTCACAGAGGTCAACGAAAGGTGAGAAGCGCAATTTATGAATACACAAACAAAATTCATGTCATTTCAAAGTTAGAGGTTTTTTTCCTTTTCTTG
Organism: Nibea albiflora; assembly: GCA_014281875.1. NCBI lineage: Eukaryota > Metazoa > Chordata > Actinopteri > Sciaenidae > Nibea > Nibea albiflora. The sequence continues at coordinate 12,035,414 of CM024809.1, forward strand.
AAGCTGTTAGAGCAACTTGTGCGCAAATTGCCTATGTTACAATCAATGGTGAATTGGCCGCTGACGGACTGTTGAATTCTATTGAGTAAACACGGTTAAAAGGACAGTGGAGTGAGTAACACAGAGTAAATGAATATACCTGTTAAAGTCAGGGTTAAGTTCACTTATCTGACGTGGAGATAGCGATAGCGTCAAAGATTTTTGCATTTCTAAAAATGAATTTGAGACGATTAAAAAAAAAACCATTGGTGTCAGAGACAAAGCTGCAACGAAAATGCAAAAAAAATCGGATTTTCACGTTTTTGCTATTATTCTAGTATATTCACAGTATGGCCGTACCATAAGCATCACTAATTTCGCTCATTTGACTTTATTGTATTTCAAGTTAAATGACAATAAAAGAAATTCTATTCCATACTTTGAAAGAAAGCATTTTTCCTGAGAACTAGGTATCGAAGGCCGCCATGCCACTCTTTGGCCAACAAAACAATTTGGGCAATTTAGCTGAATGCAACAAATGCACGACAACAGAAAAATGTTTGAATTCTCTGAAGGTTTTGTTTGTAACTGTAGCGTGAACGTGATCATCGATCGTACCATCTCTGTGAACTGCACCATAAGACAGTGATCGCTGTAGTCAGATCAAATAAGATCAAACTTTCTGTGCACATCTGGCCACAGCTGGAGATGGAGATGGATCAATTGGTCTGTTGTGATAGAAGATGGACGTGATTATGATTTGTCCTGCCTCTGTGTTACTGTGGCATTCTGCACGCTGGTTTTCACACCGTTTTAGCTGTGAATAACTTTGATGACTGCATGGTAGAACAACAGTCATGTCGGTTTTATCAAATGTGATAACTATTGAGTGCCTAGAATTTTTCAATTCTTTTTTTTTTACAGCTTGGAACAAATTTTGGAAACAAGTCTGAATATCAAGCACAAAAATGTGGTTCACCTCCTTTACCTCTACTTTAACACGTCTGATTCATCGCCGCTGCAGCCGGTTTATTGGAAGCTGCGCGCTAATTTGAATGACGATCATCTGTTTGCAGTGACTTTCTTTGCAAAAACTGCATCGTGCAGATAAAGGAACAATGTAGGTTGTAATGACGTTACTGAAATTGTAGCTATCAGAGGAAGAATATTAGAATATTTTCAAGGCCTATGTATGCCCCAACTGTGTGCTCTCAAAAGCTGAGCGGCTGCATGAGAAGCTAAGCACAGAGGGAGGCCTCTGAGAGGCTCACAGCAACTGTGAGGGAGCTTCAGGTTTCCATGATCGAGAAGGGAGACACTGCGACATACGACAACTGTTTTCCGGATGTTTCACCGGCAGCAACTTCATGGCAAAGCGAAAACCACTGTTGAAAGAAAGTCACATGACATCTGAGGTCGTGTCTGTGGAAAGGCAAACTGAGTGCAGAAAGACTTTTACGGGCCTGATGGGACTAAAATGCAGTATTCCACTGATTATACTAAACGGCAAACACTGACACACGCCATCCCCACCCTGCAGAATGGTGCAGCAACATCATGAGGGGGGGGGGGGCGACGGTTGTCCGCAGAAAGCCCTGGAAAGCTTGTGAAACATAAAGCTACGCGGAAAAAGATGATGTTGCGCAACGGCCAAGGCAAAATGCGGACCTCAGTCCGGTAAAGAATATGTGGCAGAGCGTTAAATTGCTGTTCGATCACGACGCCACTGCTACCTGACAGAGCTTGAGCACTTTTGCAGAGAAGAACGGGGAAAGGCCGCGGCGACAAGATGTTTAAAACTGATCCACACAAACTGTCATCTACGATACTGCTCGAGACACCTACTTACATTTAATATGTGTTTTGGTGTGTGGAATACTTTTCATACATTGTATGTCAGAGGCCCAGTAATCCACCTTGATCATCATACGTCTCAATGCAATGCCACCCATTGCCATCTTCTTCCGTTTCCTCATTCTAAGTGTGGAAGCCCCTGAATAAAGCCAGTGAAGCAAGCAGCTCGAGTTATGGCTCCCCGAGCCTTTGGTTTTCAGCGAAAATGTTGAATGCAGATGTTTTCTTTTTTTTTTTTTTGCTTTTCTTTTTTTTAAATAAAAGAAAAGAAAAAAAAACACAAAAGCGGTCGTTGATCCCGTTCTGCCTGCAGATGTCAAAGGAGGTCACAAAATCAAAGGGGGTCAAAAATAGCAGCAGCAACAACAGAAACTCTGCTTGTTCAAGTTGGATCGACCAAATATCGTACAGACCCCAAAATGACTACGAACTCCGCCAACACAACAAATACTGACTATTTGAAGAAGATGAGCGATAATGATAATATTATCAAAGCTTAGCAAATTAATTTTGCTTAGTTTCTATGGTTACGTCCCAGACTTTAGATTGCGTGCGGGCCTTTTGCTGACAGAACCGTGATATTTTCAGCTGTAACTTGACTGCTCACTTGGATACCTTTTACAGTGTTCACCGTGCCTCTCTGTATGAGAGCACGTTTGGTGTAAACACCAGCTTGTTTCAAACAGCAACACTGAAATGCTACAAGTGAATGCTGACGCCCAGACCTCAGCATTGTCCCGTTTATCACCAGATAATCAACGTCGTGCATCATGCACCTGTACGCCTTATCAATCAGATGGGTGATGGGTGCACATTTTGAGATCAAAATGGAGGATAACACATTTTGCACTTTCACTTCATAGGTCCAAGTGGAATAAATGTGTTAAGTACCGTGCATCTCCTTCTAATATTGAATGTAGTTGCAAATTCCCTGAAGTTTGACTGGATTTATCTGCACTTACATGCCCGTATCCAGAGCGACCTTTACGTCTAGTCATTTAACCCACGAAATCCCAACCAATGTTCACCATTTCTTGAGCATTTTTCTGGGCAGGCTTAGTGAAAAGATAAAGTTTGCTGTTAAATGATGTCAGATACAGAAGGCTGGGTGCGTTTTAGCAGTGTGAGAGCATGCTAGTAATGCTAATGTTGGGTTAAGCTTTTAAAAACTTTCTCAAAAGTCATTGTGAAAAATTCACTCATAGTGTGCCTGAACAGAAAAAGACAACTAAAATATATAGACTAAAATATGAGGGGAATAGGAATTCATTCTTACCTGTTAAGTTGTCATCACGGTGACAGACATGTCAGTGGCAGTCAAATGCATGTGTGTATGGTCTGCTGGTGGGTAGACATGTGTGTGACAAAGGGGGAGGAGAGAGGCGACTAGCAAGAAAGACGAGAGAGAGAGAGAGAGAGAGAAGAGAGAGAGCGAGAGATGTAGTTTCACCGAAGATGAACAGCCGCTGTCGTTCTTTCAGTCTTTCATCCACCTTGCCATAATGCCTGTGTGTGTGTGTGTGTGTGTGTGTGTGTGTGTGTGTTTCAAGCTGTGTCATAATGATGCTGGAAACAAGAGAAAAACACCCTAGTGTGTGGCTTTAACCTCTCCCTCACACACGCACACACACACACACACACACATGCACACATCCACACACTTTCAGTTTGAGTGGGTTTTTTTCTTCTTCTTTTTTCTTTTTTCTCCTCTCTCATCCCTCATTTTCTCTTATGGTCTCTCTTTTGGTCTGATGGTTTTTAAAGGGCCACACACACACACACACACACACACCCTAACGCACACACAGACCCTAACGCACACACACACACACAAACAGAAAAACACATATATACATTATATGCTCACGTGTAGCACCGTAGCTTGTGCACGAACGCGTGCACCATAAGTTCATACAGATATTTGCCCTCTCCCTTACGTCGTGGGGTCTTGTTCTGGAAAAGAGAAAGTGTGACAGCGAGATTATGCAATCAGTACCACTTTTGTGGCCGTACAGCAAATATAGCTACAACCAGCAGCTGGTTAGCGTAGCTTAGCACAAACAATGGAAGTAAGGGGGAACAGCTAGCCTGGCAACAACTCCAAGTAAACTAGATGTAAAGTTTACAGTTCAGGTTTAGAAAGTCACTGCGCCTAGCTAAAATGTTCTGGCTTATAAACCCTTATAAAACCATAACTTTTTTTCCATTTCAGTTTTTGTACTGGTTGAACAAACATGTTTATTCCTCAGCCCTTACTCTTCATGCTAAGCTAAAGATGTCTCAATGCTAAGCTTCTCATCTATCTCTCAGCAAACGTGTATTTCCCAAAATGAGAAAATATTCCCTCAAGAAGTCTCCTTAGTGTTAGGTTGAGTCCTTTTTCCTGAGAAATGTTCATTTTTAGAACGTTTTAAGCTTTTTTTAAGCTAACTTTTAAACATACCTCGAGTTTAGGCTCCACGGTCGGCTAACAAGGAAGAAGTTAGCTTGAAAGGAAGATGTTTGTTAGCTTGAGCTAAAGTCAGAAGGAACAGAGTGAGAAAAAGAGATAGGCTTGGTATTTCCACCTGTTTCAAGTCTTTGTAAATTGTAAAAGAGCTTTCAATGCTAATCTAATTTTAATCAAGGAAGTAACTACGCACATTTCCCAAAATGTCAAACTTTGTTTTTTTGTTCATCTAACGTTGAATCTAGTGTCAAGCCGTTCATTGTTTCAGTTTGAACTTACATTTCGGATGCTCCTCAATTAATTTGTGTTTCATTGAATCACCACACAACAAATCTGGGGACAGTTAGTAGTATTGAACCATAGTGAAACTGCACAAAATGCATTGAGAGAGTGGGAGGAATAGGGAGTAGATATATGTAATGTTAGACTCGAGGTAAAGTTGATAGTTTCAGTTCATAAAATAAAACAGAACACGCAGAATCCACAAGAACACACACATTATACATTTGACCTTTTCAGGAGGAGAAAGCACAGCCCAACATAGGAGCCACTCTAGGCTTCATCCACGAGCTGTCTGATGAAAAATGAGAATTACCATTCGAACTGATGTGGACTACTTACTGAGAATCAATGAAGGGAGACCAATTTTTTTCTAAAACCCTCAAGCGTACCTGATTCTTTCACGGTGGAGGCCGCACGATAAGACATTTGGCCAACGCTGCACTGACAGTGTTTTCCGGAGTTAGTAGTATATTCACTACGATGTTATAAGACCATACAAGGAACAATGTAATTAATCCGACACTTTTAACACTGAACAGGCATGACAGTACAGCTAATGCTGATCGAAGTCAGAGGTGAGGGCGAGAAGCTCAAACACAAAATAAATGAGCAACTCTTTTCCTGTTTTAGGCTTGAAGCTAGGCTTTCAGAATAATTAGCCAATAGCTTACATATATAGATAGATATTTTAAAAGAGTTGTTGGTGCATTAAATGGTTAATGGTTCGTCGTGTCAGTATATTGAGTTTTGAATATGCAGTGTCTTGTTTTTACTCACAGGTTTCAGCTTTTCAGAGCAGAGGGCTTTCCGTTCTGAAGTGACAGGTAAGAGTGACTTGTGTTGCTTGTATTTCTGTCTAAAACATCATTTATGTCTCTACAGTGCTCCTTGAAAGCTGATGAAAGGTCATGTATCTTCATGTCACCGTGATGTAAAAGGTATGTGTGTGTGTGTGTCAGACTCAGACTGAGAGTTAGTCATGAGTGTGCATGGCGGTGGGTGAGACAGTGGTTGGGTTTCGCAGCGGCGTGGGGTGAGCAGTAAGGTGCCGAGACGGGCTCTGATTCCCGGTATCATCAACTTCAAACCTCCCCTGTGATACCACAGCAACACGGCGGCCCTGTATTGAACCAAGACCCTGAAACTCTGCTGAGACTTTACTTGAGTTTCAGCTGTTGAAGGAACTGTTAGACATTTAAAATCTTTGTTTTTGAATGAGAAAGGGAAAAATCTTTATGACATTAGATTACATGTATGAGTAATGAGATCAGATATGAATATTTTTGTAAACTTAAAAGATAAAGCTTAAGATTTCAGCATTTGATAAATAAATGTTTTACATTGGATTGCCGATGTAGTTAGTTACATAAACTTTTGTTTAGTGGATTTGTATAGAGACAGCATTGAATATTAAACATAAACTTAAAAACAGATATAAATAAATACCTTTCATGCAGAATGCTCCGTTTTAGAGTGGTATATGATCATATATATTATTGTTTTTGACACTGATGCCTTCATGCGTAAGCAACTATTTAATATTGTAGCTGCTAAAGTATTACTTTATACACTGTTATGTTGTCAATAACTGTGTGTCGTATCTCAAAGCCTGATGTTTTATACCTAACATTATGTTTTATTATATTTTATCTTTAAGTATCACGTTATAGCAGTTATTCATGTCATGCCAGAAAAAGACACACACACAAAAAACACAAGTACTAGTGTTACAGCATGAAATGTTTAATGTTGTAAAGAGACCTTTTTCCCATCATGCTTTCTTATTTGTGTTTCATGTGTCATATTTTCACATACATAATACATTTATTCTATATATTAGGTATTTTATTCTTGTGTATTGTGAACATTTTTGCATACTTGAAAGATAAAGCTTAAGATTTGACGCGTTGACGCAAGTGAATTTCCTCGGATCAGTAAAGTCTTCAGTAAAATCTCATCTTGTAACGTGATGTTATAAGTTATCACGTTATAACGTGAAGCTTTTCTTGTTTTAACAATGACTTTTCTTACTATAATATGAACATATGAAACGTTTCAGGTTATAACAAAATAAATATTATATTATTATATCAAGATTTCTCTTTTCACGGTAAAACAACAATGTTCTTGTTTATAGGTCATAAAACATTATGTATTGTAATAACACTATAAGTCATAAAGGTATAGTAAGTTGTTATAACATGATACGTTTTCTTGTGTGTAACCGCATCTTGTTATAAGAGGTTAACATGATTTCCTTGTTTATGGGTCATAAATCTTTTTAATGTGATTTTATCACGTGGCATTATAACAATATAAGTTCTCACAATATAGACAACAATAAAAGACAATAAGTTTGTTGTTATAATGTGATAAGTTTGCTGTATGTAACAGGATATTAAAATCGTCTTGTTGTATCATATGCCTTACAAGTTAAAAGAGTTTCCTGTTTACAGGTCATAAATCCTTCTAATGTGGTGTTATCACAAAGTTCTCACAATATAGACAACAATAAACAGCAGAGAGGTTCTTGTTATAAAGTGATAGGTGTCATATATAATAATGTGAGATACATCTTCTTATAGCAATAAACACGTGATACTGATCCATTTTTTTTCTTTTTCCCGTAGCAGCAGTGGACCTCTGTAAATTGCATCCACTGCTGCTGGATTAATTACATCAGTATAGTGAAATGCAGTGGGGTGCTGTAGAAGTGGAAAGAAGCATGAAACTGAAAATGTACAGCATTCATTCTGTACTGTAATTAAATACAGTTCTTTAGTAAATGTGTTTATCCACTTCCCACAGCTGGATAAAAGTAGAATTGCTTTTTAATGTCAAGCAAGTTACAGGAATGATGTGCCAAAGACGTCAGACTGTCTCCAGTTCAAACGGGATTAAAAGAGCAAGCTGCTGTTTTTCACAGTAACACTTTGATCTAACGGTTAAAATCAGTTGTGTAGAGAAATAGACAACTTCTTCTATCATGCTATCATTAAGTGTACAGTACGTAAAGGTACTCGTGTGGGCAACCTTTCAGTCTAAGTAGGTCTACTGTACATGACTTCTGTCTCTGATCTAACTCATCTGAGGAGATGATTGAAAGAAAAAGGCAGGTTTAAAAACATGCATGCAATTTCTCAAAATGTGTCCCAGTGAATTTGGTTCTTTTTCTCATGAGATGAATTATTTATAGATTTTTAAAAAATAACTGTGGGAAATACAGTATCTACGGAGAGGAAGTATTAGTGGCGCTAAAATTCATCTACCTGATTTTGTCAATGCTGATTCATTTTTCAGGAAGTTCATGTTGTTCACAAAAATCACTACATTTAGGAGAATAGTCTGAGACCACTGCGAAAGGCGGAGCTGTGGTCGGAAACTTTGCATTTCTATCAGAGGTATTTTTCATCTTGCAAGTTAGTGTTGCTTAGAATTACAAAATGAACACTGCCAGTTTTAGATTTGACAGTAGTTGCTTAAAAAAACAAAACAGTCTATGACCCGTTTAGTGAAACTCGTACGTAGGTGCACAGCGTAGATTTTAGAGTGTAGTATAATGAGCCGATAAAACCCATCTGAGGATGGTGATAAAATATAGAGACGTGCTTCCTCTGTTAACATCTGTGACACACTTCCACACACCTGTACGTCCTGAAAATAGTGAACGCCTCGTCTGATATTATCTGCGGCACAAAGAACACGCGTAAACACAGAAGTCGTTCTTATAAAGAACGCACTGAGAAAAATATGAAAAACACGAGTACGCAGGAGTCAGTACAGATATTTCTGTTTATTCATTTCACTTGATGCAATTTGGAACAATTTTGTTTAGTTGAGCTCTTAAAATCCTTCAAACCGAGCCACCACATATGTTCTGTTAACTTCTTTTTCCTGTGCGATAAAACGCTTTCAGTGGAAGGAAAAAAAAAAAAAAAAAAAGTCAAATAAAGTCAAATTACCATTAAAACCTTAAAATTTAATTTAAAAAACAAAAACAAAATAGATAACAGCTAAAGGAATGCCCAAAGAACAATAGTGGAATGTATTTCACATATTTGGACAGTGCACAGATGAAACAATAAAAGATGACTGAAGGACAAAACTCTCTGAGTGCATGTCTGAGGTTGCTGCATCTTCTCCTAGCACCAAAACAAAACCAAAAAAAAAAACAATAAGTTGATCTAAACAAAAAAAAAGTTTAAGTTATAAAAACCAAACGTTCTTACTGGCCAATATTCTGATTTTCTTTTACCCAATTTCATTCATTTCCAGACTAAAACTGATAGAAAGTGATATTTCTTGTAGTAAAATGAATGTACTGTATCATTTGCCATTTTATTCCTGAAGATTAGGACTGACTTTAGTGTCTTCAAACAGAGTCTAATCTGTAGGTAGCTTTCCTATGCTTTGGCTCCATCTTTAGCCTGCATAGGGGAACTGCAGCAGGACAGCCTGTCCAGGTTGTAGCACGAGTTTGTCCAAGCTGACGGAGTCATCTGGCTTCAGGTTTTCGTCTGTCGACAGCTTCACCTTGGCCGTTTCCGGCAACTCTACTCCTTCTGCGGGAACAAAGATCAAACACTGTTAATGTACGTTACTGGAGAGCACACGGTACATCGTCACCGGATGCGTTTGCGTTCAACTTGCCTGTAGGCTCCAGCTTGAATGTGATCGTCTGTTCTGTGGTTCCCCAGTTGACGGCTGTTATGTATCTTTCGCTCTGGTCCCACAGACGGAGGAAAGAGAGGGAGGTGGGAGAGGAGTGTAGACTGTAGTAGTCGCCGTGGAGGAGGGAGCGCTCTTTGCCTCGCAGGTCGCTTAGGGAGATGAACCACTTCCTTGTATCGATGCGCTGCTGCTGTACATCCTGTAAATGTGAGAATTTAAAATGACTTAATAAAAACAAAGCAAATCCTCGCTGGTTTGCCCAAGAACTCTTTTCCTAAGCGGACATTCACAGTGACCAGCTCATACCATAGCAGTTTCGTTGACTCCAGCTCCTTCAGCAGGTTTCTCCAAGTCCCAAACCATCTTAGCGGAAGTGGAACCCTGATAAGGAAACAAAAAAGCAAAAGGCAAAAGGTTACACTCTGCCACATCTGTAAGGTGAAACATTTAAACATTTGCTCAGTTCTGTAGCGCACCTCTCCCGCGGTAAGGCCGATTTCATCTCCGTAGGTAAACACCGGGGTTCCCGGCATGGTAAACAGCAGGAGCTGGTAGAGATGGATCAGCTTCTGGCCCTGTGCAGACAGCTGTTTCTGCTGGGTGGCACCGAGACCCCAGCCCAGATTCCTCTGCTGTGGGTTAAGGGTGTCCATGGCCTTGATGCGCTCCACTCCTGCACATATTTTAGAGATAAATCAGCACCACTTTGCGCCAACTGGCTGGTTTGCGCACAAGAACGGAGCCGCGGCTGTTAGTAGTGGATTCGGCCTACCTCCAGTTTTGCTGCTGAGCAGGTCGGACAGGACGACGTCCGTTCCGGTGGTGTTGATGAGCTGTGACACCTCCGCAGCTGAAATACCTTCAACCACGCCCATCAGCGCCCTGAGAGAAAGAATGTGGTGAGGTGAGATTACGGAGCAATGGGGAATGCCGACATTGGCATGAATGGTATTAAAAAAGGACATAGCACAGAATTCTGATAACAATTCAAGATCTTGAAATTCCGCCTTTAATGTTGAAATCTGACTTTTAAAAGTGGATTTTGTGTCATGTCTCAAACTCTCCACAAGGTGTCGCTTTACCACAAAAGAGTAGAAAGTGCCATTGGCTTATGGAAGCCTGCCAGGTTGATCTCAAACCCCCACCCACACTCCCCTGCCGCACTGGAATGCCTTTAATCTCCACTTTTTCTCAGGAAACATAACCCTGTCAGCTCACATTTCATTCTTTTGGAACTCCTAAGCTAGAAAACACCAAATTTAGCTTCTGATAAGACCAGATATTTTAATAAATTGCTTATACAATCATGTCAGTGCTTTTCCCGTCTCTGTAGGCAAAGTTAAGTTGACCCAAAACATTGTTTTCCTGCACAGACCGCATAAATGCGAAACCAGAAAAGTCAGTACGTACCCCTTCTTGGTCTCTTCGGTGTTGTTGCCTTGGACGACAGCCCGCAGCTTCGACCACTCAGTAGAGTTGGAGGCAATAGTGAGGCCGGAAATCTTGATGCCGTCAAAACCAAATTGCAGCCAGTACTCTGCTGCAGCCTGGAAGAAAACAACATTTTAGGCACGGCAGCAAAACCGGACCAAAAGACATTTTGTCTTAATACTACACTTTGACCCAAAGGGTCTCGCTTCACACACTTAAAAAGGGTTAGTGAATGACGGATTACTGAACATCGCGTTTGTTTCCTACCTTGACTTTATCCACCACTTCATCCAAGACATTGTTATCGTTGAACCACTGAGCACTTCCCAGGTAGTTTGGAGTCAGGTCAAGCACCACAGAAATACCTAAGAGATCAAAGACAGTTAGTAAAGATCGGGACTTGAGCAGTTGTTTGTTATTAACTGAGATGAAGCTCAGAATTGGAGCTTTTACGCCAACATATGTGATCCTGGTTGAAGACTTACTCTTCTTGTGGGCCCTGTCCAGCACAGCTTTCAGGTTATCCTTCGATCCGACGTCCGGTTTAATCTCTTGAAGGTTCAGGGTGACTGGCTCGTCTTTCTGGACATTGTGAAGAGGGCCGAGGACCAGGCCTTTCACCTTCAGCTGGTTTATGTTGTCCAACTTGGATTCAACACCTATAGAGAAATGGCAGGGAGAGGGAAATGTCATGTCAGTGCGATTTTCACATTGGGGAAAGACAAGAGCGAGCTGATGTGTGAAAGGCAGCAGGGCCAAAGGGCGAAGGAGAGAGGGCAGAAGGCTCCAGAGACATTCTGATGATTTAGGAGACGGTTATTGACCCAAGGCAGGAGCATGTGAATGCCTCCATCCACACCCTCTGCTGGCCATGTGAAGCCTGAGCACAAGGAGATCCCTTATGTGAAAAACACCACCAAGTCACGTGTGGTTGTTGGAACTCAGCCCAAAACCTGTTGGAAACCCGAGTGCTTCTTTGAATTCACTTTAAGAACAGCAGTACAATCTGTCCTCCCCTTGTGGTTAAATGCAGTCTGAGGAAAATAAAAGCCTGAAAGAAACTACTTTAAAAATCAAGTTTGAGATCGAAATGAAGTCCTAAAAACAACTTGTAGAGTACTGGATTGTGCAACTTTAACTTCAACTAGGGGGAGAGATTTGTAAGATCCGAGTAGTCAGCTTTTTCTGTCCTTTAGACCTTGAGTCACACGTTGTCAACCTAGTCAGCGGTTTAGTATCTGGCAAGCTGAATTAGGCCACACAGAACTAAGGAAACCCAAGACTTTGTCACAAGACTCCCTTGTGAATCAGCGCGCGTTACTACACCAAAACCAGACTACTCTGTAATCTCAGCAGATTATTTTGGGAATAAGTGCTGACACCAGCAGAAAAAAAAGAGAACATGCAATAAAACAAACAAAAAAAAGGAATAAGATGATCAACTAAAAAGAAATGGTTCTCTACCTGCCAAGTCTTCTGAAAAAGATTCGACGTCATTGATCTGGTACAGAGGTCCTTCATTCCACCACTGCATTTCAGGGATGGGTTTGCAGCGAGGGGCTTGTACTATGATCACAATGGCTCCGGCCAGCATGCCTACCCAGCCCAGCCAAAACAGGACAAGAAGCACCCAACGGGTTCGTACCCATCTAAACACAAAAGGGGTGAGAAAAACATATGTTAGGACACCAACACAAGGACTATATATATTATATTTTGAAGTGTTTATAGCAACTCTTACCCTGGGGTGCCAGCAACCTTCATCAGCTCGTCCTTGGACAGGCCGGTGAATGTGACCTCGTCATCGGGAACCTTCAGCTTGACGCTGCCATTCTTCTCTCCGCCTGAAGCCTGGCCATCGCCTGTGATGGGCTGCTTCTCAGGGTCCAGCTCGTTGAGCTCCACGTCCTTCATGTCGATCTCAGTGTCTTTATTCATGGTTAAATCTGGAGGCACAGAGAAGCAGATTGTTAAATTAATTAGTTTCTTCCTCGGGGTATTCAAGGGTGTGTGTGTGTGGTAGCAGAACACCTGTGCTGAGAAGAGTTTCCAGTCACAGATGTTGGTCTACATGCAGTACCTACCTGTTAAAAGCTAGAAATTACCTAGCCAGCTAATTGCTGAAGCAAAAATTAGATGCGCCTTGTTGCTAATGAACGTTCAGGCGGAAACTTGAGAGTTAGCTATTTAACTTTATGTGTTTTTAAATTTTCTACAACAGAAATTGAATAAGACAACTTTTGATAAGCTTTCTCACGAGGTTGAATGTTGAAGTGTTACTATATCAACGGAAAAATGTGAACTTTCACAATAAGAGCGCACTGCTACAAGCGCAGCGATTAGCGCCTCTGTAACCATTGCTATCCTTTCTGTAAGACCCCCCACAATGAGGGTGGAAGTCAACACGTCACTGCCTTCATAACCACGTTAAAAACAAAATGTTCGACATAATACACGTTTTATTTTTTATAAATTATACCGGAAGTAGTAAAAACACTGCCGCCAGTTTGTGGTTCTGCTTTGTTAAATGTTCCTTTAAGACAAAAAAAAAAACCTGTTGAAACGTCATCAAACATCTTGCCAGGCTCGTTTATCAGGATAACTCAAGTCAAGTCAAATAAGATAACTGAACTAATATTAAAAGGCGGCACAGTAAAGCGCGCGACACCGCGTGAAAGATGATGAAATCATCGGTGTTATCACGTCATCTGCCTCGTTACACGAGGCGCAACCTTTCCGAGCCGCTTCACGAGCGACCTGACGGCCGTACGGTGCTGTTACGGCGTCCAACCTGTCCTGTGGTTACTCATTTGACGAAGAAAAACTCAATATTACCTGTAAAAACGGCGTATAATTCGTAGTCCGGGTGTGTTTCTGTCTTCCTCTGTTTATCCTCTCGTTCGGTGAACTAATCTAAGGACAGGGACAGACGCTGTGTATTTGTAGTAGCACAGGTTTCCCCGCCTCTCGGGGGAGGAGAGGGGATTAACTAACTGTGCGTTGCTGCCTCACTCTCTGTCCCTCTCTCTCTTCTTAGAAACAAACTACACACTCCAGACCAACATTTTAAAATCTATTTATGGCCACTACATGTTCTTGTTTATAGACCCACGATAGATGATACAGAGCACTTTAAAAGCAACCAGGAAAAAAACAACCTCTAGTTTACGCACACACTGTACGTAACCACTCACATGTTTATCTATTATCCATCCAAGAGTTTGACTTGTATATAAGTATATAGTATCCTTAACTATAGGTCATTTTCTATTATGACTGTAACATGAGTCAAATTCATTCATTTGTGTACATGTAATTTCTTTTATTGATCATGGTGTTTATTGTGTCCCTTTTAGCCTTTGCCCCAGTTTGTTCGATAAAATGCAGGACTTTAAGGTTTGTGTTTTCCTTCAGGTGAATTGTTGTCACTCACTCAGAGTATAAATAGGGGCTAGAGGAGACTGCTGCTCTGTGTCCTTTAAAATGTAATGTTATTGTGCTGCAGAGTTCTTATGACCGAGCAACACGCGTTACGCTGAAAAAATATGCTGTCAAAAGTTCATTTTGGTGATGCAAACCTTCCCTCAAGATAATGCAATCAGCTGCACAAACCGTGTTGCCGTTAATCATCTGATCAGTGGAGACCGACTGTTCTCCACTAATCTCCTTTTATTTTACCATACAGACCTCGAATGCACCGTTTCCTCCCTCCATGAACATGACAAACATTAACCAATATAATCAAATAAAGCAAAAAAAAACAACAACCAAAAAACAGTTTGGGCTAAACTGCACTTGCATGGCTTTTAAATCTCATCTTAATCACTGAGCTATAGAGCTGCTGCAGGAAGCAGATGATTAAAAAACAATAAGTGATTGATTGGATTGGAGAACTTGATGGGAAGCGAATAATGATCTGCCTCATAAACTAGACCCTTATTATCACCACAATATCCAAACCTTTTAAACAGGATCTGTGGTGCAGGGCTTAAACTAACACACATACTGTAGTGCAAGGCTTTTCTGTGCGGCTCTAAAAATAGCCTGTTGATCCCTTTTTTAAAATGTCACATTGTTGTTGACACTACTGCTGTTGCCCCCATTGAATAAAGGCTGACCAAATTAATGATGTTGATCACTGACTTTAATTATTGATGCCGTCTGTATTCAATTTCGCAGAGCATTTGCGAACAGCTAACGTGCTTCTGTCTGTGCCTGTGCTCTGAAGCTTTCCCCAGCTGTTGTTGACCCTCCTTGAATTACCACAAGAGGCAGGCTTCTAGGAAAAAAACACCCCCGAAACCCCTGTGCCAATTACATAAAGTATTGTCATATGTTTCAGGCCATGTTTGTACAGGTTACAGTTGGAAACGACGAGAAGGAGGATTGAGATATTGTTTATCTCAGTGAGGGACAACAAGAAAGTCAATCAAAAGCCAAAATATGAGAAAACACACACGCAATGATGTCTCTAAGTGTAAATAATGCTCGCGCGACGATGACAGCACTGTTCTGTCATTTTGAATGATGTCTTCTTCTGCCTGGCTCCACCTCCGCACCAATGTGTGTGTGCTTGTTTTGTGTACATGTATATTTTGGTCCGGTCTACAGGTATGCCTAAAAAAAACACATTTTCACTCATACTGAGCAGTGTGCAGAGCAGTCACATTCTGAGCAGAATATGACGCGATTTTGTAAGCAAGCTCTTGGTGCCCACAATAACATCTTTCTAAACACAGCCCTTTCTATATTTGGGTCAGGGGCTGCCATGTATCTATTTGTGAATATGTGACATTGTAACCTGTTAATGAGTTTACTGACCCGAATCACTGTGCCATGATCAAATTTTACCACATCATGGTTCTGGCAGTGCCTCCAACTGAACTAGAACTCCAAAAATCCATCAGGAACAAAATAAGAACACACGATCCATCTCTCTCCTCTAGACAAACTCAAACAAACGCCATCTGTTTCTGTGTTTATCTCGGCCTGTTGATCATGTGTGTGCTTGGCGGAGTCAGGCTGTAACAGAGCTGTTGACAACTGACTGATGTGACGACGCTCTGTGCTAATGATCCAGGAAGCGTGGTGGACAGAAACACGGGTATAGTATATTAAAGGGACATTGCTTCCCTGTTTTCTTAACTCTTGTGCTTTCCCAGACGAAAGGCAATAAAGGGAAGAATGTTCGGAGAGACGCTGAAGTTGGATTTTGGGATACGTGGGGGAGAAAAACAAGGGAAGGGGAACAGACAGATGAGAGGTTATATGTTCAGGAAATAGGAGTAAGGAAGGAGTGGCCAAGAGAAGAGGAGGGGGAGTCAGAAAAAAGAGGGGAAAGGGCAGACAGAAAGAGAGAAGAGGGGCAGGATGGGTAAACATGTTTATGAGTTGAGGGTGTGGCAAAATTTAGAAGGGGAACACAGCACTGGGTAATAAGGGAAAAACAGCTCGGAGCTGTGAGAAGATCAGGACTTACAAGATTCACAAGTTCACACAACACTACACTAGTCCACCGAGGACACCGATGAAGTCGTTCACCCAAAGCCCCGTGTTTGTTTGGCAGACGAAGAGGGGACCATCACTAAATCCATCAGAAGTCTGCACCCTCGCACATACAAAGGACACGGAGACCGTGCCTGTTTTTGTGATACAGGAGGGGGAAACACAGAGGATATTGTATGTGACATTACACCGGTGTTTCAGGATAGACGTAACAGCTTACCGCAGATACCAGTTAGGAACATCAACAGCAAGAAGCGCTGTACGATCATGCAAGATTTTAGGTTTAAACCTCCTGAGCGTGTATTGCAGGAATACCTGTAGATTGGTAGCTGAAAATGCAGCAAAAATAAACAACTCATTTTATAACCTTCAAAAATCCCTAAATGTTTTATTTTAGAGGTGCCTGCAGTTCCATGTATTGTTCAGCAACAAAACTAGAGTCTCTGGAGGGGTTCACACACACTCACACACACACAGGGCCTCACTGTAAATCCTCCTCTGATCCCTCTGAGAGAGTTTATTTTGCAAGAGGCTGTGAGCACGGCAGCACAGACCTGAACCAGTTTAGACTAGTTTGGCTGAAGTCTCTGGGGCGCTTTCATGTCATTGTTTTCAGGCTTTCACTGTGAGGTGCAGTCTGCTCATACTGAAGCGATGTGGTTCAGAGAAACACATTTGCCATTCGTATACAGTGTGTCCATATATTTTTGTTGCCTTGGATCGAGTCAATTTATTTGTTACATAAAATCATGAAAGTTATATTTACAGTGAAATGTTTTCCTTTAGCTCCTACCATACATTCTTAATGAAACTAAATAAGTAATCATAATGGTATAACAAGAAAACAACAACATTTAGGATCCTAGTGGCCTGAGCTAAGACACTCTCGGTGCTGGTCTAGTGTATCCAGAACTTTTTTCCTGACTGCAGCAGGAGACAAAAGAAAAATCCATAGATCACTATGTTACATGATATTTAGACAATGATTTACAGAGAAAGTTATGAGTGTAACATTTTATGAGTTCATGAGGCACAGACATTCAGTCAGGACTTTGTCATATTGTGTAATTTTACTGCTTTATGTTCTTTACTGTACTGATATTACTGGTGTATTGTAGGTGTAGGAATTCACACACACACACCCACACACACACACACACCATGCTACAACTCTTCTCTCTTTTTCTTCTTCCATTTTTGTCTCTCTGACCCTCCTGATCTTTGTCTTTGTCTTTACATGAGAATGTGCAGCCTAGTTTCCCCTCCCAGACAAAGGGGACACTGTTCATTGTGGGCTCTCTACTGCCATGAATGGAGAGCTAATATGGACAAAGCGAACATGCATTAGTTCATTAGTGCATTCGCCAGAGAAACACATCACAAAATATAGTGCATAAAAGAATAAAATGCACTGAACGCAGTAAACACAAAAAAGAAGACATTCTGCTGCTATAAAGACAAGAAGACTTTTTTCCAACTTCATCAAGAACAAAGAAGTTTCATGACAAATTAAAGAATATCTTTGAAATTTCACCACCTTATCTGACATTATAATTATGTCTCCCTTTTACTGCCAGTCCACATCCATCTCTTTCTCTCCTTTTCAGGCTGTTCCCTCCTCTCAGCCCCTTTCTCTGTCCCCAGCACAAACCCTTTCTGCCAACAGGAAACAATGGCTGTCTTGACGTTATGTAACAGTGCCCCTGTCAGTGAGATGAATTTCAAACAGTTCACATTCACAGCCGCAGCATTTGTTCTCTCTGTTGTTCCTTATATGAAAGCAGAGTGGCGCAGCGGAAGCGTGCTGGGCCCATAACCCAGAGGTCGATGGATCGAAACCATCCTCTGCTATTTTAGGTGTAACGTTGATTCACTGTCATGAATATGTCAGAGCAGATTGCCTTTGTTCTGTCTATACTCTGTCCACTACTCGTGTGCATGAAGGTAAAGGAAGATGTCCTGAACACAACCTGTTTGGCTTCTGTTAGTCAGCTTTCAGCCTAACCAGGCGTGTGGTAAATTAAATATTGACCTCATTTGTGTGCGCACACACTCCTCCCCTCAGTTTAACAGGCAATTACCAGAAAAAATAACAATCTCAGGGCTACAGCCTGTTAGATATAAACCCACACTCACAGGGTATATCCTCAAGGCCCCGAGAAGGTTTTGACTACATGATGTGAACCGCTGACTCAAGGATCTCCTGAACATTTTGATCAAGATGTAAATTAGATGAAGTAAAATGGATAGTTTCAGCTGCTCTTAACATGAAATGTAAAGAAGAGGTGGGAAACGACACAGCTCAGGGAAGGGATTGTTTATTATTGTTGCACAGGATGAACGCACAGCTGGAGCTTCTCTGTCATCGCTCTCTTTGTTGCATTGTCTCACGCAGGTGAAGGCCTAGAGCTTCATGTCACAGGGTCACAGCCGCTCGTGTTAGTTTATCTGCAAGCAATTGGTATGCAGATTTAAAATACAAATGTATCCCCAAAAAAAAGATCATTGTAAAGTTGCTTTACGCTCATTTTTATTTGCTGTAAAGTCCCCTGCTCTTCTTCTTCAGACTTCATGTGTACTTTACACGAATATTTAGCGCCCCCTGGAGTATTCCATTGGTCCCTACACTGTTTTTAAAAACTGGTCAAAGGACAATACTAATGATGATTACACTTATCATATTTGACTCGGAATTACATCTAAATCAGCCATAATTCTTATATCAATTGTTTTTTAGTTGAATTTAGAAGGTGATTAATGATTTTACATATAATATGGCCCTTTGTAGCAGCATTGGATCCACTTCTAAGTAAGTATATAAAAATATATACAAAATATAAAAAATGTATCAGCACTAGTGATAATAAAAATGAACTTAAGGCTAAAGAGAGAAAAACATTCAAAAATTAGGAAAAAAATAAATAATTTGACGTCGAGCTTTGCGCGTCTATCACACGTAATCACGCATGAGCACACGTCACCAACCAGGAAGTGAGCGTAGAGGAGGGACAGAGGAATCACAACAGAGCTCCTGACACCTCTGCTCGTTTGTTTTTTTGCGCCTCTCAGACACGCCGTTCGTCTGTTATTGCCGCGGACGGGACATGTCACGGAAAGCCAAAGATGAATATTACCGTTTCTTCACCGTTTCCGACCCACGAACACACGAGAAGGGACACACGGAGTACAAAGTGACAGCGCGGGTCAGTTAACACTCTTTTATCTCTCTGTAGCTGCATTAAATGCTGTTATCGTGTCTGCTGAGCTAATTTACCCACGGTTTGCATAGGTGTCACGTTATTTCACGAACCTTCTGTGTTGAGTTACATCAAAAATAAGTCTGTTATAGGTGACTTTGTATTGTTAGTTGATTACTAGTCATAAAAACACACAAAGGCCCTGCAGCTGGCTCAAACAGATAGATACACACACACAATGAGCCTTTTATGTGGCACAGTGCTGCACAGTGAGCACTCAAGTGCATCTGACTGACCTTGTGATCAGTCCATGAGCTCCAGCACCCCCCACATGACCACGCTTAATACCCCTCGGCGGAGGCCGGCATGCATACAAAATCAGAGTGGACGGTGTCGTCCTGAGCTTTAGTCACCGTACTTGCACGTAAAACTTCAGCGTGTCGTCCGATCTGTCCTTTCTCTCTCCCGTGTCGTTTGCAGTTTGTGTCCAAGCGTCACCCGGAAGATGTGAAGGAGGTGGTGGTGTGGCGGAGGTTCTCGGAGCTGAAGAAGCTCCACGGGGAGTTGGCCTACACGCACAAGAACCTGTTCAGAAGACAAGAGGAGTTTCCACCTTTCCCTCGCGCACAAGTCTTTGGTATGAAGATTGTGGCACGCTGTAAATGCACGCAATTCAAGCATGGGCAACAAGTGATACGATCGCTGACTGTTACTTTTGTAGCTGATGAGTGTCTTTCAACAAAGGCAAACCGGTGGTTTGAGTTACGACACTGCAAACTACCGCCGGAAAAATGACTACTGTCCTTCTGTGTTTCAGGAAGGTTTGATGAGGCTGTGATTGAGGAGAGGAGGAAGGCTACAGAGGCCATGCTTTCATTTACTACCACCATACCTGCACTCTACAACAGCCCACAGCTCAAAGACTTCTTCAGAGTAAGACCGGCTTACATAGCGAAAGCAATACAGATATGAAATGTCACGATGTTGTGTTACTGGACTCCCTTTCATTTGGCTCCTTTCTTTTCTTTCTTTCTTCCCTTCCCTTCTCCTCACAGGGTGGTGAGGTCACAAGGCCTCTAGATTCCACCCCTCTGTCCTCTGCCGGGCCTCTGCCTCCCCCTCTCATTCCCCTACCCAAGCGGAGGGCCTCTGACTGTGAACCGGCAGAGGAGGAGGAGGGGAGGGAGGCTCCCACCTTACCCCAAGATCTGGGCACCAACGTGGGCTTAGAGGTGGGAGAACCGGAGGTGGCGGCCGAGGCTTACAGCGAGATGGGGGGCTCTCCCAGAGAAGAAGAGCAAGAGGAGCTTAGCGATGCAGAGCTGGATGACAGAGGTACGATGGAGGATGGAGGAGAGACCAATCTGCCAGAACTGACACTGTAATTTTCTTTTCTTCCATTATTGCTCTTGCTTTCTCCTCCAGGCCCGTCTCCTGACCCATCGCTAGCCAGAAACCACCAATCACAAGAATCACAGGAAGAATTCGATTCACTGTTTGACTCGGTGGCAGACGAGCATGTCCCATCCCCGAAGGAGGAAGGTCCGCCTCCATTGTCTGATAATGACTTGGCTGTCTTTGATCCCTGCTATAAACAAGGTGACAATACATGTAGTAATATAAAACAATAAGACAACTGCAGCCTTATATTTCAGTCTTTCTGTGTCTTGTGCAGCTTCTGTTATTTTTACGTTGTATTTTATTAAAAATGTCCATGTTGACTGTTTATTCGCACTCACACTTCCTGTGTGAGTGGATAAATGTGATTTTCAAATGTGAAATTAATAATGAAGAGTTTGGTGGTTGTGATGACAAAACTGACAAGAGAACTAGATAGAGATGTTGGAAAATGATCTGGTACTGTATAGAGGTAGCATGGCCGAGCGGTCTAAGGCGCTGGATTAAGGCTCCAGTCTCTTCGGGGGCGTGGGTTCGAATCCCACTGCTGCCAGGGAAGTTTTTCAGTTTGAATGTGCTTTCTGAGGAGATAGATCTTAAAACTGTAGGAAAAACAAGTGATTCTGGGTTTGTCTTAAGACGACACTAAGACTGGTTTGTGTTGCTGCAACCAGTCAATCTGCCAATTATATTCTTAATTCATTTATTTTTAATGTAGCTATAAAAAACGTGAGATCATTCCTCTGCTCATACATCATCCTCTCTTGCTCTTTTTTTTTAAACATATTTCAGATGGATCCAATCCGTCCAGTGACCACTCAGAACTGTTCTCACTGCCGCCGACTAGTCTGGATGGAGGGGACGCGGGTTACTTGAACCAGGCTGCCACTGAGCTAACAGCTGCGATGGAGAGGGAGAAGGAGGGAGAATTTAGCTGCGCCATTCGCGGGTACAGGACGGCAGTGGATATACTGATCACTGGAGTGCAGGGTGAGAGAACGTATGAGCGGACAGCCGTAATCCAGCCGTGTGTATGTATGTGCGATCTGTTCAATATTTCATGTCCATTTTTGTACGACGCGCGGCCGGCTTTGTTGCTATAGTGACAGGCCATTTACTCTGCGCTTCATATTCTGATGTGCTGCCACACTGATAAATGCATCACACATGCACACACACACACACAGGTAAATGGACACTGCACAGTTTAGCAGGTCAGCAGGTGACCTCATTGTAAAATCAGCACAGCGGCTGTTCCAGTATTAACCGTCCTAACTGTGTTTACCTCTGCCATAAATGTATCTCTTCAGTTACTAATGGATAACTTATTAGGTCAATCTGCTCTAGCCTCTATGAGTTCAATGTTATAGGGTAGCGTGGCCGAGCGGTCTAAGGCGCTGGATTAAGGCTCCAGTCTCTTCGGGGGCGTGGGTTCGAATCCCACCGCTGCCAGGGGAATTTTTCAGCTCTTTGGAGCTTCCGGAGAAGCAACATCTGAAACTGGACGAGAAAGCATGTGATGTGTGAAGTCACTACTGCTTTGTGTCAGAACACTCCGTGACATGCAGTCCGTGCTACCTCCGGGAAGTGCTGAGGCGACTGGGCGTTCTTTCAAATCCAAAATGCTTCATCAGTTCTGAACTCGACACCCACCTTGCAAAGCAAAAAATGTGACTTGCATGTCGTACCGAGGTAGAATTACCAAGCAGCTTTGGCCCCGTTTACACCTGGGTTGATCATGTGTCTGCGAATTTCTAGTTCAGTTTAGTTCGGGCACTTTGCCGTGTCAAAATAATACTTTGTATTATAAGGAAAGAAACAACTTAATGTATTGCATTTAAATTCACACAGTCGTCCGAGTGATCGGATCTTAATGCATCCTCATTGTGTCCTGGGTGCATTCACACGTGTGGCATTTGAGGGGCTTCTTTTTTTTTCCGGCAAAACACTTAATGCTCCCTTCATCAGAGATATGTTTACATTTGACACTAGACACACCCTTTTGTCATGAGTAGTGCTCTATCAGCTGTTTTTTCTACCCAGTAAGTAGGCTTTGCTCTCACCTGGTAGTGTGGCCGAGCGGTCTAAGGCGCTGGATTTAGGCTCCAGTCTCTTCGGAGGCGTGGGTTCAAATCCCACCGCTGCCATTCTTAGTTTTCTTTCTCTGAAAGACAAGGTAAAAAGTTATGTAAAAGCTGAATGACTGAAAAGCATGAGCACAGCAACTACTTCAGCGTTAGCCCAGTGAAAAGTGGTGAAAGTTCACTGCATTCATCTGATATCATTAGTAGAAGTCAGTTTCTAACCCAGAGGTGAAGATGAGTGGTTGTATTACAGGTTTTAGATCATTGGTTAGATTAGTCTCTAGTTTGTCAGGAGAAGTAAAATTTGATGCTTTCATTAATCAACCAAAACATTAAAGGTCCAGTGTGTCAGATTTAGGGGGCTCTGTTTACACACTATAGAAAACATAGCATAAACATATGCATATCATATTACACTTCTGTAATCACCTGAAAATCAGAATCATTATGTTTTGTTACCTCAGAATGAACCTTTTATATCCACAGACACCACGGGTCCTTTTACACAGAGTCTGCCATGTTTCTATGGCAGTCCAGAATGGACAAAACAAACACTGGCTCCTGATTGGGCCATGTGGTTACTGTGGTTACTGTGCACCTACCTGGTGTTCCTAGGCCTTCACATCAAGTCTCAGCTTCACCCTCCCCGGTGATTTGTCAGAGAGTGAAAATAAGCGTAAATCAGGGTAGCGTGGCCGAGCGGTCTAAGGCGCTGGATTAAGGCTCCAGTCTCTTCGGGGGCGTGGGTTCGAATCCCACCGCTGCCAGGGAATTTTTTCAGTTCAGATGTTCATCCAAGAGTGAGAACTTGTTGTTAGTGGTCAAGTCTCACTGGTGTTCCACCGTAATCATCCTCATCTGTGTGTTTTTCTGTCCAGGAGATCCAGATCCGATACGCAGGGAGTCTGTGATGAGAAGGACGGCCCAGTACCTGAAGCACACTGAGATGCTGGTTGACAGGCACTCCTCACCCACACACACTCACACATCTACACAGGACCCTTAGATTGCGCACACACACACACAACACACACACATGTATTTACATAGTGTTGGCACACGTGAAGACAGATCAAAGACAAAGACGCTCAGGGTTGTGACAAACATACGCTCACATACACGGTGCAGTACGGCGTGCTTTACACAGATGCACAGTTGCCATACAGTATGTTGACACACATAAGAAGAGCGAGGAGACACACTCGTTTGGATCATCCAGAGCTCATTCAGGTGACACACACAGACACACGCTCCTGAGGTCCTCACTACACTGCAGACTGTTGCTTTAGCTGCTTTTGTTTAGTGGCAAAAATCAAAACAAAATATCTGGAAACTGGAAGTAACCATAAACCTAATGGTTTGATTCATTAATATCTTCTTCTCTTGTTTAATTCTTACCTTCCTATCACAATGTTTCTTTGTTGTAATGAATGTGTATACAAGTAATTTGCATTTTGCACAATGTTTTTGTTAATAAATATGATTTTAATTTAAGTCAACAAGATACGTGATTTCTTTGTTTACCGTTTAGAGGAACTGTCTGCAACTGTTGGAGTCTGCAAGCTCAAAATAAAAAGGTCACCAGGCCAGGATATAGAATTTAACAAGTCTAACTAATGAATAAAAATCAATATTACTCAATATTACTATTATTTAGCACAGAAATTACAGGTAGTTTCTAACGAAGTAGTCTGTCTAGGATGTTAGCGAGGCAGAACAAAATAGTGCTTGTAGATTTTGCGCGTTGGAAGGTTTGCAGTAGCAAGGCAGCCCCTCTGTGAGGCGCTGTTAGCTCAAAGATCATATCAATCACTCGCCCGTCACTGCAGAAACTCCTCATTGCCCGTGTCCACCACCTATAAATCAGATAAATCTCCTACTTGTTTTGCTCGGGTGAGCATTTTCTGACAACTGGGCAGCAGTTTAGCGCAGCACTTAACTGGAACTAGTAGAACTCGCGCTGTGGATGAACTCCTTTGCCTTTGGCTACAGTAATTCAAATTTAATAATCATCTGCAGCTAGTTCTGTTTGTTTTGGGTGTTTTTGGTGACGTTACGTGTAGTGTGTGTACGGGAGCAAGGGCTGAAAGAAAGCCACCCAGTGCTACAAAGTGAACAGATAAAGAGGCGATGCACCTTGTTGGCTCTCTGCTAGAGCTGTTGCATTTACTGCTGTGCTGTACCTGGTTAAAGAACAGTTAACAGATGCATTATTCCTAATCGTATTGTGCTTATGAACACATAGTTCGTGCCTCTTATTATCTATTCACCTAAAGAGAAGATCATTTCTTCTTTTTCTGGAGTAATGTCTGAAAGAATCAGAGCAACCTGCTTTTTAGGTTTAAGTTTCTGTTCTCTGTTTCATCTAAACCCGCTTCCCTCTTCAATGCAGAAGAGGATGAGGAAAGAGATCAGTGGCATAAAGCAGAATCCCTTCTCTGGAGAGGAGAGAGGGCTGGAAGGACAAACAGATGGAGAGGCGACACACACAAAAAAAAAAGGGGGAGGCCGACGAGAGGAAAAGGCTACCCTTTCTCTCACCAGATGAGAAAAAGAGGGGTTGCGGGGAGCGAGAGATAACAGAGAGGACGGAGGAGAGGAAAAAAAGGAGGGACGTGATTAGCGGATAAGCAGAGATCATCCCTCCATTGTTAAAGGGATGGAAAAACTGACCCTCCCTCTTCCTCTATTTTCATCCCCCCCATATCTCTCTTCTTCTCTCTCTCTTTTTTTTGCATCCTTTTGTTTTGAGCATTGTGGGGAGCTTGAAGAGGATGGAGGGATGGCAGAGAAAGCGAGAGATAACGTTGCTCCATCCTGTTATATATCCCTCTCCTCCTCTCATCTCTCCACCGCCACTCTACCTTTTCTGCCCGTCTCTCCCTCTTTCTAGTGCTGCACCTGTGAAATGCAGAGGATGGGAGATAGAGAGGAAGATGGAGAGACAAAGAGATGGATGGAGGGAGGGATGAAATCAGGGAAGGGGGGTAGAGGCTCGCAACATTAGCATGCTGAGAGTGTCAGCACTCTCCTCTTTTTCTCTCCCTCCATCCCCATCCCTCTTTCCATCCCTCCCTCTGTCTCTTTCTCCTCACTGGTCACTGCAATTATACCATCAAAACACTCCAGCCTGAGAGCATAATAGCTTCCCCTGTGTGTGTGCATGAGAGAGTGAGTGTGTGTGTGTGTGTGTGTGTGTGCGCGTTATCGTGAAAGATCAAAAGAAAGAGGTGTGTGTGTGTGTGTTTGTGCATAATTTAGTGGCATACATGGTGCATTACATGTGCATGTATGACATGAAGGGCAGCTGTTGGTGTGTGTGTGTGTGTGTGTGTGTGTGTGTGAGTGTGTGTATGCCAAAAAACTGGATTTGCAGCATGTGTGGGTGCACACGAGAGTGTGTGTGTGCGTGTGCAAGTATCTTTTGAGTCCTACTAGCTAAAAAAACTGCTTCTCCAACCTCTGACCACACACACACTTAAACTCATTGCAGAGAGACCCACTCTATATGTGTGCGTGCGCGTGTGTGTCTAGTGAGTTTCTATTTACACACACACACACACACACACACACATACGCTAATGGATGCGCACAGGCGTACAGTCACGGCTTTGAGACACAAACCGTTATGACCTACATGCCCAGTGGGTCATCATTAAGCCAAACAGCACACTCTGACACCTTTGGCTGTCCACACACACACACACGCGCACACACACACACACACACACACTCTCACTGTTTTTTTGTTTTTGTTCCCTCAACTTCCTCTATCCCTCTCCCCTTCCCGTCTCTTCCTTTTTCTCTCATTCGCTAACGCACACACAATCCCCCCTCTATGAGCTTGTTATCCCTCTCTGTCCATTCGTTTCTCTCTGTCACCTTGCCCTGAGCTATTTGAGTACACTTCTGTCTCTCTCTCTCTCTCTCTCTCTCTCTCTCTCTCTCTCTCTCTCTCTCTCTCTCTCTCTCTCTCACACTCACACACATGCACATAAACACACTCATTCTCTTTCTCTCTGTCTCTCCCTCACACTCTGTTCCAACCTCTCTCTCCCTCTCTGCTAGTCAGTCTTGACATATGTTATCTGTCTTCCAGCGTCTCTTTCACTTACTGTAAACTCCTGATTATTAGGTGAACGGTATCAATGATAGCTAATAAAACTGGACACAATGTGTAAATCAACACCCAGTGCAGTTTGAAAATTAAAGGGCCAGTCCACCAGTTTCACACGCGAAGTTCAATTTACTCGTCACAAAGTGCTAGCCGTACCACACAGCTACTGGAAACAGTTCTGTGGGTCCACAGGGAACTCTCTGTCTGAAAAAATAACCCAGACGATGTCGTAGTGATGACATCTGAGTTATTTCAGTTAGGACTGGAGACAAAGCTTTTAACAGAAAACCTGTATGACAAACTGGAGGCCTCATGTTTGATATAAATGGCATTTAAGGTGCAACGAGGGCGAGGTCACTGAGCATTATGGGAAATGTAGGATCCAGCGTTTTTGGAGCTTGACATCTCAAGACATAAAGTCAGGAAAGTCTGCTCCTTTTTTTTAACAGTCTGTCTCCTGACAATTTCTGGAAGTGAAGTACTAAATTATACTAATTAACAATTCATTCATGTGTGTTTTATTAGCCTTGTCAGTCAGCTAGAAGAGAAAAAGGTATAATTTTGCTAAACAGTCACATTGGACACAGAATCTAAGACAGAAATATACACTAGAAACTTAATCCAAGAGTGCATCAAACAGTAATGTAATTCAGGATTGATTCAATAGTTCACCATCAACCATGTAATATCATTTATGGTTATACACTTGTAACTGAAGGTGGACCACAAAAAAATAAGTACTACAATAAGTAGAACAGTTTGTTCAAAGTGTCTTTAATTATTATTATTATTATTATTTTGGCCTTATGGGGACAACAAAACAAAAAATGATATGGCTGAAGTGTTAGCAAGCATGTTTGCACACCTATCTGACAAAGCAGCACAACCCAACTCACAAATACAAGTCCATTAGTCACTCTCCTTTTAGCTCAGTTTTGGTCTCCTCCTGTCCTCTTTAGCTGCTCTAGGCTCCAGAATGTTATGTAGCTAGTCGCTAACTTTGTCCGTCAGTTGTTTGGTGCTGGGCTTGTAGCATGCAGTGAGTTTTTGCTGAAATCAGTTACCTGCTGCATTTGGGGATGAGAGTGGAGCCAACAGTGTCCAAAACATTGAGCTAAAAGAGGCTAAGACGGCTTGTCAAGCTGAGGGGAACCAGTTTCACATCACCCATTGTGTTATATAGAAATATTGATTAATGCAGCTTTAACTAGGTGTCACTCCCCCACTTTATAATATAGTTGTGAGGTGTTTCCTCTGTCTACCTCTCCCATCCTCTCTTTCTTTCATCCTCTCTCTGCTTTTTCTGTCCTCTCCCCCTCCCCCCTCCTCCCCCATCACTCTCTCACTGTAAGTAAATCAATGAACATACACTTTATGCCATCTATTGATCCTTTCATATCTATCTGTCCTCACACCCTCCTGTTTTTCGCCCTCTCAGTATTTCTCTCTCTTCTTTCCCTCCACCCTTTTTTCCCCCTCACCCCTCTTTGAATTTATAATCTCTTTTCCCTCTTTTTTTTCGCTCTCTCTCTTTCAGTCACTCCCTTTCTCTTTATATCTCGCGCTGTGGGACATTCTATTTATATGGCTGGCACCTTCATAGTTGTAAGAGTGTGTGTGTGTATGAGTGAGCAAGAGAGAGAGAGAGAGAGTGTTTGATGTTGGTCTAAGTGGTTAACATAATATGAGTCCTCAGAGAGATGACGTTCCCGCACTCACACACACACTCCCGTACAATTTTAGGCTTTTTGGTCGGCTTTCCTGCGAACAATTTGTGCTTTTTAGTATTCTTCAGCTTCTGCAGCAGATCCATGTATTATCTATCAATTGCATTCTCCCACTCTGTCCAAATACACACACCTTTGTGACTCGACCGCCTTCCTAGAATGACAAAAACCCGGTTTGTTATTTATTATTGCAGATGGAGCCATCATTTCATGACCTCGTTGTCTCTCACCCTCCTCTCTCTGCATGTTTTTATTTATTCAGACCTCTCTCACTTTCTCTCTTTCCTGCCCTCTGCTCCTCCCGGCATGTTTATGTTTATTCAGACACATCTCCCCTCTCTTTCTCGCCCGTCTCTCTCCTCCCTTTTTTCTCTCCCTCTGTACCCGCGTGTCCGGCTTTTGTTACCAGCCTCGTTTCCATAACAACTGCGACCTTTCAGTCATGCCTAACCATTTTTAATCAGAAGCACAGAAAAGACAGAGATGAGATGAGGCAGAGAGAGGGAGGGAAATGGGAAGGAGAGGGTTACTCAGCTGATGCACTGGATTGATGAAAAAAAAACACTCTGTCCTCAGAGAGAGCTAACAAGAGGATCAGAATAAACTGAGCAATGGAAACTGACCCCGGTGTCATGGTGAGACCCTGTGAACAGTTTGGAGGTGGGTTTAGATGGGCAACATTCCCAGCAACAGGTAACAAAGTGCTGCACAAGGTCAAACATGCACTTAAATGTTCTCCTGGAAACCAAATTGCTCTGCGTGATTAAAGCAACAAGGCCGGGATAAATCATAATGGATGATCTAAATGTTATGCCGAGACGAGCAGGGGTTTTTCCATTTCGCTTTGAGATATGTCCCATTTACTCTCGCAGTGTATCGTTCACCTTCATGCTGCGGTCATCAAGAGCGTTGCTCCAGCATTCGGGTTTATTTCAATACAACAAACTGTACTGGGAGCTGTACACATATGTATGGATGGGTGGTTTAAAATGTATCTGTGTATTTATGTATGTATATGTGGCTTTGTGCAGACTCTGGCAACAAATTTCCTCAAAAGGACAGTAAAGATCTGTCTATCTATCCATTTAGCAAAGGCCACGCCGATGTTTATCCTTGTTTTCTGTCACCCTCCGTCCTGATTTTGTTCTGTGCCTTCACATTTGGTGCAAAGATCCCCGCTCTCTTGGCTCTTCTTCTGCTAAATAATAAGTGTGATCCCCCATTTGTCTAGATCCAACTCTTCAAATACAACAAAGTCAGCTGTTAGCCGCTAGCAAACACGTCTTCTACGTCTCATCGCCTACTTCTTTTGCTTCTACGTTGGCAACGTAGTGGTGAAACACAGTATTTTGTCCGTCCTGGGCGCACTGTAACAAATATGGTGGCTCAGTATGATGGACGATTTCGACCATTGACTGTATAAAGAATTGACAGAGCCTGAGTGACGTCACCTGTAGGTTTCCGAAGCTCTGTTTTGAACCATGTTGGACGTACTACTTCTTCCTCATTGGAGGTCACACACTGGACCTTTAATGTCAGAGCAGGCTATACACATCATTACACAAAGTGTAACTTGGAATCAGATTTTTCAAATTTCAGATCTGGCTGGCTACCACCATATATATTTTTTGTTTGTACTGAAGCATGCATGAAGATGATTGATATTGTTTTCCGGGCTTCGTGTCAAAGAAAATTCCTGTGGAGATAAAACTGTTAATGAATGACCACCTGACGTTCAGCGGTGAATATGTCAGACTTTTAAATAAATAAAAGGTAGATTTCACATGCACACAGCAGGACTGTGGGTGTGTCCGTGTGGCCAGCAAGTATCTGCAACAAACTGTTGCTATCATGAAGTATCAATAAGCTATTCATTTGAAATCAGTTGCTTCTTCTGCATCTTTGTGTGTGTGTGTGTGCGCGCGTGCGCGTGCACGTACTGGGGGTCATGCCAACATGGGAGGGACCGGACCGTCAAGTGGCCAGCTCTCAAGCCCGCTCGCCCGCCCACCGCGCGCCACTCCACACCGGGATCAGCGCGTGAGGATGATGCCAGCCAGAGATAGATGGATTGGCGAGGGAGGGGGTAAAAAACCTGCACAGTGACACAACTCGAGTAAAGAGGAGGCGGCTGATGAGTGAGAGTAAAAAACTGAGAGAGTTAACGGAACAAAAGGGACCAATAAAGGGGAACGGGAAACAGCCGGAGACCCGCTGCTGGCTGCTTCATTTCTGCACTGATGTCCGAGGCCCGCCCGGTGCCAGCTGAAGACACTCGACCGAAGCAGAGCGCAGGGGAACGGCCACTGTGAGCGGAAAGCTTCGGTGGAACGGACACAGCTGGAGCTCTTCACAGTGACTGAGAGTGAGTTCATTTTTAAACTTCTAACACAACACGGGCTTTTGAAAAATGTCTAGTAAGCTGCGGCTGTCACTGTCTGCTCCACTGCTCGGTCTGTATGTGTTTATTTTTTTCTTTCATACTGCGACATTAGTCCACCGCTGCCAATTAGTCACAGGACGCACCGCGGGTGCGCGCGCGCGCACACACACACACACACAGACACACACGCACACTAACTGACAGCTCGTGCGCTTTTAGATTGGCCAAAGCGAGCGGATTCCTCTCGCGTGGCAGAAGCGGCAGATGTTGGCACGCGGAGACTTCAAACATTAAATAAATTATAGATAGATAGATAGATAGATAGATAGATAGATAGATAGATAGATAGATAGATAGATAGATAGAAATAATTTCAAACAAAGTTAGCCTCTGTGAGCTATCAAAAATATCTTTTTCTATCTGTTTCGTCACAAATATATATTTCACCTGCCTGTATGCGAACAGGCCTGCAAGCCTACCCCTCAGGGCACAGAGTGGAGGGGGGGGGGGGGGGTAACCTGTTGGCCCTCATAAATATATTCGCACATGCTATTAACACACCCAGATTAGAATTTCCAAATATATTTAACTGACATACATGATTTAATACCGCTGGGATGTGTGTCAGTGCTGTCAGTTCTGCCACTGACAGCAGCTCCAGCAGCAGTACCATTCTTAACTCTAATCTAGTGGTTAATAGCTTTATTTTTTCTGTGTATATATATATATATGTATATATATATATATTGCTCAGTGTTCATATTTTGTGCAGATTTCCGCTGGCTTTGAAAAGCTAATCTGTCCCTGATATAAGCGCATTGGCTGGTTTACCATCTGGGCTGTATTATAGTAGAGAGGCGAGGGCATTTGAATAATTGATATTTAGCTATTTATAGTAGGATTATTCTCTTCATGTTGCACCGGGGGGACCCATGCACTGGTCTGTCTGTCTATCTATCTATCTATCTATCTATCTATCTATCTATCTATCTATCTATCTATCTATCTATCTATCTATCTATCTATCTATCTATCTATCTATCTATCTATCCATCCATCCAGCAGCTCAGGTGGCCTGTGTGTTTCCACCTTTTCTTTCGTTTTTGTCCTCTTGCTGCACCTCTTTTAGTCCGTCCATGCATTTGTCCATTTATCACCCGTCCATCCTTCTGTTCGGTGAGTGGTAGTGTATCCATCTGAAGTGGATTAGGGGTGTTATCAAAGCTAAGTAGGACGACTGTTCACACACACACTCTCTCATATGCACACACACACACACGCACGCACACATAGACACATACATACATGCTACTCACTCTATTTCGTTCCCCAAGGACCATTGACCATTGTTAGCCCTCTCTCAAGCCTCTTTCACTTTTGTGTGAATGTCTGTGTGTGTGTGTGTTTGACGGTAAACACTCTGATCAAACAGTGCTTAACAAGCTGCCTGAACTGATAACAGAGAGAGGAGAGGAAGAGAGGATGAGAGAGGAAGGAAAAAGGGGTGTCGGGAGGGAGAGGAGGTTACAAACTGAACAAAACAAAAAAAAGCGGGGATGTGTGTTTTTGATCTTGATTAAATATAGAGATGTTCTGTTGCTCTGTACCAAGTGTTCGCTCACTCTCTTTTACAAGCATTTCCAGGTATTGTAGGGTGGCCTTGTAGTCTTTGTTTAAAAAAAATGATGCACTATCAATGTTTAATATCCCCAAATTTTCCAGCTATAAATCAGATTTCCTAACGAAAATGCTCAGTAACACAAGCACCGCTTTGTAATCGAGCTCCAGCCCAAC
The DNA here is from genome assembly GCA_014281875.1 of Nibea albiflora. Classification (NCBI taxonomy): domain Eukaryota; kingdom Metazoa; phylum Chordata; class Actinopteri; family Sciaenidae; genus Nibea; species Nibea albiflora. Next base: position 12,068,285 of record CM024809.1, read on the forward strand.
ACGCAGTCGCCCCTCTCCATTTCGTCACATGTATTTTCATGAACTTTGTCCTTTCTTAGACAGCACACACTGAAGAGAAACAGGAAAGAGTGTGAGGAGAGGTGGGTGATATGTGACAGAGATCATGAGCCAGATGTTAACCCACTGCACCACCAGCAGTGGTAGCCTGGCCTCGAGTCCTTCGACCTGGGTTTTAGTCACTTCTGCAGCGTGTCATATCCCCCCGTGGCATGTTAGAAAGCCACAGAGGAGAGAATATCAACTCCAAATCAAGCTTACTCTCGTCACCACTGTCGTAACGTATGCTTTATTATTTTGCAGCTCTGTGCAAGGACACTGCAGCTCATTCTTATTTACTTACCATTAAAGCAGAAGTGGATCTGCATCCTGTGACAAACCAGTGACCTGTTTTCCTGTCCAGGTAAGCGGAAGTCACATCATGATGTGCATCTATTCATCTGACAACACAATGCAGTCACGAATGATCCTCTTTAGTTTTTGCTCTGTTTTTTTTCTCCTCCGTACATTTTAAGATGTCCGCCTGTACTCAATATAATACACCACAGAGGAGGTGAATGCAGTTTTCTTTTTAGTGCTATCAACATTGAAATGACCGCAAAAAAATATCAGAATTCAAAAGCAACAGATTCCTTTTCTGCTGCCAAAAACACATTAATGGCAGTTTCTGTTTCTTCGGTATGCACTGCTAACAGGGACAATGTTTCCCACACACACAGATCAAAATCTGAATTCTGCTCACCTCCATTGCACCGGGAGGCAGAAACCTCACATAGTTTACCTGAAATAGAGACGTACCTGTGCGGATAAATAAAAGCATAAATGAGAAAATATACAAATTCTTGGTCATTTGGGTGAACTTACCGTTCAAGTGTACTTTAAAGGTCCATAGTGAAACATTTGAGGGACTGTATTTACAGAATATGGCAGAGATGGGACATAATAACCAGGATGTTTTTGTTACACTACAATGAGCATAGCTTGGTAGCATTTTTATTGTCGATCCTTGGGGAAGTCATTACAGAGTTCAAGCAAGTATCAAGCTGTTTTGTGCAGGCCATTATTTCAAAACCTCACTGGCCCGTACGGGGATCGAACCCGCGACCTTGGCGTTATTAGCACCACGCTCTAACCAACTGAGCTAACCGGCCACGTTTCCTGAGTGTTTAAATGTGTGAGTACAGCACTAGATGGCAGTAAGTCTTACTCACAGCTCCTTTTAATGAAGGACCCTTGACCCTAAATCAATCCCACTTTAACAAATAAACAATGGCAGTAATCTGTCTTTCTCTGTCTCTCTCCTCAGCGATGGATTCCCCCACAGATCTTTTCAATGACTCTCCTTCCCAGATACACGCATTTGCTCCCACTCACAGCTCCACAGATCTCCCTGGAGTTCATCCTCAGCCCAGTGCAGGTCGCCCTCCTCCTGCCTTTAGACCCCCTGGGTTCCCGCTCATCCACCACCTCCTCCAGCCAGGTGGAACCCCCAGGAGGACTGGAGGGCAGGTCAACACAAGCCTTGGCGCGCACAGACACCTGGAAGACAGAAATTTGGAGGAAGACCGAGGAGAGAGGGATGGACAGGTGGAGCAAGGCATTGAAGGAGGAGAGGAAGGAGTGCTGGAGGGAGACGACGGCTTGTTGGGAGTTAAGAAGAGGCATGGTGATGCCGCCCTCGCGGCTGAGTGGGGTCAAGACGTCTTGAAAGTGAAGAGGATGAAACTGGAGAGCCGACCAAGAGATGGAGAGGCAGAGGAGGGAGGCAGGAGGCGCCAGGGAGGGAGGGAGGGAAAGAGAAGAGAGAGGGAGGAGCTGAAAGAACAGCTAGAGGAGGCAAGAGAGAGACTGCAGGCCTTGCAGGAGAAAGTATGGAGGGCTTTTGGGGAAAAGCACATGGTAGAGGAGGAGGAGAAGAAAAGAAGGGGCAGCAACAGAGGAGGGGGAGACAGAGGGAGAGGAGATGTGGGGATGATGGAGGAGGAGGAGGACATTACAGAAGGGATGTACGATGAAGACGACATCGATGGTGGAGAGATGGAGAAGGAAACGTTCTCCCTTCTTTCTGTCTCTCCTTTTGACAGCTTCCACAAACGGAGAGAGGAGAGGCAGAAAGACAGAGAAGGGAGGATGGAGAGAGGAACAGGAGGAGGCTTGCACTTGGAGGGGGTGATGGAGGGAGCAGGGTTGTGGTTGGACTGTGGAGGGCTGGTGAGGGGCGACTGGCATGGAGGGATAGAAGACGAGGGCGAGGAGGGAGGGCAGAAGTTTGCCCAGGCGCTGAAGCTGGAGTTGGGCAGTGCCGTGGCACGAGTCATCGATCGCGTTCTCCGCCTTTACACCGAGATGACAGATTTCGCTCCCTCCTCTCCTCCTGCCGCCATCTCCTTCCTCCCATCTGACGCGGGGAACGACGGAGGGAGGGAGAGGGGAGTGTGGATGGGACTCCTGACGAGAGGAAGAGGGGAGGAAAAAGCGAGAGGTAAGGAGGAGAAGACGGCGCCGCAGGATGGAGAACGAGAGAAGCAGCTCCAAAAAATGAGCAACGGGAGCGCCCTGCCTCCGGGACAGCCTCATCGCACTGAAGCATCAGATCTGCCTGTGCCATTGGCTGTTCAAAGGTCAGCTGACATACGAAAAGCTCACCCTCTCCTTGGCCCACCTCTCTCCACTCACCTAAATCCCTCTCACCCAAACCTCTCCCTCCATCACCCATCTCTACCTCGCCCGCCTCCTCTTTCTCATCCTCCCCTCTTGCCTGCGGCCTCACAACCCAAGGACCCTTCCTCCACCTCCTTCCACCCATCCTCCTCCTCCTCCTCTTCTTCCTCATCTTCCTTCCCCGCTCCCCCTCCACCTCCGCCTCCTCCACCTCCCCCTCTCCCTCTCCCGCTCCTGCACTACTCCATGCAGCAGCTCTTCTCCCGCTCTCTTCACCACCCTCAGCTCCCCCACCTCGCCCCGTCCCGCAAGGACTATCTGAACGCCGACCCTTTCTTGGACTTCTCGTCTCACCCCTCGCCTCACCCCTCTTTCCCACCGCTCCCCTTGCTCGGCCACCTGGACCCCTCCCTTGCACGCCACGCGCACGGAGGCAGAGAGAGGGAGAGGGGGATGAGGGGGGACGGCGGGATGAGAGGAGGGGGAGGGATGGACGGAGGAGAGCTCTACCTGACAGGGGGAATATCCTTTTGTCGACAAAGGGGGGAGGAATGGGGGAAGGGGGTGTGTTTGTGTATGAGTGTGGAAGAACAGATCCTTAACTGGCCTCATGTATACACCCAGGAGGGCTTGTCTCCCTGCCACCTGAAGAAAGCCAAGCTCATGTTCTTTTACGCTCGCTATCCCAGCTCCAACACACTGAAGACTTACTTCCCTGACGTCAAGGTGTGTGTACCCTGCCACAGTGCCACATCAGCATTATGCCCTTAACTGTTCTTTTACTATTATAACTTTTACTCTTACTATTACAAGAGCAAACTCAGACTATACTTTCATGCAAATGTGCAGCCCAAAGTACTTCACAGAGCAAAAAGCAAAAGCAGAAACAGACAACGATGAATGAAGAAAATAAACATAGAAACCAAGGAACAATTCAGCAAGACCAGTGAAAAATTAATAAGACATTAAAAGTCATCAAATAATTAAACACAGGGGATAAGAAGTAATAAGAAGGCTTGATAGTAGATGATGAGGCACCTTCCAGACAATTAGGAGTCTAATAATTAGTCACTAATAAAATTATGACATATCAGCCAATATTTGTGTTTTGAAAATATGACAAACATATTTTACATTTGAACAACTATGCTATACTGTTGACTGGTTTTATTGTAATGAATTGTTTTTAGTAGTAGGTAGTGAGTAACAAATAACTATAGCTCATGATAGTAATGTAAAAAGTGTAATATGTAGTATGAAGTAGCATACTACTAGGTAGAGGTACTACCTAGTAGTATGCTAGGTACTCAGTTACTTTCCATCACTGGTGATGTTGGTTTAACATAGCTTGAGAGCTCTTTTGTGTGACTTGGTCTTTAACACTTTATACTCCGTCAAAACGGAGTTGGCCCGTACGGGGATCGAACCCGCGACCTTGGCGTTATTAGCACCACGCTCTAACCAACTGAGCTAACCGGCCATGTTTAACATGACGTAAGACGGCAACTAGGTCGGAATTATGACACCAGACGACACAGACGGATAGTTTTTCCATAAATGACAGTTTTCCACTCCAAGAATTCAACTTGAACTGAGGCTTCAAACCGGAAGGTCAGTTATCGTTTTATGGACCGTTTGGATTAAATAATTTTGCAGAAGCGATACCTCAAATTTTCTTATTGAAGATACACAACATGTGAAAGCACACTGAGCGAGGATATTTACTGTAGAAGAGATCGGGCTTACAATCATTATAAATCATTAAGTAACAAAAATACAATGATCCTAACATTAGAAAAAATAATACATAAGTCAAATACATAGTACAAGTATATAGTACAAGTAATGTATCTATTTGTATGTATGTAATGTATTAACTGTGATTTCTGTTTCATACCAATATACCCGTAGTAAGTCAATATTAGCTGATAATATCATACATAAACATACATCATAGATAAATGTCCTATCTTATGATGATATTTATGTGTGAGTAATAACATTTTCCATTTAGAATCACCAAAGAAAAACCCCTCTCTTTATTTGAGTTACTGGCCAAAGCTCCATTTGAAGTAATTTATCTTTAATATAATATTTAATGCTGAATGAAATCATCTTGCTCTCCTCACCTGCTCACTTCCTCTCCTGCTGTTTTTCTGTCCACTGTCTAGTTTAACCGCTGTGTGACCTCCCAGATGATTAAATGGTTCAGTAACTTCAGAGAGTTCTTCTACATCCAGATGGAGCGCTTTGCACGACAGGCTGTCCGCGAGGCTCTCACCCGGTTGGTTTGAGTTGGCACTGGTTCAAGTTGAACTAGTTTTCTGTAAAACTTCCATTGTTTGACTGGGTTTTAGAGGAGCTAGCATGCTGGCACTGAAATTTTCCATTAAAAAAACGACCACTTCTCCCGATATTTAAGACAGGTAGACCACACAGGTAATGTAGTTAGCACTAGGAGTATTGAATAAAGGTCAGTGTGGCTTTTAATTCAGTTTTAATGAGTCTGTCTGTCTGTCTGTGTTACCCAGGGAAGGCACACCTCGTCTGGGCAGAGAGGCTCAGCTTCGAGTGGGTCGTGATACAGAGCTTTACCGCATACTGAATATGCACTACAATAAAAGTAACGTCTACCAGGTAAGGAGAACGTGTCAAAATGTGGTCTATTTTCTACTAGTTTCAGCTGGCTGATAGTACGTATGTAGTCCTTGGGAGGATGCTTTATTTTTTTATGAAGATAGAAGTCGTTGCGGTGAAAGCATGAGGCTTTCATATTTTATAGACCTTGAGTCTGATTAGCTTTGAGTTTTATTTAATTGGCAGCATGTTTGCACACAAACCCAACGAGCACTCCAAGGTTACATGTTATGTCATCACATGTAGGAACAGGATGTATGTCTCAAACTGTAACTGCAGTCTGTAATGACATGGCCTTGGTCGGGCCAATGGAGGATGACTGTCAGATGTTGAGCTTTTGAATTGATTTAATAATGTCAGGGTACGTCTTGGCAACAGTTTTATTGTTTTTTAAATTTATTTCTGTTCATAACAAACCAAAGTGAAGAATTACTGTGTGAAACCTCAAACATGCCCATACTGTATGTATGTATACATGCATCAATGATGCGTGTGCTGGTGACCGTGGGGCAATTGTACGTTAACAAGTCACTACTGAGCTCAAGCTGTTTGTAATGGGCTATTTCAAAACCTCATTGGCCCGTACGGGGATCGAACCCGCGACCTTGGCGTTATTAGCACCACGCTCTAACCAACTGAGCTAACCGGCCATGTTTTCATGCTGTGGTACAGCCATTTTCGCACATCTCAGAGATCATACACCAACTGATCAAGCTTTATAGTTCAATTTGATACGTGATATTCGACCTAAGAAATAGGGTTCATCCAGTGAACTTGACTTACCCCCAAATTCCCCCAGGCACAGACGTGTTGCAGGCCCTGAGCTATACGTGACCGTTCTAGCCAATCTTTCAAATGCTGGCCCTGTGTGTAAGTACAATAGTTTGTTTCAATAACGGAGGTTAGAACGGACTGTTGTGCATTAGAAATGAGTAAACTTCCACCTTCGCTGACAGGTAACATCTGATGGTTTAGAACTTCTTTCTCAGCTTATATTTTCTGATTCAGTGGTATTATGGAAGTATTATGCAAATATTCTGATTTCTTTTGTGAGCAGATTGACAGTTATGAACCCTTAAAAGGCAAGTGGCCCGTACGGGGATCGAACCCGCGACCTTGGCGTTATTAGCACCACGCTCTAACCAACTGAGCTGACCGGCCATGTTTTCATGATCCAGGACAGCCATTTTCACACATTTCAGATATCAATATCAAGTGGTAACACTCAAGTGACATAACACAAGTCACCATTTATTGTAGCAGTAACTTTCGAGTGAGCCAACGTGCACTACAGCAGCACCCTGACTCTGAATGGAACAGAAGCTTAATTAGTATCATTGTTTACCTACTATTTCATGTCAAAATGGCTGCTGTGAAAAAGGACCACCATGCTTGAGAACTGAATAAACACACCTTCCTTCATTGATGCCAGTACGTCATCTGACAGCAGAAGTTGCACTTTGTCATTCAGTGGTAGTATTTCATTGAATTCATGGTCAGAATGCAAGGTATGGACATTCAGTGCTCTCTTAAAAGGCAAGTGGCCCGTACGGGGATCGAACCCGCGACCTTGGCGTTATTAGCACCACGCTCTAACCAACTGAGCTAACCGGCCATGTTTTTGCCAGTCAGGACAACCATTTTCACACATTTCAGACATCATACGGCCGTTATTGGTCAGGATTGATGAATAGGGTTCTTCCAGTTAAGTTGACTTGGATAGAAACCCCTCCATATCTTGTGTTAACACAACAAGCCATTAATTGGAGGTGGATGTCTAAAATGATTAAACTGTAACATTCATTTCCATAAAGATTAAAATAGTGTCTTTGTCCATTTTCAGTAACTTCAGTTTACTTCAATCACGAGCCTGCACGAGCTGCATGCGCTTAAGTTACGCGACAGCTTAGAAGTTGTTTTCTGTGATGTGCTTTGTGGTTCACAGTATTCATTATGCAACCTACGATATCAGGATTTACATCATTCATAGCCAAGTACTACCTCTAAGTTCTTCCTTAAAAACTACCTGGCCAGTACGGGGATCGAACCCGCGACCTTGGCGTTATTAGCACCACGCTCTAACCAACTGAGCTAACCGGCCATGTTTTCATGGTACAGGACAGCCATTTTTGCATGTTTCAGAGATCAAAAACTCAGTCTGGATGTAAAGTTCATGTTAATATATAATCTGAGGAATAGGGTTCTTCCAGTGAACTTGGCTTAGATAGATAATTTGCCATATGTAACACTCTCCACAAGTCAGAAATTGGAGATGGAGGAATAGTCATAGTAAAAATACAAAGGTTAAAATGATTCCTTTGTACACTTTCGTAACCCTCTGTTCATATAAGTCACGGGTCTAAAATAATTTAAGGATATTTACAAATTATAGCGGCTTTAATATTTAAGTACTTCAGAATCATATCAGTACTGATTTAACTTCCACCATTGGTGATCTATTTCACGTTATCTGGTAGTTTAGAAGTTGTTTTCTCTGAGCTGTTTCATGTGTGCTGTATGAAACCTATAGTGTACTGGTTATTACTTCTCAAGGCTCCCTTAAAAGCAGCTTGGCCCGTACGGGGATCGAACCCGCGACCTTGGCGTTATTAGCACCACGCTCTAACCAACTGAGCTAACCGGCCATGTTTTCATGTTTACATGCACTCCTTTAGTTCATTTTCATGTTCATGCTATTTTACTTGAGAACCTGGAGGCATAACCTCCCCACACACAAAGACAGGGCCATGCCAGATTTCAAACACTGCACCACCTCTGTAGCGTTAGAGGCCGTGCTCACCTACACAGGTGTTTAGAGTTGACTGTCTGATGAGCCCGCTGCTCACAGGTCTCTCTCACTGCAGATACTTTGACGTGTCACATTGCAGGATGAGCGCAGGTGTAATTAATAACCTTAATTATGCCCATGTTCCATTAACAGCTCCGGGGCTCGCGTATTATTCATGCTTTCTCGCAGGCGTGGCTCACTGTGACACTTAATGGATCAAAGCCATCATGTTTGTCCTCGCAGCTGTTCTTGCCATAGTTATCGTCAAACTGAAAAAAAAAAAAAAGAAATCCTGTTTTGTAAGGTCACCAAACTCTATGCATTAATAAGAAATTATAATATGACAGGAGCGTACTCTTCATTCAGCTCTTTTATTGTAGCTCATGCAGTCATAATTCTCTACACCTTACTAGTAATTCGTCCTTTGACATTGAGGTTTCTGTCTGCAGGTCCCTGAGAGGTTCATCGAGATATCTGAAGTGGCTCTGAGGGAGTTTTACTCTGCCATTTGGACTGGAAGAGACAGCGACCCCTGCTGGAAAAAAGGGATATATAAAATTATCTGTAAGCTTGACAGCCCTGTACCAGATGCCTTCAGACTGCCTGGTTGTCCCGTCGGCTGATGATTCAACCCCCATCATCTGGTACACGTGTACAAATGCACAAAAGCATGCATTAACAAAAAAAGAGAAAAAAAAGAAACTTAGTAGGGAGTTGTGTTAAAACATTCACAAACTGTACAATTCCACACTGTGAGAAGTGATATGAGGGCAATTCATTGGATTGGTTTCATTCGTAATTAATTCATTTGGTTGATTTAAGTTAATGAAAGGATTTGGTTTGACACAGTTTGCAGGGAAAGACATACGCGCTTAAAATGGACAGACACACTCAGTGCTGTGAGAAGTCTTGTGACTGCACTTATCGAGGAACGTGACCATACCATTGACTTCAAACGGACAGAGCAGGAATTTCCTTTTTCCAAACATTCTTCACCACTCAGGTGACTTGTGAAATCACAACGCTGCTATACCGGTTTGATAAGCGAAAGCCGCTGCAGCCACAGAGCTGGAACTGACTAAAATATGCAGATTTTCTGTGTTCTGTTACTATAAGACGGCAATTTGCGAGCACCATGCCCTGACTACGCATCGTTCATCCACAAAAATAGGATATGCATTCCCTGATAAACCCTTTAAATTATTGTTTTAGATCATTGTAAATTCTATGCATCCCTTCAGTTATCAAAAGTACCGCTGACATCTGTTTACCAAGCACTGCACAAAGACGTGTTTCAAATACTTTCAGGCAAAGAGTCCACAACCTCAGTACATACCAGGTTTCTCAGATTAGGTGCCCCATTGGCTTCATCGCCTCTCTCACTGTGAGCAGAGAGCAGTGTTCCTACTAAAACTCCTGCTCCCTGGTTAAAGAAAAAGCACTCATTTCAAAGTGTAATCATCAGTCATCGTTTTGGACTTCACCTTTGGAGAAACAGTAACAAAACGGCACAACTACAACGCATTTTTTCCCAGAACTGTATGTAGATTTAGCAGAGAAGTTATCCTCTTCATACTTTGAACATTAGTCACAGTAGGCGTCCAGTCGGCCTTCGCTGGAGGCTCAACATTTACATTTTCCAGCTTCCTTGCTGGCTGCTAAATAGTATCTTTAATAGATATTTGTCATGCACCAATAAACAATCATTAGCAGCCTCGCATAAACAGCTGCCAGCTACCCAAACATTTCAGTGCTGTTCTCCCTCGCGGCTGTTCACGGTTTTTACATTGTTCTCTACAGATGAACTGCTATTGTTGCCTTGCACGTGGGGTTCTCCTCTTTTTGTTCCGCTTTTACATTTTAGATACTTTTCCACACCCGCGAGGACGCTTTGCTCAACACAAGGTCGTCACGTTTGACTTCATCTGACGTTTGTGTCCACGAGACAAATCAGGTTCGGAGAAGACCAGTCGTAATTAATGTTACACAGCACGTTAGAACTGTTTGGTTAATTGTAAGATAAAAAAAAAAAAAAAACAGGAAGTTGCCCTTTTTTAGAGAACCATGAGGGCTTTGGTTTCAGTCAGTTGATTTCTTTTGCTCGTATCTTTGTTCAATATTAAATTATTATAGAGCTTTTGTACATGATGGCACAATGTAATCAAAATGTAATTAAACTTCTGCCAAGAGGGACAATATAATGAGTTTAAAATAGTAACATTAATGTTTTGTTGTTTCCTCGATGTGCTCCTATTGTTCAGAATATTTACTTCTGTTTTTGTATTCCTTTAACGTGATGCTAAACTCAATAGACCAGTTGCACAATTAGTATATCTCGACATTTGTTCCTCAAACTTAATGTGGAAACATTCACTCTCTTTAATGTATATCACGACTCTTTTATCTAGAAGAAACTTTGTTGGTTGGTTCCAGATAAAAGCCTCCAGCGGCTCGGTGTCACACACTCTGTGTCACCGAGCGGCCCACGTGTAAACTCTTTGTGACGTGTTTCCAAGTGCATGTTTCCGATATTTGCATTACATTTTGTATCGTAATCTCTTTCTGTTTCACCCACCGCTTTTCTCTGCCTCTCTTTTATATTGTAAATAACGTGCCTCATTCAAACTTTGGTGAATTTTGATGTTTAAACTTGAATCAGTGAATTAAAGTGATACCAGGCTTGTGTTGTGATGTCTGGATTCACACACACTCACACACACACACACACCCACAAAACACCACAAGCTCCCCGGTGTTCAGGTCCTGGTCGCCAACACTAATGCCATCATACTTTAAGCTTTTAATCTAACAACCCTGCTACACGCAAACACACACATATACACACATTTTCACTAATGCTTTGGTGATGGCTTTTGTAAGAGGCTCAGCCACAGACTAAGTCTAGACACCTGAAACAGCAACCACACACACACACACACACAGTTTCTCTGGTGTGCCACAAAACCAAACCATAGGAGTCTTGCAGAAATAGCTCCTGTTCTGTCCCACAGTGAACCTGGTAGATGCACGCTCCACATTTTAGATTTCCATGGTTGCACCCACACAATAGACACGCAGCACGCACACAAATGTTCGCTAACTAACTTATTTTGGGACGGTCTTTGTCAACATTAGAGAATGAACCACGGTCAGATTTCAGCCATTCAAAATCACCTCGGTGCTCATGCTATTCTTAGCCTGCTTTCTATTTATGAATTATGATCCAAGATCCATAAAGGCTTTGTGACACCGGTCCAATTTAAAGGTTATCACTGATGCTAAAGCCTTCAAATCAAATGGCAGCTTTTGTGGCAGCACGCTGTTGTGTGCTTATCCCTTCGACAAATCAGTCACGGCTGTGGAAGTGGGAATGCGCCATGACAAGAATACTTGAAACAGTTTTCACAGATTCACACACTTTCAGTCTGCTATATTCACCTACAAACTACTTATTCATGTCCACAAACTCTCCTCAAGGTAAGGTGTTTTCATGTTACACTAAAACAAACTACATAAAAACGCCTTTCTCTTCATTTCATGGGTGCAGTCTGAGGTTATTTTACATATTTCTTATCCAAACTTTGAGTGATGCAACACATCATGTGTCTGTGGGACGAGTATCTCTGCTGCAGGGGTGAAGCTGACTTGAAAATTGTGTTACACATATCGAAACATCTTGGTCATATGACATAAGTCACAAGGTTTGATTAAGCATTCAGGGAATGTGGTGCAACTACAGTGCTGCTACTAAACTCTCTCTCTCTCTCTCTCTCTCTCACACACACACACACACACACACTGGGCAGTACTAATACGAGGATGACATGCCTTTAAATCCTCAAGTAACTCAACCCTTGAGGTTACTGAATGGGAGGTAACATCCAAACTGCATGTGATGTCCTGTTTAATAAATATTTGGACAACACATCCAAAAAAAGTAATCTCCTGGTGAGCGTCAGCATGTTAGACTAAACTTTTCATATTTCCATGAATAAAAGTGTGACCCATCTCTCTGCTTCCCACAGCTCTCAGTTTGTCTTTCTGGGTTATCACCTGACCCGAGGAAAATCGGTGTGTATGACACCGAGTCTTGAACTTCATCTCCCCATCGGTGTGACAAATACACCATTTTTTTACGCATTTATAAACGGACATGAACATCTGGTGGATCTCGGGAGAAGCGTTAGCTTTTACTGAAACCCAAAACAGGAGTGGAAACTGCAGGAGTGTCTTTGGAGAGGCGATGAGCGAGAGCAGAGCGAGCGGAAATCAAAGAGCTTGAGCTTCAAAGTTTAAAGCTCAAACTTTACTGTCTTTACTGTGAGACTAAAGAAGAGGCAGGTGAGCGGCGGTCACTTCATTTGACATTTAAACAGTGTTTATGAGACATATGACAAGATTTAAGTGAGTGTGCTTTTTCTTTTCTGATCTAGAAATCACGTCTTACTGACTATGTAATTTCTCATCCAACAGCTTAATTAAAAAGATAATTAAATATGGCTTAAATGTCCAGTTAGTTAAACTTTTACTTCAAGACACGAAATGTTCACTGTAGCTTGTAATTCATTTATCCAGCTGTACTTGACACACATCCGGTTTATACCACGCATTTTTTTTTCTCCATGAAATGCTCATTAAGTCGCCGCACCACAAATCGGTTATAAAGTTGCGACTGTGCGCTTCGTCCACACTTTTATTTTGAAACATTCACCGGAAGCTTTGCATCTTTTCGCGGCTGCCTTGGTGCCGCTCTCTTCCCAGACAGGAGCCTGCTGGCAGCTGGACGATGGCGTTAACGGGGCTTCTGCTGCTGCTGGAGTTGGGTCTGTACGCCAGCTGCTTCATCTGCGGGATTGTCGCGGCCGCCTCCCTCACCATAGTCCAGGTGACTTCCGTGAGAAATTAAGAAACGTGTTTCATACTTGTGCTTTTTTCACATATAAATCTTCGTCCTCTTCCGGGTAGACTCACTTTTTTTTTTTCTCCAGTGCGCGTGTCTGTCAAGGAAAGTTTAAATTGTACCAGAGAGACGAAAAATCACTTCAAATGCGCCTTTGTGACATTTATTTGAACTTTTTTTCTGCATTTAAACTCATTTGGAATTAACTTGCGTCGCCTGTCTTAAAACAATGTGATTAAAAGTAACATTTCACATATTTTTTTTTAACGCCGCTGCTCATTAAAAATTAATTAACGTGGCCCAACAGCTTGTTTGTCCTGACGTGACGTATGTGTAATTGTGAACGGAGCGCGAGCAGCTGAAACATGACACGCGCTTTCACTTTCTTCTGATTTCTTGTGAGGTGTGAATGTTGTTGTCAGTGTCTGACACACATTTCTTTATATTTAACTGTTATTAGGCTATTATATCATAATGTACTCTACCCTACAGAACAGTAGTTTCCCCTGTTAAACACGGTGTTTGTCTATGATGTGTTAAAAATGGGAAAATACACTGTTTGCATCTTTCCGCTTCACTTCATTATCTGCGCTCATTTGTATTCGTTATTTGCGTAAAATAACATTTATCCTGAGGCTGAAACTCTCCGCGTAACACAACTTTCTCTCTACGTTAATCAGGAAAAGTGTGAGTGTGTGAAAATGGCAGTAATAACAGATCATGTGCCCTGATACTGTTTTCTCATCATGTGACCAGATGGTCCTCCTGCCCAGTTCTTCTGTCTGCTGCTTTATAAAAGTCAGATGCTTCAGTTTATGTGTGTTTATTTGAGCATGTGTGTGTGTGTGTGTGCTTTCTCACTAGCTTATTTCTTCTGTTTTGTTGCAGTTCTGACAAAAGGGAAGTCATGTAACAAACCTGAGACAAAGAAATTAGAAAATAAAAGTCTCTCCTTCCCTCTCTCAGGGTAATTTCGGCGGTCGGTGTATGCTGTATGGACTCGTCAACTACAATGCGACTGCGAGCGAAATTGGAGTGCAGTCGTCCAGCTCCTCGTCTCTGTGCTACTTCGTGTCGGCCATCTCAGTCATGGTGGCAGTGGTGTGTTTCTCGCTGTCCCTGTACTGGCTGTACACTTTCTGCATCGACGGGGAGATCAGAAGGTAACGCCGCATGTGCTCGCGTGGGTCACAAAACGCTGGCGCTCAGTGCTGTGTTAGATCAAGTTCCTGAGCCTTGTTTGCTCTTACAGCTCCCTCTCTTAAAGTCACAATTTTATTGTTCGTTGTTTAAGATGGGCGGTAAACACAGTTTGACCAAAGCTGGCCGTGGCTGCCACACACAGCTTCCAAACCCAAATCAAGCTGCGCTGTGTTTATGTATAATTTATGCGTATGTACAATGTGCTGCTAACACAGGCCTGTTCTTACTGTATACCTTCATAATCATCCCATTCGTGAACTTTACTTATGTCAGCCACTTGCCACATGGTTCATAGACAACTTAAATTTGATTATGTAGCTAGGATTTATCAGATATTAATGTTGTGGGGCTGAAATAAGATAAACTTGCAGGAAAATCGAATCTAAGTTTCAAATTAGCATTCAAACACGGATGCATAATCAATATGATGTATTAAAGTCGATACAGACACGCCACACAGTATTTTCCCCTCATTCTAACCATGACTTGCATGCATGGGAACGAATTATTACAAGAAATCGCACAACTGGCCAAAGTATCAAAAAATAAAAAGTTAGTTATATTGCTTGTTAAATCTTATATTGGTCAGTATATTATCCATGTCTACACCAGTCTTCTTGGCTCACATACACATGAAACAACATCAAGGGACACTGGACCAGTGAAGTTCTTTTGTGCAGGTTAGCAGGGTTGCTTTATTAGATTTTACGGACTGAATGACTTCCCTGAAGCTGATTTAACAGATCAGATGCAGAACTGGTGAGGCCAAAAATACATGGCGGAGATAAAACCCTCAAATCTTTGTTCGTCTGTATTCTTATTCTTATTTATTCCCCTTGTCACCGCTTCAAAATAAAGCTCACAGTTCTTCTCGCGCTCTTTCTCTCTGTGTCTTCCGTTCATCCACAGGGAGCGCATGTGGATGAACGCGATCATCGCCGTGTGCGGCGTCTTCCTGTTCTTCCTGCTCATCACGGGCTGCATGTTGAAGATCGGACGCAACTCGCTCTGCAACTCTGTCGTGCAAACTGTTCACAACATTACCAGGTGACACACACACACACACACACGCACACACACACACCGGCATGTACAGACAACTCCGCAGACCTAGCAAGTTTTACTTGATGTTTGGTTTCTTTCTGATTCAAGCTTTTGTTTCTTCATACGAAAGCAGCTACATGTCTGGACTTCTTTTACAATGTCCCTTCCTTCTTAAAAATGTCATCAGTGCTTTGCACGCAACAGAGTGTTTGTCAATGAGTGTTTGATGACTTTTTCAAATGTGAACGGCTACATCTGTTAGCTTGTAACTGCTAACTTTTGAAGTTGATATGTGTAATGTTTTAAAGGAGGTTAAGCAGCTAAAATATCTTCCATTAGTCTGAAGGTTTGATGGTGTTGAAACTTGATCTGCTCCTATCACCTTTCTAACATGCAATCTGTTTCTGTCTCTCAAGCTGCGAGGACGCCCAGACCAAACAATGGGCCAGTCCGCTTAAAGGAGGAAAGTTCTACAGCAATCTGTACAAAGCAGAGGTCAGTGGCCGTGGCTTCAATAAATTAGAAAAGAATTAGGAAAAATACAACAGAAAAAATACAAGATTTATAGTCCCAAAAGGACTAAAGGAGTAAAGCATCGAGCTCAAGCAGAAAACCTGCTGTGAGTTTGGTTTATATCGTGGCAGCTGCTAAAGTATCAGTTAGTCTAGATAAAGCCTGGTTTAAAGGTTAAATCTAGAGAGTGACAGAGCTTCATCTTGTGTGTCATGTGTCGACTCTCCACCTCAGACGGCAGTGTGGGTCAACTTCTTCTTCTGGATCATCATCGGGGTTCTGGTGATCCTTCAGAGGCGTCAGAGCTCCGGGGCGAAGGCGATCGTAGGAGGGTACGGCGGGCCGGCCGGGGGGCTTTTCGGCGATCCGGGAGTGACAGCTGCAGAGACAGAGCCGTTTTTCAACCGTCCTGCAAGGCCACAGTGAGGATAGGATGATGGGTGCCATGGATGACTTGCAAAAAAATATAGTTTAGTACAACATGTGGGAGTAAATGTGGAAACAGGTGTAGATACATAGACAGTCTTTGTATTTCAGTGACATACATTCTTTTTGGTAATACAGGAAATGATCACAGTGATTTATGAGGTTTGCAGTACATAGACCCAAGAAATGCAATACTTTACGACGAGGATGGGATTCGAACCCACGCGTGCAGAGCACAATGGATTAGCAGTCCATCGCCTTAACCACTCGGCCACCTCGTCTGGCATGCAGTGCTCAGTGCACCCGACAAAACCGGTGAGGCGGTGTGAGCCTGTCAGGACGTATCTGTAGCGGACTGACAGCTCAGTGCAAAGACTGGAGTGTCATCTGCGTTTACCCGTTTCCACATTCACTCACTGCTCAAAGCCATTACAAATGTCTGACTACTGGATCACACAGAAATGTGAATTTGTTTGTTTAGATTTTGTTTACATGGTAAGAAATGGGAGAATGTTTATTACAGGCATTCATATGTTGTTGTTTTTTTATTTAATCAGTGAGTTCAGATTTTGTATTTTACTGTGACTGGCAGATGTCTCCTGTTGTTACGCCTCTTATTAATGGCACAATCTTTCAAAGTCGTTGAATTTAACCCTTGTGAGTTTCTACTTTGTGCCCACCAGTTTCACTTTTAAGTCGTCTTTATTATTATTATATGTATTTATGATGAATTTTTTCATTCGACCTTGAGGCCATTAGTCTCGTCTCATTTGATCTTGAATAGTTGAGTGTAAGAAAACACGCGCTACAGCTTAGGTATGATGCATGTGCTCCCATCTAATCTCCAGTCACAGGTCACATCAGATCCTTGAGTCTGATCCTGTGTTTGCTCAGGAGTTAATGTACCCACAGAGGCGGGATGTCAAGATACCGATCACTTTTGTTTGTTTAGTTTGTAGCGATGCGACTCGACACATGACATGTTTCCTCTTAAACCAGTAATAAACCAAAGAGTTGAAAGGCAGCAGCTCTGGTGTGTTTACTGCTGTGTTGTATGTGTGTCTGTATTTCAGAGGGAAATGAGACATGGCAATCGATATGTTGGACTGTGTCTCCCTCTGCTGGTTGATAACAAGTAAACACTCACTCGTACCAGGCATATTTCTAATGTGCTGCTTTTCTGTGTTATAATCAGTGATTACAAAGATGACACTGACGTGTCATTAGTTACTATTGAAGCTATGACGTGACCTAATGACTGACATTTACCTCCACAGACTTGCAGCCTATAAGCGTCTCCTCCTGATAGCCAGGTTCTCTTGCTGTGCTCCAGCATTGTGATGAAACCTTGAAGTGAAGGGACGCTCTTTGAATGTTTTCAAGTGCGACTAAAAATAACGTCTCTATTCTGCATCTCAGAAATAAAGAGCAGCTGTTTAAGATAAAACTGCACTTTGCTTCCAAAGAAACTATTGAGCACACTCACATTTGCCCTTTTCTCTTCCATCAGGAGCCTGTTTCTGGTAGTGAATTAAGACTAGTTTGTTCATTATTTGTTTGTTGTTTCGGGTCAGCGTGAGTGAGCGGCTGCCTGACAGATCAAATTAGACAGAATGAGCCTGTGATTACAACATGATTGTCTAATCTCTGTGGATTACCTGACCGTGTTTGAGCCCTGAGGCAGCGAGAGAGAACGTAAGCCGAGACGTGACGAGGAAGAGGGAGACGGAGGACGGAGGAGAGACTTAAAAGAATATAAGGAGGACGTGCTGGCGTTTTGAAGGAAAAACTGTAAGTGGACTCCTGACAGCTCTTTGCACCATTTCCACAGAAAGTAGTGCTGTACCTGGAGTCACTGTGAGCTTTTGTTTTGATGTGAACAGGGAGTCTGTGAAGAATAACCAAGAGGAGAGAGCACCGGGGAACACTGAGGACGGTCTACAACTTGAGTCTCAGAAGAAAACCACAAGGCTGGTGATAAATTTGACTCTGACATCTATGGTAAGATATTTTCACACCATGCCTGACCCTCGTATCGAGACAGTGAGTGGACAACGAAGCTAGACACAGATCCAAACATATCAGATGGACACTAATAAGAGCAGAGTGGGGGAAACATTGATAGGCAGAGTGTGATATTAGTGAAGGAATAAAAGCGAAACATGGAGGAGCTGTGGACACTGTAGTCTGAGCTAAGCCATGTTAAGCCTCTTTAAGCTACTTCACTCTCCACAGAGCCAGCGTCCTGTTTTAAACCTGTTGGACTTCTGACTGCGAGCTATTGATTCACTTTATCTGATTTTTTGGCAGGACAGCTGTACTTCACTGCCAAATCAGACAAAAACTATAGAGAACAGAGCAGAGTCTTTAAATCTCAAAAAAGAAATGAGCTATTCACCTGGACAGAGTCCGTTTTCAAGCATCTCACAACGTCTTCCAGACCGTTTTGACCTCTGACCTCTGCTTCTGTCCCAGGACATGTCTGAGAGTCAGTGTGAATCCGTGGCGGTGAGTGTGGAGTCCCTCCTGAACGATGCCAAGAGGATGCAGACGCAGTGCCGCGAGCGCAGCGAGCAGCTCTCCATGGCCGCCATGCAGCTGAGGGTGGAGTCGGCCGCCCTGAGGGAGCAGTGCGAGGCCTCCCAGCTCGACATGGCTCAGATACGCCGGCAGCTGGACGAGCTGATGGATACCAAAGCTGCCTTTGAGGCCAAGGAGAGGCAGGCGCGCAAACTCAGCAAGCAGCTGTGAAGACATGAACGTGATTGACACCCAGGAGAGAGGAGGACAGTGGGGGCGAGGAGGAAGGGCTCCATCTCTAGAAACTCTGCGAGGGGAAGAAAAGAAGACGGAGAGTAAAAACAAAAAGGGAAAGGATGGGAAGGAGTCACGGAAAAGAGCAAAGGAACCCAGCACCAGCTTAAAATGAAACACCTCTGTCTGCTTCCTCTTTGTTTTTGCTGCTATGTGCAACACACACACACACACACACACACGACTATGCACAAAAATGTCACCCCTCTCCCACTTTTCATGTCAAATAAACACTGTACAGACACACTCTTGTCTCTTGTTATTGTCCAGCGTATCTTCACGCCATCGTTTATCAAGACTTCCACACTTTGTTTTTGCTTCATGTAAACTCATATCTACAATCTACCATCACGCATGGGAGGTAAGTGGCTCAAGGTTGCTGAAGAACAAGCAATGTCTAACGAGGAATTAAACCATGAAGTCCACACATTAATCCCAATCACACGTTTTGTCTGCGGTGATCATGCTGTGTGTATTTTATCAGACGCCGAAGGAGACGGTCACCAGAGGGGATGGATGGTTGATCACAGCTACACACCAACAGGTGGACAGTTTATATAAACAGCTGGCCTCTCTCCGGCAGAGGTTACGTAATAAGGTTTACGACATAAAGAAGAAGAGACAGAACTGAAGCTTTTCATGTTGCTACAGCAACTCGAGTGAAAGGAAAAGTGCTGGAAGATTCAAAACATGAAAATAATAAAATATGATTGATATATATAGAGAGAAGAAAACTCTGAAGGAAAACAAACTAAAAGCGGGTTTTCCACAGCAGCCATTTTGACATGAAAGACAGGTCAACACAACCAGTGACACTAATTAAGATTCAGCTCCATTTAGTGTAGCAGAGATTTTCCAGTGAGCCAACATGTACCGCAGCAGCACGACTCTGAATGGAACAGAGTCGTTATTAACATAAAGGGGATTGGCCCGTACGGGGATCGAACCCGCGACCTTGGCGTTATTAGCACCACGCTCTAACCAACTGAGCTAACCGGCCATGTTTGTATAAATCAGGACAGACATTTTCAGACATTTCTGAGATGTATTTTGGAGAGCTTCCATGACTAAAGAGTAAAAGCTTAAATATGTATCTATGTATTTAGGTGTCCAGTAGTGTTTGTGTTTAGGACGAACCGGCCATTTGTCCTTGTAAAATATGACTGAGACGGCTAGGACTTAGTCACAGGAGCTCAAATTTCACTTGAAACATTAAAATAACATCAGCTATGCATAACATTACAATGTGGACAGAGGCAAGCTAGTTGTCATCACCTGCTTCAAGTCATTATGCTAAGCTAAATTAGCCAGCGAGCTGTAGCTTCATCTCTAGCGTGCATAGAATCAATTTTCCCATCAGGAAATGTGATGTGATTTAACATATCAGACTGTCTTTAAATGAGGACATTTTTTTTTTGTGGGTTTGCTTCAACATTTCTTAGGCGGGAGGTGTGTGTGTGTGTGTGAGAATGTGGACGCATGACGTCGGCCCTGTTTTTACAGCAGAGTCTCTGTGTTCATTGTTCATTCTGCAGCAGCTGCTAGTACAAACTAGACGGCTCACAGAAATGAGCTGGGACACAAACTTTTCTCACTGGTATTCTTCCACAGGACTAAAATTGTTTGTGTTGCAGTAACACATCATCATATCATGACGTATCAGGGGCCAGTGTTTTGATTTGTTGTTTGAAATATTACACATTTTTCTCTTCTTGTAAACGTTTCTAGAAATGTTCTTCAGGGTTTTATTCTTTGGACTTTATTCTCAAAATTCCAATATTTCTTTCTCCAAACAGTGACGCCAAATAAAATGTCATCAAAACAGGATGTTTGGGGAAGGTTACCAACATTTTTGTCCTTTTTTGTGTAAAGTCTGACACCCTAAAATCACATGCATACACACGCACACAGAGATCACAAGAGAAGCAAAGCACCAAGCGAAACCGTGTCACAAAAGATTAAAATTTAATCAGCATTATAAATCATTCTATAAATACATGGTTGTCATATCATTAAGAACTTATTTTAAATAGCAATAGATAACAAACAAGCAGGGACGTGGTTCGTTTGGAGACAAAACTGTTAGTGGGAGTAGCTGGGAATGTGTGTGTGTGTGTGTGTGTACATGTCTGTGTATAAATGTGTATTAAGTTTGGTTTCTTTGCCGTTGGTCTTCAATAACATGCTCCTATTATCACCGCTCTGAAAGACAAAATAAGAACAGATTACAGAAAAACAAAAACAGCATGGTGTGTGTGTGTGTGTGTGTGTGCATTCAGGTAGACTTACTTTCAACTTTCTTCTTTAGCGGTGACAGTGCTGCTTTTGCCTGAAAAACGCACACAGACTGAGTCACTCAAATATACGTGCAACCATGATAGCTGCTTTATTTCTCGGAGTCTGTGTGTCAGTGCTGTGACAAAATGGAACGTACCTTCTTGATCGCGGTCCAGTCTTCAAGGATGTCGATGTCTCTCAACATGTAGACAATAAAAGGCCCTGTGAGACACGGAGGGAGACATGTTACGTCGTCTGTCTGTCTGTCTGTTAACAGCAAATTACAGCTTACAGTAACAACCTGGCAGGGGGCAAAAAAACTCTCAGATATGGTTTATCATAGAATGCACAAACTACAACAACACACACAATGTGTGTATGGGATAATGTACAGCAAGACAACCACTGTTGCAAAATAAACTCTGACAGGGTGATGCAGGACTTCAATCATCCTGATAGAGTTCACTTTTTCTCGGCTACTTGCTACAGAAATGTCTGAGGAGTGTTGTGATGGCTAACATGGAAATGGAAAAGTTGAAATGAAGAACACCACGAGGGAAAAGTGTTACCTGAAACCAGAGCCACTTTCTTCTTCCTCTCCGACCGACCCAGCACGTTCTTCCTTTTACACTTCTTGCCCCTCATCTCATCACTCCACTCTGCAATGAGGAAACTTTCAAATGAATCCATGACGATGACGACGCTTCACAGAAAACGTCGTTGGGATTGACATCTTAGCCGTACCTGAGGTGAGGTCTATGTTCTGTCGGTCCTCCTCCAGCCGTCTGATCTTTTCCAGCAGTTCTGACTTCATGGCATCAAACAGCAACGTCCGCTCGCTCTGGAAAACACACACAAAATGTTGTGAGGCTTGTGTGAGTGCTCCTGTGCAGTATATAACGTATATATGAGTGTGTGTGTGTGTGTGTGTGTGTTACCTCCAGGTGCTGCTTTGCTCCTTGCAGTTCACACTCGTGCTTGTGTTTGATCACCTGTAGACACAGCTCTCTGTAGACACCTGCAGGCGGACACACAGAAACAACATAGAGCATACACCAAACAGCTCATCAGTCTAATAAATCATTTTTCTGATTTATTACTGCATGTGAACTATTCCGATGCTCAGTTAACAAACAGATGGACTTTAATCACATCACAAGAAACGGTGTGTCCTCTGAGAGTTAGCATGCATGCTAATATAGCATTTGAAGTACAATAAATCGCATTTTAGATCATCGTTTCCATTAAATATGTTGGGAAACTACACAATCACACTCTAGATTTATGAGCACAGTGGGTCTTCCTGTCACCCTGCCAGAGAGGCTAACATGTATTAAACAGCACCACCCAGTGGCCAGGTGTTGTGTCACACTACTATAGACACATCTACACCCGGCAAAAGTTCAAAACACCACCCAAAAGTCACATTTGGAACTTTAAACTCGGACGCCATGCCACTGTGCTGAAAGTGGCTTTCAGCGAGAGAAGGGCTTAAGGTGTTCGTCGCTTACCGGCCACTTGTGTTCGTATCTGCATGCTGTTCTGTAGTGCAGCCAGTGGTTCTCTGTATTCTCCAGCTTTCCCCGTCAGCACCTCGTCCAGCTTCACTTTCACCTGGTTGAGACGCTCCCGAAACAACCTGCAATCACACGGAGAGGACACTTTTTTTTGTTCCTCCGTCCTTCATTCATCCCGGAGGGACACTGGAAAGTTTCTTCACCCCCTCGTCTTTAACTTACTTCTCTTTCAGCTCCTGAAACTGTTTTTCCAGATCCAACATCTCATCCAGACACTCCCCTCTCCTCCGCTCACAGTCTTCATCATCCATCTCTTCACAGAGGACAGACAAACACATTAGTGGTCGTGGCCTCCTCGCGCACAAATCAGGCGACAATCTAGCAGAGCGCTTTGGATTTCTACCTGAGCTCTCCTCTTCCTCCTCCTCCTCCTCTTCCTCCTCCTCGCTCTCGTCCAGGTCGCTGTCCCTCTCCTCCGTGCTCTCCTCCATGGTCTCCTCTCCCCCTCTTTCGTTCTCCCTCGGTTGCTCCACCTCGCCGTTGGCCTCAGGGAGCTGGGACTCTCCTTCTGCCTCCATCTCCTCCTCCGGCTCCCTCACAGGGGGTTGGGCGGGCATGGCTGGCTGAGACACATGCAGGCAAACACAGACTACACTATAATATGTCTGGGTGGAGGTGGAGGAGTCACACTGGGTTACTTTTTTTTGCACTTAATTGTTAAAATATTTAAATACTGATTAACCTTGTTTAACATTTGTTAGTCTCCAGCTACTGTCTACACTGATCTCTGCTGGTTTATTGTGCTGATCTGGCAAAATATGGGTGATGTTGATGAATGACAACCCTTCAGCTGGTTTGTAATAACGGTGAAGCACAGAAAACACGCACAGGGGTAAAATATACATGTCTGCTGGTGAAGCACAGACTTGTCTGCGGTTTAATAGTGCAGATATTACAGCAAAGAGTCTGAATAGGACGGCCGTGTGAAATCCGCGGGACACCGAGTTACCGTATGTCTTCCGTATAACTTGTGAAGCTGGCTACAAAAACACAACACATAAGCGGAAATTACCGCTTTTATTTGTTGAAAATAAAACAAATATGAGCTAAAGGGTAAATAATTTGTATCACGTCGCGTTAACACTTAATGAAAAAATAATTACCAATGTAAAACAAACTATGTATTTGCTGTAAACCGTAGGCACGTCCATTAATCGTGCTTTTATTTTGTAGCCTGACCGGAAGTCCTCTTTCAATTCGTCCACACTCGCCTAGCTTGACTGGCAGCTTCCGTGATGTCATACAGTCCGATGGTAAACGTTATAAGCTCGACGGCGGTGTTTGGGCTAAAATAATGAACAGAACCGAGCCTGAAAGCTGTTACAACACCACACTATTTACTTAAACCCAACAAGACATTAACCGAGACTGTCTGTCGCGTTTTTACGTGAAATTAGCGGCAAATAAAGCAGAGTGAAGTCAAGTGCAACACTAGCTAACACACACACACACACACATAGACACACAGCGAGAGGAATGAATGCCTGCTCGGCTCACTGTCACGCCATTCAACTTATTTCATGTCCAAACGTATTTAGTGTTTAGTATCAAATAATACAATGAGGGTTTAAATGTCATTAAGCACGTGAAGCATCGCCAGAGTCGCTCTCATACTGACCCTGTCTCCCAACAGCACACGGATTAACAAGTAACGTTATCCGTCCATGCAGGCAGCCGATGCTGTTTGTAAACACATAACCCTCCCTGCACCGGACGACACGGCGGATAGAAGAGCCCGCTCACCTGCTCCCTCTGCTCCTTCTGCTCCCTCTTCTCGGCAGGACAAAGTTAAAGTCTGACTTCTTATATTTCCATTTTAAAAACTACTTCCTCTTCACTTCAGTCTTCAGTTAGACACTTTGCCGGACTCTACAACCCGCGTGCTCAGCCAATCAGCGCCGAGCCCCGCTGCTCGGGCGACCAATGGGAGCAACCGCCCCCTTCCGTGGCTTGTCCAATCAAAGTGGTAGAGCAGGATAAGTTAGCCAATAGCAATCCAGTTTGTTGCTGGAGTTTATACCGCGCATCATAATAATATAATATAATACAATATAATATAATATAATATAATATAATATAATAGCCAGACGACATGCATTACAATAAATACAGTGATTGGTTATAAAAATGACAATAGAGAGCTACTCTAATCTAATACAGTTATATAATGTGGCTGTAGTAATGTTTGAAGCATTTTTGGGCTTCTTTGCTTCTAATTTGAGTTATTCTTACATCATAAACTATTTTGGTAATATTGTACATCCCTATCAATAAAGTAATCATGAATTTCTAAAAGACACAGTGATTCTTGGCCTCTGTGTTGTGGTAGATACATTTATAAACCAAACATTAACACTTTGTCTCCTACTTACAAGCTGCACATTACTCCTCTCTTAACTGACATAAACAGAGCTGTGTTTACATCAGTTCACAACGTGCAGACCCGCTCAGCAGTTGTCATACTGCATTTAACCACAAGATAGCACCAAATGTCTGCACAGCCATGCAAATGATAATGGTGGAATTCATATCGTTTGGACAATGGGCCCTTTTCATGGCAGACATTTTGGCATTTCAATGCAGGAAAAGTACTATTAACATGAATAAACAATATTATGTATGCCGGGCACTGATATGAATGTCATAAATGACACTGGCGCATCTATGCAGCTCTTCTGAAGCAGAAAGTGACAAATCCAATAAACAAAGAGACAGTGTCCATTTTACATGTTTTTATTAAAGTTGCATAAAAGTGTAACAAAATTGGGCAAAAACAAGACCTGTTGTTGATATTGCTACATTTGTTTGTTGGTTTGATCTAATCATTGTCCAAAAAAAAGACTCCGACTCCTCCAATCCGCATGGTTTAGCTCTTGTATTTAGCCTCAATGATAATAATCAGTATATATATTTTTTGCAATTTTCCCCAACAGTAAAAAAACAGACTTCTCAATAACAGTCTAAGAAGGTATAATCCAAACCTGGATTCAGAAATTAAAAAAAAATCCATCCAAATTCAGCTACTAATTGAGCTTGCCTGGTACAATCCGACCAATCCAAACGTCTCCAAAATATGCAGACCGTGCAAACCACACAGACAAGGCAAGAGCAATCGCACCAAAATGCATCTGAATGGATTTTTGTTCAACTACATGTTAATCCAGGGCCTGGCATCAAGAAGTGTCATGATCACAATAAAAACAGACCAGTATTCAAATGGTAAATGTAAAGAACATTGTTTTATCTAAACAAAATCACTGTATCAAGGCCTAAGTATTAAACACTCACTTCTAAAAAAAACCCAACATAATCTCATTTTGTTTTCCAAAAAAAAAAAAAAAAGCGACAGAAGATCTGAGATTCTCCACGTCGCAGTTCTGCTCAGTAACACCTTTTTTTTTTTAGCAGTTTGCGTTACCTTTTTAAAAATGAATGTCTCCCGTTTATTTGGTTTGTGTAACATAAATAATACCTAAGGCAACATCTGTTTTTTAAAAAGAAAAAAAAAAGGAAAGGAAACTGAGGAAAGGAAAGAAGGGAGGGTGGACAGAAGGATGAAAATGGGTGGGAGGAGGAGGAGGAAAGAGGGGATGCCAGGGCGAAATGACAGAGCAGCAAGATGAAAATGGGCCAGTGTGTGTGTGTGTGTGTGTGTGTGCTGGCACCGAGAGAGGAGGAGACAGACAGTGGAGGTCTGCTGTCACCGCAGGTGTTAGCTGTTGGCTGCAGGAACCACAGCAAAATGTTAGCGCTTCTCTGATTGGATGATGGGCTTCCGTCTCCGATTCTGATTGGCTCAGAATGAGAAACAGATGGCTTATTCTCAGAGATGATTGGCAGCTGCAGCAGCTAAACACACAGATCTTGTGACAGCTATGGACCGGTCTATCTCCCTCTCTCCCTGTCTCAGTGCTTAGTATGTGTGTGTGTGTGTACGCACATCTGTGTGAGAGGCAGCTGTGTTTGCTAATGTGTTTCCGTTTCCTCCGCCCCGAGGGTGGCCTGTGAGTGTGTGTGTGAGAAATAAAGAAAGAAAAGAAGGGTGAATGCATTTTAGACAGCTTCAATGTAAAACAGTGGCCTCCCTCCCTCCCTCCCTCCCTCCCTTTCAGACGTCTCATTGGTGGGTCTCCTGACAGGCAGAGGACAGTTTCTACACCATCATGGACATTTTTTTTTCCATGTACGTGTGATGCTCTGAACTGAGAAAAAAAAGAGACAGACAGAAGAGGGTAGAGTAAAATAAAAACAAAACAAACAAGGCAGCTTTGTTCGGGGTCCTCCTGTTGGACTGTCAGTGTGTGTGTGTGAGAAAATGCATCCCGAAAAAAAATCCCCACCCCAAAAAAACCCCCCAAAACAGGAACCAGTCCTATACTAAAAATCTAATTTGTCGTACAGAACAGCAGAATATACAGGCCAGGAAAAAAAAACAACAACACTCCTATTATCAATGTTGCTGTACATTATGTAGCAACACACACACGTAGCATTTAGCAACACACAGACATACATATGTATGTGCAGGCCGGACAGCAGTGGCTTCTAAAAAGAGCCTGCACCGCGCATTTGAGGCAAGAAAAAACACACGTCGCTCTTTTTGTTGTTTTGTTTGGTTTTTTTTTCTTTTTCAGGATTTTTTTTTCAAGAGTTTCTATTCCTGCACACCCCCGACCTAACAACCTATTTCTACTCTAGCCTCAGGGGAAGATCTTTTATTCTAAAACGAGTTGGACCGTACGACCGCCACAGCCAACCAGTGACTTCCACTATTTCCAAGGAACACATTTTCCTCTTTGTTGGTCTAAAGATGCACCATACAGTATTCTGTGTGCTCAGAGGGGTTTGTTTTTTTGTCTTCTTCCCAAAACATAGTGCAGATTTTTTCAACAGATATACACACACACACACACGCACACACGCGCACACAAAAAAAAAAAACAACAGTCTTTAAATGCACCACTGTTGCAAATGCCTCTGATTACGAGAGAGGGGGGGTGGGATGATCTGAAAGAGACTGCACGCACCCCGCCCCTCCAAAATAAAGTTTAAAATTAAAAAACTAAAGTCAAGTGAATATTCCCATGCCCTCAAACTGAACAGGAAACATCAGAAGAGTCATGGTTTGATAGCTGGATCATTTACAAGTTTATACCCCATACAAATAACAAAATAAGGAATCTCATTGGTAGAGACATAAGCATTAATTAGGCCCTGCTTCAAGCTGATTGGCCGCTTCCCTCCTTCCACTCTTTTCTTGGCCGTCGCAGACTCCTTCTCTTGTTCTTCTTCCCACTCTCGGCCCGCTCCGCTCGCACTAATTATGGGGCTCGTCTCATCTCATCTCAGCCCCTCTCCTCCTCCTCCTCCTCCTCCTCCTCCTCAGACAGATGGAGAGCGGTGCGAGGGAGGGTGGGAGGAAGAAGAGCTGGATGAGGAAGAGGAGTGAAGCCAAACAAAAGGGTGAAGGAGGAGCAGGAGCGAAAAAGACTGCCTGGATGAAGACCAACGAATCGCTCGTCGTCGCCGTTTTGGCCTGGTCATTACACATTCTTTTAACTTTTCCTTCTTGGCGGATCGTTTTTAAGAAGGAAGTTCGACAACAAGGCAAGGTCACAAAAAAATGAAAAGTAAAAGCGATTTATGGGGCTGCATCCGGGCGACAAGAGAGAAAGGGGTGGGGAAAAAAAGGGCCTAAAGACCAGAGAGGAAACAAGGTTCAGAGGAATTCGCTGAAGCTCTTCAATGGAGGAAAACTACCATCAAAATAAAAGGGTGGAAAGCACGGTAGGAAGACGAGAGGTGAGGGCTGAGGTGGAGGGAAGAGGAGGTGGAAGAGGGGGAGGGGGAGGAGGAGGAGGAGAAAGGACGCCATCATTTCTTCTGAGGCGTGGAGAGCTTCTGCATCCCTCGGATCTTGTCGAGCAGCTCTGAGATGAAGTCCTACGGGGAGACAGGAGGGGCAAAAACACGTGAGGGCGTGGATGTGGAGCAAAGGTGGAGGTAGAAGGACGGAAGGAAGAGAGAAACTTACCTCAGTAGGTTTAAAACAGTCAACCAGCAAGTCCTGCAGAACAAAAACAGACAGTCTGAATACATGCTTTGTCTTCCTTCTCGTGTGTCCTCGGCATGCTTTGACACAAATCCCCGTGTCCTACCTTGACCCTGGCTCCCCGTTCAACGTCACTGGGCATGTCCAGCAGCTCATCCACGTCTATCTCCAGCTCCGGGATGGCCTCCTCCTACAACACATGCAACAAGAGAAGAGAGGAGAGCGCATTTAGAGACATATTTTCTTACAAAAACAGTAAAAAAAAAAAGTTGGTTAGTGGGTTAAAATTGCTCTGAAAACACACACACACACACACACACACACACACACACACACACACACACACACACACACACACAGACAAAGACACAAGTGAATCTCTGTTCATGGACACATGGAAAGAAACCCTCATCATTCTTTCTATTCTTGCTCCCTGTGTTTATGTCATGTGGTTGTCTGCAAATAGACCGGCCGAAGCGTTTCTGTCTCTCTGCATGACGTGGTACAGTGACTGATGACTGTCCACGTCTGAACACTAGAGGGCGATGCCCCGCCATCACCTCCGCACGTTGTGCCAGGCAGAGAAAAAGAGAGGAGAGACAAAGAAACCGGCGAGTACGCAGATATTTTCAAGTCAGACTTTTAACGGGCGGAAAGCGGTTTGATACTGAATTTACTGTTTGTGTGCAGACAGGAAACTTCACCTCTTCATGACGCAGCAGAGTTCACAGCAAAGTTTCACTTGAAAGTTTAAATTTTCAACAATTTTTAATGGTCATGATCAACCGATCTGCTGATTATTTTCAGGGAAAAGGAGAAAATGTCTGACAGTTCCCCGTGGCGTGATTACAGGAACAGTTATTTGCCTTCTTGAGTTGGAGGAGAACGTTGACACCACTCTGATTTCTGACAGGGGAGCTACAGCCGGCCACCACTTAGCTTAGCTTAGCATAAAGACTGGAAGCAGCTAGCCTGGCTCTGTCCAGACAAACAAAGCTGTGGCTGTAACTTTATACATCTACTTTTTCACAGTTTTTTGGATAAATGAAACAAATGAGATCTAACATATCATGCGGCAGGCAGCGTTAGCCACTTCTCCAGACTTGCTGCTAAGCTAAGCTAAGCTAAGCTAAGCTTATTTTTCCAAAATGTTGAACTATTACTTTAACAGCGAGCAATATCTACAGAGCGCATTACTGAAAGCTCGCCTGTAAACTGCTGACTGTCACGCTGCTGCCTAAAGTGAAAACACACTGTTATAAATCTCAAACTGCACCTTTTTTTAGAACAGGACAAGACACAAGATAACACATTTATCCATTCAAAACTGAAAACTGCCATAAATACACATACTTATGCACTTCAAGGCAATTATTGCCTCGTACTGATGAGCCGACCTCTAATATGACGTCTAATCTGACTTATCAAATATGTAAAAGTGGGTTCACTGTAAGCTTGTCTTTCTTTCCTCGCAATGTCAGTCAATTCTTGGTGTTTTTCTCAGATTCATCAGCCGCTCTATAAGGACTGCTTTCTCTGTTTCTCCATCTGTCTCACTCAAACACACTAGCTCAGTGTGCATGGCTATCAAAGCCACTGGCAACAACACACACGCTCTCGTACAAACACTCGTTTCCCCCTCTTCTGCGGCTCAATTGCTACCCTATATTCATGTCATTCTCCAGGAATCTCTCTCCCTCGCTCTCGTCCTCCCCCTCGGTTAGAGTTGCCCACACCAGCTGTCTCTGCACCTGCCCAACTGCCCCCTACCCTATCACACACACACACAGTCGAACACACACACACGGAAAGACAGACAGGCGCAGCATGCTGTGTGTGCACATTTGTGTGCTACATTAACCGAAAAGTCCTCGACATCGCACACATCCTTTCTCTTACACACACCGCTCTCTCGCTCTCTTTCTCACAAACACACACACGGATTAAAAAAATCCAAAATGGGAATTAATTATAAGTCTGAGCTGGGTGAAGTGTGTGTGTGTGTGTGTGTGTGTGTGTATGTGTGTAAAAAGCCGGGTATAAGGATTTAAATCTGCGCAAGACAGCCTGTGTGTGTGAGATAGAGACCGGAGGTGACAGACAGACTTACTGTCAGCAGAGTACGACACACACACACACACACACACACACACACACACACACACACACACACACACAAACACACACACACACACACACACACACACACACACACACACACACACACAATTATTGGTCTTATTGTCAAATTTCAAAATTAAAGCCTGTAACGGACGGACACAAAGGTGCACATACTCTCAAACACACACACGCTTACACTGCAGAAATACTGAAGCTGTCTGTTATGTTCATACACTCTTACTCACACACACACAGGCTGTAAAGTCTGACACAAAGACTGATCTGCACAACATGTGGGCTCCATGTGCTGCTACACGGAGTAAAGGAAGCTAAGAGAGAAAACGTGAGGAGACAAAAGAAAGAGAGATTTGTATTTTTTTCTGAACGCTAAAGAGAAATGTGACCCGGGATTTACTAAAAATCAATTTTTACCTTTGTTCCTTTCCATCTCTTACACTAGCAGCATTTTACATCACTCGCGAGATAAAGGTGATGCCCTAATTGCTGTTTAATGAACCTGCAAAGTGAGCCATGCACGTCGGCTCCCATTTAACTCGCCGTACCTGAGAACGATTTCGGGGCAAAACTGTGAAATCTGCCGAGGGGGGAAGGGAACGCCCAGAGGAAGGAAGGGAAGAGGTTAAGGAGCATATCGAGGAGAGGGAGCAGCTGAGTGGGAGAGAGGAGAGGGAGAGAGGGGGAGAGAGGAGGCAGGGGAGGGGAGGGATGTTGAAAAAGGCCGGAAGACAGGCCTCAGAGAGGAGACACAAAGAAAAGCTGGGAATCACGAGGGAAGACTTCCCAAACAATCCTCCAGACTGACTTACTGAGCTAAGTCTGGAGTCTGGAGGAGGGGGGCGGGGGGGTTTAACCGCTGGCTGCAGATGTGATCCGCACTGAAAGGTGTCTGCGAGATATTGGCACACACTGCAGGATTGTAAACAAAGCGGAGCAGCGTGGAACAATCCGGAGAGGTCTTTGGAGGTAGAGAAAGACAAATCTGCTTCATCCTGGACCAGGAATCTTTTTTTTTTTTTTTCTTAGTACGTCCAAAGAAAGAAAGACAGCCTGCAGTTCACAGCGATGGACGTGAAAGTAATAGACGAAGCTGGGGAGGGACATAAAGTGTGAAATGTTGATCGAAATGTCATTGCTCCTATATGATCTGAGCTTGGACACAATTACTGATCATTAAATATGTCAGAGAGTTTAGACCACGTGTCGGCGCAGAGTTTAACAGCCTGATGCAGACAGGAGTCATGACCGCGCTGATGCTTTTCATGCTCTTCCTCCATTATGCTGTTTAACAGCTAGTTTCTCACCCGTCTGTAGGTTACGATGCACACAAACTGTTTTCAGCGACGACTTTTAAGCAGTCAGAGCGACCAGCACCGCCCGAGCAACAAACCCACACTGTAACCCGGCACATGGACGATTTGACGCGGCCTTTAAATTTAATTATGCTCTTCCTGACAAGCTTGCAAATGTGATTCGCACACACCAACACGATCAGGCTGCTGAGCAGCAGACAGACAGAGACAGTGCCTGTCTGGAGGCCGCCTGCAGAAACAGAGCAGAATGAGATGTGACAGGATGAGAGCGGATCTGTGTGTGAGAGTGTGTGTGTGTGTGTGCAGGTCATAGTACGGTTCCTCTCAGTCAGAGGGCTGTGCAGCGGCTCCGGGATTGGACAGATCAAATGTCAGATACAGATGCATCACCGGAAGAACACAGACACACACACACAAACACACGTAAGTAGGTCAGTGCCCTTGTACTGCGATAAAGAGACCTATCATGGCCACTGTAAACATCTCTGAAAAGGGGAAGTGATGAGAACGAGCGATGAAGCAAAGTCGGGGTTTCTCCAGGGACCGATTCTTCAGAGACTAGGCTGAATCATTTCAGGGCGACTTCCTTTGGCTGTGGCTGACCTCAGATCTGATTCAAACTACCGGCAGTGTCATTTCCATGCAGCTGAGACGCACGCAACGCGGCTACGGCGGCGCACACTGAGAAACAGGAGCGCATATGGACACCTGGTTGATGAAACGACAACACAGGTCCACGGAGTGTAATAAGTTGGATACAGGCCAACGTATTATCAGCGAGGGAAGCTGTGTGTGTAAATGGGTCACGGAGGCCACCTGAAGGGATTACACAGCACGTCCTGCACTGATAACACACCCTCTAACTGATTCCTGTGATAGCATCTACGTGAACCTGTGACAGACAGGCAGACAGAGCGCGCAGAAGAAAGTCAGCAAAGTGCAAAGAAATCGCAGGCGCGCTGGATGAAGAGTGATAAATGGCCACTTTTGCTTTTTCCTGCCGCCTCAGCTCGACAACGCGGGATAAAAAATAGTCAGACTTCAGGATGGCCCATCGCCCGTTTATGCTACGGAGACAAAAACAATGTTTTGGCTGCAGCAGGGGGGGGAGAAGAGAGGAGGGGGGGAGAAGAAGAAGGAAGTTGGGAGACAGGGGGAAGTGATGGCTGGAGCAGGCAGGAAGAAGAAGTAGGAAAAGTAGGCCGCGTGGCGCTAAACAATGTCGGCATTCACCCCGATTTCCGCGTGTGTGCTTGTTTTGACTGAACGGAGCAGACGCCTTCACACGTCAGCTGCCCCTGCTTTTATTTTCATGATCTTCGCCTTTTTTCTCTCTTCAGCTCTCTTTATTGGGGGGGATCCAAGCAGGGAAGTGTTTTTACTGAGTGTTTACGCGTGTGTGTGTGTGTGTGTGCATTACAGAGTGGATGAGTAAGTGCATTAAAGCTACCAGAGGCCCGGGCTGACTTGGCACGACGACACAAGGACAAAATGTGTGTGAGAACCGACAATGAGTTCAGCACACACACTGCAGGCAGCGTAAGCACGGGCATAGCTGAGATTGTTTGACTGTTAGTGATGTGGAGCTGTAAAATACTTTATGCTCTCTAAGCTGGGAGAACTCAAACAGACACTCGCACCGGGGCACGAGTCTCAGCAGCAGCTAAGACTCAACGATCTGAAAACAGGAGGCTGGCGTGATTTTCTGCATATTTGCACTCAGAAAAAGAAGAAGAAGGAGACGACGGCGGACGTCTGGATTGTGCTTTAATCATCTTTGTCTAATGGTGCAAATCAAAAAGGCCGGAGCTATAAATCATTCAGTGCTTTGTCGAGGCTTGAAGCTGAGCTGCTGTAATTAGTTGCGATTGTGAAAAAAGGATTATTGGTGCATCACGGAGAGACAGGGAGTGAGGTGAGGTGAGCCGAGGGAGAGGGTGAGACTAACAAGGGAAGAGATGGAAAAAGATGCATGACTAAAGGCTCAGAGAACGGAACACTGTGATATGTTTGGATGTGGAGCCGTGGACGTTGACACGGAGCGTGAGAGCTGGCAGTTAGCTTTCTCAACCATCATAGCGCCGGGTTGAGGCTGAAACATGCTCCTGCAAAGATTTACGTAATAATGTTTGGCGAAGGACGGTTTCGAGGCAACTACGACCCACAGATGAGCCGATTAAATTCACAAATCGTATGCATGTGCAGGCCTGTTTATTAAATAAAGACTGATTGATCGAGGCAGAGACGACACGCAAAAGAACTGGGGATGAGCCAAAACCCGACATGGGAGTACAGACAAAAGCTTTTTTTGGGATCGACTTGTAATTGTCAGACTTCCTTCCCAGAGCTTCTACTTTCCTAGAAAATGATGAATTGCTAAAAATCCACCGTTACGTCAAGCGGAGCATGATGTGAGGGAACTTAGATACCAGATACCAGATTAGATACTAGAAGATACCAGCATGGAAACACGGCCGTAAAAAGCTACCAGGCGGCTTGTCTGCTCAAAATAGCAAAAAACATTTTCAAGTTGAACGCTAAGAAGTTGCCTGCAAACCATGTCAAGGTGCCAATTCATGACATCTTGACTGATCTGCTCTAGTATCATCTGATTCACACACACACACACAGGGTGAGGGTGAGACCAGGATGGAAGTAGTGGAAAAGTACTGGTCTCAAACCTGCTTCCTGTCATGCCCCCCCCCCCCCCCCGTCCCTTTATCTTTAGGTCTCCTTTCATGCCCTTCCTCTCTGGTTGGCATTACGGCTCCGCGCTGCTCTCGTATAAATCACCCTCAGCTCGGCTGTTACGGGGGCAGTTCACTGAGTTTAGGCCACCTTGCTGCGGGCACCATACCACTTACGAGGGGATACGAGAGAGAGAGAGAGAGAGGGTGAGTGAGGGAAGAGAGGGGTCAACGAGGGTGTTGGGGATTAGGGATGCTCTGCGTCCGTCATCGCCTGCTGCTTTCCATCTTCCTTCTATCTCCCCGCGTCGCACACGAGCGCTTATCTGGAATCTGCAGCTCTTTCAATAACGGGCACTGTTCGCTTCCCTCGTCTGCTTCTTCTGCCTCCAACAAAGAGAGTGTGACCCCCACCCAAAAAAAAAAAACACACTTATTCTTATCTGAAGCACAGAAGGGGTTAAAACAGCAGAGCACCCCACGACTTCCTGTCTGGGACACGTGACCTTGAGAGATATTAGAGGGCGCGGGGGGGTGTTGAACGATGTCTGTGGGAAGTGGAGAGAACACATGTGTGTGTGTGTGTGTTTACAGAAACACTTTAAGAGGACAGAGTTGACAGTGACATAAGCAACAAGCAGTGACTGGTGTGTGTGCTGCTGTAATAAATACGCGGCTTCACACACACACACACGCGGCCATAAACCACAAGAATCCATAATCAATACGGTACAATGCATTCAATCCAGTGTGGATGCAGCAGCAGTGTGTGCACATTTTGTTTGTGTGTGTGTGTGTGTGTGTGTGTGCGTGTGTGATCTTCATCTCTATTGCACCTCTAATCAGTTAGGCGTGCTTCCTCTCAGGAAGAATATGACGTCCTGTTTTTAATCATATGAAAAACACAGAGAGAGAGAGAGAGAGAGCTGCAGGCCACAAACTGCTGAACCCTCAGAACCGACCTTTGGCTCGCTCACAGGTGGGGCGGTGTTTCATCTCATGCAGTCGGGATTTACATTTCTGACGTTATCTGTGTCCCGTCTGCCCGCTGCAAACGTTGCGGCTTGCACACGCCCCTTTCACGGCTTCCTATGCCACCTCTGCGGACGCGGCGTACCTCCTGAACGCTGTTCTATTTAAAACCCCCCTCTTAAAAAAAACAAAACAACAACACACAAACACACACACACACGCCCCCTCGGCACATTTAGCACATCCTGCCACGGCCTCCGTACACTTTGACTCCGCGGCCTCCCTGCTATCTCACTCCAGAGATAGGGAGACAAACGGCTCTGTCAAGTGAAGTGAAGGGAACCGGAGCCTCCGGAGTCTGCTGGTAGTAGCGATGTGGGCATGCTATTGTGCCGTGTGGGCTGTTTCAGGCCTGTTCTGGCCAAACCATACAGGCTCCAAGCACACAGAACATATCTTCATATGATGCCAGGAAACATTCATCACTATAATTAGGACGCGGGCACAGTAGTTTCTTACACTGTAATTAGGTAACAATAGCATATAACATATTATATATAGCATTAGTGCACGGGGAGTAAAGATATCTGGGAACAGAGCTGGATAGAGGTGGATATATATTGGCTTGGTTTCACCCACAGCGCGCGCACACACACACCTATATCTAAAAATCTATTTGGAGAGTTAAAATGTATAATGTCACCCGTCCAACCTTGACCCCAACACCACCACCTCCACCACCACCACCACCCCCACAAAAAACTGCCCAAAGTCATAGCAGCTTGCCGTACGGTCGAATGATTCCCGCGTCAGCTTGTTTGGCCTGATTGAACGGTTCAGTGGTTTCTGTGTGTTGACTGGAAGTGTCTGAGCTGCAGACTCTCTCGGGGTGAAAAACGCTCGGCTGGTCCCTCAGGGTCACAACCAACCCCGCGCACGACTTGTGCTGGCAACCACACGGCTGCTGCCACGGCTGGAGCTCCGGCGCCCTATCACGCCCGCTGACCGCTACCCGGGGGGGGGGGGGGCAGTAAAGCCTAACGCAAAGATGTTGCTGAATGTTTAGATTCAGGCTACAGGATGCGTGTTCCTGTTTATTCTAAACAGCACATTTAAAGTGATTTCACTTTTCCAACTAGAAAGGCTAACATAAGATAAAATATCAAGTCCTGTAACGTTGCTGTAGGTAAATATGACGCACATGTATGTCAGATAGATCTCTGGCTGCTAGCTTTTAACCTTTGCTTTCAGTTGCCATTTGCATAAAATTACTCGGACACACACTCACACACTTGACGAAAATCCATCTTTCTCTTCAGCCCACTCTAATTACAAAATCTCCCAGGCATCCATCTGAAATATGTGAACCCAGACTGTATCTCAAGTGCCCACTTTCGCCCTCCACCTCCACTCTCCATCTCATCTTGACTCTGTCATTTCTGCGGCGGAGAACAGAGGGCAGATTTGAGAAGGCACTGCACAAATTCGTACACACAGGCTGATATCGACGTGTGTGTGTGTGTGTGTGTGTGAGCGCAGCATTGGGCAAAGTAGCCTGAGGTGTTGCAACAAATAGATTTCTCTATTTTCTTTCATCAATTCCTAATTAAAAGTTTAAAAACATAAACAAATACAAACAGAGGAAGAGAGCGAGGAAGTCCACGCACACAATAACACGTGCACACACACACACACACGCACACACCTCCACAATGAGCCAGAAGAGTCAATTGTCGTTACAATTGGACTGAAAGAAGAGATTACGTGCAGATTAAAATTAGAATGCACACAAGCAAGGATTACAGCAGATTATCATTATGTCACTCTTGGCGAGTGACAACACAACCAAAAGGCCTCTTTGTTCAGCCACTCAATGACTTATGCATTTATTCTGGCGGTTTCAGACAGAAGTGGAGTTTGGCAATCCTACAGAGTCATTCGGGTCCATTTCAAAATATATTTCCACCCACAGAAACGTCCATGTTTACCGCGCCGAGCCTTTTAATTAGCCCGCCACTATCGAGATGTAATCCGGATGGATTTCAAAAGGGATTATAGAACATTATAGGTATTTGTGCAGATCAACCATCAACACAACCTCTGACTTTGCCAAAACTGGCAACGCATTGAGCAATTCATAACACTTTGGCTAAATCCCACAGAAACAAACTAAGAATGACGCACTTATTTCCCCCCTCTGTTTATCCGTCTTCTTCACAGACAAAGTGCTTTACAAAGGTCATACACGGTGTACAAAACACGAGTCATGATATTAGAAAACATATGAAATACATAAGATGGGCAAACGTCTGTCTAAACAACTGTCCTTTTAAAAGAATCCACAGAAGCAGCAGACCACACGGGTCATAGTTTTTGGCTCGATCGTCGCGAGCCTTAAGGCCGGCGCGTGGGACGGACAGCAAACGTAGCATATTTGACCTTAGAGAGTGAGCTGATGTGCACGGGTGAAGCCACATGGAGACGCAGCCTGACCGCGCAGTGCTCCGTACATTATAAACTGCACCCTATGGTGAGGAGATCCACGTATGGAGGTAATGTGAGAGAGAAGGCAGATTTCTGATCAAGAGCAGACATTGTTAAGTGAGGAGAAGAGTGCTTTGCAATAATCAATGTGAGATGAGACAGAGACATTATCTGACCCTGAAACACTCTGACTGTAATCTAATCAGTAACGTGTTAAACATTAAATATGAAACTTGAATGAAAAAAACGAACGCCGTCGTCACTTTTACTGGCCAGCGTGTTTTTAAATCTTTATTTAGCTCGGACGCTGTTTTCGCTTTCTGTGCGAGGGAAGTGAATCTGCTCGTCAGTGTTAATGTGCCTCAATAAAAAGGCACTCGAAGTTTAAAGCTGCACAACAGAGGTTGCAGACAGTGGTTATGCCTGCGCCAACGCCATCACTCATGAATTTGTTTGTTCGATTTCTTCTGAGGTTGGACCAGGAGCAGAATTTAAAAGAGTCTTGATGGATTTTCATGGCTCCAAAATAAACTGTAAGTAGATTAGAGACATCATCCACTCCCAGATCTTTGTGGACGGTGAACACACCTCCTCTGCAGGCTTTCACAGTGGCTAGAAAGGAAGTTTCTCCTTCAGTACTTCCACTGCGATCCTCTGTAACAGACACCACTGCTGTTACTCAACACGTGTGTTGATTTGTTCATTCAATACGTTTTAATTCCAACTTTATGAGAGCGTGTGACTGACAAAGGGGAAGAATGAGAGAGACTGACTCCCTTCCTGATGAGTCACTATCTTGTATTAATTTCTGTTGCCCAAATATGGTCAGACGTTCCTTCCTGATCAGCGACTGAATGCAAAAATAAACTTCTCACAGCAAAGATCACACAAGTATAAAAAGTTAAGAAGGAAGTGGCTATCTGTCACGAATCATGACTGAACTAGATGAATGATATCAAATTACATAATTAGAATTTCATATATTATATTCATATATTATGATAATCGTCTGTCTGTCCGTCCATCTTTCATGCATCCTTTTTCCTGCAACGTGACGTCCTCCATGCTGTGATACCATCATCAAACCTTAAGTTAGGTGACGTCATGGAGGACATACGAAGCCAACATGGCACCGGTGTTCTAACCTGGCAAACTCTTTATCAGTGGCAGGCGGGTCAGGAAGTCGCTGGCAACGCGAACACAGCACCACAGCCGGCTTCGGTATACCCATCTGACAGCATATCTATTGCCACCCGGTGAAAGCTAGAACTATTTAATATAAAAAAAAAAAAAAAGTTCCGACTTCATCTGTCAGCTCCTCTAACTATGCAGCATTATGAGAGAGGACACTGTGCACAGCTCCTGTACAGGCTGTCATTGGCGTACAAAAAGTACAATAACGCACATTATTCACACAATGCAATCAGAGACAGGGAGTAAAGTCGTACACTGACATATGCTTCCCTGCAGCTCAACCGGTGTCTGCTTTAATGCACCTCCTGGGACTAAAATACACTCCCGAGTGGATCTGTGTTACCTCATTCAACCTGCAGGCAGTTGGCATTGCTTACAAAGCGACTCCATGATGGTAATGACTCCGTACCAGAGGACGCTGCCAACTCTAGTCGCAACAGTTAAACTTTGGGACAGCGGCGGTGTCATTGTTTAAATATGGTTTCATATTGTGGAGGCCAATAAACAGGCCAAAACACTCCTATTCAATCTCTCGTTTAAAAGCGCTACTACAGCAACACAACACCCTGGAGTCATCGTAACGCTGGCCTGTGTGCCACGCTACATGCTCGTTTTAAAAAGGGCCTCCTCAAGGGCACTACAGCCTTCACACAGCAGCTATCAAAAGCATATGTGCCATATTAAAATGCATTCATTAATAATAATAAAAAAAAGCTCAGTAGAAAGCAGGCTAGGGCTGAGACGAGTTTGTCTGACACAAACTGTGTGATGCATTACAGACCATTGAAAAATAATGAGCACGGAGGCACAGGGGTACTTTCATAGCTCACAGTCATTATGTTTATGGTAGCATAAGAGTATTTACTGGATGCCTATTTGATGTGTACACATAATACACAACAGGAAAACACAATGAACAATAGACTTTGCAAACCTTCTCATTATATTAAGACAAGTCCCTGCCTGTTATTAGATTTGCTGCAGAGTTTCACAATCGAGCTCTAAATGCTCAAATGCTCGATTGCTCGACGCCGATCATCAAGCCAAAGCGCTTTTGTTTAAAACTTTTACGCACGGCCTACAGCCTCGCCCTGTGCGACGGAGGATGGAATGACAGGCTGATCAGGCTGAGCTGGTACTGAAACATAACCCTGAAGGGGTTTGACATGGTGGAAAGGTGTCAGACAATCAGTATGTACAGGCTGACATATGATGGAGCGCATGGTGAGAGGGTTGTGACGAACATCGCAGAGACAAAACAAGTCATTAATATGCAACAAACACTGATGTATGCGCACGTGTGCCTGAAACGTTGGCTCACTGCTCAGCTTACCTCTTAAAGGAGCCCTGTGGAGTTTTTTCATGCACGTTAGACCAAATATTTCTCACAAAAACACAATGTGTTCAAATATATTGGGTATTTTTGGAGCCAGCATTGTTTGCAACCGTATTAGCTAGCTAGACGTCTCCACCATTTGCTCACCCATTGCTACATTTAACACCAACTGTCAATCAGTGGAATACACAGCAACATGTAAACACATGTTTTAGCAATGATACTAATTATGGTCTTGTTCCATTCAGGTCAAACAGAGTCAGGGTGCTGCTGTGGTGCACGTTGACCTCAATGGAAAGTCTCTGCTGCAATAAATAGAACAAAACATTAATTAGTTGGGGACGCTGCTCAATAGTGCTACTAGTGATCGGGAACTCCACGGGGTACCTTAAATTCAGATATTCAACAAGCAGCGACCTCCTGCTTGGCAATGGATGAAGCCAATGCGGAAGTGCCAAAAACTGCACTTCCTCAAACGGCCACTTAAGTGCTGGCTGCAGAGT
The DNA here is from genome assembly GCA_014281875.1 of Nibea albiflora. Classification (NCBI taxonomy): domain Eukaryota; kingdom Metazoa; phylum Chordata; class Actinopteri; family Sciaenidae; genus Nibea; species Nibea albiflora. Next base: position 12,109,823 of record CM024809.1, read on the forward strand.
GAGTCAGTCTCCGTAAGCCCCTATGTTAAAATGTCCAACTTCACAGCAGGAATAAACATGTTTACAGCCTGGTACAAAAAACAGTTTTGGTCTCTGTAGCTAATTTCACTGTTCATGACTGTTCATGGGTGGAATTTTTGGTTTGTTAGAGCACCCAAATGTAATTTTGCCCACCTCAGTTCCACAACTTTGCTGATTTTTAGATTAGCAGATTAGAGGCAGGATTTCCAACATGGTGGCATATTCTGAGCTTCAAATGGCTCACAGGTCATAGGTCCTCAAAATACTGCTCAGTGGCGCTACTAGTGGCCAGAAACTTCACAGCATACCTTTAAATGCAGATACTCACAATATATACTTGACTGTCCTGCGTGCTTATAGGGTAAATTGAGAAAAGTGAGTGTGTGCGTGTGGGGAAAGTGGTATGTTAATACTGTCCATTTGATGTATGTGTTTGCCTCTCTTTCTCACTTCCTGTAACAACATGCAGCATTCCCATGAATGACTCACATCCCTCGTTCTCCCTCTCTTTTTTCATCCCTGCCTCCTCTTGCTTGGCGTTCTTCACTTTCTTTCGATCTCACTCGCACATTAACCAAAACACGTGCTCGAGTCCCCCCCCCCACTCCTCACCCGTCATCGGCACAATATTCTTGGCGGGCCTTCCTCCTCCACCTCCTCCTCCTCCTCCTCTCTGACTCGAGTTGATATATTCACTTGGCGTCTTAAAAAATGCTCACGTGGTCAGTCAGTGGGTCAGACTACAGTATGTGCTGACTCACCCCCCCCCCCTACTCCAGTCACACGGGAAAAGATCTTGTGTGTTCAACATGTAGACCCACATGTAACCTATTAACATGCTGTGTGTATGTCCATGTCCGTGTGTGTGTTTGTGTGTGGGGGGGGTGTTTACAAAGACACACTGGAGTCTTTCACTCCCGCTGTGTAACAACCACTCTTTGTAGTCACCCTCTTATACACACTGAGTCAAACAGAGTAATACTGATTGGTATTCAGACCTTTAAGTTTAAGGTTTAGGCAAATGTTGCAGGCTCTTGTGTGTGTGTTTTTGTGCATGTGTGTGGGTTTTTACATTGTAAAAGGACAGACATACAACATGCATGTTGTGCTTTTATTCTATACTGTTCATTAATGTGTGCTTGTGCGAGGAAAAGTTTACGTTTTATTCATTTATATAGCTGTCAGAAGTCACTGGATTGTTTTTAATGCTACCACAATTAAAAAATGTCTCTCTACTGTTCTACTACTTGCTATGTTCACCATGAAGTGTGTATAGCTAGAAATAACAGTGGACACATGTTACAAAAACACTTTCTCCCGCTCTGACATCCCTGTCTACTCCTACTACTTTTTCCTTCTCCTCCTGCCATCCCCTCTAGATTTTTTTTTTCCCTTCTCTTCCCCCGTTTATTGCATTCCTGCTCACCAATCCTGCCTCTGTTCTCACTCATATCCCAATCTGTCTGTGTGTGTGTGTGTGTGTGTGTGGCCACGTAGGACCCTGTAGTTTGGGGATTGGTCCGCCCACTCCCTTCACTGTTAACTATATAGCTACTGGTCAGCGTAGTATGAGTGGAAAACAAATGGCAAACTCAGCGAAAAGTAGTCTTTACTGACAAATAAACATTTGACAGCGCAGTTACCATGGCAATGATACCGAGAGCTGGAGCGAAATCTGATCAGTTTTACTAGAAGTGGAGTTGGGAACTTGATGAGTGTGACCTCGTCTTTCCTTTTTTCCCCTCGAGAAAGCTCAAACTCACTTATCGCCTTATACACAAAGCCGGCAACAGAGTGGAAGCTCAGTAACAACAAAGAAAGTGTGCACAGTTTATCCTTTGAGGAAATGCTATCATCTACAACCCCCCCATAAATCCATCCAAAAATATTTCCTGCCAGTTCAGTGTTTAAACTGATTAAACCCTCTTGTGTTACTTATAGGTAACCTTTTATCTCCTACCAAATCAAATATTTATCCGATCTTTCCCATTTCACTATTTATCCTAAAGCTATTTATGCTATATATATGACAGTAATGTTAGCATGCAATGTTAAAACTGTGGTGGCCTCAGGGAAAGTACAGGGCCGGTATGTATGGTGCGATATGTGAGAAAACGCCACGTCATGTGGCTGTGTCCACACCGCTTCTAACTAGGGCCTCTTTTCTAATTGAACCGAACAAAAGTGAAACTTTGGAGCTGTAGATTTCACTTCTATTTATGTTTTTATTCTTTGCTTTTAGTTTTACCTTTACGGCTCACGTGCTATTTACACCCTGTGGTGTTCGGGTGCTATGTCCACATGCTGAGTCTACTGATGTAGAAGCTGCAGAAGTACTCAGTGAGGTACAGGTAACCCTGGTTGGGAGTAACTGCTCCATCTTAACAACGCGCAGTGTTTCTCCAACAAAGCAAATGCCACATTAACATCAGCAGCAGGTATTCGGTAAACCCCTGCTAATATAATTACTGAATGGCTCCAATTATAATCTAGCACTGAAAGAGAATAATGAAAACACGGGCTTTCGGGGAAATGATGGAATTTTACTAAGCTGTCGTTTATTAAATGGACACAACCCTATTTTTTTTTTCCACTGCATGGTTAACCAATATAAACATTTAACAAGCCTTGTTGCCATGGAATCATACTAAGGCTCTGCTCCTCACTATTACCCATAGCAACTCTGACTGATAGGCTGACTAAGTGGCTGGACGAATATCTAACAAGCTGGCTGGCAGAATTGACTGGCTGACTGCTGGTAGCATGTTTAAAGGGATTATATGAATGGGAAAATAGCTCATTATGAATTCCCTGTTGAACAAACTCCATACGGTTTTATTAATAGTAGAAATATGCATCCAAGAGGGGAGAGAAGTGAAGGGCCAGAGGAAATAATGAAGGGGGGGGGGGGGATGAAACTATGGATTGTGACATCAGTCAGACCAAAAAAAGACAGACACGGCAAGAAAAGGAGGTGAATGGAAAAAAAAAAAACAGGAGCGAACTCCAAGGCCACATGCTCCATGTCAGAGAACAGGGCTCTCCCAATACCCACTCTGCTCCCTGACCGACTAAAGCTGCCTCTCCAGTTACACTGTTTAGTAGCACGTGCTCCACATTTCCCCATCTAAATGAGCCCAATGTGTCTCCATCAGTGAACCGACTGTAAATTAATCTCTTTGTTGTCTAACAGCCTCGGCAGAGATGGGATCGGGACAATGAAAAGCGGTAGAGCGACCGCTGTGGATCGAAAAAATACACATCATCGCTGAGAGATGTGTGTCCAAAAATGTGAGAAATAAATCATTATAAGTCGAGTATAAAGTCATACACCTGTGATCTCACAACAATAAGTCATCACGACACGAGTCTGCGTGTCACTGTGAGACCTACTTGTCCGGCTTTTTTGAACTCTTTGTGATCCTGTTTGCTCAGACTAACAATAAAGCACGAGGGCATGTAAAGAAAGATGGTGAGTGAATGAATGTACACTGAGAAAGAGAAATATTCTGCTATCAATCTGGGGTCCTGGCTGCACACACGGATTTAAAAATAAGATTGTTCTTATCCAGGAACAGAGTCTGAAATGATTTATACTTTGAAACCACTTCTGGTGAATTACTAAAGGTCACATTGGAACACCCTGCAAAGATTTTCTCCTTACTCATACTTTTTTTTTGGACTCTCCAAGGCTTTAATGCAAAGCATACTAATCCATTATTGGCAGACAATCAAAGCACATTGATTTTAAAATCCTCTCTAGGCCATTTAATCACCTCTGCTGGCATGTGAGCCTCTGTAGTATCCCCTGCTACTTTATTATTATCCACATCTCATGGGATATCCCTGTAACTGCCAAAATCTCAATGTAAGTATACAGACACAGATGTCAGATAGAGAACACCACATGATAAGAGAGGCGTCGGTTTTCAACACGACTTAAGTGTATAACGCTCGCGGTTAACTGTGCTTTGGGATAATACAGTTTGTCAGTTGGATTTTGGGCGTCCAGGTGGAGAAGCAAAGACAGCCGGACCTCCTGAAGAGGCTCTGTTGTTAACAAGCCAACTTGTCTGCCCATCCCTTTGTGTCTGTGGGCATCAGTGGAGGCTGAACACGAGCGGAAAGTTGTGAGGAGTCGGACGTTTCCTCCTCTATCCAGCAGCCTGACCTCTTCTTCCTTTTCTCTCTCCTAGCCTACTAGGAATTCTCCAAACCCGTTAAGTCGTTGTATTCCTCACGCTAGGAATAGAATGTGGGTCAATGCCAGCTCAGTACAGTCGACATGAGCTTACCAGCTACTGACGCCAGTAGCAGCACCGCAGCTGCCGCTGGGCTACATTATGACTCCACGGCCCCCCTCCATGTGTCACCACGATCGTGGGTTTTGATGTGTGATGGTGCGGAGGGACTCTAAAGTTAGCTGACGCTTCTGCACAGTCATTACTACGTCCAGGGGGGGGGGGGGGGGGGGGGGGCGCGCTCCCTGACAAGATTTATGACTGAACCCCTCCTCCAACCCACCTGGGCTCATCAGTATCACCTCATTTGTCTTTTGTTTGCCCCCACCACCACCTACCACCACCTACCTTTTGCTCTACTTAGGAGCAATTAAAAAATACACGCAACACGGCTCCCAGCTTGGAAAAAATAACCACATTGTTCTTCTGTTAAAGGCTCACTGTGTAAGATTTAGGGGCGTCTACTGGCAGGAATATCATTAATGTGTTTAAATTAGTGTATAATCACCTTTACTGCCTTAAAATGATATCTACAGCGAGAGCGGGTCCTCTTCCATGGAGTCCGCCATGTTGAACCGCCATTTACTACACTAACACCGGCTCTAGGTGTGTCCTTTCAAGCTTTGTACGTGAATTTCTCTGCTAGGTTTGTGCTAAACCCTACACACTGGACCTTTAATCCCTGTATTGAATTATTAATGTTAAACACCGGTGTTGCTAACTTTGAAAATCTCTTAAATAATGCCTTTGACGCCTAAGGCACGCCATAAGTGGTCATTTCCGGGCAGCAGTTGACATCGGATTAAATTAATTCACAGGTGTGCTTTAAAGCAGCTTCAGCCAATCAGAGCAGAGAGCAGAGGCTGCCTATTTCATGATAAGGCTATAAAGCTTCAGCAGCTACATTTAGGGAGTGAGTGAGGGGCTGAGGGCTTCTCACCTCTCCGCCGTACACCTCTTTGTTTTTGGCCGTGTCCACACACTCCCTGCTCATTTGCCGTCTTCATTACCTCATCTACTTACACATGGCCCAGATACTATAAGCGACAGAACAAGCGAGGCTAGGCCAAAAGCAGCGACAAAGGGGCCCGTTAATGTTTCTTTATCAACAGTTTGCTTCAGGAGCAGACAGACAGACGAGCTCCGGAGCTGATAAACTGACTTAATAGTCTGTACCGGAGAGCCCAATTACTTAGCACAGCCGCCTGATCGATAGGTTCGATCGGTTTGGAGGCCGGTTATTGTTAGTGTCTTTACCTCACAGTCGTAGAGGTCCGTTAGCTGGTCGATAATCCACTCCTCCAGGTTCAGTCTCTTCCTCAGCTCCTTACGGTCGTATTTGACGGTTACTCGTCCCTGCTTCCGAACGGGTGTCTCCGGTTCCTCCGTGGTGCCGGCCGGCGTCTGGAAATATACCCGGGGTTGAGGGCTCGTCTCCGGGCTTGTTACTGCAGCCATGGTCGCTCGGGTTTGGGGTGAGAAAGGAAAAATATTTCCCCCCTCCGGAAGGTGTGGAAGTGTGGAAGGAGGCGAAGCGGCGTGTGGACTGTGCGGCTGTTCTCGCTTTTCCGCACTGTTAAAAATCCCGACTGATGAATGTGTGACTTGAAATCCCCCGAAGAAACAACGTTTTGTGGACCTGATGCTTTTGTTGTCCAAAAAAAGAAAAGAAAAACGCTCAAAGGGACATTGGCAGTGTCTCGACGGCTTCTACAAAACAAACGGGAGCGACGCGGTACGGTGAAACGTAAAGAGTAAACCGGCTTATTGGGCTATTTACAGCATGCAAACTCTGCTTATATAAAAAAAAAAGACAAGGCAGCAGGAGCAGAGCCGGCCTCAACTCTTCATTCAGTACAAAGAGAAATCACACGTCTCTCTCTCTCTTTCTCTCTGCCCCCACGAGAGGTGCGTGCGCGCTCTCCGACCGGACTCGAGCGCATCCGACGTCGCGCGACTGAAAAAAAAGAAAAAAAGCAACAACATTTTTTTCCCTCTCTCCCCAAAACTTTAAAAACCAGTTCACCGCCTCCCCGTTTTTCACTCCACCAGACCCCCTTCAAGCCCAGCTCACTTAGCACGAGGAGAACACGTCCTACTGCAAGATGCATCCAACATAAACATCAAAGATTATCTCTGTTTTCTTACCAACCTTTTTTTTTTTTTTGAAAAAAGTGACATAGATAGACACTTTATTGACCCCAAAGGAGATTCAAGCATCCAGTAGCAGCATGAGACACAGCAAACATGCATTAAAGTTAAATCTGCATTTAAATGAAACCTGTGCAAAGAAGTTACAACTCTGGTAAGATCTTTACAAATAGAAAACGATATAAAAAGTAAAAATAGAAATCATTTTAGAACTAGAAATAGAGATAAAAAACTACATACAAGACATTCAGTGAACGTTGCAGAGGTACCTATTCAACAGCCAAACCTTTTGACCTTTTTAAATGACCTATTATTAACCATTGTGTTCAACATTAGCCTGACAGAGACAAACCATTATACGCTGAAGACTTAGCCCGCAGTGCATTGTGCAGAGTATATTTACACAAATTGCCAGTTTGCTCAGGGCCCTAACTGCTTCAAACACTTCTGGTATTTGAATGCTCATTTGACTCTGCGATGTGTGAAATGCATACGTGCAAAAATTCACACCTAGATTTCACAGTTCCCCAAAAGATATTTCACAATATAGAAAATGTATGAACTTAATAAACAACAAACAAATATTTCATGTTAGTGAAAGTTCTCCTCTAAGATAACACTTCAGCGTAAGCTCAAAGCTACTTTGGCTATAAGATTGAACTTTTAGCTTCATCTCCAGGCTACAGCAGAGATAAGACCGCTGGAGGTGTTCCATTAACAGGAAACCAGTCACATTTTTCCACAGTCTGCCCATTGTGTTATAACAGCAGGGAACCCCACACCCCAGCCAGGCTGGTTAATAACAAGAGTTTTAATAATAATAGGAGTGTGAAGTGAAAGGGGGGGGAGGTAAAGAGGGGGAGAGCGAATTCATAAGCTCTTCCTTTCTCCCTCCTTTGGAGTGTGTATGTGGGTGTTCACATCTGTCAACATGCTCATGTTGGTGTGTGCGTGTGTGTGCGTGCACGTGTGTCGTGGCGGCCCAAGCAGCCATTTCACAGACCACCATAGCAACAAGACATAAAAAAACCCTGAATTATTCAGGGAGCATGTCTGAAACTTACAGTCGATTAAGCACAGACATACCGACACACACTCATACACACACAGGTGTGCTTGCATATAAAAGTTCTCCGTCACACACACACACACACACAACACATGCAGTCATGCAGGCACTGTTACGCAAAAACACTTGGCACAGATTCATCGCATATGCAAACTAGCTGCAGCAGTACACCGGCGAGGTGGACTTGTTTGACCTGTCAGTGACATTTAGGTCTCTCTGCTTCACGTCAGACAGACACAGACCTCTGGAGAGGGAGGACAGTATAATGTAAGCATGCAATATTAAAACTGTGGTGGCCTCAGGGAAAGTACAGGGCCGGTATGTATGGTGTGATATGTGAGAAAACGTCACGTCATCATGAGCTCAGATAATCTCACAAAGCTTGTAAATAGCCATAAAACCGAGCTTATCAGATTCTATAGTGAATATCCATTGTTTTTAAGCAGCATGTACATGACCTGTACAGATCTGTACTCATGTGGCTGTGTCCTGACCTCTCCATGGTGACATGCTTTTCTTCTAACTGGGGGCTCTTTTCTTATTTAACTGAACAAAAGTGAAAGTTTGGAGCTTTAGATTTCACTTCTTCAGACACATTTTTTCTTCTCTAAAGTAGGCTTTGGATGATAAAAAGCCACATGTTGTCCTTTGTTTAAGTAAAAGCAACATAACAATGTAAAAATACTTCATTACAAGTAAAAGTCATTGATTCAGAATCCTTAGGTAAAACCTTGAAAGTTTTATCAGCTAAATGAAAGTACAAGTACATATACAAGTATATTCCTGCAGTAGAATGACCCCTGTTATTAAAATATTAATCACATCAGACATTATTAGATCAGTAGATCATATAAATTGTCTTACTCTTTAATCTCTTTAAATTAATTTATATACAGTTCAGTGGTCGGGCTCCTTCAAAGGGTCACAAGATAAATCTGAGGGGTCACGACTGGTGAGATGATTAATGGACGAGGATTGGACTTTCTCATATTTTATTTTTTATGACTTGTTGGATAATTTGAAAAGTTATTTAAATGAAACCATCTGGAAGTTTAAAGGGAGGATCTGTCTTTGGTGAAGCTGATAGCAACTCATAAATGTGGCAACTTTATTTGCACAGCAAGATAATTCAAAGTACTTTACAGAGGACATGAAGGGCTCTAAGACTTTAGATAATGCAAAGAAATCAAAACAGTAATAGTGACTAGACATGTTTATGTCAAATACATGTCAATATTCTGATATACTGTATACTTTATTTATGTATAGCGACTAAAGCTGTCAAATGAATGTAGTGCCGTAAAAGTGTAGTGGAGGTGATGTAAGTACTTAAGTACGCACATGTGCGTAGCTGTCCACCACCTCTGCCAAACAAGTCAAACACTGCAAAGAAATGTACAGAACATTAGCGGAAGATACTAATTCTGTAGTTCACCCACAGTCTCACTTCCTCCTCTGTTGTGTACCTGTAATATATCCACCGCATGTAGCTCATGCATGGCTGTAAACACTGTAAACCAGGCTTTCACCTCCAATTTATTCATCTATTTGCATCGTGGAGCTTCATTTGGAGAGCTGCTCACAGAGATCCAGACATCTCTCCTTTGTTTCCAACAGGCAGCTGGGAGTTTTCCATCCACAGGGGGGGAGTGTGGAGCTGTTTCCACTGAGCTGTCAGCTCTGAGAGAAAGGGCCCTGCCAGAAACAACCTGCATGAGACTGTCTTGTCTCCATACGTTTGTATTCACTCGCGTCACATCTGTTTCTTGCAATTGCGCCCTTTTTTTTCCATGGCTGAAAAAACAAGGCTTGACTTTGTTTGTCATGATTGTTGCATTCTTCCACATTCAGACCAACAGCGCCTAGAGCTTTGCTGAATACTCCAAATCCACTCATTAAAATCATTAACTCACAGAGCCTTGCTTAAATATTAATACATATACTGTACGCCTGTGCCATCGACTGTATGTAGTGTGTGCTACTGTATACACAATGTTTTTTTACCCTGATTAATTTGTGCAAACACACTCACACTTTGTGCAGATTGCTGTGACTCACAGGTGTGCACAAGCACAGGTAAACTCCACGCTCATAGCAGAGGACAATTGAGGCGAGGCTGCAACTCGTCCATCCACATTCCTAACTGTTGCACAATCCAGCCAGACAGCAACAGAGAGGAGGGTAGTGTTGCCTTGCAGACACTAGATGGCACTATAGGATTGTACTGGAGCCATGTGGCGACTGCTAATGTTTTTATAAAAAAGTCAAAATCTTGAGTTCAGGCCCCCATGTGGAGCATTTTGAGGGTGTAAAATAAGGTTTACCAGCTGGAGCTAAAGTAGAGTGCGATGAATGGAACGACCGTGAGACTAAATTTTAGTTGTCGGTCATATCCGTCAGTACTGTGCGCGAATGCCTCTTCTGGGGGAAAACTGTAATCAGCACTTTGCTCCCACACCCACATGATAGCTTTTCTCCAAAACACACCAACAATAGTCGTGCAATGTTATGGAGACAGATGGGTCCGGTCTCAAGTGAACTGTCAGCCACTCCAGGTCCAAAATCTCAGCAGTGCTGTGGAGTAATCTGATCAAGTTTTTATTGCTACTGTTGACTGAGTCAGGCCTTTCTTATTAAAGCTAGAGTATGTACTGTGTGTGAGTGTGTGTGTGTGTGTGTGTGTGTGTGTGTGTGTGTGTGTGCGCATGTGCTTGTGTGTGGAGAGGGGGCAGTGTGTGTGGAGAGACAGTGAATATGCCTGTGTGTCTTTACACAATGTGTCTTTGTGAGTCCTTGGCTTTGCGTCGGAGAGAAAGATCTGGCTGTTACGAGCGGGAGGCAGAGAGAGAGAAGAGGAGTGGTCGGGGGTCTTCTCTTTCTACACAATATCTTTTCCATGTGTCTCTCACATTGTTCCATTTTTAACCTCTATTGTCCCCTGTTTCTCTGTTCATAACCCTCTTTATTAACAGGCCATTATGAGTTTTTCTGACACTTTCTGACACAACTCTCCCTCCTTCCCCCAGACCCCTTCTTTCACTCTCACTTTACTTCCTTTCTTTGGAACCCTTCTAGGTCGCTGTATGTGAAAGAGTGAACAGGAACGACTAAATATCTTGGCCTCCTTGTTAAACCGAACACAAAAAAAGTAAATGCCTGAACATAATTAGATGTCACACTCACTCCAGTCTCATGAATGTGCACTATCCCTTTCATTCCCCTCCCTCCTCCTTTAAATCCCTCTCTTCTTTCTGCAAGCTATTAAACGACACTTCCTTTTGCTCCGCTTGTCCTCCTTTCACCTTTAACCACCTCTTTTGTGGCGTATGAAGGGACAGCGTGGCTGTGCGAGAAATGTTTATTTATATAAAACATCTCATTATAGGAATGGATCAAACGCAGTGTTCTTCACATTAAAATGCAATCAGCAAGATGTGAAATGCTACGCAGTGGAAGGCTGTGCTCACCATGCTTTGAGCTAACATCACTATGCTAACATTTTCACAGTGACAATGCTAACAAGCTGATGTTGAAGTTTACCATGTTCACCATCTTAGTTTAGCATGATTTGCTAATTACAACTAACCATAAAATACAGCTGAGGGAATTAGTTACAAATCTGACCTGGTGAAGGAACTAAATGAAAAGTTAAGGGATCACTAAAGTTATCGCAATTCATCCTGGGAGGAACATGAATGTCAGTACCATATTTCCTGGTAATCTTAATAGTTTTCATGGCATGTCACTGAAAACCAAAAATCTTAACTTGCTGATTGTGTTACAGGAAGTCATTGAAGTAATTAGACATTCATCCTCTGGGTACCATGAATTTCACGAAGTTGCCATGTGTAAGGTTTCATCTATGGTGTACCAAATGTCATTGTCATGATATGTCACAAAAACCCCAAAATGTTCAACTCATCTTAGCACTACAGGAATAGTCGGGATATCACTAAAGTCACCAGGATTCATCCTCTGGGGACAATGAATGCCTGTACCACAGTCCATTTATCTGTTGAGATATTCCAGTCTGTAACAAAGTGATGGGCTGTCTGATGTAGATCTGAGAGAGCTGACTGGACTGTGAAATATACCAAGTAGCCAAACAATTAAGTAGAAATATGAAGTTGTTTCTGGGAAGAGAGGGGAAAACAGTGTGCTCGTTCACTCATGTTACAGAGTGCAAAATGTTTTGTTGCATAATTCCATATTTATCCAGGTGAACACCGTGTACACTATGTCCCACTGATTAATGGGGGCTGGACACCTGTTGGAATGAGAGAGCAGGAGAGAGGGCAAAACACAAAGGAGGAATGAGGGAGTGTTTTTATCTGTAACAGTGGACGATGAGACTGAAAGGGGGAATGTATTTGTTAAAAGAGAGGGATAAAGGGAGGGAGGAGGCTGTCTATTGACACTGCAGGTGCCTCCTGTTCAAAAGCATTGTTGTTTGGCTAAAAAGACGTCCATTCGTGTGCATGCGTATGAGGTGTGTGTCTGTGTGTGTGTGTATGAGTGTGTTCGCATTTTATTATGCACCAGAGAAACACAATATCCCTGCTTATGCATGTGTGCTGCGCTGTTGAAAGAATGCATATGCATGTGCCCATTGTGTATTTGTTTGTTGTCATTTGAGAGGTCGGGTGTGCGTGTGTGTGTTGGTGTTTGTGTGTGTGTGTGTGTGTGTGTGTGTGTGTGGTGGTTCAAGATTCGATTAATCAACAAGTCTACCTGGACCCAGTTACTTCCTGAATTTACACACACACATACACAGAGCTCGGATGTACGATGAGACACATGCACCACAATGCCAGTCTGTCTAGCTGCTGAATTGTTAAACAATGTCTCCCCCAGTGGATGTGCTCACCTCCTCAGGGTCATGTAACACTGACACCAGCAGTTTATCAACACAAATATGGAATTGTGTGTTCATGATTGATTGTTTCTGATTGATTCTCCTGCACATTCTTTGGATTTTCTCTTTCTCGCTACGGTTTTGGTCAAGGATAAACACACTGCTAGTCAGTCAGTCAGTCAGTCAGCAGGCTGCAGCATAGCAGACATTCCTGCTGGGTGTAGTTAGGGAGTTGGAGAATGGCAATGGATGCCAAAAAAATCTGTTGCTGTGAGCATGTTTTTTATGAGAAGTCCAAGTTGTAATGTTGCTTGGCAGCGGGATTTGGACAGGATTGGACTTTAACTGTGCAGCCTCCTTCGCTCTCACGCTTCTTAAAACATGATATGCGGCCACTGATGTGGAGGAGCCGGGGGAAAGTTACCTGATGACTTACAGTGGCTTCAATTACCTTACTTCCAAAAGCTCTAAATTATTTCCTGTTAGCATAATGCAGAATTAATATCATCATTTATAAAACATACCCATAATTGCATGATATGACTGCCTGAGTAACACAACCACTTATCCCCTATTGCTTCCAAATGACCTCTAAGCTGATTACTGTGTATTTCCACTGACCGTGATAACTGCTACCATGTTTTAATAACATTACTGGCTGCACAAGTGATCTGTCACTGTCAGTTTCAAGCAAAATAATTTGAAGCAATTAATGGCAACGGTAATTTGAAGAATTAAAACATCCCTTTGATTATACTCTTGCTCCCTGCAGTGAACTACAGTGAATATTAAACAGTGATGGGCCTCACACTGTTTTCATTTACACTCAGTGGTTCCCAGGCTTTTTGGCTTGCGGCCTTTCAGAGGAACAACTTTGGGAAACACATTAATGCATGATTGAGGAGATCAATACAGCTCACGTCTTATATGCTAAATTTAAACCCACAGTTAGCGTAGCTTAATTAAAATAACTGGGAAATGTCCAAAGGTTTAAAAAAGGTTTACCACGGCCTCTAAAGTTCACCGATGGACACATTTATCTGTTTACTTTCATCTATGTTTAAACCAAACTGTCAGATAACATTTTTACGCTGGGCGTGGAATTGGTTACCTAAACTAGGCTAAGCTAAGGTAAGCTAAGCTAACTAGCTGCTGGCTCTACCTTCAGAGTTGCAGGACAAATCTTGGAGCAGTATTGATGAAAGTTTGTTTACTCGTGTATTCTAAGTACTTAACGTACGTATTTTCACTTCATACAACTTAATACTTCTACTTTAATACATTTCTTAGACATATATTGTACTTTTCACTGTCCCGCATGTATTAGACGTCTTAAATTACTTAAAGATGTGGTGTTTCACTTTTAAACCACTGGTTTAATCCATGCTATCTGCTTCCAGCCTTTATGCTAAGATAAGATAATTGCTCCTGTTTTGTATACAAGCACAAGAGTGGAATAGATCTTATCATCTTTTTCTCAAGTAGAAAGTACATACTTTCCCAATATGTCAGGCTATTTCCTTTAGTGGTTTGTCACACAGGCCTTGGAATGGGCAGTAGCTTTGATAAACTAAAGAGTGACTCCCCGCACATATTGCATCAAAGAGTCCGGTGACGTGTATTTACAAGGAAAGCCATTATATTTGCACAAAGCAAAGGAGTTCACCCTTGGTTGGTATTTCCAATATGCTTCCAGATTTCAATCAACGATTTTAATCATCATTGTTCAAACAATAAAAAATAAACAAAACAACAAACTTTAAGGCAGCACAATGCCAAATCACAGGTGTGCACCTTTAAGTTCCAGCAGACATCCTGAGAATAGGATGATATTTGGTGTCGTTTCATAAAAGCAAACACACTGTCATGTTCATATTAATGTACAAACTGTAAATTGTCAGGAGACTTGCAGAGTGGCAGACAGAGGAACTGAATTAAAACACACCCCTTTCACCCAAACTCTGACTTCCCCCCTCCTCTCTCTCACATTTCTCATTCACTCGGCGCTATCTGACGCTGTCCTTCTCCCTCTCTCATTCTCTCCTCTCGGAATCTTCTCTTTTTCCCCCCCCACAGAAAACATGCAGGGAGGAGAGGAGGAGGAGAAAAGACGAAACGCGTCGGAGGCGACAAGAGAGAGAGGAAGCAGAGAAAGTTGGTAGTGGAGCGAGAGAGGCGAGAGGAGAGGGGTCGAGCAGATGGAAGGAAGGAAGGAAGGAAAGGATCTTTCTCTGGGCTCAAGTGCGTGATTAAAGGATCCCGCATAAATAAACAAATATATGAATCAAAGCTTAGAATAAAAAGGGGGAGTTTGAGGCGCGCCACCGCGCTGCGTGGACGCGGACAAGACAGCAGCGGTGCGCGCTGAGACAGCCAAGTTGTGTGTTTCTCACTCTGGATTTTACTCCTCATGTTCTTCAAACTCTCGGCGAGGTTCACTAACTTTTAAGATCTGTGTCTGAAAAACTTCAGACCCTCCAACCCTCCAATTAACTCTCCCCGGAAAAGGGAAAAAAAGAAGCTCCGGTGTGGAAGTGGAGGAAGGAAGAGCGTTTTTTGTTCCTTCCGAGGAGTCCAGCTCGCCGTAGCCGGGGTTTAGGCGTTGGCACCCGGGCAGGGAGTCCCTCGCCATGGCCGGGGCCAAGCCGGGAGTCCACGCGCTGCAGCTCAAACCCGTGTCCGTCCACGAAGCGCTGAAGAAGGGGGGAAAATTCGTCAAATGGGACGAGGTGAGAATGTTTGAAATGTGTTAAGGCGGCACAAGTGAGATGATTCAGACTGTTGCTTGTTCAGAAGGAGAGCTCCTGATGTGATCAACTGAAAGACATGAGACAACATGACAGCCTGCTTTTGACAGTAGGCCCACTGTTGTGAAGTGACACACGAGACTGATGTGTGTGTGTGTGTGTGTGTGTGTGTGTAGGTGGGATGCAGGTGTGTGTGTGTGTGTGCATAACATCTCAATCGTGCGCTCTGAGGACAGAAGCCCACTATATTTTCGAGTGTGTGTGTGTGTGTGTTAATCAGATACTCAACTAGAAAATCCCCCTATAGTTGCCAGCGGGCAGCGGTGCTTGAATGTGTGTGTTGTGTTTAGTTGAATTCTTGTCAAGCCGGTTTTCCTCGGGCTCGGGTTCAGTTCAGACGCCCTCTTACACCCTCTTTTTCTCCTTCGTTTTGCCCCCCTCCCCTCCCAGAAAGCACCTGTCTGGATGGAGATCATCACCTCTTCTTTTTTTTAAAAAAAAAATAAAATAAAATTAAAGCTTAATTAACACATTTGTTGTTGTTTGTGCGCACAACAACGTTTGGCTGTTGGAATGTTTGAATTCCTCGCTCTGCTCTACTTTTCCTTCCGCGGATTTCTGCAGCAGCATGTCTGGCAACCCTGACATGCGCCTGCCCGTGTCATTGACCGTAACAATTATGTGTGTGTGTGTGTGTGTGTGTGTGTGTGTGTGTGTGTGTGTGTGTGTGTGTGACTCAGAGCGTGGGGCCCTTCTGCAATCTTCTCCATAGCGAAAGTAGGTGTGTGTGTGTCCATGTGTCTGAGCGGCCATGAATGATTAACTGAGTTGTTGGCTGATCTGGCTCTGACTGCAGGCCTGTGTCTTCCATTTGGAAACCCCTGCCTTAGATTTACAGTACAACTGCATGCAAGTATGTGTGTGTGTGTGTGTGTGTGTGTGTGTGTGTTGTTGTTCATTGATATCTTTCAATGAAAGCTCCACCAGTCTGTTATCATAAGTCAACTTTGCAAATATGAGTTCAGGTGTGGCGCTGACTTACACATCCCGTGAAGAATTAATAACACACACACACGCGTGTTTGAAAGTAAAACAACTTATTAGCAACAGCTTCACAGACTGTTATGATGATGGTGTGTGCGTCTGGCCTCCGAAGATGGTTCTTGTCACGCAAACAGTGAATACCATGTCCTTTTGATTTCCTTTCTTTCCCTGCCTCTCTCCTTCTCTCACACACACTAACTCTCTCTGTGTGTCTCTCATTCTCTCAAAGGGAATTCCCAGGAAATGGTTATGCTGGTGATTAAGTGTGTGAATGCTCTGAAACATGTGCATGCTTTCTCCTTGCCTATCTTTCATCTCCCTCGTTTCCCACTGAAATCAACAAATGACTTATGGTGGGCGAAGGTTTTAGAGGGAGGAAGGGGGAAACGAGAAAAAACGCCGGGATTCGGGGACACGAGACGTCAAAGATGCTCTGTTGTTTAGCATCGGGCTTGGATGAGATGGGACAGATTTCGACCAGTTCGATTCCTCAAATGAACTCGATGGAGGCTGTCTCTCCTTTTTAGGATTATGTCCATCACGAAGCGCGCAATCTAGGAAACCATCGGCTACCATGTGACGACAATTTAGCCTCTCAGGGCAACAGCCAATCTTGCCCTTATTCCGGATATCCGGGCCAAGACTTCCTCTGCAGTCTGATTAACAACTTCATATGTTAGTATGATGAGAAAGATGCATTTTGGATAATCTCTATAAAGATAAATAGTTAATTAAACAGAGATCATAAAAAATGTTGGTGATAGCAAACGATAGCTGTTGGGTTCAGAGTGCGTGTTTTGGCCTCCGCTGCCTCCGCTCACCACATGAACGGTCTACCTGCATGCAGAAATGATGCGAAAAGGTCTGTTCCAGGGTTCATTCAGCGCAGATGTTTAGTGAGTCCGGTGGCATGTGGCTCAGGTGTTAGAGCGATTGGAGGATTGCTGGTTCAATTCCTGTTCGGCGTCCAAGATATGGAGCCCCAAATTGCTCCTGACAGCTGTGAAGTTGGCGCATGAAAGTGTGTGGATGGGTGAGCTTAGCGGATAGGAAGCGCTTGCGCTGCTCCTGATGGATGTGACAAGTGTTGTAAAAGCGTTCCGAGTGGTCTGTAGATCGGAAAGGCGCTTTATAAATACCAACCCATTTACCATTTCACATCCGACTTGGTCTGAACTCAGAAGAAACTCACAGAGGAAGCTGTAGATCCTTCTGCTTTGCTCCATAAAGCCATCTTGCAGATTTCCTGCCTAATCCAAAATGTAAACGCTGCATTAAGACAAGTAAATCAAACAGTCATCTAATGCGTGTGACTAAATAAAAGACACTGCGCGATCTAAGTAAGTTGGTAATATGGAGTCATCGTCTCTGCACATCAGTAGTGTGTAAATATCACTTTTCAGTTCACTTTTGTAATTCATCTGATAGTTTTGAGTTAGTGTAAAGCTAAATGCTAAAGACTCTCTGCCTCCAGCTCTGTAAACCGGAGGATTTCATGCTTCTCTGTTATCGTAAATTCAATGATGTTGAGTGCTGGACTTGTGAGTCAGCTTGAAGATAACATTAAGTTCTGGGAAATGCATTGCATTTTTCCTCAGTTTTATGAACTGAACCGCTGAATCAATTTGTGCTAAGAGTAATTAGGAGTTGCAGCTACAGTGCATACAGCAGTAATCCTGCTTACTTAGACGTCTTCTAATAATTCACTTTCCATCGTCCACAGCTTGTCAGGAATGTCTCCAACAAATTTCTAACACAATGAATGAAAGTGGAGTGTAGAGGCACGGCTGTCTGCAAGCCTTCTTGATCACCTTATTTGCTCTCCTTTGTCATAATTATATCCCAAAAATCGATCCATGTCTGGCTGCTTCACCTTTATCACAAAAATCATAACCTTATTTAACCTCCTGAGATACGTTATCGATTAACAACATAATAGCACAGAACCTGACTGTATTACACAATCGAATCCTTCATGAAACCTTTTCTTAATATGGCATTTGATTACCTGGTATGAAGGCAGCGTTTCCAAGTCTTGTAAACTATTCCTGTAGCCATGCAGTTTTTACAAGATCAAAACACTCGACACTGACGACGCTGAAGGCCATCCAAAAGAAACACAAGCACCCAGCACTCCCAGTGGAAACTGCTTTTATTATGAAATATTTAAAATGCATCGATAACCTGGACATAATAAATCCAACTGGAATCTGAGAGTTTTCAAGGTTGGAGCTCAGAAGTAAAGTCCACTGGGGGACAAAGTTTATTTTAGTGTCTGTCTGTGTTCTGACAGAGAGGATGACCAATGGGTTGCTGTCCCAAAAACAAGTCCTTAAAGCGGTATTCCTTTAAGGACTTGGCAAAGTGAGAAAAGAATTAGGACACACGCACACACACACACACGGAAAGTGCCTGAGGGCAGTGCACTGTGTTTACATGAAAACTTCACATTTGACCCCCGTCCCCTCAGCGCTATGTCCTGCCTCCACATGGTGTTTTTTTCCCCCCACATGTCTTCATCGTTTAGCTTTGTGTCCTCCGTCTCTTTCCAACCTTCTCTTTACTCATCTGTGACTGGGCTGCTGTCGTCTTTTTACCGAAGGTCCATCAACACACACTGACTCATGCAGAGCAGGAGGAGGAGGAGGAATGCATTCCAAATTGACCATCTTCCTCCTTTGTTTCAGCTTGTGTACACACGTGTACTCACGTGTGTGTGTGTGTGTGTGTGTGTGTGTGTGGTTGTTTTGTTCTGGGCGTGCATGTTTCACGTCCAATGACTTCCTGTTCGAGCTTGTTGAAAGGCTCCAGAGCCAAACCATTTTCCTTCACTCTCCCTCCCTCCGTCTGCTGCTGCGTCTGCCGCTCCGCCCTCTGCGAGCCCGGCCGCAATTCAATTTAGCCGAATTCCAACTGCAATTCAGTTAAAATTCCTCCCAAACAACCAATTAAACAAACAGAGACAGACAGCTCGTCTGCAGAGCGGCTCTGCTCGCTGCTGGAGTGCCGTCGAGTGTCTTGATGTGAATCTGAAAAGTACGCGAAAGTCAAATAAATCCTCATCACTGCGACTGATGCTAACATTTGCCTCCTTTTGCCGAGTGCTCTCAGCTTTCGTTCAGCTGGATTATATTTGCACCTGGTATTCAAATGCAGTTCCACTGCGCCACTTCCCTCTACAACGTACCGCTGCGTGGATATTCTTACAAAAACAGGCACTGCTTTGCACAACCTGAGTTTTCACCTCGGGGTGCAAACACTCCACGCTACATGCTTTCTTTGGTCAGACTCCAAGGGGAAAATGGACTTTTTTGGATTTGATTTATTTATGTTCACATTGCACAATTAACGAGCAAACCACGGCTTATAAACAAAGTCACATGGGCTCAGTAGTTGCACATTAATTGGACAGATTTTTGGGATCCTTTGTGAGATTAGAGGTTTTGGCTCCGGTTCCAAATGCCTGTAACTTGAGCGACGCATGATGCACCATAAAATGTTGCATTTCGAGGTTGTTTCCTGTAATTTGGTTGGTATTCTTTTGACAGACCTTACAGACCGCAACGCAGTTCACTTAGAGGAGCCCAGAACTATAATGTTGGCGACAGCCGAGGACGCCAAAAGCGCTTTACTGCCGCTGTTGTCCTCAGTGTTTATCAGTACTGTGTTGTCAAACCAAACTAACTGCAGACACTCGTTCCCCCATTCACAGATATCCTAAGTATGCATTTTTGAATGCACTGGTTTTACCTCACTCATCTAGTTTAAAGATCCTCTCTTGAAGGGTAACTTATGGGTATTTTTCAACCTGCATTTCCGCCATATTTTCCCATGCTTTTCTGTCTAAGTGCCTAATGGAGACAACAAGTAATCAGATTGTCACAGTGAGAAATGAAACCAGTTGAAAACTACCAAAGTTACCTTTTAAGTGCCTATACTGGTGAGGAATTGAAAGTATGTGCAGGTCTCTACTACCTTTTAGCGTGTGGTTTGGCTGCATCTGAGTCTATTGCTAACGTGGGTGGTAAAAGGAAGATGAAGAAGGAGTCACCCCCAGATTTCTGGCACAGACAAAAGTTCAGCAATTGTTACTTTATATCTGTATATTTGCTCAGTCTGTTCAAAAAGTGCTAAAGCCTTTTCCTGTCTTTATGCCATCACTGTGCTAGCAATCTTCTCATCTAAGTCTCAGCAAGAAAGCGAAATGTCAAACTCATCAGGCCGCCATTGTCAAGCTTTTTAAATGTTCCCTGAATGCTGATCTAGAACCTGTTCATTCTGTTTTTTTCTTCTGCGATGCAGTGACTGAAATCTTTTTATGATAATTTGAATTTCTGATGTCTCTATTCCATCCCTACCGCCTGAATCAGAAGACTACATTTCCCCTGAACGATTCTTACGAAATTGATTCAAAACTTATTTTCAAGATAAAACACGTCCGTCGAGCCCGGTCCCAAACTTTCCTCCTGTACATTTTCTCTGACGCGTTGGGACACGTCGAGTAGCTCCCTTTTATTGTCTTATTTTTGTCCCTGCTCGCCTTTCGCCGCTTCTTAAAGGAAGCGCTTCATATCATGCCAAAGAATGCGTTTATGATGCCACGACACTGATAAAACCATCCACCGTAGCAGCCTTGAATGACCCTTGCTCTCCTTAAATAAGATAAATGAGAGAGATATTTTTTTGCAATGTGTTGTGTCAGCGTTTCGTGAGTGCACCTGCGACCTGACAGCCAATATTTCAAACTGTAAGTCCTCCAGAAACAGATCTCTTTTTCTCGGCAGAGGTGCCACGTCACTGGGACCTTGTGGCAAAATACAATAGGCTCCACTTCATTGCCAGCTGTTTCCTGTGTGGCAACATTTTCAGAAAGTGGACGTCTTGGTTTGGCTAACGATTGAGCGGAAGCAACAGGCCACAAATTGTCAATCAGTCAATTGAGAATGTGTAGATGTTGAGGAGATGGAGCGAGTAAGAGGAGGAGGAGGAGGAGGAGGAAACACAGGCTTGTGTGAAGGTCTGTCGCCATGCCGAGAAACACTGCCGACATCCTGACAGAGGGGTGAGAAACAAGGGATGGATGGATTGATGGAGAGAGGGAGGGAGAGAGAGAGAGAGAGGAAGAGGTGGAAGGTCAACCACAGCCACATGTGAAGTGTGGGGCAGGCATCTGGACGGCTCCATCTCTTCCCCTCCTCGTTCGCTCTGCTCATAATTTGACTTCCATTCACCGCACATGCAATCTAATGTGCGATCTCTTCCCCATTCATTCCCTTGTCATCTTCCTATCACCCTTTCTTCCTCCTTCGATTATTTATTATTATCTGTCTACTTCCTGTTTTTTTTTTTTTTTTTTTTAATTTTCATTTCCTCTCTGTCCTTGTTTTTTTTTTTGTCTTGTCTTGAGTTTTGATCTAACACCATGAGGGTTAAAGGTCTTTCTACACTTTATAATTGATCTCAACAGTCCCCTTTTAAAAATATTTGGTTATGAATTATCTTTATTTCAAGACTTTAACGACACTGCAGCGTCTCAGTAGTCCGTTTGTCACCGTACGCTGACCTGCTTTTCCTCACCGTGCATCTCCAAAACCTTTCAAAGAAAAAATCCCCTCGTCGTAACCTGTTTTACCAAAGGGTAAATTGTTGAAGAGCTTTCTCAACTAATGAATGAGCAACATAAAATCTAAATTGAATTTGGATCTACTTGGTTTTACCCTTTATTGCAGTGCACAGACGTACTTAAAATGCCATTTAAAATTCAAATTAGGCGTTTCTTTTTAATGTCTCTCCTTGAGATTCTTCAGGAAGGCTTATTCATGAGCTAGTACTGTAATACTAGTGCAGCTCAACTTGACAACAAGGTATGCTGGCCTTTTTAATTGATGTGTGTAGTGGTAAGGACACTACAACGAACAGTTGTACGCAAAAACATGTATTAGACCTTCAAAATAAAGGTCGCTGACGTCGCACTGGTTAGGTTGAAGCGCTGAAACTTCCTGGAAAGTTCTGTTACGTACACAACGTAACTAACATACGTTATGCAAGTTAACAGTCTAATAAGTCAACGTAGACTTAGTTTCGCGTGGGACGCGTGCAGCAGTCCAGTGTTTGCTTAGTGTCTTTGGGGTAAAATCTGAAAAGGAATCTTGCCGCTTTATTTAGCTTGATGGGACCTACAGTATATACACTGGAGTACTGTCCACTCTGTAGAACATGGCACTAATGCCGGTAGAGTTAGTGGCTCATTTCCTGAGCAGATGCTGGATCAGATGAAGGTAAATGACTGTGGCGAAATTAGGTGGTGCAGAATATGTTCAGGGCACATAGAGAGTATTGAGAGTAATGAAGAAGAAAATCACACTAACCAAGAGACCCAGAGTGACCTAATACGTGTTTACACCTACAGTATGTTATGCTGTTTTTAGAAATACACCCACCGCTACACTAAATGTGCACTTGACTGACCTGCCAGTCGGCCTCTTCTCTATTCTATAGCTTATTTTCCCCCGCCCGGCCCCACTCCTCCCTCTTTCCTCTCCCCTCCGTCGGGTCCAAAGGTTACCTACTGTCATCAACTTTTGCCATGTTGCCAAAGCAGCAGCTCAAACACACTCGCGTTAAGTGCACACACTGACCCTCTTTCTCACACCACTCCAGTTAACCGTCGCTGAACTCGCACACGGTACGGCGGACCAAAGGTGCATTCACTCGCGGCAGCCACTTTTATCAGTTTCTCGCTAATGGCTTTCTCCTGACTCACACAAACACGGCCGTGGTTTGTGTGTGTGTGTGTGTAGAACGAGAGGCTAGAATAGGCGTGTGTTTGTCTTTCTACATGTGTAATCCCTTAGAGATTGTGATTTGTCAAGAGGGGCTCATTAGCTGGTGTCCATCCATGTAAGACCTCAGACTCAGAGGGTGGTCCATCCACTGTGTGTGCGCGTGTGTGTGACATTATGGTCAAATAATGAAGGTGTTTTGTCAGAGGGTCAGGGAGGGGGCCTGGATAAAGAGACGTAGGCTTCAATCAATTAAGAAGGAGAAAAGAAGTGATCAAAGTGTTGGAGAGCGAGTGAACTGAAGGGCTGATTGGCATGGAGAGAAAGACAGACGTGAAAGAATGAAGTGAAGGAAGCGAGACTTTAGAGGGTTTCTACATATGGCAGATAATTAGGGAGCGGGGTCCAATTATAAATCTACCACCCACTCTGAAAACACAGCATAGGCCGCATGTTTATGGTGAGCAAAGTGTGTGCGCGCACGCACTAATGAGTGTCTGGTTAGGGTACGAGGGCACTTTTTATAGAGCAGTTACAATGACCTTGAACAAGAATAAGTATATGAAGACAATAAATGAATGATTGGTCCATAAAATGTTGGAAAAAATGCTCTGGTTGTGTTTTTAAATGACATGTGTTGTCCAACCGACACCCTACAAGCCAAAGATATTCAGTTTATGAAGGTATAAAGCAAGGAGAGGCAGAAAATCCACGCGTTTTTGGATCTGGAAGCAGAGAACGTTTGACGCTCGATGTAAGTGATTAATCGCAGACTGAATGAGAGCGAGCAAGTCGGTCAGCACACACGGAGAAGTTGAAAGAAAAGTGGACATGCACAGAGAGAGCACTGTGACAGATGCGTGTGTATGTAAGGCCGCACCGAAAAGCAACTGCCAGTTATGTAAAACTCAACAGGCATAACATGCAAATATGACAGACCACAAGTGTGTGTGTCTGGTCACATGAGCCTATAGATCACATTCCTCTGGGTAAATGTGCATGTGTGTTTGTGTCTGGTCCCAGTGGAATTCCCCTTCTACTGCATACTGGTAATGTATATTTGACACTGGATGAAGCATAGCCAACAGAGAAAAGGAGACGAGAATGAGCGACATAATAAGAGTGTAGTGGATTGGTTGAGGTGCACCATTTAATGTGTCAACCAAATAAACGAGGAGGAGAAAAGGAGTTAAGAGAGGCCATTTAAACTCTTGGGTACACATGCTCTATGGGATTTAGATCTGGACTCATTGCTGGCCACGTCAGAACTCTCAAGCTCTTTGTCATAAACCATTTTTGGGTGCTTTATTAAGTATCCTGTTGGTTATAGTCCTACCGTAAGACCCATGACCGCTTTCAGGCCCTAAATTGCGCCCCTGAATTCTTTGGTAGCTTTCAGATTTCATAATGCCGCGCACGCAGTCGAGACATCCAGGGCCTGAAGCAGCGAAGCAACCACCAAAACATCAATGTTCTTGTCCTTGAAGGCAGCTACGAACCCCATTTTACCCCCAAACCAAGCCAAATCTGGCAACCATATTATAACCGTCATAGCTGCTACACCCACACTTCGGTTACTTTCCATTTGTGCTGATGTGTTGATATTAACGTGTGAAGGTGGGGTTCCGTTACAGGTGAGGTCACATTATCACAGTATATCCCAGCAGGATATATGCGGTCACCTCTCTATATCTTAACTAGAAATCTATCGTGTTGAATGTCATAAATGTTGCGCGTCCTTGCAGTGTATTTACCCATGACCAATCGCGTGGTATGAAGGGGTCAAACCGAGGTGGCAAACATATTTCTCCTCACACAGTTAACACCGGGCGTAGCTGTGAAAGATATTCCTGCCTCCTCTGTTTATCTCTGCCGAGAGTGACCTCATCGTCATAATGGTTGCTCTTCTGTGGTACGCACTGTACATGGACGGCATGCTGCAGCGGAGCTTGTGTGTGGGCGCCATATATTCAGTTCTACTTCATAAGATCAGGTTTTTTTGTTTACATGATAAGGTAGTGGCCTAGTGAGGACGCTGGCGCATGAACCAGCCGTAAAAATGTACCGCGATGTTGCTCATACTGTTCCACTTACGCGCTGTCATCGCCACCTTTTAAATTTTTGACCGTGAAGTTGAAATTTGTGTCTGATATTTTGTTAGTCGAGTGGAGCACTTTCTAAAATGCATGCACCTTGTGGATTTGTGTTTTGTGTGTCTTGTCCAGTTACAAAAAAAGAGTACCAGGAATTTTACGGTCTCATTTGCCTCCATAGCCCGAACCAGACATTTTGTTTTGCAAATGATTTGCCGTGTTTGTATTCAATGGTTGTCTCTGTTGTTATGGATGGAGGTTGGTTTGGCTGTAAGAACATCTGGTCCTTCTGAGCTGACTGTTCGGTAGGTTGCGTCGTTTCTTTATTCCCCACTCTTTTGTCTCAGAAAATCCAACCTGGCAGACCTAAAAGATAGCAGACAAACATAAGCCATTATGGCTGCAGAACTGTTCAGTGCTCAGTGAAAAGAGCATCTGACATCAGGTCACAGCCTTAAGATGGTAATCACGGCGTGAAATTGGGAGTTGTACAGTTTTCCCACTGGTTCCAGCGAGTAAACACAGGTCACGAGTTCAGTAATTTGTAGTGCGGAGTCGGCCTCACATTTGAGGAGGTAAGATGTCGTTCGATCAGTGGGATTTACTTGAAAGTATAGCGAGAGATCCTGGTAACGTCACAGCTGGTGGACGGTACAGATTGAAGCCTCCTGTTGTCTCATTATCATCGAGGTCTAAGTTAAGCCCCCTTTTAACAGACTAAATTAAGGTCTCATGGTCGTCTTCTGCTCCTGATCTCTTTGTTTCTTTTCCCTTTTTCTGCCTTCACCCTTTCTTCTAATCCCTCTCCCATCCATCTTTCTCTGTCTCAAACCCTCTGTCTCTTCCTGTCTCTGCTCCTTCTGTCCTCATCCCAATCCAAACATCCTCCTCTCCTGCTAACTTCTTCTCCGTTAGCCGACCTTGGAGCCTAAACTCAAGGTATGTTTAGTTTAAAATGTAGGACACAAGTTTGGAGTAAGGAGACTTATTTTAAGGCATAGGTCAGTGTTAAGGAAGATACGCTTTGCTTTCTTGTGGGGAGATAGATGTAACATGTTTAGTGTTAAATGAGCAAAAAGGCTGAAAACTGGGTAAATTAACATCGGCGTTGACACGCTCTGTCTTGTGTAAAAACAATAAGTTGTGTTTCTTGTCGTAATGAATAAACAAACTACATATTTAGTTAATTAGTGAGATTTAGACGTGCTAGTTGTTACGTTAAGACAAAGCCAGGCTAGCTATGGCTCATTTACATACAGCCTTTATGCTAAGCTAAGCTAAGCTAAGCTAAGCTAAACTGTACTTGGCTGTACAGTCTGATATGAGGCCGGTATTGAACTTTTCATCTAACTCTCTTCAATAAAGCAAATAATGATTTGTCTGGTTTCTCCCAGATGTTTTAAATAATTAAGGAATGCAGTTAATTGATTTTATACTTGTTTTACAACCCTTTATTTAAGGCAAGCATCATTATTGTGAGTATACGTGAATATATAATAAATAAGTATATAATATTATATCATAATAAAGTAGTTATTCTCAAGTCTTTATAAAGTAGTGATGTAACATTGTGTAATTTGCTTATCTTTCTTCAGGGTCATGTTTGCTATGCAGAATTTGAATATTCATTCAGCCTTGAATGAATATTCAAATGTTCAAAATTCAGCTGCTCAGTTATGTGTTCAACATGAAGCCATTATCATTTATTTATCTGTATTTGTATGTGTTCAGATGTGCGTGTGCTGCGGCTTTTTTTTTTGGGGTAAACTTCCCGTACTTCCTCTCAAAGTATGTGAGTGGGAAAGTTTTCTGTGAGTTGCCAGGCAGATTTGTGACGACGATGATGTAGACATGGACGCTCATGATGACATGTGTACATGAGTCATCCGTCACTGCAATAACAAACAATCTGGATCATCATCGTTGTTTCCCAGGATGTCTGGACGGTATGTTTGTCTGTTGGACCAGACTATGACCGCTTACCACTGTAATTACAAGGCCGGTAGCTGCATGCTTGCGTGTGTGTATATGTATGTGTGCGGTCATGGTATCTTGTGTATGACTCCATAATGATGATGCTAATGACATGTTGATGCAGGCTCCTGTGCCGTCATTATGCTGCACATGAATGAGATTGTCATGTCGGCCAAACTGTGTGGTTTCCATCATTCAGGCAGCTGCTGCACCACACGTGCACACAAACATACAATATCCCCGTCTGTCTTTCTGTCTGTCAGCAGTCCCATAATGGCGAGGCACCATAAAACAGCAGGTACAGCCACTGCTACCATAAACGGCTTATGGTCCTTATATATATCGCTGGGAGACTTCTGTAAAAGGAGTAGCCGCTGTGACGCTCTCTTTTACATCAGAATTCTAAATTTAATGGTATAAAAAGTGACCAATGAACACTTCAGGGCTGTGTGCTTAATCTAAAATGTGTTTTCATGCTATTTGGGTCTTATTTTCATTTCATTCTTTTCATATTTTCATATTTTTCTCACCTTTTCTAATAAATCAAATACAAACAAGCTGGTATTTCAGTCCAAACACAACCTGCATAGTCCTACTGTAGATGTTGGACTAAGGGATTACAGCCCGTTCACTGCCTCACTGAGCGACAAATTTAACAGTGAAGCAGAAGTTTTACATATATAGGCCCGCAATACGACACGCACACACAAGGCTTATCAATATTCAAATGTGAAGACACGTTTGAGTGACAGGCAGTCATGCATCGGCGCTCTGGGAGCAGTTAGAGATTCAGTGCATTGTTCAAAGGCGCTCTCCAGCTAGCAGTCCACGCTCCGTGCTGTGGCCCGTGCTGGATTTAAACCAGTGGACGGCCACGTCTCTCCAACAGATCGTTACAGGTGGAGCGACTGTTTCTCCGACGTCCAAACTCCAGTTGCGACAACCCTGACATGTAATCACCACGTTAATCGTTTAAATGCAGGAACACAGCAGCATTCCTGAAAAGCAGTCAGACTGGTTGAGAAACATGAGCAGCCAGGTGAGCAGACAGAGAGTTTCCTCAAACTTGCTTGGAAGAGAAAATAAAGCCAAACCGGCCAAAATATTTTCCTTTATAAGTTCTCGGCCGTGACTATCACTTTCAGCTATCGACTTTGATCTGCCTTATAGTTGTGTACACATAGTTCTTTATGAGGGAACATGACTAGACTTGCATGAAACCTGTCCGGGCACTCATGTTTGCAGACATCAGCAATAGTTTGGATGGAACAATGCTATCGTATAGAAATGAACCCAAATATAACAAACAGGAACTATTGAGCGTACATAAAACACTGAATACTGGCTGTACAATTTCCGTGTTCATCCCTCTAATGTCTCGATGTCTGTTGTTGTCTAGGAGCCAAACAGCGGGCAGCCGACCTTGGTAACCCTGAAAGTCGACCCAGAAGGATTCTTCCTCTACTGGACTGGAGGGTCCAACTTGGTAAGAGATACACACATGGGTTGGTCTCAAAGTAGACCAAATGGACTGTCGCCAATCTCACAAAGTATTCGCAAAAACAGACATGATCGGCCACTTTAAAGCGGACCACAATGGATTTTTAATGCACTGACACGAGCGCCAACATTGATTTTACACTTATTTGTTTACTTGAACTCCACCACACATCTACACTCCTTCGTCTTCCAGTTATTTCCCCGTCTTTCTAAATGGTCGTTACCTCCTCCTCCTCTCTCTTTGTGTCTCTCCGTCTCTTATCGTGGTTTTATTCTGTCCATTAGTTCGGCCATGAGTGGGTTTCATCAATTTGTCCCGGACTTGTTTGCCTCTTCTTTCCCTCCCCTGTTCCTTCCTTCGCGCTGATGTCTTTGTGGTCTTCATCCTTTTAGCCCTCCTGCCTCTTTCACTGCATCCTTCTGTACCTCCAGTCTCCCTCCCCTCCATCTCTTTGGTGGCTGTGCTTAAGCGGTTCGTCTAGTAATATTGGGTTTTAGGCATTTAGCTGATGTAATTAGACAGGAGGGAAAAAATAGGCGGTGAGTCAGCGGGATGTAGTGCAAATGTATTAAAGATCTTTATATAAATATTCATTTCAATATCAGTCTTTTTAGGAACAGATCCTCTGTACGCAGCAGCCTCTGTCTCCTCTCTCTCTACCTTTTTGTCTATATAGCCCTCCCATCCATCTGTCCATCTACTGCATTACATCTGTGTGACGTCAGCCTGGTCACCACTTTTTGTGAGGCCTCTTGGATCAAATGACATTTCAGAGTAGCTCAATTAACTCACCCCTCCCCTCCTCCCCCATCTCTCTCTATGTTTTTCTCCTTCTCTCCTCCTTCTCTTTTGTCTGTTTATCCAAAAGGCATGTACGGAATGACCTGTTGATAACTGATATTACCACTGTGTTGTGTCTGCATGTTTGAGAGTGTGTTTGTGTATATATATATATATATATCTGTGTGTGTGTGTGTGTATCTGGGCCAGCGCACACGTCACCCTGTCGTGTCTCACACGTGTGTCAGCATGTGTTCGCGCACTCACATAACAGACAGATGCTTTAAATACTCCTTTTTATTCCGACGTCTTGCTTGTGCCTGCACATGCGCGGGGTGGGGGCTACGTGTTATTGAGATAATAGGCCATTTGTCGCCCGGGGTGCAACTGTGACACTGTTTAGCAAAGAGTTCGAACGCCAGTCATTTAATCTTGTCGTCGCGGCGACGAAGCTGCTCTGCACGATGGCTGCAGAACAGATTTGTAAAGACAAATAAGAGTTTGTTTAGATGTCGCATCACATCATATGGTGTTGGTTAAAAACAGGGAGCGTGGGCCGGAAAGAGGATCAGTTTTTTTTTTTTTTTAACCCCCTGTGAACGTGCCTGCAGAAATTTAGATGTTAGATTTAGAGATTAGATTTAGAAACATGTCTTAAACTGACTGTGATATGTTTTCTTGGTTAGAGCCAGCCATGCAGATGATTCATTTTCATATTGCGGCGTCTGATTTTATCAAGAAACTAAGAGCATACCCAAGCCAAAGCAACTTCCGGGCTGTTTCCCTAGAAATGCTCGGAAGCGGGAGTGCCGAGGCCATCTCCTTCGCCTCGTGTTTGGCTTTTCTTTCATTACTCACTTTACTGCCTTTTATCTTTGTTGTTGTTGGCTTGACTAAGCTGGATTGCGGTGGCGAGCAGCGTTCAGCAGCGGGAATGCTGCTCGCTGTTGGGCACGGCCGCAAAAAAAAAAGATATATGCCTCGAAACATCCAGACCACCCAGGGCAAATACAGGGGAATGTGACCGGGTCAGGCTGGCACTGAGTGCTAGTGTTGGTTCATTTTTGTTATTTGAGTTTTATATTGCAACTTTTAAATTTTTTTTAAATATATATTCAGATCATTTCATTAATTACTGTGGTGCTTTTGAACTGATCACATGTCAGTCAAACTGTGTGGCCGGACCTATGACGTCAGTTTCTTCAACTTTTCTGCGTATTAAGTTTCGCAAATGACGCAGATTTAAACCTGCTTCTGAAGATCTGGGCAAACCTCCCTTTTGGGGTCTAGTGAAGTGTCTCTTCACTGCAAGGCGAAGATAGATGCTTTCCAGAAGTGTCTGAAAGTGAACGGGTAGCGACTGGAGCGATGGCAGAGTGAAGCTTTAATTCAGCGTTGTGGCTCCCCAGGAGATTTCAAACGGGAGCTGAAAGGAAAGAGGACACGGCAACACAGATATCCAGCTATTATTAATGAGAACAGTTAAATACGCTTTTACACAGATGACAAGGGTATTCTGGATGGAACCCATTTCTCTGAATAGAGGTACCCAAAATATTTAATCTCCAGTGCGTTTTTTATTTTTGCTGCTCTGCTTTTATTACTTCAGATGTCAAAGCCAGTTTTCAACTAAAGACGTCCAGCTTTTATTTAAAGAGTCTCTTCATTCGAAGGTGATCAAGCCAAGTGTTATATCTGCTGTCTGAAAGCCAGGGTACCCGCGGTCAGTGAGTGGAACTGGATCGAGATCGCAAAGTTGTTTTAAAGTTGTTTTTAGAATCACAGCAAAAGTCTATAACCCAAAAATGTCACCGCAACTTCTTTAACGACGCCCAACTGGAGACGAGAGGGCGGAAAGTTCAGCTTTCTCCAGCAAGGTGAGGAGGACAAAGCACTGGCATCGCATTTTATTTAGGATGAGCACACGTAAAGGCGTAAAAGCTCGCCCCCCCCCCGGGTGGATTTGAGTTTCGGGACTTTAGAAGCACACTGTTTCTCTCCCTTAAAAAATGTAACTGCAGTCATAGAGGAAACCACATTGTTTTGATGAAGAAACCACTGTGTTTGGATGAGGTAATGTAGGGCATTAGAGTCAAGTCATTTCCACATTTGTTTCAATAGGATTTTATAAATCATGGTAATGATATAATACAAAATAAAATCCACTTCTGCACCATCTGAATCGTGCAGCTGCTACCGGATAACCTCCCTAAGTGTCAGGGAGAATCAGCAATTTTGTTGCTTCGACACACTGAACAAACCAGACTTGTGTGCCAAAATAAACCAGGAATTTATTGGCAATTCTCTCCTTTTGGCAGGCGGTATGATTCTCTGACCTGACCCGCACACTCAGGCGAAGCATCAAGTGTGCTGATTGTTTGATCCGGCTCCAGTTTAGAGGCGTTTTTTTTGTAACGGCAAATCAAAGAAACATCTCGCGCGTGCATCAGTTTTCGACTTATTTGGCTCCCGCACCTCCCTCTTCTCGCCTCTTTTTAAATCTGCGTCATCTCATTCATCTCTCGTCCGTCTGTCAGAGCATAATGTCCCCTCACCTCATCGGGCATTCCCGTCCTCCCGTCCTCCCGTCTCTTCTCTCGCTCTTATCGCCGTCTGTTTAGTGTCGGGCCTCACTTTGTTTAACATCTTCCTTTTTTAATAACTCCATCATTTTCTCACTTTTTCCAGCATCTCATTTGTTTCCTGTCACCTCCTTTCCTCAGGAGCAGTATTCTTCCTGCTCGACGGGGTCAGCTCCTAATCTTCGTCATCTCCCTCTCTGTCTCTCTCTTCCTCTCAACCCCATCCTTCATCCTTCCTTTCAGTTATCTCTCCCTCTCCATCTTTGTGTAATTTTCAGGAGGTTCAGCTCAAAAGGCCTCTGACGCGCACGCGCGTGCGTTCCCAGGGCCCAGAATTTCCCATCATGCCTGAGTCAGTGCCGATAACAACCAACTGTCGCTGACACGCGCACAGTGGCTTGGTGGTGAAACGAGGGAGACACACCCCGCCGTGCACAAGTCTGCACTGTTTTCCTTTCCTTTCACTTACTGTCCTCCCTTTCCAGACTCTTTAAATCCCTCCGCTATGTGCACTCCGAGATAAACTCGTCGCTAACATGAGCGGTAACACACATTTTCACTGAAAAGACTCCACGTTATCTAACTGAGGTGCAGCTCCTGATTTATGTTAGTTATTCTTCTTTGGGTGTTCTGCAGGCATAAATCGAGGGGGTGTATTTTATAAAAATATTTAAAGATAATGACAGCAGGACTCGGGAACGTAACATACAGGCCTCGGCAGATGTTAGTGTAACATTGTTGATACTGTTTGATGTAGCACCTTGGAGAGATGTACTCCCACACGGCTAATACGCGCAGTCCAGAGGCAGGTTTGTTCTAAGCGGTCGCTGTAATTAAACAGTGTATAATTCACCAGTTTGTCCAACGGGAGCTCGGTATGGACGTGCTTTATGCAACAGAAGGCCTCCTGATAAAAGAGCTGAGAGAGTATTTTAATGCCCTGCCCGTGCAGGGAAAACTCTGTTATTGCAGACGCTAAGCTCCAGTGAACAGTAAAAATCTGTTATTTCCTTTCTTCTGGACCTGTTGGACCACTTCAGTGACCTCTAAAGACCCGCGCTGCTCCGTTTGGAGACTAATTCCTCAATATATCCTCAGTGGTTGGTTGGTGGGTCGAGCCTGGCCGGGGCTAAAAGCCGAACGCCGAGTGCATGCCAGTGGCTGAGGGTTACACAACATCCACATGCACCTCCCAAATCCACACATCTGTTACAACATATGCTCGCACCCTCCTGCTAATCTGTCCGCGTCTGTCTGCGTGTGTGTCCTTTTTCTGTCCTCTGGCCAAACTCGCCTCCACCTCCTCCTTTACGTTTGCGAGCCTAAATTAGACGTTTTAGGGATTTAACAGAACGGCGAAGGTCGGGACAGATGGAGGGGAACGGTCAAAGGGGCTATCTCTCTCTCTCTCTCTCTCTTTCTGTCATCGGAGGCTGAGGTGGAGCCGTCGATCATTCCGCACGGACAAGTTGATTAAAGGAAGAGGCTGAAAAGTTTTGTTTGTCCTACGTGGAGGCGGCAGCTGCAGTGGATTCCAGTGGTGACCGAGAGCCCTCAAAATATGCACAGAAAACACTTAAACCAGTGTCAGAAGATTGTCGACTTCTGTGCATGTTTTGACACTCTGTCGTCGTGACTTTTGATCACCATCTTCATCTTTTCGTAGATGTTGAGCGTAGTGTTCCTCTCTGGATTTTGGGGATGTTGTGACAGTTTCTTGCCGGCCTTGTACGCTATCTGTTTGCACTTGGTCAGGAGTTTCCTCTCAAACTTCCACTTTGCACTTCCTTTATTGGAAATTAACCACGGGATGTTGAGATAGTGTTGGGATGACTGATGATTCGTGTGTGTGTGTGTGTGTGTGTTTTTCCTTTAAAGAACAACACCATGTAAAGGCTGCCCTTCACTGCACGGAGAGTGCAGTGCAGAGAGCCAACCAGGGCCAGATATTATTCGTGGCACCTTGTTTGCCTGTTTAAGAACATTTCTGCAATCCTTTTCCACACCGCCGTTGCCAGCGCGGATAATTTGTCAGCTAAATTGTAGTTTCCAATAAACGAACGGGGGCCGCGTGATTTAGTGCCGCGGAGCCGATCCTGGCGGAGTGCAGTCTTACCTGCCACGGCGGGATGAGTTGAGACGCACCTGGCACTACGGCTAATCCTCCCCGTCGCTCTGTTTTACTTCTCACTTTTTGCCGTTGGATCTCGCCCCGTCTCTACGCCGCTAATCCACCTCCAATTTGTCTTCCCCCGTCCGGGGCAGCTGGTAGCCGTCAGAGAGATGAGGCAAAAGTTGTTCCTCTAATATAAACTGAAGGATGACATTTCCTCCCTCTCTGCTCTCCATCTTTTCTCGCACTTTGTCTCCCCACCTCCCTGCCTCCCTCTCTTACTCCTCCTCACTCCTTCCTCACCTCCCTCTTTCTCCCTTCCTTTTGCGTCTCATCGATTCTCTCTCTCTCTTTTTTCTCACGTGGTCTCCTTCCTACCAGAGTTATTGCTCCGTAATTTCTTGCAACAACACTTCTAATCTCCCTCGTTCTCTCTCTCGGCGTGGGAAAGTTGGCAGGAAGTTACTCAGACAGGGAGATGGGGGGGTTCTGGGGAATTTTCGTTGCCCCCTCTTTCCCTCCCCTCCTCCTCCACCTCCTCTCGCTCCTTCTCCACATTTCCCCTTTTCCCCGAATCATGTCTCTCCTTCCCTTACTCCTCTCGTCTTTCCTCCCCTCCCTCCTCCTTTCAAGGTGTACAGGTCATGTCAATATCACCTGGGCCCCCCTAGGGCCTGTAATTTAGCCTGTAACGATGTGGAAATGATTTCACATACCTTGACTAGATTGAGAGGCGGGACGCGCACAGAAACCACAAGCACTTCCTCTGGTGTGTCAGGTATTACCTGTGATGTAAATGTAACAAACCCCCAAGGGGGCTGTTCGGGTCTTACCACATACTTTCCAGAGCTGCTGGAGCCGTGAGAGTGATTTGAACTGTTTGTGTGATTAGTGTGTGTGTGTATTTTATGGATTGTTTGTTTGAAGCCATAGAGGATTTTAGCTTCTTTGTGAGAGTTACCACTCTGATCTGATCTGTTGAATATAAATCCCCAGGCGGGAGGCAGTTAGCTTAGCTTAGCATAAACACTGAAAGCAGAGGGAAGCGCCTAGCCTTGCTCTGCCCAAAGCTTCAAACTCTGAAAATGTCACGGGGTTATGTGTGGGACTATTTCTTAGCACACTGACTTCCTGGACTTTTTTGCTTTGGTTCACAGTCTTTATGCTAATCTAAGCTAACAATCTGCTGGTGGCAGCTTCATATTTAGTGCACAGGCGTAAGAGTGGCATCAATCCTCTTATCTAACTCTCAGCAAACAGTCATGAAGTGTATTTCACAGAATCGCAATTCCTTTAAGGGATAACATAAAATCTGATTTTGTCCAACTAGCCCAAACATAACCAATTTGCCACGATATCATATATCAATGAGATCTATTGATTAATAGAATTGTTGATTCATTTTCTATGGAAAGATTTGTTTTAAATGATCATTCTGAATGGCTTCACTGTCCACCATTGACGCCTTAGAGCCATACCCAACTGAACTGGTAGTACTGGGTATCTGTGTGTGTGTGTGTGTGTGTGTGTGTGTGTGTGTGTGTGTGTGTAAAAGAGCCGGCTGAATGTCGTTGGCAGGTACAAGTAGAGATCTAATAGAGATTATCTCCTTGGCTCAAGTCAAACGTCCAGAAGGAATTAACTTGGAACAAGGGGTTTACATAACACACACACACAGACATGC
The DNA here is from genome assembly GCA_014281875.1 of Nibea albiflora. Lineage (NCBI taxonomy): Eukaryota > Metazoa > Chordata > Actinopteri > Sciaenidae > Nibea > Nibea albiflora. The sequence goes on from CM024809.1 coordinate 12,145,460, forward strand.
TGGAGGTCAGTTTTTCACTCTCACACACACTCCCAGTGAGCGGTTGACAGGGGAAGTTGAGTGTGTCAGTCGATAATGTGACCACTTCCTCTGCTCCTCTGGTTTATATTTATTTATTTTTTTCCTATTTCACTCAGTCAGATGTTTTTATATTTTGTGTTGACATTATCTGTTCAGCACACATGGCGGAGCAGCCCTCAAATTCACTCTGGCTCTCACACGCACTGTCATGCAACATCTTCACTGTATGAAGAAGTGAGGCGCTGCACGGTATCGAATCCATTGTCTAAGCAGACGCTTCCTCCAAAATGTGTGTTTCTCTGTGAAAGTCTGCACGCTACGCAGAGCCTCACTAATCTTTCTGCTCAGCTAATAAAACTGCCACCGTGTGTGTGAGCGGCTTAGAAGTGAAACTCTCAAAGATAATTCTGGTTTATTACAGCTTGAATGTATTTCTCATAGTTTTAGCTCTGCCGTTAGTGACACTGCACTCACAAACCAGACAGGCCTGATCTAAACACCGCTCAGGTCACAGCAAACTCTGCCTCAGCTTTGACTTCATACTTGCCATTTTTCTTTGCAATAAAGCGATTACTGCAAACATTCACGTGCGCTCATTGTTTCACCTCCTACAATTTGTCGACTTTCTTGTCGTAATCTTTGGGTGTTTCCAGTTTGAAAGCACGCATGTCACAGGTCATAAGAGTGCACGGGAAGTAATTTTTTTTTTTTTTTTGCTTTGAAAGTGTTGGATCACTTTTAAATGATTTATTTTAGTACAATGTTGTCATAACAATAATGTGTAACAGCACAAGAAACAAGATAGAAGTTGTGCTCCACTGATAACATCGTTTACAAAAATAGTCTGCTCTCCCTCTGATGAGAACATTGATACCACTCACATGTCTGTATGCTAAATATGTAGCCGGAGCCAGCAGGAAATTAGCTTAGCTTAGCATAAAAACAGGAAATATGGGGAAATAAAAAATAAAAAAAACATGTTTTCCACGTGGCTATTACCATGTACAGAGTGTGTACAGACGTTGAGAGCTGGTGATGTAGGCACAGACCATTTTTTTCGCCGTGCCTGTGTTGCGCTTGAGCAGCGGCTCGGGCTTCTTATTGATCTCACCTTTCACCTCTCACTTCCTCCAGCGTCTCACAGCGTCTCTCTTTTCCTCTCTGATGTAATGTTGTTGCGGATTTCAACATTTGACACTTCGAGTCCTCGAGCTAACCCGAGCTAAGCTAACCGCGTTCTTGCTCTGGCTCCATATTTGGTGGACAAGTATACGTTTTGAACTCCCCGTTTCAACTTTCTGCCTGCTTTTAATGCTCGTGTGTGTGTATGTGTGTGTGTAGTGTGTGTGTTAGTGGGCTGTGGGCAGCTGCACATGCAGGTTTGCGTTGTAAGTCCACCCCCACTGATCTCTGTGTGTTTGTGTTTTGTGAAAGATTTATGATTACTGCAACTATTTTTGTTATGTGTGAATTTTTGTGTCGGCCCAGTCCTGCCTGTATTTATTTGCGCTTTGAGACATTTCGGTATTCGACTCAGCTGTTTATGTTTGCGTTCATTTTATTGACGTTCAGCTTGTTTTCCTTTTCCTCTGATGTATTAAGCTTTTCCATCATTTCTCTTTGGATTTCTTTCTTCTCTTTCCATCTTTTCAACACTTCTTCTCCTCTGTGTAGATTCTTATATTTCTCTGTTTGCAAATCACTCCGGATCAGGCTGTCAGCTAAGTGGCTAAAATGTTTACTCTCTCTTCATTTTCGCCCTCTCCAGACCGCAGAAATATGAAGTAACTAAGTGAGGAGGAAGGACAGAGAGCGTGAGTGAGACAAACTGATAAAGGAAGGAGCGATAGTGGAGGAGGGGTTGGAAAGGGAGCGTGTTATCTCATTGATATACAGAGGAAATATTACGAGGTGACAGAGACAGAGTTATAGCGCTGCCCCATGCTTCACAGGGGCATTAAGAGTCCCACTCCTTCTCTTTCTGTAAATACGTTGCCAACTCTCCCATCGTGGCAATAAAACATATGGAACATCTCTTTGTTCTACTTCTCCGATGTTTCTGTGTCCTTTTAAAGTCCTCCTCTCCTCTCCTCTCCTCTCCTCTCCTCTCCTCTGCACTGATTGGCCAGTTGGGTCACAGCCAAGCAGCAGAGGGTGGAGACGTACAGTATGCCGTCCTGGCACTGTGTGTGTGTGTGTGTGCGTGCGCGTGCACAGATTCAGGAGGATCAGTTTCCTATATGCCGTCATCATGTGCCATTTGATCGTAGCCGTGATTGGTCATTGGAGACATATTTAGCTGTGGTGATCTTTCAAACACACACGCAGGCCTGTCACAGGAAAGGAGTGGCGCTCTTTTGATTGTTTGGTTGCCCTTTCATATTTTTCTATTCAAGTGAATGGGAGGAGAGTGGTAGGGCAGGAGGGAGGAGGGCAAGTTTAAAAAGTCAGTCAAAAAATGAAGGAAGGAAGGAAAGGAGTGAATAAACAAGAGCTTAATCAAATCGAAGCACATTAACATTTGTTGTACTCGTGTTTAATGTCTAAATATAGACTCGGTTAGTGGCTATTGTTACCTGGAAAGCACTGATGCACGCATGCATGCAATTCTGGTTTCATCTGAAGCAGTAATTTGACACCGTGAGAAATGCTTTATTGAAGAGAGTTGGTTGAGAAGATCGATAATACTCACGTCTGTTTGATCAAAATGAGGCTACAGCTAGCAGCCGGCTAGCTTAACCAGCTCTTTAAGTAACAAAATTGTCTGCCCTTGAAGCCTACTCATTAACATGTTTTATATGTTTTTAATCCGTACACAAACCAAAGTGTGTGAAACGTTGAAAAAGTTGTGGTTTCACTTGGAGTTATGTGCGGGACTATTTCTCGACAGAGTGCGGCGACTTCTCGGAGGAAGGAAGTCTCAAGTTGACGATTTTACACTTTGGTTTTTGTGGAGATTCCGCAAATTGAATACGTGGTCATTAGAGAGTTTTAGAGGTGTTAGTAAGCAGATTGTTGTGAAAACCGCACTCATTTCAGTACCTCTGTGGTCGATGGCAGGAAAAACATCAAACAGAAATGGTTTTGGCGTCACCTCCAAAGAGAAGGACTCAATAGACCAGAATGCATTGCAGCAGCAGCACGTACTTTGTTTTGAATAAACGGTGCCGCTCAGTTTTTTCTCTGTCAGCTACATGCCCAACAGCTGTGTGCAACAGGGTCACACGATTCTGGGAAGGGAGTGCATCCTGGGATATGTAGGAAATCCCTGACTAAGGCAGGAGAACATGAAGCAGGCTGAGAGAAGCTCTTTTGCTCGCCAAAACTAGTAAATTAAAGTAAATTGTGGCACTTCATCACAACATGACTCCTAGAAAACTCTCACCCAGACTCATTTAGAGCAATAATGAGCCTGCAGCCGAGTCTCAAGTGATAAATGGAGTGAGCTGTGTTTGGGCTTTGAGCACTGAGAGATGAATGGAGCGCTACAGCTGCCACGACTAGCTAAATATTACACACTGAAACACACAGATACACACACGCTAAGTGAGCAGAAGGCCGGAATATGTTAGGAATGTGCTCTCGGAGATGATCGACCTTCACACGTACACACTCATCGCGTCGTGCGGCCCAATACACAGCTATGTGCAAAAACACACACGTTTCACTTCACTCACCTCCCCGATCACATGCTGACACATTTGGACTCGTCTTGAGTGAAGATCTGCTCGCGCTCCTGTGTCACATGAAACTAATGTGCACCGACTTACAAGCTCTTTCCACACACACACACACCTACACACGCTCGCTCACATACACTTTTGCTCAACAGGTCAGGATGGTTCACGAGTTGGGACTTGCATGTCATGGATATGCCTGTCTGTAAATCGCTGTGTGTGTGTGTGTGTGTGTGTGTGTGTGTATTTTACATTACTAACCAGTGAGAAAATGTTAACTGTCAACAACACACACACACACACAGGCGGCAGACAAAGTTGTAGTCTCATTACTGTGGTCTCCAAGGAGTCACCATGGCAATGGCAGAATGAAACCACGGCCTTTGGGAGAGGAGGTGTGTGTGCGTGTGTGCATGTGTGTGCACATAATGTGTGTGTGTGTGTCCTACAGACCCAGAAGCGGTTTATTCCCTCAGGAAGTAAGTTATTCTCCACAGGCCAATCAGAGGACAAAGTTTGAGACAGAGTTTAATCCAATTGGCCCAAAACTCCCGACCTTTATTACTTGCGGCCAATCCCGCCGGAGCCTGGCAGCCTGCAGGGCAATGACATCACAGCTAGAGTGAAGTAATGAAAGAAGGAATGAGGAAGACGTGCGTTTCAAATACTTAAGCCGAGTATAATGACTTTATGAGTTTTTCTTTGTTATTTCTGGAAAGGAGCTTGGGGCAGAACATGGATGAAAGGAGGGCGAGGAAGCATTTGACAAAGCGAGGAGAGCGAGGAGAAACACAAACATTAGATGTTGTTCTCATTAATGAGACATCTCAGGACAGACGGGGGAAGAGATGTAAACTGTGTACCTGAAAATGCCACAAAGCAGAGCTGCACGGAGATGGAGAGAAGGATGAAGGGGAAAGAAGGCCCGAGATGAGTGACACAGATGAAGTAAAGCTCGGGGAATGAGCGCAGGCCTAAACAAATATTTACAGTGCGCCCTCCTCTGTGTTTATGACCGGGTTTATGACCACACTCCTCCTCCTCTAGACCATCCCTCAGCATTTTCGTCTCCCCTTCCAGACCACCCCATCCTCGCCTGCAGTCATGCTGTACAACTATTTTCCTATCTCCTCTCTCTCTGTATCTTCATCTTTCTTTTTTTTTTTTTTTGTGTCCAACCTGAAGACACAAAATAATAGAGGGAACAAGCCAGAACAAGACTGAGGGGAAGAAATGCTAAGAAACAGCAACGCGAATAGGAAAATGAATGCTAAAATAACAGTTTTGCATATGTGTGCATACATGCATGTGTGAATTTGTGTTGCAGCGCGGACATGCAAATCCCTTCCAAAGATATGTCTAAGATATCAGTGTGGGTGTGCGTGTGAGAGTGCACAGTGTTCTGCAAAAAGTCTCTCCAGATATCACCTGTATCTCTCTCACACAAACACACAGACGCACACACACAGAGTTCACATGTCAGGGGTTGTGTTTTATGTCTAGAGAAGCACGGGAGTCTGATGCAGATAGATAAAAGTGGATTTAATGGAAGGAGGAGGAAGCCGGGAGAAGCTTTCAGCCTGAGAAATGAATTTCTTTTATTCCGACTTCTTTCTCCTCTTTACCATCCATCCTGTGCTTCCTGCTTCTTACGTGAATTACAAACCACCAAGTACATTTCCTGTTCAACGTTTCATCAACAATCCGATATGTGAACTGAAGGAAGCGGCCAACACAGTCTCATGCCAACAGAGCTCGGTGACGCGCTGAACAGATGTTCACACATTCATCGTCTTACTTTAATGCGTTAGCAGGCAAGCATTTGGTAATTAGCAATCGACAGCAATTAGCATTGGGCAACTTTTCAACTAGACTGGAGAGTTAAGAGTGAGCATAGTTTTTTTTTTCCTGTAGTTGACATGAAAGGCTACAAATTTTCATATCTATTCAAATATGTATGTAGAAATGAATGAGGCGCACACACCGCACACACTCCTCAACTCATCAAGTGATTGACTGATCTGTCTCTCTTTACAGGAGGTGGAGATTCTGGATATTAGCACCATCAGGGACACGAGGACAGGAAAATACGCCAAACAACCAAAGGTTGGTAATGTGTGTGTGACACAGGGAGAGAGACAGAGAGAGAGAGAGAGAGAGAGAGAGAGAGCAAGAAGCTGTCACCTCCTGCTGTTGATAACTTTGTCTTCTGACCCCAGAAATGTGATGCTCAAGTGTGTGACTGTCACCAAAAGGTGTGTGTGTGTGTGTGTGTGTGTCTCCCCGCTGTATGTGCGTGTTTCCTCTCTCAGCTGATGGTGCAAAGGTGACAGAGTGCTAATGAGCCTGCTGACAGATGGGCTGTCAGACAGGAAGTGATATAAGCAGTGGCTGTTGGCCAGGAAGTCATTGTGTAAGCATAGATCTGGGCGACAGGGACACTAACATAAAATTGCGTATTAGTGGTTAAACGGTTCAAACATATGGATGTGTTGACATAGTGCAGGCTTTGGATTAAATTAGTAAAAGATAACAAAAACACAGATTCACGGGTCAATATTTAGCAGCATTTTACAATATGACTTTAAACAAACAACTCTAATTAAGTTCTGCTTTGAAACAATATGTAAGAGGAGAAGCCTGAACTGCAGTAAATCCTGGGCCATGATGTAAGAAAAACTAGTTACAGCATGAAATGTTGTGCAGTGATGACATGTGACTGCTGAGTCAGAATGTATTCAGTGAAGAGATGGTTTAAAAAAAAAAAAGGTAATATCCGAGTAGTTTAATCCTCAACGTCCGTCTAAAGTAAGAAGTTTGTCAGACCAAAGAAAAAAGTGCTATGAACCACCCAGCCAGTTGAATCATTAAAAATATCGTCAACCTTATGAAATTAGGTGTCAAAATCAGCTCCAGGGCTGTAGGGGCGTGTCCACTAAATGTGCTGAAGCCACGCCCACTCATGAGAGCAGTCAAGCAGCCATTTTGAAGCGACTGAAACATGTCAGATGAGTTCAGGAAATGACATGACTAACTTTGAAACACTCTGAGAGAGATGCACCAATCTCTGTGGCTCTCCTAGAGGTGCAGGGTTATGCTCAGGGTGGCCTCAGCGTGTCATCGAGCCACCCTTTAAGGACCGCCCACAAAATCCTGGACTGAAAACTGGTGAAAAACTGTTTTAACCCCCCAACTCCACACTTCAGTAATATATCGTTCAAAGTCTTTTCACGTTTTCAGAAACTAATTGCTTTTACACGGACTTTAAACAGCCAGTTCACACTAATACTCACTTGTAAGTAGGATAGATTTGTCATTGCTGTGCTCACAGCATTGTGAAGTTAAGTTAGAAGCTGCTACAAGTTATAATCAGTATTTTTTTAATATTAACGGATAGTTCTGAACCTAGAGAGAACCGTTATTTATGCATTTTTTGTGTCTTTTAATTGTTTTGGCTGTACATCCTGTAACTTTTTTTTTTGTGCTCTGCTGCTGCGCAGCTGCAGCAGATCATCATCAAAAGCTCAGATGAAGCATCTGTACACTGCATGCCCACCACCAAACACTGAACAGTTAGTTAGGAGCTTGTAAACAAAGGGGAGCGTTTAGCATCTAAATCGTGAGACAGATCCCTCAAGGGTTTGTAGAGAGCAGGCCAGAGTTACAAGGGGACATTCGTCAGGTGGCGAGAAACATGACTCCAGAAGACTGCTCATGTTACTCCGGACAAGTTGAGGAATGTCATATCGGCTTTAGAAGATGACAATATGTGGATGTATTTACAGCTTCTTGGCTAAACATGTTCATTGGAAACAACGTTCATTTCCAGAGGGAGTGTTTCTCTTGCTCTGGAAAATCCACAGTCAGTGTCAAAAGTTTTACGAGGACTTTCCTTACAAAGAAAACTGTTTTCCTGAGGATTATGTTTAGTAACAGGGATGTTTCTGGTAACATTATTTTAAATTTTTCATAATTTGGCTGAACTGATCCTTAAACCGACCTCTCGCTCGCTGCTTAGCGACTTGGCAGTACTTTTCTTGATAAACCCTCCAAGTCAATTTATTTAATTGAAATGAAAGAGGAACAGGATGGAGAGGGAGTGATGGAGAGGCTGATAGAGAGAGACGCTGAGTGTAAGGGCGAGTTGGTGGCGGAGGAAGAGTGGTCTAAAGAGGAGGAAAGAGTCGTCTGGTTAATTAGATCAGAGTGCTACACCACATGTATCACATTTACTGTTCTCGGGATACAGAAAGATGGACAAGGAGCGGGAAAGATGTTGAGTTTGTGCGCACAAGTCGAACCAGAGATGTGGCCAGTGGATTGTGTGTGTGTCATGTTCATGCCAAATGTAAATGTGTCTGCATCAGGACCCGAAGCTGCGAGATATGCTGGGCTTCGGTAAGGGTGACAACGTCGAGGCGAAGCTGGTAACCGTCGTCCATGGCAACGACCTGGTGAACACCTCTTTCCTCAACTTCCAGGCTACGCAGGAAGGTGCAGCCAAGGTAACCACGGAAACCGCGACAGCCATCCCATAATTGAATCTGCTTTAATCTAGTAGTTATACTTGCATATAGCGTTTCCTCCTTCCTTCCTTCCATGTACTCACTTTACGATGTTGACACAAAGGCGTGCGTGTGCGTGTGTAGGAGTTGTAAAACGAGGGATTATTCCATCTGTGCGTGCGTGTTGTATATTGTATATAGAAACTGTTTCACTTAGTTTTAACATCAGACGAACAGTCAAACAACTCTGTTTTATCATCTCGTTCCTGTCTGTGTACGTGTGCGTTTCCAGATTTGGACAGATGAGCTGTTCACTTTGGCCACAAACATACTTTCCCAGAATGCATCACGGAACACCTTCCTCCTCAAAGCGTAAGAAGTTCTGTGTGTGTTTGTGCGTGCGTGCGAGCGCGCGTCTTATCTCGACATGAGGCAGCTGCAGATGTTAGTTTGTTCTCTCTAAAAGCCTCTCTCTCTGTCTGTTTCAGGTACACTAAGTTAAGGTTGCAGGTGAATCAGGATGGGAAGATCCCTGTGAAGAAGTGAGAATCACCCACAACAACTACTTTTTAAACTCTATACAGAATTTCATGCGCCTGTTCCCTCCACTTCTTCTTTCCTTTCCTCTTCTCTGTCTCTCTTCCACTTTCTCTTCTCGAGTTCTCCTCTGGTTTACCTCTGCTCGCTGCTGACCACACCTTTTTGTCTGCCCTGTCACGCACGAACGTCAAATCCTTTCGAACCTCTGCTGTAAAACTTTAAAGAGTGACACTTTTTAAACAGACGTCTCTCCACGCTCTCTTTCTTCCAGTATTCTCAAGATGTTTTCAGATAAAAAGAGAGTGGAGACGGCTCTGGAGCAGTGTGGCCTCCTCCTTAACAAGGTAATGATCAAAAGCAATCACTGACCACAGGGCTACTCAAGATATGCGTGCCTTATATTTGTTCATACACGACTGCAGTCACAACCTGGTCTGCGGTGTTTGCATAGCATTCTTTGCATGCCTTTGCAATGTACGGAAGGCGAAACGGGGATAGGAGAGTAGCCTAAAATATACATTTTGACAACTCACAACAAGGGTCACAAGTTTTCCTTCGTCTATGGGTTGAACAAACAGGATAATAGTGGGTTTATTAGTGAGATTCAGAGATGCTTCCAGTCTTTGTGCTATGCTATCATATGCTATCACTGTTAATCATGAAAAGTTTACAGTTTATTTTCAGTTATTTACCCTTTTTTTTAATTATTATTATTATTTTTTTTTAAATGAATAGCATTTAGTGCAAAAATGATGAACAGGTAAAGAAGAAAACATTTGGCCACATGAGGGTTAAACTGCAAATCTTGCCGGCTCTGCAAGTCAGTCTCAGCAAACTTCCCAACAAATTTGGCTTTAAAATGAACACTTTAAAATGAAGCTTCATTCATTCTTTCAAATGAAAAGAAAATATCCGTCATGTATTTTTTATTTATTGACTAAATCTTTGCTCCTATGTGCAGCGTGAGTAACTACAGTACAGAGGTCCTGGTAGGTAAAACAAGCCTCCCTGTGTGTTATTATTAGTCAGTGCAATCTTTCCTAAAAATCTGTTTTTGGAGTCACAAGATGTTTCGTTTTGAATAAGAGACCAGATTGTGCAAACTGCACCGTCAGCGTTTCTCTTTGTATCGCTGTACTCTGGCGCCTCCCGCTGGTCAAACTGAAGACTGAGGACGCTCGGAGCCACAGCTGACAATGTCATCAATGTTCACCCTTCCAATGTCGCCGGAGGCAGACGGCTGCCAGGAGGCTGACTGACTCTTAACGGGATCAAAGTGTCTCTGAAAGCATCATCTCCTTCAACACAATCCTCTCTGTTCTCTTGCAGTCGGAGGGACTCAAGCCAGACGATTTCACGTGGGAGGCCTTCCAGAGGTTTCTCAACAGCCTCTGTCTCCGGCCCGATATACAAGCCATCTTTGAGGAAAGGTATTTGACACATAGATAACGCTTTAACAAACACATGCTGTCATTTGTCGTTGTGTTTATTCCCGTTTGCCAGAATAAAATGTCATCCCCATGAATCTCTCCGGAGTGCTCTTGTAGGCTCCCTAGTTCAAACCTGAGCTTCGGTGACCACGACTCTTACTCAGTACACTTTTCTCTTTGTTCCAGTGGCTCCAAGAGAAAGCCGTTCATCTCTTTGGACCAGCTGCTAGACTTCATCAACATGAAGCAGCGAGACTCCAGACTGAACGAGGTGCTGTACCCCCCTCTGAAAAGAGAGCAGGTCCGACAGATCATGGAGAAATATGAGACTAACACCGGGCAGCTGGACAGAGGTTAGTGTGTTTGGATGTGATTTTTTTTAACACAGGTGATCTTCATTTGTGAGATTCTTTGATGAAACAGTGTGGCGAACGTTCCTCAAAGATCATCCAAGAAACTGACCAGGACACACTGACCTTTTTAAAGTTGCTGAATCAAATAACGGCACAAGAACAGATTCAAGAGACATAAATCTTTTTTTTAAGATTATTTTTTATGGCCTTTTCAAACTTTATTTCTGATAGAGACAGCCAAAGAGTGACAGCAGTGTGGGGGAGAGAGAGACATGGGGAATGACGTGCAGGAAAGAGCCACAGGTCGGAGCAAGGCCTGAGCCTCCCCCATGGGGCGGCTTCTCTACCGACTGAGCTAAATGCCGCCCCATAAATCATATTATTTTTCCAGATAACACTGTGTACACGCAGCTGCGTCTTATCTCAGGGAAATGTCTATCAGCTGCGGCAGTGCTCGGATAATTACAGGTTTATAGCTGTGATCGATTTCTTTGACTTTTATTGCAGCAAAGTGGTTGTTCTCTCCTAGAAGCCTTCGGCAGCGATCGCTCATTTGATTGAAATGTCCACCACGTTTTGCTGTGGTCACCTGTGGAACGAAAACAGAGCCTCGGCTACCTTGAGCCGCTCTGCTAGGACACTGTTAAGCCCCTAAACGGGTAAACTGATCCACTATCGAGCCTGTTGTGTTCAGGGCTAACCTGCAGCTGTAAGTCTGCTGATATCTGTCTGAAAACATGGGCCACTTTACTGCTAGAGCACACAGTGTCAGTTTAATATAGCACCTTCCGCTCCTTGCTCTTTACATTAAGTCAGTTATCCTGCTGCTCTTTAGTGACACTTTATATTTACTGAACACAACCCGTCCTCCTTTCTCTCTCTGTCTTGCAGACCAGATCAGTGTGCAGGCCTTCGCTCGGTATCTGGGTGGAGAGGAAAACGGCATCGTGCCTCCAGAGAGGCTGGATGTCATCGACGACATGAACCAACCGCTGTCTCACTACTTCATCAACTCCTCACACAACACATACCTCACAGGTACAAACACACCCTCGCAGAGCCACGCGTGCCTGATCTCTAGACGCATAGTTCATCTTTTGGAAACCTGAAACTAACTCCGCTTTGCCCGTCTGCCCGCAGTGGGTCAGCTGACCGGTCTGTCGTCGGTGGAAATGTACAGGCAGGTGCTGCTGACCGGCTGTCGCTGTGTGGAGCTGGACTGCTGGAAGGGCCGGCCGCAAGACGAGGAGCCCTATATCACCCATGGCTTCACCATGACCACTGAGATCCCCTTTAAGGTGCCCGTCATCTGCTTCTCTGCAGTCACGTGTAATATTGTTACGCATTAGGATTGCCCACGTGGAGTTTAATTGCGACACCTTGGTTAGGTTGAGTTTGTGTAAGTGATTTCTCTCGTACAACATTCACTTTACTGCGTTTTTACAAGGGTGTGAAATGTTGCTGTGAGTTTCTCCCCTTACATAAATGTCTGTTTTCCACTCTGTATATGACTGGCGGCGTATAAAAGTGATTCAATAAAAGCCAATTCATGAAAGTTTTTACATCTGCGCACAATTAAGTCGAGTATTTTTACGTTTATGGAAGCATTAAGGTTAAGAGGTCCACTTTATAAAATTACTTGATAGTTTATTGGCTTTTATGTTGTGTTATAAACCCCCAACAAGCTATTTGTCCACTTCCAGCTGTTAAAAATGTAAAAATTATGAAGGGAAACGTGGTGTGTGCACCTCCTTAACCCTCAGCCTGGTCAGCAGATTCTTTGAAGTGGATTCAGAGATGCTAAATTTGGCGACAACGACCACAGAAAGTTTGAACAAACAGAAAAATTAAGTCGAGCAGTGATCTGTTGAGTATTTTTGGGTTTCCTAATTAGATTTCTATCCTCGATCATGGAAAAAAAAGCAAAGTTTGATTCCTATTTTGGTTATAAACCTGAATAACCTGATGAAATGTTTATTTTACCGTGTACTCTGAGATTTTATTCACTCCTTCTTTCCTGGCCTGTAGGAGGTGATCGAAGCGATAGCAGAGAGCGCTTTCAAGACCTCACCGTACCCCCTCATCCTGTCCTTTGAAAACCACGTAGATTCGTAAGTCCTGTCAGTCTGACTGTGTTTGGATTCAGATCGTACTTTGTCTCCATGCAATTTGGTCTTTTTTAGTTTGCAGTTTAGTCTCGTGCATTTAGAACCAGACCACATTTTTATTTTCTGGAAATATTTGCTCTAAAACTGCGACCCTGTCCCATCGTGGCAGGTTCAATTAAACCAGCTGAACTAACATGTCTCCTCTTCTGTCAGGGCCAAGCAGCAGGCCAAAATGGCAGAGTACTGCAGGACCATCTTTGGAGACGCGCTGCTCATCGATCCACTTGAGAAATATCCAGTAAGACCAGTCAACGTGCGAGAAATATGTGTACACTGTGGCGAAAACCTGCAAGCGTTTCTTCATGTGTTCGTACACAGCGTAGCGCCAAACAGTGCAGTTTAAAGCGCGCAGCGTCTGTAGTTTTTGAGCTGAGGTAATAGCGAGGACGGCTCGAACTGCAGGGATGGATTCATTTGAATGTGAATCACTTTTACGACGTCTTGTAAAGCAAACACAGTCATCCAGAGTCTTGAGGCTGCAGAGTTGTTTTTTAGGCTGATTTTTAGGGCTGTTTAACTTGAGTTATAAAACACTTGACTTGGCCCCGTGGCCCTGTTGTGGCTGCCTCATTCAGAGCACCTCATGATTCATCTCGAGAAGAAGAAATGATTAATCTCAGATATTAACTGAAGGCATGCGTGTTCTTTTTTTTTTATTTCAATATTCGAGCCTTAAAAAGTTATCAAATCTAGCGCTTCGTTTTGCTGCAGTTCTCTCTCCAAATCATCAATCGTTCACGATTGTGTCTTTCGCGTGGCTCTAGCTGGAGCCCGGTCAGCCGCTCCCGTCGCCGCAGGAGATGCTCGGGAAGATTCTCATTAAAAACAAGAAGAAGCACCACCATCACCGACCGTCGAGTAGTGGCAGCATACGGCGCAGGGAGCAGGAGGAGCAATCGTCGCCCAACAACGGTGAGCGCAGACAAGCACAGACATGTAGAGGATCTGTAGGTTCAGATTATTTTTGTTCGTCAGGTTGCAATGATTCAATCAGCCTCCAGTGTTTGGAGGAATGAAAAGCTGTATAGTCTTGGGCCAAGATGGCCGACAGACACATCTGGTCTGGCACACTGAAGCTTAAGGCGATGGTGATGGAGACCTTTAGCTACACATACATGTGCACCCAAACTCTTACATACATTTGCTGTTGTCTGTGTAGACTGTCCTTTAAATGACAGTTACGGAAGTCAGCTCCTGTCCAACGGGGAGGAGAAGCTGGCCGAGCGGATGGCCAAAGACACTGAGCCTCGCAAGTCCATAGGTGGGTAGAGGACAATAGAATAAATGATTAGAAAAGGCGGTGCGCATTTAGTATAAGTTGTTTTTTACGTCCTAAAAGGAGGCGAAGGAGAGAGCGAGGAGGACGATGAGGACGAACCAACGACGGAGCTGAAAAAGCCAAACTCTGACGAGGTAAGAGCCGCCAGGAGCGGTGGCTGACGGGTGGGGGCGGTGGGTTTGATGGCTGATGGGCTCATCCGTATCTGCCTTCTTCAGGGTACGGCCAGCAGTGAGGTGAACGCCACAGAGGAGATGTCGACTCTCGTCAACTACATTGAACCCGTCAAATTCAAAAGTTTCGAGGTGGCAAACAGTAAGTGTGTGTGAGAGTGATGACGAGAGAGACAGAGGCAGGAATTTGCCTTGACTTTGTGTGAGGAGGAGGAGGAGGAGGAGGAGGGGGGTGGAGGAGGGGGGGGTGGACAAGCTTCATTAGCTCTTAAGCACCTCCTCTGTGTAGCTCATTAGGCAGAAAGGCCGGCAGTTTGGACTCAATCGTGGTTAATGATCAGTCATACCATCCGCCCGCACACAGATTATCTTAATTAATTCCTGTTTTGTTTTTTTTATCACATCCTCCATGTGAGTCTTTTGCTTTCTTTCTGTTCACCAGAGAGGAAGAAGTTCTTTGAGATGTCCTCGTTCGTGGAAACGAAAGGAATGGACACGCTGAAGAGCTCCCCCATCGAGTTTGTCGAGTATCCCTGAAAGCTTGTCGCTGCTTGGAAACTCGAGCTATGTCTGTTATGCCTCTTTCGTGAACTCAAAGTAGTGAGTGAGGCCTTGAAAGCTGAAAAAAACATCGCCTAATCCCGACTTTTAACCTTAAAACATGTTTTTAAAAAGTGCTATTTGCCTCTTCCATGGCAGTGTTTGGCTCTTAACATCACTCCTCCAGGTACAACAAGAATCAGCTGAGCCGAATCTACCCTAAAGGAACGAGGGTGGACAGCTCCAACTACATGCCTCAGCTCTTCTGGAACGTCGGCTGCCAGATGGTGGCGCTAAACTTCCAGACTCTTGGTACGTCCTGTTATTTCTGCCTCAGATGGCTGAACTGGATGTCCACACAGTCTTTACAAGAACTTCATTTTAAGGCTTTCAGAAGTAATCACATCTTTTGCCCCACTTTCACTGTCAAAGCAATTCACAACAAGTTTTTTAAGTTTGATTCAGTTCCAAGAAATCTAAACAAGGTCTTTAAGGTCGCTGGCAGATACGGTGCTGTGGATTATTATTTAAAGAGTCTCCTCAGCTTTATAAATAATTCAAGACTCAGGGAGGTCAAGTTAAAGCATCCCAGTCTTAATTTATCCTCTTTTCCCGCTCCCCCCTCTCTTCCTTATCTCCCTGCTCCTCTCCACCAGACCTCCCGATGCAGCTGAACATGGGTGTGTTCGAATACAACGGCGGCAGCGGCTACCTGCTGAAGCCCGAGTTCATGAGGAGAACAGACAAACACTTTGACCCCTTTACAGAAAACATAGTGGATGGGATAGTCGCCAATACTGTCAAAATTAAGGTACGGACAAAAAAAAAGGGTTTCATCATTTGGACATTAAGTCTCTTTGTACAACTTCTTATATTAAATGTGTAATTCAAACATCCACCAGGTGGTCTCAGGCCAGTTCCTCACAGATAAAAAGGTGGGCGTCTACGTGGAAGTGGACATGTTTGGACTTCCTGCTGATACAAAGAGGAAGTACCGAACCAAAACATCCAACGGGAACTCGCTGGATCCCGTGTGGGATGAGGAAATATTTCTGTTCACTAAGGTAACTCGTGCACGCATACCACGATTCAGATATCTTTCGAATCTTTCTCTACAATCGCGTCAACACCTGTCTGCCTCTCTCAGGTGGTCCTCCCTACACTGGCCTCTCTCAGGATAGCGGTGTTTGAAGAAAACGGCAAGTTTATCGGACACCGGATCCTCCCTGTGTCGGCTGTTAGACCTGGTCAGCACACCCAGACACAAACACATGAGCACGCTATTCGCCGCTGTCATTTTATTGTCCAGCATCGACGGACAGTCGTCATTTCTTAAGTCGTCCCTTCCTTCCAGGCTACCACTACATCAACCTGAAGAATGAGCTGAATCAGCCGCTCCTGCTGCCCTCTCTGCTGGTTTACACTGAAGCTCAGGACTACATCCCAAATGAACACCAGGGTAAGAGAAAACGCCGCATTAACAACACCGCACCACACAACCCACCCGAACCACTTGACTTACACTAAACTTACTACCTAGTTCAGAAATTTGCTACTGCTACTGAAGCTCTGGTTAAGCAGCTGGTTAGCTTAGCTTAGCATAAAGACTTTAAACTGGGGGAAACGGCTAGCATGGCTCTGTCCAAAGGTAACACATTTTTGCCTTCTGTACAAAGCCTAAAGTTTTACTGGGTTGTGCGAGGTTGCTAAGCAACCCATGCCCATCCAAGAAATGAATACTTACCGTCCAGTAAAAATGTGATGTGACGTTTTTGCACTTCTTATTTTGAACAGATTAAACAAAGGAGATATAATATCAGTTAGTCAGGGTCAGAGCTTCTGGTGAGCAAATATAAATCAAGGAACCATATTCATCAAAAGGTCGTGGTCTCAGTGATTTAAATAATCTTTGAGATGTCTTTAAAAGCTAAAATTCAGATACCTGAAGGCGTCTCAGACTGCAAATCAGATACGTACCTTGTTTGAAGATTTCTTATTTGGCTTATCTTTGCATATGTTGTCTGTTTCATCTGACCTTTTTTTGAGTGTTCTTAATAAAGTCATTTGTGTGTGTGTGTTTGTATTCTCAGAGTACGCAGAGGCTCTGACTAACCCCATTAAGCACAGTCAATTGCACAAGAGAGAGACGCAGCTGGCTGTTCTCATAGACGAAACGAGTGAGGTAAGACACATCTGTGTGTTGTTACTGTGCAGCGAGGTCAGAACACGTGTGTGTGTGTGTGTGGACATGAAGACACAAACATTCCCCCATCCGTCTGTTTTTTGTCCAGGACGTCCCCAACCAGCCTAAAGAGGGAGAGAGCAGGAGAGAGAGTGACGTCGCTCCTGGTGGTCGACCGACTGGCCCGTTCCCTGTCTGCCCCCCCTCTCCCAGTGGAGTGGATTCCCCCGACGTCATCAAATTGCCAACAACAGGTAGAGTGTGGTCTTAAGGTCTTGCGTGTGAAAGCCCACGCCTCGTCATTTATCTGCAGCTGTCCTCACTCGCTGTTGAATGAATGTGTAAACCGACAGCTTTGATTTACTATTGTGACTTTTTACTGTCCGCATTACCCAAGACGCAAGGTGTAATCCACTGTAACACTCCCAGTCCATTTACTCTTTGACAGCGCAGAAGACAGTGGGCTGACTCCCTGTTTCAGTCTACCGCGCCTGCATTAGGGTGATGAGTTGCCAGTCTGGTTATGGTCCAAGTTTAGTGGTGAAAAAGTTTCTACATCATGTCAGTCTGCCGAGCGCCATTGCAATCCATTGCAGTCTATTTATCTGTTCACTTGTCTTCGCAAAAGTTCAACAAGTGAAACAACATTCTCTTCTCACAAGATGTCAGCCTTTTATGTATTAAACCTGTCTGAACATTAAACTTTGATGAGCTTATCGATTTATGACAAATATCGCTCTTTTCAATGCAAATTTACACTGAAGTCATTTTGCACATTTCTGCTTCATGTTCCCATTGTCCATTTCACACATACGCCTGTGTGCTTCTCCTTCTCCGTTTCTTTCTGCGTGTGTTTGTGTAGCACAAAATCCGAAAGAAGACCTCATAAGCACCGTTCTGACAGGTAAGGCCGCTGCAGCGCGCTCATTTCCATTTCCATTGTCACCAAAAGCTTTGTAGGATATATGTTCAATGAGCGTTTTTAAGTTGGATTAGCTAGGCGTGGCTACTTTTGAGATTTACTTTTGCAAATATGTCTGTCTGTCTCTCAGACGTCCAGGCTCAGCCCGTAGAGGAGTTAAAAACGCAGAAAGGCTATTTGAAGCTGCTGAAGAAACAGAGCAAAGAAGTCAAAGAGATGCACAAGAAACACCTCAAAAAGGTACACGCGCGGACAGAATGGAAACGTACATGGGAAAATGCCGGACGCAGAAAGATAACTTGCTTTCATGCTCACAGGTGTGGAATCTGAGCAAAGAGCAGAAGAGTCGGACTAGTCAGATTCAGTCTGACACCCAGAGGAGACGCAGTCAGATGGAGAAACACCTCAAACGCAGCATCAAGAAAAAGTAAGGATAGACGAAGATGGATCTAAAGAAGCATCAGTAAATGAGGAGCAAAATATATGATCAAATATCTGGATAAACTGATGATGTAAAGATGGATAGAAATCTGGATAGAGTCTCTGTTTTACTCAAACTTGCACTTATTTTTGCAGCTGACTAAATCTGACCTCATTGTGTATGGTGTGTGTGTGTGTGTGTGTGTGTGTGTGTGTGTGTGTGTGTGTGTGTGTGCTCAGCGAGCCCCAGGAGCCGATGCAGCGTGAACTGATAGAGTTGGATCAGGAGTTGGAGAAGCAGACGGTGCAGCTGAGGGAATGGCAGATGCAAGAGCTGCTGAAGCTCCGACAGTCTCTTCACACTCAGGAGAGAGAGAAGCAACAAGTGCACCTGCAAGAGGTAACATCACACACACACACACACACACACACACACACACACACACACACACACAGACACACACCCCTGTGTATGAACGGTGTCCAAGCGCTCCCCCAATCTTTGCACATTCAAGGTGAAGCACTTGGCGTTCCTCTTATGAATTCTTAAATATACATGCGCCCACACGCAGAGTGGAAAACTAGCTGACCTCTGAGGAACTCGGTGGCACTCGCACAGTGATTCGCTGACAGCCCGACGTCTGTTTGCGCTTTTTAGGCCTTCCAGAAGTTAAAGGAGACGGCCCATGAATGCCAAGCAGCTCAGCTGAAGAAGCTCAGGGACCTGTGCGAGAGGTAAGCGCGGCAGGTTCACCTTGCACAGGAAAGGACGCAGAAGTCACTGCCGGAGTGACTTTCCCCTTGCAGTTATGGTTGTGGTATAAAAACTCAAATTTTCTCTTCCGCTCGGCTGTAATGTCGGTGTTTAATTGTGTCTGCAGGGAGAAGAAAGAGCTCCAGAAGATCCTGGACAGGAAGCGACAGTGCAGCATCACTGAAGCCAAGAGTCGTGACAAAGACAAGGCTGAGACGTAAGAAACTCTGTTCCATGTCTGGAATTAATATTTGAGCAGTTTGTTTTGATTCACACCTCTTTTGTCTTTTACTCACTCATTCTCCTCGTCTCTCTCTCTCTGCAGGGAACTGAATGAGATCAACAGGAAACATATTCAAGATTCGGTCGCCTTAATCCGCGGGGTAAGTACCCAAGCCCAAGCACGCACACACTCTCTTATCGCCAACAGTCCTTGAAAATGGCATTGTCATCAGCTTCACTCTGAAATATTATCTTCTTTTCCCTTCCTCCCTTATTTACCTCTTTTCGGCTCCTAATCCACGCTGCAATCCTTCCTTCCTTTTCTTTTTTCACTTGTATTATTTACACACTTCATGCGTAACTGTTTCTATCCCTGTTTCTCCCGCATTTCCTACATGACTCAAATCTTCCTCCCCTTGTCCCTTTCCTTTCTTCCTTCCTTCCTTCTTAAATCCTCCTCCGTTCCTGCTCTTCTTTCCTCACATCCCAGCTGGAGGAGGCTCAGGGCAGGAGGCAGGAAAAGCTGATGATGAGCCAGCGGGAGGTGCTGCAGCACATTGACCACGAATTTCCAGTGGTGAGCGAAAAAACTCACACAGACATTGAACTGCTGTCAACAAACTCATTCAAGAGTTAAACACGTTTGGTTTCCTCACACATAAATGAAAAAGTTATGTCAGTGGAGCAAAGTGAGACAGCGATTAAATCCAGTCATGATGGAGAAAACCAGCAAAACTGTTACACAATTTACCGGCCAGCATGAAAACTCCAGACTCTTCATTTAGAGTCATTTAACTTCTCTATAGTTACTGCTTTTATTAGACAGCAAGTGCATCTTTAGTCTGCTGCTACAAATGAAGCAAAAACAAACAAAGTCACCAGAATTTGATATCTTGAGATTTTTATATGTCAGTATTGACATTAAGTTTTAAAGGAAATGTTTGATATTTTGGAAAATATGCTGTGATAAGCGTGATAAAACAGTTGGTACCACCTGAACTAACTGAAGCCACGATGCAGTTAGCCTAGCTTATCCTGGACCAAAACTGGCCACTGGGCAAAATTGGACGCAAGGATTCCCGGTTACAACTCCCCATAAAACCACAAACTTATGTTTTACTTCATGCTAATTAGTCCACTTTAGAGGTGTTCATAAGTAGGCTTTATTTTTAAGCCTTTGGATTGAGGCAGCTTAGCCTACTACCTTAGCTTCCAGGCTTTATGCTAAGCTAAGCTATATGATTAACATAGAAATATAAAAGTGGGATCAATCCTTCGATCTAACACTTTTTTTATTTCCCTGTTGTTTCTTATCCAGCTTAAGGCTCAGTTGGAGAAGCAACTGGAAGAGGAGTATCAGCGACTACCGGAGGAGATCTGCCAGCACCTTCAGTTGGAGCTCCAGAATAAAGGTCTCCGACAGGACGCCCTGTTCTCCCACTTGTCCAATCACAGCAGCCCTAGCCCGAGCTCCGGCTCGGGCCCGCCATCCAACTGCTCTACGCCCTCTTACCCTTCGACGCCCAATCGGAGTACCTGGAGTAACAGGAGCATGGACAATAGCATTCCCTCACTGGCCGATTCCACTTCCTCCTCATCCACCACTCCCGTCCTGTCAGAGACGGAGATGTCGTTCAGTTAGAATTATTATTTTAACTTGTAAAAAGGAAAATACTTGCATTCAACTGGGGTCTATAATGATTATAATGTGGGATAGTA
This sequence comes from Nibea albiflora, assembly GCA_014281875.1. Classification (NCBI taxonomy): domain Eukaryota; kingdom Metazoa; phylum Chordata; class Actinopteri; family Sciaenidae; genus Nibea; species Nibea albiflora. The sequence goes on from CM024809.1 coordinate 12,166,365, forward strand.
ATGATATTAATTATTAACTAATTTTATTCCTTTTTTTTTTTATTACAGACTGTTCTTGTCTACAGAGCTATATTATTTTTTATTTTGCCGTTTTTGTCAGATGACACATCACGCCTTTTGTTGGGCGATTTCATAAGAATCATAACCAAACTTTTTATTTTTATTTTTTGTCTCTTGTGCTTTTAATGTCACATCCTTTCATACTCTTCCGGTCAGTCAGCTTTACTGCGGTGTTGCCAGACTGCAAGCTTTATGTTGACACTTAACTTCGTACTTTTGTGACACTTTTTGAAAGCTTTAAACTGTGGAGAGAGAGAGAGAGAGAGAGAGAGGAACAGTGGCCGCCTTTGTTCAGGAAAACTTTGCATCACACATACAGTTTGCCCAAATGATTAATGTTGAGAAACAGTAACTCTAGATTTTTGGTATTTTGTTGACTGAGATTGCTTCCTTAAGGCTTCACATGCTGCAAACAGATGAGCAATTTAAAACACTGAATGCTACAAGGAGGTATTTTCTAGAATTGAGGTAATGTAAAGGAAAAGGGGTCTGAATTTCTTCATCCGGATCCTTCTAGAGACTAAATTTAAATGAGTTTTAAAGATTTTGTTTTAGCTGTAATGTCAGTAGCTGACCAGCAAGCGGTGCTGCAACCTTAACTGTTTGCTAAATCGCTGAATTGAGCTCTCCATTTATGCCAGCCTGATTATCCTATTATATTGTACCGCAACACACACCACACACACACACACACACACACACACACACACACACACACACACACACACACCTGTTTTCAGCAGGATTTGCAGCGTCATTGTTTGGGATAAAGTCTCTCACCTTTAACCTCCAATCAAATTCCAGCCAAGGTCGCATCATGGGCGACCAGCAGACATCCATCTGGCCAGAGGCAAGTTTGTGTGTGTGTGTGTGTGTGTGTTGTGTGTGTGTGTGTGTGTATGTGTATGTGAGGGTAAAGAAGGGAGGGTTTAAGTGATGTAACATACACACATACATTCATACACACACACACACGCACGCTTGACTTAATCTCTTGATGAGACATCTGCTTTTAGGGACAGTAATACTTCCTACTAAATAGAAAGAGACTACTCAGTGTGTGTCTGTATGTGTGTGTGTGTGTGTGTTGGGCCAGTTAGTTAGCCACTTTTGCAGCCTGCTGAGGGACATCATGCAGTAATCTTAAACAGAAAAGCCACAGTAGATTTCAGATGCCGACTTAAAGCCGCACCATAACGTTTGACATTTTAATTTAAAAAACTCAGCTCATATTTTGAGCCTGAATCACCGAAATCAGGCAAACGCACACGAAGGCGTTCCTTTCCCTTCTAATCCAAACACTAGATTTGCTCAGTTTGACCAATTATTATTTGTCAGGTGTTTAATAATGTGATACTAAGTCTCATGTCACCGCTCAGAAAGTGACCACTTAGCCAACGACATTGACTAAAGGTGTGCAGTTTCAGTTTTCTGATGCTTTAATTTCACTGAAGCCTCAAAAATGTTTAAGTTACCTCTTGTTGTCGTCAGAGGCCAACGTGTGTTCGTGTGTGTGTGTCAGTGCACCTAAAAACAGCTCATGTATGTTTTATTTACGTTGAATTTTCCTTTTTAAGCCCAGGCAAATAATGACTGTGGGATTGCGGTGCACAAACTAAACGCTAGTTTAAGTTCAGATTCTGTTTTCGTCTTTGTCAAAGCTTCCTCGCTCTTTATTTTCATCCTTTCCAGGAAGACTTTTTTTTTTTTTTGTTCATGTTTTTCCTCTCTCGTCTTGTCCACTTGGAGAGGTAAAGCGACGGCACTCTGTTTATATGTTTTCTGTGTATATGTTTGGTTTTATGTGAATTTTACTACTGACCACCAGTGCTGAAGAGGGATGCAGGAGGAGGAGGAGGAGGAGGAGGAGAGAGAGCTTTAGGGAAGAATTCAATTGCTTTTTCTCAAAAGGAAAGATTGTTTTTCGATGAGATTCAGCGAGCCTGGTCTTGCCCTCTCCCAACCTCCGGCCTCCCTCCTTCAACAAGCACCGGCTGCCTGTCTGTCTGATTATTCCTCCTCACACGAAGCCTTTGTAAACGTATCATCTATTTAAATGGAATTTTAACGACTTTTTCTTTTGTGGTTTTTATTGATGGACGATCTGTATCCATTCAGTCAGTTAACAATTTACAGAGTGTAAAATGTTTTCATATGTGCATCTTTTAAGCATTTGGGTGTGCTTGAAACCAGCACGGAGCTCTGCTTTGCATTGTCGGTTTAACTTCGGGGTCATCAGTAGGATGGCGAAAACAACACACACCTGCCGGGGTCAGCGATTTCTTTAAATGAACCCACTGACCTTTTGATCTGTGATAATTTAGCAGTTGAGGATTGTCAGCATGTTCACCTCTGGCTGTCCTGCACTCAGCGTGCCACACTGCACTACAGTATGTAAATATTCTTTGCTCTGCTATCTCATTTGTGACACTAATGTATACAGTGCGGGTGTTGACTTTATTAAGGTGAAACTGCCACCGGTCTTCTCAAACCTGAAGGTTTATTTCTTGGAAAAGAAAGTCAAACATTCCTCACCGGCATTCCAAGTCCAGTGGCAAGTATTAAGATTTGTACTTTATCAGGTACTCACTTCATTCTTTATGTTTAAGGTGAAAAATCATTTTGGTACAACCCCTGTCATCTGAGACTCTTCATGTTTAAATGCACTTTCATTCTCATGTTTTTGTTGCTTGTAAAAAAAACTTTTGTTCCTGTGACATGGACATCAATACAACCACTTTCCAATGATTTTTACTTTTTGTGTCAACAGCAGTTTATTTTTTACAAAGTTTAGTGGCCGTCAGACAATTACACAAGAAAAGTTTTTTTTTCTTCTTTTTTTTTTTTAAAGTTTGGTACAATTTGCATTAAGAAAAAGTTGTTTCTATACCAGATTTTAAAAGTCAAACTTTTTAAAAATCACTTAAAAACTGTCAAAACCAAACAAGTTTGGCCATGACTGACTGAATTGTTCCCACACAAATTGAATCTTTAAACATCTGTGGCAGAAGTCCCATTTCTACAATGAGGTACCAGAATACAGTAATATACTGTATTATTGTGACAATCTGTTCCTACAGGTGCGACAAAAAAAGTAATGGAAGACATAAATATGAGATATTTAATATATACAATTCTAAAAGGAAAAAATAAGATGTAATGCGTTTGTGTGTGTACGTAAAATACCACAAACCATAAGTATTTCAGATATAATTTTTTTTCCCGAAGTGAGTCTATTGACCTGTAGACTTTTATTCTACTGTAAAAATGCATGTTGTTGGTCCTAGATAGCTGCCAGTGTCTTTACATTTTGATGTCCCGTGTATTTGTCGATCAGAAACAAAACAAAAGATGATAACAGAGTTTACAGGCGGAACTGCTGGATTATATATTATGAGTCCATGGGTTTACGTCCAGGAAGTAGCTGGTATTTTGGGAGTTTGACCTATTATAAATAAGAACTGACACCCGGTTGATTAGTTAGCTGTTAGCTCTGAAACCTGAGCTGTTCGTTGAGATAAGATTTAAATCTGAACTAGTTAATATTATGTTTACAATGGATCAAATAACTAAAATGTGGATGGCGTTCATAGTAACACACGACTCCTCAGTTCTGCTGAGCGTTTTAGAGTCTTTCAGGCCAGCAGGTTTACTGTTTTGGTTGAGTCCCAATACTGCTATGTTAGTTTCCATCTGTTTCCAATGAAAAGGTGCCAATAAACTCACTGTATGCTCGCTACCCATTCAGACAAAGTTAGTATTGTTGAGTTGGAAACCAAGTGAATATCGGACTAAGATTTGTCAGTCGACCAAAACTACGCATTCAAATGAATGTGTTACGTACATGTTTGCCATGCTAACTATAAAAGATGCTAATAGTGAAAACTTCACTACTGGCCACTAATTTAAAGAAAATGCTAAATTTGGACTTTGTTCTTAATAATACTAATAATACTAATTATCTGTTTAGCATGTCCTCTGGTACATAGTGCCATCTTTAAAAAAAATACAAGGTCAAACTCCCAAGAAGCCAGTTAAAAATGACATCCATAATTATGAGAATATGTTTGAATAGCCGGATCTTTGTTGACTTCCACTGTAAACTATGACACTAAAAAGGCCAGCCCTGCTTCTCTTTCCTTCAGCTCATGCTTGGATTTGGCCTGTGCTGCTTTGGCACACAGATGGAGGAGGGAGAAGCACAGTCAGTCAGTATGCTCGCGCCGTTAGCTAGTTTCCTTTCCACCAGAATGGAGCCTGGGGGTTGTTCTTGTCAGCCGTGAGATTTTAACCTCTGTTATTTCTGTCCAGTTTAGGTTGACGTGTTCATGTTAACACACTCACGCGCTCAGGCATCACACCCTGACACAAACACTGCGGTGTATCGTTAGACACTATGCTCACTTCGGCGTCACACACACACAAACACTCCTTTTACTTCACTCTTATTAGACATTTGGTGTGACTAGTCTCCCTCAGGCCTCCCTTAGGCGCCTGGCTGTCATGTCTTCTCTCCCTCTCTTTCTTTACCCCTTTGTCCCATTTCCATTCCTTCAGTTTCACCCATTAACGAGACCATCTTTTACTTTGGACTAGTTAAAGTAATTAAACACAGGAGCCGTGTTTGTACACTTCAGATAGTGAAGAAAGCATGCAATATACATTAAGATACGTAGTGAGGTGTTTTGTTGACACTGTATATGTAGTGTATATGATTGTTGGATATAAAGGGAATACTATACAATGAACCAGATGTAATATTTTATTGTTCCTTCATAATTAATATAAAGTATATGGCTGAACATTCAGTAATAAACTTCAAACTTCCAGTTATGGAGCTGAACCTCGGCTGTTTTTCTCTGTGTGCTGTGCACCATCATAGACAGACAGGTGCAACATTTTCATCTCTGTTATGCGTGTGGTCGTTTGTGATTTTTTTGGGCACTTGCCTCGTATCCATGTTTAATGAACGTGTCTATTATTGAACATGTTATTTAATGTTTGTTTTAAAAAGTTTATTGGATATGACCGATTCAGTTTAAGGGCCTTCACACTTTAATTCAGAGGCAGTATCTGCAGACCGTAGAGAGGCTGAACTGTCAGAAACTCTTCTTGGTCTGCTCAAGTACCATTGTTTAAATTCTACTCTAATATGCAAGCTGTAGCATATAAATAGAGATTTTGTGAAAGGTGTGAGTAGGAACACAACCACATTTATACATTGCATGAAAACCTTCAGTGAGTCTGTAGCCAGTGTTTTAGAAAGTACAGAGGTCCTGAGTCATCCACCCCCCCAAAACAAGTCAGACTTCTTAATCATTCAGATTTTTCTTTCTTTTATTAAGTTTAGAGTCATTTTCTGCAAGCTTTACTTTTACCAAGTTCTTTCAAGAAGGTTCCTCCGGAAATGTAATAAATCTGACTTCAACCAACCAAACTCTTAATTAAAATAACTTCCTTTCTCTTGTCTTGATGATTTAAACGTTGCTGTGATGATTTCATGTGAGTGATCTGAGCAAAGGATGTTTTCTAAATCTTAAGGCACGGAATGAGACGAGAAGAACAGCAGCTGGAGCCCGGAAAATTCAATTTAGATGATATGATGTTCTTTAGCTGAGCTGAGCAAGAAGTCTAGATCAGAAAGCAAGCACAACCAAGACCACATGTAATCAGTTCATACTCTAATAATCTATTAGTTTGAACCTGCTTCAGTTTAAATCCGATGGCTTGGGGAATTATTAAGAAATGTATTTATTTAATGTACTGTGCACAATAGAGAAAGCTGAATATATACAGTACGTGAGGAGTCCCATCACGCTGTCCTGTCCTGTGTTGCATCCCTGTCGATCTGTAGCTCCCGGGTAGCTTTATATCCTGGATCAATGTCATGGTGATGACTTTAGACACACACACACACGTTGGATTCTTGTGGCAGTGAATATCTCTCATATAAACACAGGCCCTAACTCAGGAAAGAAGGGAAGTGGCACTATTAGCTGCCATAATATCCAACTGGTTTATAGATTATAGACCGGGCAGCAGCTTTATCCTCACACTCTCATCTCTTCTGCTATCCTCTCATCCATCTCTCATCCCTTGCTGCTGCTCTGCAGGGCTGTAAAGGTAAGTTTTTTTAGAACATAATCCATCACAGATCGCTGATTACCTGCTACAAATCCTCAGTAATCGGCGCCACAATAGAGTCTGAGGGAAGACAATTGGTTTGGGAGATTTTGCACATTTCATCCGGACTCCTCTCGTAATGCATTCTGATTATCACCTGCGTCATTTCAAAATGTCCATCACCGCATGAACAAGTTGTCATGTCACGTGTGAAATTTACGCCTCTCTTCTCTGATCGCTGTCCCTCTAATCATCTCCAAATTTAACCACTTGTTCTGTTTCTTTTGCCTCTTCTCTTCATCCTTCTCCCGCAGCTGCTCCCTCCTGATAGAACAAAAAGCTTCTTTAGCCGCGTATCCAAACGCTCACCATTCTACTGCTTAAAAGAAAGAGATTTTAATCCCACCAAGAAAAACATTTTATCATCACTTCTCTCTCCTCCTCCTTAACTAACTCCTTTATCCCTCCTGTTTGCTAAAAGTCTGGCCTGCTTCAGCCTCTATACTCTCTGCTCTCTTTGATTGCATCTCTTTTTTTTAATCCCTCTTTCTCTCTCTCTTTCATTTTATCCTCCTCATCCTCTCACTCCGGTCCGTCCCTGTCCTCTTGCTTTAATTCTTGCTGACGACGCTGTTTCTTTTTTATCCATCCATTCTCTAGACATCACTCTCTCTTTTCTTACTGAACTTGCCTATCTCTCTGTGTCTCTTTAAGTTTCTATTCTTTTCATACATCAGGGTAATAAATAACAAATACATATTAACCCTTTGGGGTTCTACACAATGGTCTTATAATTTTAAAAAAAAGTTAATATTACATATATAAATAGGTGTGTATTTGGATGTTATTTAGTCCATCTTCAACTGCCAAAGGCTTAAAAATACAGTAAATAGTTAAATATAACAACATCAGACATACATGACTGATCTTCAGCTACACTCCACCAACACAATGTTTCATGTAAACATATTACATCAATGTTTATATGAAATATTTCTTCATTTCTGCCACTCTGATAAACCCCCGCTGTGCGCTTAACTTGAGCGGCTTCAGCTGAAGAAACAGTTGGCGACTAGCTTGTGATCACAGTGTAGCCTTTAGCGCTAAAGAGCCAGCCCATTGAGTTGGTGGAGACCAAAAACAGAGCTTAAAGGAGAATGGATATTGGATTCACATTCATTACAATACACTTCTGTTTTAGTCTTTCGGCACATCAAAAATGATCTTTAAGTTCTTTGATTGCAATAATTTTGATTAAAAGGACGAGGCGATAAGAAATTGTCCATCTAGCTTGTCTATTATTTAATACACTGTAAAAGTGTTTTATGAAACGCACCACAACTGTGCTGATGTCTACAAATGACTAAAACAGAACCTGATTCTCTGCTTTTTTTTGATGAGAAGCAACATGTTGTTTGGTGAATACTAATGCGAAGTTGTTTGGTAAAACTGCAGAGCCAATTAACCAACTAAGAAGTGTCAAAATCAGTTCATGTGTGCAGACAAACATTTGGACCCAGGAGAGAGAGACAGTCAATGTAGCGTGTCACTTCCTGTCTTCTTCCTCATCCCACAGGATAAATCTCTATCGGCAGCAACTCCGTCACTCATGCTGCAATTTGTTTATTGCTATCTGTGTGTGTGTTTGTCTCAAATCCTCGTCACATTCACACTCCTCCTTGTCTGTCTGCATTTCTTTCTGTCTTCCTCCTCTCCATCCTTTTTCCTCTCCTTCTCCTCCTTCCTCCTGCACTCCTCTCTCCCTCCCTCCCTCAGGACGGCTGTGTTTACTCTTCGTCTCGTTCTCCTCCAGCAGAGGATGGAGACGTGTCTCGCCATCGTGGTTACCGCAGGGCTGCTGTGGGAATAACAGCTGCCACTTTGTCGTTCAGAAACTGACAGAGAAGAACGAGAAAAGGGGATAAAAAATGCAAAAGATAAACTCTTTCAAAGTTTGGATTTAATTCTCCTTAATTAGGTCAGCCTTTAGAAAGCGAATGTGTTCAGCACACACACACACACGCGTACCTGAGACTTCATTGTGGAGCAAGTGAATGCACTCTCACCGTCTCCCCCTCGTCCACTGTTTCTATTCCCAAGGTGCGCTGGATCAAATCAGAGAACCACAGCAGAGCTGTTTATTGGCCAACAGAGCAACACAGCAGTTGTGCTGGTCAGGTCCCAGGTGTGTGTGTGTGTGTGTGTGTATGAGAGTGTTTAATCTCCTACAACCACTTCCCTCTGGCCAGTGCTAAAAATATGATGCTGTTCTTTCTCATGGTTAGATAACAGCTGAAAAAAAAGAGGGAAAAAAAGCGAATACCGAGATAATTATCTGCGAGAAAGTTTTGTGTTTTGTTAGTTTTGTTTACTGAAATTATTAAAAGTAAAAGTTTCTGCAAAAAACAAGAAGTTTGCAGGTTGACCTCATCCTACCCAGCAAGCATTTAGTAGAGGCTAACCGCATGGATTTATATGACATGCAGGTTCGAAATGAACTTAAAAGTTTAGAGTGACAGGATAACATTTCGTCCTAAAGAAATCGCAGCACATTATCATGTTTAAATGGGACGACATTATCTTTCAGCATCTGCAGATTAGCTATTAACGTTTGCTTTGATTTGAAGTTGTGTGTCTCGTCCTAGTTGCTCTGTTTTGGTCTCCACCAAGTCCCGGGGAAAATATCTGGCTGTTTAGTTGTGGCATTTTCAGCTAACCTACTTGCTAGTTAAATTTGTCTGTCTCGGCAGGTGGTTTACAGTTTGTTCGTTAGAGCTGCCTGGGAACATTCAAGTTGCAGGCTGTAAAACTAAAGCATTGAGCTGAAAGATGGTCTGTAGAGTTACTAGCAACCCCTTTCACATTACACACTGTCATTCGACCAGCTGTTAATATTGATTAGTGCAGCTTTAAAGAAGAAGAGGAACGGGTCAGCCACGCAGCACTTTGCTTTATTAGACAAAAAGGATGCTACAGCTTGATGTAGATATCTAAAGACACTCTAATCAAGAGTTATAGTTTATATAGAGACAGATAGTTTACTGCTGTGTCTTCCTCAAAGATTGACATTAGCTGCTGTGAGGCCATGAACTTTTGATTATTTGATTGGTGAGGTCAGAACCTCTCCCACCACAACCCCACAGCTATTTAACGGCTTCATTGTTTACTTGCTTTAGACAAAGCCCAAATGATTTGAGTCCTTCGGGATGTGACCTTTTCACTGTTTCACCACAGAGAAAACGCTTGGAAATCATATGAATTCGCTGGGTAGACAGCCGTAAAATTTCTTTCAGCGTGACACTGATGATACAGCGTGATATGTGCCCCTTGGTGTGAACATTCATATGATTTAAACAGGCCTCAGATGAAATGAATCGTTGCCAATCTTTTTAAAAGTTAGGTCAATTTTATTAATATGGCCCAATTTCATAAATCAAAATTTGCCTCACTGGGATTTAGAATCTGCAAGGCAAATGACACAGTCTGTCCTGATTCGTACGAGGAAAAACTCCCCAAAACCCTTTAACTGGGAAAACATGGAAGAAGCCTCAGTGGAAGAACAACAGAGAGAATTTAATTGAATCTGATAATGTCCAGCTAATTTCTTTCATAGATCATTTAATATGATTTTTTAGAAGATTGCTTTGAAATGTATCATAAATCTTCATGACATGATGAGGTGTCAATGTACAGGACACCCTTTAAGTCAGTTTAAGTAAGTGTTATTTCAGCGATTTGACATGGGGCTTTCAGAAGGACAGGGGGACTCAAAAGTTTTAGTCTCAGTCATGGATGGTCAGTCAGGAGTTATAATAGTTATATGTGCATATCTAAATGCAATGTCCAATGTGAGGTAACTATTGCTGTTGCAAATAGCTGTCTCTATTGGGGTAACCATTGGTGCTTATCAAGCAACATTTCATAATCTGAGAGAAGTCAAAAACAGGTCAGTTTTAGCTCCACTTCCTACAATACTTTGTGCTGTTTACAAAGTTCATTCTTAGAAGGTAGATCAGCTCAATTTAAGTGAATTATTAAGGTTAAAATATCCTCTGCTCCCAGGGATCTTTCAAGACTGTCAACACTGTCAAACCAGCCTTCTAAAAGCATTCGTTTCATGCTTGGGCTTCACAGTAAAAACTTTAGTTACACCATCACGAGTCTTTGCTGAATGCTCAATTTACAGGCAAAATCGGCACACATCATTAGCTCAGTAACATCATTAACATGTATTGACTCTCTGGGTCCAACACTATACTATTTAGGGCCCGAGCACGAACTCTGTGCAGGGCCCTATTGGATTTCGTTTGGTCGTTTTCTTCTCCAAAGTAAATCGCATTTTCGACGGCCTATATGTACTCGAAAAGTTGTGAAAATTTGCCTACCCCCCCAAAGTCGGGCGTAAAATTACGTATTTTGGGGGTCTCGCACGTGGACGTATAAAAATGGCTCTACGGCGCCACCTATGTTTCAGTTGTCGGAGGAGCCCCTCGACACGGTTTGATCCACGTGTACGAAATTTAGCGGGAGTATGTAAAGTACTGAGACACACAAAAAAGTCTCTTGGTGACCCGGGCTACGGCGAATCGTACAATGGCCATTTTATTTCAAAGTTGCCGTTTTTGTGTTTTTTGAGGTCATTTCCAGGGGTCGTATTTGAACGAACTCCTCCTAGGGTTTTCATCCGATCTGTTTGAAACTTGGCGTGTGTTTTTGAGGCCTCAACGATGAAAAGATATCAAAATCGTAAGTTTAGGATTTACTGTGTGAAAGGGGCAGGGCTACGAATTTTGGCGTTTTTGCCATGAAATTTCGACGTGCTATAACTTTGCGAAAAACGCTCCAATCTTCACCAAACCTCTGATATATGGTAGTAGTCTGGCCTAGAATACATTTCCATAAAAATATTTGGTGATTTTCACAGCGCCTCCTAGTGGCGACAGAGGTGTCTGTACAAAAGAAAGAGTGAAAACCACAAAGACATGATTGCTACCTGTGTGAACCAACAGCTCAGGTTGTTAGAGTGCTCCTTTTTGACACACAGAGGGTGTGTGGATAGCTCAGTGGTTAATGCTGCTGACTTTCACCTAGGAGATCCGGGTTCGAATCCAGTGTGGACCCTTAGGCAAGGTCCTTAAAGCTACCAGCCTACTTCATGATGCGACATGTGGGTGCTTTTTGACTGTTATCTCCACTTATGAAGATGAATGTTCATCATTGGTAGATTCACAGTGGGTGTGTGGATAGCTCAGTGGTTAATGCTGCTGACTTTCACCTGGCAGATCCAGGTTCGAATCCAGTGTGGACACTGAGGTGATGATGCGACACGTGGGTGCTTTTTGACTGTTATCTATCTCCACTTCGAATCCAGTGTGGACATAGTATAGTATGGCAAAAAGTCATAGTATAGTATGGCAAAAAGTCATAGTTTAGTATGGTTAAAAAAACTCAGTGTGTAAAAAGTCATAGTATACTATGGCAAAACGTCATAGTTTAGTATGGTTAAAAAAAACTCAGTGTTTAAAAACGTTATATTATAGTATGGCAAAAAATGTCATAGTATAGTATGCCCAAAAAAAGTCAGTATATTCTGCCAAAAAAAAAAAAACATAGTATAGTATGGCAAAAAAGTCATAGTATAGTATGCCCAAAAAAAGTCATAGTATAGTATGGCAAAAAAAAGTCATAGTATAGTATGCCAAAAATGTCATAGTATAGTATGCCAAAAAAAGTCATAGTATAGTATGCCAAAAAAAGTATATTATGGCAAAAAAAGTCATAGTTTAGTAAAGAAACGTCATAGTATAGTATGGTATAAAAATCATAGTTTAGTATGGCAAAAAAAGTCATAGTTTAGTATGGTTAAAAAAACCTCATAGTATGTAAAAAAAAGTCATAGTATAGTATGGCAAAAAAAGTCATAGTGTAGTATGCCAAAAAAAGTCATAGTATAGTATAGTAAAAAAATCATAGTATAGTATGGCAAAAAAAGTCATAGTATAGAATGGTAAAAAAAATCATAGTTTAGTATGGCAAAAAAAGTCATAGTATAGTATGGCAAAAAAAGTATATTATGCCCAAAAAAAGTCATAGTATAGTATGGCAAAAAAGGTCATAGTATAGTATAGCAAAAAAAAAGTATATTATGGCAAAAAAAGTCATAGTTTAGTAAAGAAAAGTCATAGTATAGTATGGTATAAAAATCATAGTTTAGTATGGCAAAAAAAAGTCATAGTTTAGTATGGTTAAAAAAACCTCATAGTATGTAAAAAAAGTCATAGTATAGTATGCCAAAAAAAGATATTATATTATTAAGTAAAAAAAATCATAGTATAGTATGGCAAAAAAGTCATAGTATAGTATGGCAAAAAAAAGTATATTATGCCCAAAAAAAGTAATAGTATAGTATGGCAAAAAAAGTCACAGTATAGTATGGCAAAAAAGTCATAGTATAGTATGCCAAAACAAGTCATAGTATAGTATGCCAAAAAAAGTCATAGTATAGTATAGTAAAAAATCATAGTATAGTATGGCAAAAAAGGTCATAGCATAGTATGGCAAAAAAAAGTATATTATGCCAAAAAAAAAGTCATAGTATAGTGTGGCAAAAAAAGTCATAGTTTAGTAAAAAAAAGTCATAGTATAGTATGGTATAAAAATCATAGTTTAGTATGGCAAAAAAAGTCATAGTTTAGTATGGTTAAAAAAACCTCATAATATGTAAAAAAAAAAAAGTCATAGTATAGTATGGCAAAAAAAGTATATTATGCCCAAAAAAGTCATAGTATAGTATGGCAAAAAAGGTCATAGTATAGTATGGCAAAAAAAGTATATTATGGCAAAAAAAGTCATAGTTTAGTAAAGAAAAGTCATAGTATAGTATGGTATAAAAATCATAGTTTAGTATGGCAAAAAAAGTCATAGTTTAGTATGGTTAAAAAAACCTCATAGTATGTAAAAAAAAGTCATAGTATAGTATGTAAAAAAAAGTCATAGTATAGTATGGCAAAAAAAGTCATAGTGTAGTATGGCAAAAAAAGTATATTATGCCCAAAAAAAGTCATAGTATAGTATGGCAAAAAAGGTCATAGTATAGTATGGCAAAAAAAAGTATATTATGGCAAAAAAAGTCATAGTTTAGTAAAGAAAAGTCATAGTATAGTATGGTATAAAAATCATAGTTTAGTATGGCAAAAAAAGTCATAGTTTAGTATGGTTAAAAAAACCTCATAGTATGTAAAAAAAAGTCATAGTATAGTATGGCAAAAAAAGTCATAGTGTAGTATGCCAAAAAAAGTCATAGTATAGTATAGTAAAAAAAAATCATAGTATAGTATGGCAAAAAAGTCATAGTATAGTATGGCAAAAAAAGTATATTATGCCCAAAAAAAGTAATAGTATAGTATGGCAAAAAAAGTCACAGTATAGTATGGCAAAAAAGTCATAGTATAGTATGCCAAAACAAGTCATAGTATAGTATGCCAAAAAAAGTCATAGTATAGTATAGTAAAAAATCATAGTATAGTATGGCAAAAAAGGTCATAGCATAGTATGGCAAAAAAAAAGTCATAGTATAGTGTGGCAAAAAAAGTCATAGTTTAGTAAAAAAAAAGTCATAGTATAGTATGGTATAAAAATCATAGTTTAGTATGGCAAAAAAAAGTCATAGTTTAGTATGGTTAAAAAAACCTCATAATATGTAAAAAAAAAAAAGTCATAGTATAGTATGGCAAAAAAAGTATATTATGCCCAAAAAAAGTCATAGTATAGTATGGCAAAAAAGGTCATAGTATAGTATGGCAAAAAAAAGTATATTATGGCAAAAAAGTCATAGTTTAGTAAAGAAAAGTCATAGTATAGTATGGTATAAAAATCATAGTTTAGTATGGCAAAAAAAGTCATAGTTTAGTATGGTTAAAAAAACCTCATAGTATGTAAAAAAAAGTCATAGTATAGTATGGCAAAAAAAGTATATTATGCCCAAAAAAAGTAATAGTATAGTATGGCAAAAAAAGTCACAGTATAGTATGGCAAAAAAGTCATAGTATAGTATGCCAAAACAAGTCATAGTATAGTATGCCAAAAAAAGTCATAGTATAGTATAGTAAAAAATCATAGTATAGTATGGCAAAAAAGGTCATAGCATAGTATGGCAAAAAAAAGTATATTATGCCAAAAAAAAGTCATAGTATAGTGTGGCAAAAAAAGTCATAGTTTAGTAAAAAAAAAGTCATAGTATAGTATGGTATAAAAATCATAGTTTAGTATGGCAAAAAAAAGTCATAGTTTAGTATGGTTAAAAAACCTCATAATATGTAAAAAAAAAAAAGTCATAGTATAGTATGGCAAAAAAAAATCATAGCATATTATGCCAAAAAAAGTCAGTATAGTATGGCAAAAAAAGTCATAGTTTAGTATGGCAAAAAAAGTCAGTTTAGTATGGTTAAAGAAAGTCATAGTTTAGTAAAAAAAAAAGTCATAGTATAGTATGGCAAAAAAAATCAGCATATTATGCCAAAAAAAAGTCATAGTAGAGTATGCCCAAAAAAAGTCATAGTATAGTATGCCAAAATAAAGTCATAGTATAGTATAGCAAAAAAAGTATGTTATACCAAAAAAAAAGTCATAGTATAGTATGGGGAAAAAAGCATATTATGCAAAAAAAAAGTCATAGTATAGTATGGCAAAAAAAGTCATAGTATAGTATGGCAAAAAAAAGTCATAGTATAGTATGGCAAAAAAGGTCATAGTATAGTATGGCAAAAAAAAGTATATCATGCCAAAAAAATTCATAGTATAGTATGGCAAGAAAAGTCATAGTTTAGTAAAAAAAAAAAAGTCATAGTATAGTATGGTATAAAAATCATAGTTTAGTATGGCAAAAAGTCATAGTTTAGTATCGTTAAAAAATCATAGCATATTATGCCAAAAAAAGTCATAGTATAGCATGGCAAAAAAAGTCATAGTATAGTATGCCAAAAAAAGTCATAGTATAGAATAGTAAAAAAAATCATAGTATAGTATGGCAAAAAAAAGTCATAGTATAGTATGGCAAAAAAAAGTATATTATGCCAAAAAAAAGTCATAGTATAGTATGGCAAAAAAAGTCATAGTATAGTATGGCAAAAAAGTAATAGTATAGTATGCCAAAAAAAGTCATAGTATAGTATGCCAAAAAAAGTCATAGTATAGTATAGTAAAAAAATCATAGTATAGTATGGCAAAAAAGGTCATAGTATAGTATAGTAAAAAAAATCATAGTATAGTATGGCAAAAAAGGTCATAGTATAGTATGGCAAAAAAAGTATATTATGCCAAAAAAAAAAGTCATAGTATAGTATGGCAAAAAAGAGTCATAGTTCAGTAAAAAAAAAGTCATAGTATAGTATGGTAAAAAAAAATCATAGTTTAGTATGGCAAAAAAAGTCATAGCATATTATGCCAAAAAAAAGTCATAGTATAGTATGGCAAAAAAAGTCATAGTATAGTATAGTAAAAAAATCATAGTATAGTAATGCAAAAAAAGTCATAGTATAGCATGCCAAAAAAGTCATAGTATAGTATGCCCAAAGAAAGTCATAGTATTGTAATGATGAACATTCATCTTCATAAGGGGAGATAGATAACAGTCAAAAATCATAGTATAGTATGGCAAAAAAAAAGTCATAGTATAGTATGGGGAAAAAGTATATTATGCAAAAAAAAAAGTCATAGTATAGTATGGCAAAAAAAGTCATAGTATAGTATAGTAAAAAAATCATAGTATAGTATGGCAAAAAATCAGTATATTATGCCAAAAAAAAGTCATAGTATAGTATGGCAAAAAATGTCACAGTATAGTATGCCCAAAAAAAGTCAGTATATTATGCCAAAAAAAAGTCATAGTATAGTATGGCAAAAAAGTCATAGTATAGTATGCCCAAAAAAAGTCATAGTATAGTATGGCAAAAAAAAGTCATAGTATAGTTTGGCAAAAAAGTCATAGTATAGTATGCCAAAAAAAGTCATAGTATAGTATAGTAAAAAAAATCATAGTACAGTATGGCAAAAAAGGTAATAGTATAGTATGGCAAAAAAAAGTATATTATGCCAAAAAAAAAGTCATAGTATAGTATGGCAAAAAAATACACACACCCTCTGTGAAGCTACATTCATCTTCATAAGTGCTAGCTCAGTGGTTAATGCTGCTGACTTTCACCTAGGAGATCCGGGTTCGAATCCAGTGTGGACCCTTAGGTAAGGTCCTTAAAGCTACCAGCCTCCTTCATGATGCGACACGTGGGTGCTTTTTGACTGTTATCTCCACTTATGAAGATGAATGTTCATCATTGGTAGCTTCACAGAGGGTGTGTGGATAGCTCAGTGGTTAATGCTGCTGACTTTCACCTGGCAGAGCCAGGTTCAAATCCAGTGTGGACACTGAGGTGATGATGCGACACGTGGGTGCTTTTTGACTGTTATCCATCTCCACTTCGAATCCAGTGTGGACATAGTATAGTATGGCAAAAAGTCATAGTTTAGTATGGTTAAAAAAACTCAGTGTGTAAAAAAGTCATAGTATAGTATAGTAAAAAAACCATAGTATAGTATGGCAAAAAAAGTTATATTATAGTATGGCAAAAAATCAGTATATTATGCCAAAAAAAAGTCATAGTATAGTATGGCAAAAAAGTCATAGTATAGTATGCCCAAAAAAAGTCATAGTATAGTATGGCAAAAAAAAGTCATAGTATAGTATGCCAAAAATGTCATAGTATAGTATGCCAAAAAAAGTCATAGTATAGTATGCCAAAAAAAGTATATTATGGCAAAAAAAGTCATAGTTTAGTAAAGAAACGTCATAGTATAGTATGGTATAAAAATCATAGTTTAGTATGGCAAAAAAAGTCATAGTTTAGTATGGTTAAAAAAACCTCATAGTATGTAAAAAAAAGTCATAGTATAGTATGGCAAAAAAATTCATAGTGTAGTATGCCAAAAAAAGTCATAGTATAGTGTAGTAAAAAAATCATAGTATAGTATGGCAAAAAAAGTCATAGTATAGAATGGTAAAAAAAATCATAGTTTAGTATGGCAAAAAAAGTCATAGTATAGTATGGCAAAAAAAGTATATTATGCCCAAAAAAAGTCATAGTATAGTATGGCAAAAAAGGTCATAGTATAGTATGGCAAAAAAAAGTATATTATGGCAAAAAAAGTCATAGTTTAGTAAAGAAAAGTCATAGTATAGTATGGTATAAAAATCATAGTTTAGTATGGCAAAAAAAGTCATAGTTTAGTATGGTTAAAAAAACCTCATAGTATGTAAAAAAAGTCATAGTATAGTATGGCAAAAAAAGTCATAGTGTATTATGCCAAAAAAAGTCATAGTATAGTATAGTAAAAAAAATCATAGTATAGTATGGCAAAAAAGTCATAGTATAGTATGGCAAAAAAAAGTATATTATGCCCAAAAAAAGTAATAGTATAGTATGGCAAAAAAAGTCACAGTATAGTATGGCAAAAAAGTCATAGTATAGTATGCCAAAACAAGTCATAGTATAGTATGCCAAAAAAAGTCATAGTATAGTATAGTAAAAAATCATAGTATAGTATGGCAAAAAAGGTCATAGCATAGTATGGCAAAAAAAAGTATATTATGCCAAAAAAAAAGTCATAGTATAGTGTGGCAAAAAAAGTCATAGTTTAGTAAAAAAAAAGTCATAGTATAGTATGGTATAAAAATCATAGTTTAGTATGGTTAAAAAAACCTCATAATATGTAAAAAAAAAAAAAAGTCATAGTATAGTATGGCAAAAAAAATCATAGCATATTATGCCAAAAAAAGTCAGTATAGTTTGGCAAAAAAAGTCAGTTTAGTATGGTTAAAGAAAGTCATAGTTTAGTAAAAAAAAAAAGTCATAGTATAGTATGGCAAAAAAAATCAGCATATTATGCCAAAAAAAAGTCATAGTAGAGTATGGCAAAAAAAGTCATAGTATAGTATGCCAAAAAAAAGTCATAGTATAGTATAGCAAAAAAGTATGTTATACCAAAAAAAAGTCATAGTATAGTATGGGGAAAAAAGCATATTATGCAAAAAAAAAGTCATAGTATAGTATGGCAAAAAAAGTCATAGTATAGTATGGCAAAAAAAAGTCATAGTATAGTATGGCAAAAAAGGTCATAGTATAGTATGGCAAAAAAAAGTATATCATGCCAAAAAAATTCATAGTATAGTATGGCAAGAAAAGTCATAGTTTAGTAAAAAAAAAAAGTCATAGTATAGTATGGTATAAAAATCATAGTTTAGTATGGCAAAAAGTCATAGTTTAGTATCGTTAAAAAATCCTCATAGTATGTAAAAAAAGTCATAGTATAGTATGGCAAAAAAAATCATAGCATATTATGCCAAAAAAAGTCATAGTATAGCATGGCAAAAAAAGTCATAGTATAGTATGCCAAAAAAAGTCATAGTATAGAATAGTAAAAAAAATCATAGTATAGTATGGCAAAAAAAGTCATAGTATAGTATGGCAAAAAAAAGTATATTATGCCAAAAAAAGTCATAGTATAGTATGGCAAAAAAAGTCATAGTATAGTATGGCAAAAAAGTAATAGTATAGTATGCCCAAAAAAGTCATAGTATAGTATGCCAAAAAAAGTCATAGTATAGTATAGTAAAAAAATCATAGTATAGTATGGCAAAAAAGGTCATAGTATAGTATGGCAAAAAAAAAGTATATTATGCCAAAAAAAAAAGTCATAGTATAGTATGGCAAAAAAAAGTCATAGTTCAGTAAAAAAAAAGTCATAGTATAGTATGGTAAAAAAAAATCATAGTTTAGTATGGCAAAAAAAGTCATAGCATATTATGCCAAAAAAAAGTCATAGTATAGTATGGCAAAAAAAGTCATAGTATAGTATAGTAAAAAAATCATAGTATAGTAATGCAAAAAAAGTCATAGTATAGTATGGCAAAAAGGGTATATTATGCCAAAAAAAGTCAGTATAGTATGGCAAAAAAGTCATAGTATAGCATGCCAAAAAAGTCATAGTATAGTATGCCCAAAAAAAGTCATAGTATTGTAATGATGAACATTCATCTTCATAAGGGGAGATAGATAACAGTCAAAAATCATAGTATAGTATGGCAAAAAAAAAGTCATAGTATAGTATGGGGAAAAAGTATATTATGCAAAAAAAAAGTCATAGTATAGTATGGCAAAAAAAGTCATAGTATAGTATAGTAAAAAAATCATAGTATAGTATGGCAAAAAATCAGTATATTATGCCAAAAAAAGTCATAGTATAGTATGGCAAAAAATGTCACAGTATAGTATGCCCAAAAAAAGTCAGTATATTATGCCAAAAAAAAGTCATAGTATAGTATGGCAAAAAAAAGTCATAGTATAGTTTGGCAAAAAAGTCATAGTATAGTATGCCAAAAAAAGTCATAGTATAGTATAGTAAAAAAAATCATAGTATAGTATGGCAAAAAAGGTAATAGTATAGTATGGCAAAAAAAAAGTATATTATGCCAAAAAAAAAGTCATAGTATAGTATGGCAAAAAAATACACACACCCTCTGTGAAGCTACATTCATCTTCATAAGTGCTAGCTCAGTGGTTAATGCTGCTGACTTTCACCTAGGAGATCCGGGTTCGAATCCAGTGTGGACCCTTAGGTAAGGTCCTTAACGCTACCAGCCTACTTCATGATGCGACACGTGGGTGCTTTTTGACTGTTATCTCCACTTATGAAGATGAATGTTCATTATTGGTAGCTTCACAGAGGGTGTGTGGATAGCTCAGTGGTTAATGCTGCTGACTTTCACCTAGGAGATCCGGGTTCGAATCCAGTGTGGACCCTTAGGTAAGGTCCTTAAAGCTACCAGCCTACTCCATGATGCGACACGTGGGTGCTTTTTGACTGTTATCTCCACTTATGAAGATGAATGTTCATCATTGGTAGCTTCACAGAGGGTGTGTGGATAGCTCAGTGGTTAATGCTGCTGACTTTCACCTGGCAGAGCCAGGTTCGAATCCAGTGTGGACACTGAGGTGATGATGCGACACGTGGGTGCTTTTTTACTGTTATCCATCTCCACTTCGAATCCAGTGTGGACATAGTATAGTATGGCAAAAAGTCATAGTTTAGTATGGTTAAAAAAACTCAGTGTGTAAAAAAGTCATAGTATAGTATAGTAAAAAAACCATAGTATAGTATGGCAAAAAAAGTTATATTATAGTATGGCAAAAAATCAGTATATTATGCCAAAAAAAAGTCATAGTATAGTATGGCAAAAAATGTCATAGTATAGTATGCCCAATAAAAGTCAGTATATTATGCCAAAAAAAAGTCATAGTATAGTATGGCAAAAAAGTCATAGTATAGTATGCCCAAAAAAAGTCATAGTATAGTATGGCAAAAAAAGTCACAGTATAGTATGGCAAAAAAGTCATAGTATAGTATGCCAAAAAAAGTCATAGTATAGTATGCCAAAAAAAGTCATAGTGTAGTATAGTAAAAAAAAATCATAGTATAGTATGGCAAAAAGGTCATAGTATAGTATGGCAAAAAAAAGTATATTATGCCAAAAAAAGTCAGAGTATAGTATAGCAAGAAAAGTCATAGTATAGTATGGTATAAAAGTCATAGTTTAGTATGCCCAAAAAAAGTCATAGTATAGTATGCCAAAATAAAGTCATAGTATAGTATAGCAAAAAAAGTATGTTATACCAAAAAAAAGTCATAGTATAGTATGGGGAAAAAAGCATATTATGCAAAAAAAAAGTCATAGTATAGTATGGCAAAAAAAGTCATAGTATAGTATGGCAAAAAAAAGTCATAGTATAGTATGGCAAAAAAGGTCATAGTATAGTATGGCAAAAAAAAGTATATCATGCCAAAAAAATTCATAGTATAGTATGGCAAGAAAAGTCATAGTTTAGTAAAAAAAAAAAAGTCATAGTATAGTATGGTATAAAAATCATAGTTTAGTATGGCAAAAAGTCATAGTTTAGTATCGTTAAAAATCATAGCATATTATGCCAAAAAAGTCATAGTATAGCATGGCAAAAAAAGTCATAGTATAGTATGCCAAAAAAAGTCATAGTATAGAATAGTAAAAAAAATCATAGTATAGTATGGCAAAAAAAAGTCATAGTATAGTATGGCAAAAAAAAGTATATTATGCCAAAAAAAAGTCATAGTATAGTATGGCAAAAAAAGTCATAGTATAGTATGGCAAAAAAGTAATAGTATAGTATGCCAAAAAAAGTCATAGTATAGTATGCCAAAAAAAGTCATAGTATAGTATAGTAAAAAAATCATAGTATAGTATGGCAAAAAAGGTCATAGTATAGTATGGCAAAAAAAAGTATATTATGCCAAAAAAAAAAGTCATAGTATAGTATGGCAAAAAAAAGTCATAGTTCAGTAAAAAAAAAAGTCATAGTATAGTATGGTAAAAAAAAATCATAGTTTAGTATGGCAAAAAAAGTCATAGCATATTATGCCAAAAAAAAGTCATAGTATAGTATGGCAAAAAAAAGTCATAGTATAGTATAGTAAAAAAATCATAGTATAGTAATGCAAAAAAAGTCATAGTATAGCATGCCAAAAAAGTCATAGTATAGTATGCCCAAAGAAAGTCATAGTATTGTAATGATGAACATTCATCTTCATAAGGGGAGATAGATAACAGTCAAAAATCATAGTATAGTATGGCAAAAAAAAAGTCATAGTATAGTATGGGGACAA